>BSBM01000486.1:49287500-49967500 GCA_027924585.1 Larix kaempferi | reverse complement strand
CGCACTACATAGCTCATACGCACTATTTGTGCGTACATGCACTACATAGCGCGTACGCACTATTTGTGCGTACATGCTATTTATGCGTACTCACATTTAAAACAACATGCATGCACCATTTAAATTTTTAAGTTTTGGCGGGTAATTCCTTTCCCACCAATGTGGTGGATGACTTGGCCGCTATGGTTTTAGGTTCGGGTTGCCAAATCAAGTGGGGGACTGTGTTATAACAAAATACATCTTATTCTATATCTTCTTATGTTTCAAGCATGATTTTGCATATGCTACACTAGTCCACTACTAATGAAATTGCACACACTTGTAGAACTATGTGTGCAGATTCCGAATATGTAATTTTTTATTAAATCTATTATTTGTTCCTATTTTTTAATTAATTTCAATTGCATTCACATCAATATTACACAAAAAGTAGGTTATTTCTTTCATCTATAACTTTTGATTGGCTCACCTATGTTGAAAACGGAAAAGAACCCACACAAGTACACACAAAGACCTACATCCTAAAAAAAAATGTCCATTGATTATGTTAAGACCATGACGTTGTGAACTAACACTCGACCTAGTCATTATAGGGCTTGGCTAACTTCCTTAATTAAAAAATAAATAAATATGGAAAAATAGCGTTGCACTAGAACGGCGTGTTATCTACGATTGTATATAATTTTTTTCACAAAATTCCACCATTTGCATACCGAACCAGGGAACTAACGCAAACATATTCGTTATGTTTTCTTAAAAAAATAACATACCAACCTTAGGAGAACCCCATTTTTTTGGAGTTATACTTAATTTCCATAAATAATATTTATATATTCCGGAAGGTAATTTGATTGTCTAACTTTCATCTTCTTGCGTCATATTCCAAAAATTTATGTAGGTAGCTCTAATATTACTTTTTAACATTCAAATTTTTGTTTTTCCAAGAGTCCATTGTGACTAACGCGTCATGAGTGGCCAGCATTAGCTTGCACCAGCCCGTCAATCTTACACAAAAAGTAGGTTATTTCTTTTGTCTATAACTTTGATTGGCTCACCTATTTTGAAAACATAAAAGAACCTGCACAAGTACACACAAAGACCTACATCCTAAAAAAAAAAAAAGTTCATTGATTATGTTAAGACCATGATGTCGGGGACTAACGCTTGACCTAGTCATTTTAGGGCTTGGTTGACTTCCCTAATTAAAAATAAAAATAAAATTAACATAAATAAATATGGAAAAATAGCACTGCACTAGAACGGTTTGTTATCTACGACTGTATATAATTGTTTTCACAAAATTCCACCATTTGCATACCAAACCACGTGACTAACGCAAACATATTCATTATGTTTTCTTAAAAAAATAACATACCAACCTTAGGAGAACCCCATTTTTTGGGAGTTATACTTAATTTCCATAAATAATATTTATATATTCCGGAAGGTAATCCGATTGTCTACGTTTCATCTTCTTGCGCCATATTCCAAAAAGTTGTGTAAGTAGCTCTAATATTTCTTTTTAACGTTCAGATTTCTGTTTTTCGAAGAATCCATTGCGACTAACGCGTCATGAGTGGCCAACATTAACTTACACTAGCCATGTGCTATATATATATATAATTCTAATTCGATTTATATGTTTTAAATATACCATTAAAAAGAACTTTCCATCGAGCTTCACTTAATGGTTTACTAAAGCTAGCACCAAACATTAACCACAATAGAAATACATTTAATCCATAATAACCATTTCATATGGCTATCATCATTACAATCAAGAGGATTGGTTGACCAAGTCATATAAGTTTCTATAAAACTTCTTATAAAAATGATCGCTTCTCACATGCAACTAGACTTTCACTAAAGCAAAAGTTTGATGCCAAAAAAAAATCAGTTAATGTCCTAGGATTAAAAGGATTTCTTATTTACTTTAAATTCCCTAGGATATGTTTGATCAGCATTGCAAAACACTAGTCATATAAATCCGTTCATTCCTTCATATGTTTCAAGAAATCAATGAGCACTACATTAACTTCACTCAAATGAATGGTGAAAGGAATGAAAAAGAGAAGACAAGCAACAACTAGTTTAATAAAGTTAATATGCTTAGATTTCCATAATTTGATACCATCTATGCATGAAGTTATTCAAAAGTAGTAGAGGCTACATTGTACTCATTACAATTCATTAACTTCACTCAAATGAATGGTGAAAGGAATGAATGGTAAATGGGTTATTACATAATCACGAATTAGCATTTCAGTAAAGTAGCATCATTTGGTATGGTTAGTATTTTTAAACAAATTCAAATTTGTAGAATATTGATGTAAGTGTATTTTTTTTTCAAATTAAAAAAATGTAACTTGTTATTCATTGAATCAAAGTTACAACCATTTAAAACAAAAAAAAGTATGCTATTCAACTAAATTGACAATTACATACAATCCAACAATTCTCATGTCTCCAATCGATCATCAAAACATATCATATAATGTTTTCAAAAACTAAGTCCCAACTCAAAATCAAACTATAACTTACTATTCTATATGACTAATAAATTCCTTGTAATATTCCCATTCCCCAAATAACATGTGACCATCATATTTCCAATTTCACCGTTTGAAAATCTATCAACTTTATGATTGAAGATGCAATAAACATGGTAGAATGAAATGCTAACAAGCAAGAACAATGACAAGGAAATAGTTTAAAAAAAAACGCATTTAAAAAAAAAAAAAATTGTGCCACCTACATTTCTGTAAGGTAATATATCCAGTCACTATTCCATGGCACCTTCGCCTTCCCAACGTCCTCGAATATGTATTATGCAGTCTGAAAACTCTATATTGAAGATTGTAATTTATAACTCACAAAATCATTATTTAATATATAAAAACTTATTTATTATATGGAAGAGACTCATTCTACAGTTTAGTAGGGAAAGATGTGTAACTCCTTTAATGCTCTAGAGTTAATAGTGTTCTTTTTAAAAACAATCAAATATTATAAAAAATAACATGTCAGCTATTTAAAACATTTACAAAGGCATATATAAAACTATACAAATTAGATAAATTCAATCACTTCCTTAACATTTATACTATAAAAACAGGTTTGCATTAAAAGAGATTTGATCCCTCTAGACTCCTAGTAGATCCCTTTTAAAATAGATCTATACTAATAATTATTAGAAAATAAAATCAGTAATAACCTTGAAGATGAGATACCTGGATTTTATTCATTGCAATTCCACTGGCTGTCTAAGATGCCATTATTGCCTCTGATGTTGAATTCGAATGATCCGCGACCAATATCCAATCCGTGGCCTTCCATAAGCTTAGACGAAGACATGAGCTTAGACGAAGACTTGATTCCAAAAGGAGGGATAGGATTCTCTGTAGAGTCAAGAAAGTACAGAAAAGCTGTCATTCCCAGTGAGCAAACAAACATGGCTATGGGGCCACATATCCACAGCAGAAGCGGGAACGCAAAGTAATAAGCCCTTAATCCCAGACACCATAAATTACTGGCTCTGATCACCGCTTTCTCAATGTAATATACAGGAACACTTGAATTGGGCGTGCTGAGGAGAAAACTCAGATGAATATAGTAACGCATGCTCTGTACATGCGATATGAAAGCTACCATGAAACAAACCAGAAGGCTACCATGTTTGATAGCAGACGTTATGTCACTCTTGTGTCCAAAGATTATTTCATTTACCAGCCCTTTTGAGGTGGCGCTGCTGATACCTGTTTTGCCGAATATTCCGACAACGGTGCCGATCAAAGAGCCCAGTGTTATGGAGAGACTGGCAAGAGACGTTGCAGAAGATAAATTGCTTGATATTACTGAAAGAGCCAGTCCAGTATTTTTCGGCATATCCTACAATCAATTTCTGAATTCAAAACCCTAACAAACTAAGGAAAAATAGGAGATGAATCCAGTAAAAAACAGTAGGAAAATCAGTATTAATTGTGTAATTATTACCTTCATCATCTGCTGCACCCAGATTATTTTGTTGCCATTTTCGAATCCTATGACGGTAGAATTGGGGTACTTGATGATTCTGTAGGTAAGGTAGACATGATAGGCCACCATGAAAAGAAGACCTGTGGGAACCAGCACCAAGTCAAGATTTATAAATTGCTTCCCCCAAAACATCTTGCCTGAAGCGACCCAAGTTTTTTGACAGAACCTACACAATATTTTGTTGAAACTCCTTCGCCGTCTGGTTTCCGGAATTCTCAGTTAAAGCCTATGCTAATGTACTGAACTAGTAATGATAAACTTCAATCATAGTACGTCACAAGTTTCTAGTATATCTGGCTTACTAACTGTTGAATATACCTCTCAAAGTTGCTGTTTCCATGTTTAAAAAAAATGATAAACTTCAATCAATATACTGCCTCAACACACCATCATCGGCCTTTGCTCCCAAAAATATTTTCATTTTCTGTATCGAACTGAAAGCCGAACAGCCTGGAATTCCTTTTTAAAAGCGAAGGCATGGTCTTACGAGTGGCACGAACAAACAAACACTGGATGTCTTGATAACACAATAAATTATATCCGCTGATTTGAGAAATTGGAGGTCAGACAAACGGAATGAGTCAGGATGATCTGTTATGACAGAAGCTACTAATCTTTTAGACGACATAGACCCGGAAAATAAAATGGAAATGAAAACCAGCGTGCACTTTTGGTTAACCTAATACTGTTTTTTCTGCTGAAAAAAACCTAATACTGTTTTTAATTTTTGTCTGAAACATTGAAACATTTTCCAATTAGTGAGTATGGAGATGATCAATTCTTATATAGCAAATTAACGTTAAGTTAAAAATGCTTTCCATTGCTGTACAATACTTGATTATAATGCTTTTTTAAAACAAAACTTATAATGCTTTTTTAAAGCAAATTAACTTTAAGTTAAATGCTTTCCATTGCTGTACAATACTTGATTATAATGTTTTTTTTAAACAAAAACTTATAATTATGGTTTTTTTTAAACAAGTTTATATTGATTACATTAAAATAATTTAAAAATAAAATTAATAAAGATAAATTTATGGGCAGAATTATATTCGTTACATAGGGATTCAACAAGAACATCATGTCACTTGCATGAAATGAACTTAGGTGAGGAGAGTAGTAATCATTCCTCCCAACCACTCAAGCTACTTAACTCTCATAAAATGATAATGTTCATTAATAAAGCATTTACATCTTATAAACATAGTATATCTTGTTGGACGATACAAAGAAACAACTAAGCTACAACTATATCAAACAACCAACTAAGCTACAACTATATCAAGCAACCAACTAGAGAATAAGGCAACATGAGCACAACGCTCTTCTCTATTATCAACACATAAAAAAAACTTCTTACATGTTCACCTCTTTGCACTCTAATACAAGCTAAGAATGTTTGTTTTTTGAACTAATTTGCGAAGTTTATGCATTGAATGCAATAAATGCAACACCAAACTTTAGTAATGCCTATGCAACTATTAATTCCACCATTTCTCCTTAGTTTTTATCTTCCACGTTTTATGAGTAATTCTGCCTAAATTCTGCCTTTGAAATACAGATTTATCTAGTATCAATGGGTTAGTAAAGATGTTACTCGATCGGTCTTTGGATTTAGATTTACAAAATTTTAAGTAAATTTCTTCATTGCTAACAAGCTCCCAAATAAATTTATATATATGATATCAATATGTTTACTTTTACAATGGAATACTTGATTTTTTGACTTTGCAATGGCTACGTTGTTATCACAAAATATATGAGTAGCATCTTTCTCTTCATGTTGAAGATCTTTAAAATATTTCTTAACCATATAGTGTGACAAGTTGTTGATGTTGTTGCCACTTTTTTGCTTCTACTAAAGATATTGTGACAATGGGTTGCTTTTTGGATGTTCATTAGACTAAACCTAAATTGAGATGAAAAGCATAACGAGAAGTGCTCTTCTTATGATCAATACTTCCTACAAAATCACTTTCGATGTACCCAACTAAAGAACTATGAATTGTGGTTGAGTACTTAATACCAAAGCTGGTACCTATAATATACCTTAAAATTCTCTTGCCTACTTGCAAAAGGGAGTTTTGGGGAAACTCCATTAACTTGGAAATCAAATTAACCACATACATTATATCTAGTCTTGAAGCTATGAGATACATTAGGATGCCAAGAACCCTCTTGCACAAGGTAGGATCAATTGTTTGTATCTTGATTGTTTAATTTTCTATGGGTTACTCACATGAGTGTCTATTGGATTGCACTTGTTCATCCTTTTAATATATTTTTAGCATACTTATTGTTAACACCCAAAATGACCCCCTAGGTTGTGGGAGAGGGCAAACTGGGGTAACCACTAACCAATCTTTAGCTTGTGCTACTGACCCAACACAAACAGAGAGGGCTCTCTCTATAAACTCACAGAATACTGGAAATCATCAAGATTGTCAATAATGAGAATAACACACCAGCATTAATCATTCAAGATATTCAATTACAACAATACAGAAGATCAGATTTCTGTTGGAACAAAATAGTTTAAACGTTGTTTGGTTGAAACATATGAATCACTATTTGGGCAATGGAGTCACATTTAAACAAACTCTGAAAATTCATTTACAAATGCTTGGCAACTGCATTAACACAGGGGCGAGGTAGTAAACAGCTCTTAGTCAAAGTGATTTTAATTGGTGAAATAGAAGAGAAAGAAACAATCCATTGATATAAGGCATACAATGATGAATCCTACATCAATTTTAGCAGAGAAATAATGATGGAATACTTGGAAAAAGGTAAGCAGAGCATACTTCTATGAATTCTACTTAACTATCATGCTACACCAAGTATGAAAGAATGTTACAGACTGGAATTAACAATGAGAGATACACAATTTCACATGAAAAAGAAAGAACAGACTACAAGACCAGTTACACAAGAATCCCTGAAAACATTGGCTTAGCTCTGTAATCTTTATTCAAAATATAGCTCAAAAATGTTTTACTGAACCATACACAAAAATTTCCATAAAAACTTTTGAACACTTTTTCATTCCATTACACCGCATATATAGGTGCTGGGAGTCCTCTTGGTCGACTCATCTAAACCAAAAACAATTATATTGGAGTGACACCTCATTCAGGTTGTTTTGCCACTATCACTACAAAATAGAAACAGGTAGAACCGGCCTAACTATTTTCTTACAATCCATCGGTATTTTTACGAAGTAATATTTGCTTCAAGTAAAAAGTAGAGATAGTAAAGTAATAGTTCCAGCTAGCTATTTATATAGCCGCCTCAAAGAATATTACATTTTTCTCAAAAATAGGAAAGTTTTTTAAAAGTCTCTAATTTCAAACAAGCATCAACAACTATAAAAATTCAAATATCACTGTGGCGGATGGAAAACGTATAGCGATTTGCTATATTTTTCTATATTGGCCCATTGATCTGCAGGTGGAAGATCATAGCACACCATCTCCTTTACCATCAGTCGTACGTCGATATGCTCTGTGTAGAAAAATGGGGGAAGCCTTTCACCAATGGTGATCAACCTGTTCAAGATTTCAAAGTCCTCTTCGACCTTTTCCATCAGAGTCCTACCTATAAGAAGCTGGTTCAGATGCTTGAACTTTGTATGATCCATCCTTATCTCCCACAGTAGGTTTTTATAAGCATTTTGAGAGATTTGTTCCTGGTCATCATTCCAGAATGAAGGTAGCCCCATTTCAATCAGCTTATCAAACAATCCTTTGAATTATGCCACTTTGGAGAGAAAAGAGGGCGTAAATGTAGAAAATGTATATTGAATAATGTAGAAGATGATAAATGAATACAATGAGTTGGGCTTAACTAAGCCTGTCTTGCACATTTTCACCAAAGGGCATGACTATTCAATTTAATATTATTTTATTATTATTTTATTGTTACATTGCCTTCCCCTTAAGGGAAGCTTTGTCTTCAAAGCTTATTTGATGACAATGATTACGTGAACTGTCACATCGTCTCTGATGTGGACACCTATATGGTTTGCTACAAGTGGGTTTTGTCCCTGGTTCTATTTCGAATATGTGTTCGATTTTTCTATTTGGTGGGAGCTCCATAGGTAGCTCTTGAAACACCTTGCGATGTTTCTGAATCGGCTTTTGTAACTTTGGTTGTTTGTCCTTATCTCCTTTACTTGTTAGAAGCTTCATTTCTTGACATTGAAGTATGTACGTTGGTGCGTCCTTCCGAAGTAACTTTTCCAACCGATGTGATGTGACCAGCTATGTCGGAGGTGGTTGGAACCCTTATAATTTGTGTGTTTTCCCGAATGCATGGAACTCAACAAAATGTTCTTAGTGATTTGCGGAGTATGTACCCAAGGTTTGTAACCATTGTATTCCTAATACAACATCGACTCCTCCTAGCGGTACCGCAAAGAAATCTGATTCTAAGTTGCACTCTTGTATTTGTAACTTGACTTGGTGACATTTTCCTACATTGTCAATATTCTTGCCATCTGCTATCATAACTTTCATGTTAGGTACTGGAAAAACAAATAGGTTAAATATCTTAGCAAGGTTGACATTAATGAAGTTATGGGTGCTGCCAGAGTCGATGAGAATTGTGACATCATTCTTTTTTATATGTCCACTAAGCTTCAATGTTTGCGGTTGGGAGATTCCGGTAATAGCGGCTAATGAGATTTGTGGGGAGTCGTCCTCGATTCATGTGGGGTATTCTTGCTAACTCTTAGCATCGTTATTGACTTCCAACTCTGCTTCACAGGCATACAATTTCTTTTGTAAGCATCTATGCTTAGGATCCCATTTGTCTCCACAGAACTTACATTTCCCTTCTTTTATTCTTTGGGCCTCTAAATTGGGCTTCGTTCCTTCCTTAAGTTGAGGCGGTGTATATCTTGTATTTCCTATGAATGTTGATTGGAGGGTGTTCTTTTCGAAGTCGTCTCGATCGAAATTTGTATGAACAGATTTGCTTTCAATAACCTTGTCTTTACGTCGTGCTTCCTCCATGCTAGAGATGTTATGTAACTCTAGTTCATCACGGATGTGTTGTTTTAGGCCGTGTATGTAGGTCTGTAGTCGTTGGTCATCGGTTAACTCTGGAACTCGAGTTGAGAGTGCTTCCCACTCACATGTGTACTCATCGACACTACTTTTCTATTGTAACCTTGTGATTTTGGCAAAGAAGTCTTTTTCTTCAACGCCTTGGAATCTTTTGATGAGGTCGTTCTTGAAACTAACCCAGTTGTGAGAATAGATTCTTGCAGTTTTCTTCCACCATAAGTACCATTTGTAAGCGTTTCCTTCTAGATGCATGGAGGCATATTTAACTTTCTCCTCTTCGTAATGGATATTGTGGATGTCTAAGTATTCCTCGGCTTTGTTAACCCACGCTATGCACTATCGTTCATCCCCGTCGTATTTGGGTAGCTCAACTTTCACCCGAATTTGGCGTCCTTGTGTGTATGAGAATGATGACGATATGTTGAAAGGATCCGGCTACTCCGGTGTTCTAGGAGAGTTGGGTTGCATATCTTTTGGTAATGGTAATCTTTCCAAGATAGCTTTTAAAACTGCCTCATTTTTCTTTTGGTTGTCTTGTAGAGTGAGAACGGAATTCTCTATTCGTGACGTGATTTGTGTCCAAGTCACTGCCAAATTGTCACTGGTTTGATCGATCTTTGCCTGGAGTTCCTCATAGTTCTTCTTAAACTTCTCATTGATTGAATCGAATCGGGCGTTTAATTCACTCATTGATCTGGTGATTGGTGGAATCTTCTCGGCGCCAAACATGGATCTATTTTTATTTGTTGTACGAAGCCAGCCTGCCACGATTTTTTTTTTTAACTAATTATAATAATAATTATTATTATTATAATATAGTTTTTTTTTTAAATTAATAATAATATTAATAAACACTAATATTAATAAATGTTATTAATATTAGGGTATTAATACAACAACAAAAAATTGATAGCCGACGGAGGGAAGGATGAAGATGGTGGGAGGGAGGAAGGTGGTGGAAGTGGGCGAATGAAGTGGGCAAGGTGGGAAGAAGGGAGATGGCGGGAACGTGGAGCAGGAGGGGATGGCATGGAGCAGGAGGGAGTGGCAGGGGTGTGGAGCTGCGGTGGAGTAGGGGGGGATGGCGGGGGCATGGAGCAGGTGATGGCAAAGGGCGTGGTGGCTCGCGGGAGGTGGAGCAGTGAAGCGTTGCAACGAGGAAGGGTAGTGCAGCGGAGGGGGGAGTAGAGGGGGTGGAAGGCGATGATAGGAGAGAGGTTCCTGACGGCGTGAGCAGGCAGCGGGGAGTTGTGGAGCAGGTGGCATATGGGAGAGGGTGCAGGAGGTGGTGGTCGCAGGTGGTAGTGGAGCAGCGCGGGCTGGTGGAGGACGTCGGCAATGGGATGCAGTGGAATTGTGCGTAGAGGTGGGTGCAAATGGGACATCGGTGGAGTGGTAGGAAGCATGGGAGAACGATTATCGTGTAGGTGGAGGAGCACGAAGGCGTATGGGGAGTGGTGGGCAGCGGAATGAAGATAAGTCGATGTGTGGAGGTGGGCCGGTGGAACGAAGAAAAGAGGAGGCATCGATGGTAGTTCATATGGTGACGATGATTTGCAGTAGGCGTCCGGAGCTCTGATACCAATGGAGAGAAAAGAGGGCATAAATGTAGAAAATATATATTGAATAATGTAGAAGATGATAAATGAATACAATGAGTTGGGCTTAAATAAGCCTGTCTTGCACCTTTTCACCAAAGGGCATGACTATTAAATTTAATATTATTTTATTGTTACACACTTGCCCCTTCATTTCTTTGACTCTAGCTTCCACACTCTCAATCTGTGCATATTTCCCCAGGACCCTTCGTGTTGCGCCAAGTGTCATGATCCAGTTCCCAATATTCAGTTTAATCCTTTCTTCTTCTGATAAGTCATTCAGGAAAGTGATAGAATTTAGTGTTGTTTCTTTGGGTCTTCGGATTAGGGTCTCCCTTGCAACTCCACAACCTGTGAGAGCATCACCAATAGTCTTCTCCATATTCTTATAAATTCCAAGTAGGGTCTGAAGTTCTCAGCTTCTTTAATGATCCTATCCCACACCAAATGTTTGCATCCTTGTAACGCTGCCTGTCCGATAACCTGATGAGTGAGATTTTTGTTGATTTCAATTAATTCTTTGTGTTTCTTCTGGAGGACCTTTGCTTCTTCTTCCTTTTTATTACTCTCTTCTTCCAACCTTTGAGCTCTTTCTTTCAGCTCCTTAATTTCCACATCTTTCAGGCTAATGTGAAACATAGCCTGCACAAGACTATCAGTACTACTGCTTTCCCCAATTTGGTTCAAATTGGTAGGCCACATGTACAATTTGGACATGTTACTTTTCAAGTCATCAAGCTATTTTTCTAAGCTTATTCTCTCTTTTTTCCAGCTATCTTCCTTCTCTGCAAATTTCAGCAACTCTGCTTTACATTCACTTATTTCTTTAGACAAGACTTCTTTTTGTATCTCAAAGTCTGTCTCTTCGGGAGCATCGATCAGCCGGATATTGGGAACTTTTTCCTTCTTCTGTAGTTTCAGAATCAGTTTGTCTTTCTCAGCCAACATCTTGCTCATGATTTTACCTCCACCGTCACTTATGACTAGGTCAGATTGTATCTTTTTGACCTGCTGTTGAGGTGCTCGGTTTTCACTTTTCTCTTGCTTTAATTGGTTTTCCAATTTTTTCACAGTAACCATCAAGTTGTCACTTTTCGATTTTGCTTTCAGTAAATCATCATATACAAGATCACTAACCTTCTTTTGAAACTGGATTTTATCCGACACAGGTATTTTTAGCCAATTGATCTTTGTCTCGGTCACTCCATCTTCCATCACTACTGCCAAGTTTAAGATATTATCATTCATACCTCTACTAGTCATCAGGGAAGTTTTGGTATTAGACAAACCTTTGGCTATAGGCATAGAGTCAAACAGCCTCTGGGCTGAGACTCGTCTGTTTTGATCGTATTGTTTACAGAGGTCGGCCTTGGACCAAAATTTATTAGCAACATCTCCTTCCTTAAAATCTTGAAAGTTATATTCTACAACCTAGATTTCAGGAGCCGAGGACTCCTCATTATTTGCCTCTCCACTATCCATTGGGATAGTCAATTCCTCCTGAGCTGCTACAACAACCAGCTCCTCTTTAGTGGGGGAAAAAATTGACCCGACCTGAATAGCCACAACAATTAACTCATCTTCTACTTCCAATTTAGGCCGCTTGTCACTATTACCCTCTTCAATATCCATATCTTTGACTTCTTCTAAGTCTCTTTTCCGGCCCACCTCCATGGTGTCTGACACCTGACCTAAATCCATTATCAAATAGGATAATATGAGATCTCCTTCTTGTGTCTCCATGGCTTCTCCCGCCTCGGGTTCCCAACGCAACAAATTTCACCCCTTCATCACCCCTTCTGGCTCTGTATGCTCAAAAGCGCTGAGATTACATTCTTTCCTCCTCTTGGAAATATTGTGCAAGGGGTCTTATTTGATGGCCACATCTTTCTTGAACCCTAGCGGCTTCAATAATTCTCCCACCTCTGACAAAGACTCTTTATTCTTTACGATGAAAGGCCCTACCTTCCAAGGGTACTTCACATCCGTGGTCTTCTTATGTTTTAAAAATTATACTTCTTGCAGGGCCAACTTATGTCTGATAAATTCAAGAGCAAAGATCCACAATTTTAGAAAAGTGGTTAAAACATAGGGCTCCTATACAAAACCGCACAATCTAATGATTGTAGCTTCTCTCAATAAAAACCAATCACCGACAGCCAATTCATCCTTCAACTACATCATTGTTTTCATTTCAGGTAACAATCTAGGCAATTCTTCCCCAAAAATGATTTTATAAACAGGGGGCAAAACATAGTTCAAATAGTTGAAAACATTTTCTACCAAAACATTTGTCTCAAGCAGTGAAGAGAAATGCGGGCTTTTGGCATTGTTGTACATAATCATTTTCATCAACTGCGCCTGATATCTAAAAAGCCTAGTACTCGGGAAATTGGTCAATTGTACATGTATCTTTTCCGCCAAAAATTCATCAAACCTCAAGGATGGGATGAGCCCGCTTTCAGACCTGGCCAGACTAATGCTAATCCTAAAAAGCAAACTTAATTGAACTTCTGTCACCCACAAATCAGTATCCAACCCTAAAAACTGAGCTAACAAAGAAAGAAACAACTGGGAATTATCATCAAAAAGGCTAACATTTAGGGGGTAGGGTTCTTCAGAGATTTCAGAGTCAGGTTTCAGACATGTGGCTAAGAAATATTGATGGCTTTCGAGGATGATTTGGTGATACAAGGAAACCACAGACTCTTCAGAAAAAAATCTCCAACTCTTGGTACTGAGACTCTGGAATGAAAAAGGAATTCCTAACACCTGAGGCATCTATATTACAAACGACTCTGGACTTATGGGAGTCCATAATGACTCTTTGGGGTTCTGAATAATTAGAATAATGCCATGTTACAAACTCAGGGAAAGAGAACACTTGGTCAAGGAAAAAGAAAATGAACGACGACCTAAAGATTCCATGTATATCCAGTCCCTGTTCATGCAAGGCTTCCAACCTCTTCTTAATTTCTGGAACTGGGAGCCGAATGCATGTATCAAATACATCGGCATCCCTGTCCTCCAAGGAAACCTTAACCCTCGAACTGGTAGAATCTTCCTCTTCCCCCATCTTATACTGTAAAAGACTTATATTTTTGGAAGAATGGCGGTTACAGATCCTACCTGCCACCTTGGAAGCTCTGCACACACCCTGTCGAAGGTTCCATCGCCTTTGTCATCTACCAAATGCCGAGAGACTTTCTGACTTTGACACACTTTGGAAACAAATTTCAACCTTCACGGGTATTCTTATATATATAACCGTGTTTCCATAACTTCCGGCCTCTTTGGCTCATTGTCCTTTGATCTCAACCGTTTGAACTCTCACATGCTCATTTTCCATCGTCGGATCTGAGTTTTCCTTTACCCATTGATTTGACAACCTATCCATCTCCACCGTCGGATCCTCTCCGCTATTTCTCATCTGGGCCGTTAATATCATCTGTATGAGTCTACGGGGTAGCATCACATACACCCAAAATCGTTTCTTATATCACCCTTTCTCTATGCGACAAGCTGTGGAGCTGACACTTGTCCGATGGGACCTGGACCATCGCATCTACCGTGCCGCTATCCATCGTGCTACTTCTTGATGCGATGATGTATGAGGACCATCCATTTCTTCTTAGACGTGTATCTATGGTGAGTCCTCATACTCGACTTAGATTTTAGATCTTTTGTCTGCTGGTGGGGTCTCCCCTGTTATATCCCTGTGCGTTTCAGATCTCCACCAGCCATTGATGTGACTCTTCTTTCCACCCGAGCCATAGATCTATTGGAGACTTAGGCCCTTTCTATGGTAAATGAACCTGAACCCTTGGATCTCGAAAGGACAACCTCCATTGTAGATCCCTACATTTGTCCCTACCATTGCATGCACCTAATATGTCATTGCTCACTGCTCCTTTCTCCTTGCGACGTGCTACTAAGCTGACACCTTTCCGGCGGGACCCGGCCCATCACATTCACATATCCCCTTTCTTCCTTGCAACTTGGCCATGAGAAAGTCTATTTAAAACCGTAGATCTTGCCACTCCTCTTGATCAACAGTGCCGACCTATGCGACACTTAATTTTTCATAATTTTCCCGCGGACTATAGGTTTTAGGGTGTTCTCTGCTTGCTTTAAGTCATTATTTTTTCCTATTAATACTTAGCCCTTGACATTAGCCCATTTTATTTCTTTGTACCCCTTCTAGATCATTCTTTCTCATGTCTTAGCACCTTGCCCTCGAGGATGGAGACCACTTCCAGCTTTTCCTCAGGTAGTTGTCTAACCTTCCACCTTTCATATACTGTTTTTTGTGCTGCAAAAGAGCAAAAAATATAGGTGCTAACAACTGGCTCCAACCGGGGATGCTATCCTCCCAGTGAGGTAGTAAAGAGTTCCATAGACTAAGAGCCTGATCCATTGGGCTGATCTTCCAAACCCTAAGCCAAAAAATTTCTCTAGAAACTGAAACTGAACCAGCATGCGCTTTTCATATCTAGGATGAAAATTCTTCTAGACCTTACGACCTTCACTTCGGGCTTCAAGTCTTTCTGGTTCGCCGTTAAAAGCTCAAAACAAAATGTGAAAGATGAAAATATACACATGCCATGGTACATGAGTTACCTGTTTCCTTTAGGATAGGTAATGTTTTAAAAACCTCCCATTGACTGGACCTCCTGACCAGGAAGATCCATCTTGGTGTTCTAGGATCAAGGAATTTATTCCTTTGTTTGCTACAATAATATATGGCCCCATCCACATATGGTCGAATTTCCATGTTTATCCTCCCTAGGAGCGTCCCACTTCAGGACCAAATCATTCACCTAAAATTCATCCTCTTTGGTTTTCTTGTCAAAAGCTTCCTTTATCTTCTCCTGATGCCCCTGTATTTTGTCGTACGCCTTGGTTCTTATCTCATTCAGCTCTATTATCTGACTTACTCTTCTCTGCATGTGATTCGGTTCTTCTTCCATCCCCTGCAACAACCTCATAACTGGTAACCCTAGAGATGCTGGAAAAACCACCTCAGCTCTGTATACCAATTGGAAAGGAGAGATCCCAATGGCCCTTTTTGTACTTATTCTATCAGCCCATAGAGCATATTTCAGCTTTGTGTGCCACGCTCTCTTATTGTCCTCTAACAACTTCTTGATGATTCTTACTAGGCTTTTGTTGGATGAATCTGCTAGTCCATTTCCCTGAGGGTAGTATGCAGTGGAATGATTCAGACTGATATGGTATTTGTGACAAAAATTTATCATTTTCTTGGAACAGAATGTAGGTGTGTTGTCTGTCACTATCCCTTTTGGACACCCGAATCTTGATAGGATATTATCTTCCAGAAAATCCATGATAACACCTTCGGTTGCTTTCCTGGTTGGTATGGCTTCTATCCACTTAGTGAAATAGTCAGTGGTTGTCAATATCCATCTATGTTGCCCTGATGAGTTAGGATTTATTTCTCCAATGAATTCTAAACCCCACTGTTGGAAAGATGCTTCTTTTATGACAGGGTGTAGGGGTTGTGAAACAACTTTTCTTTTTCCTTCAAAGATCTGACACTGGTGACAAACAACAGTTTCTTTACATACATCTGAAAACATGGTGGGCCAGTAGAAACCAATCCTTGAGATCTTGTTGACTATCACCTTCCAAGAATGATGTCCACCATAGTCTCCTTTATGAAATTCCTGCTTTGTGTGTTTAGCTTCTTCCTCAAGCAAGCAATTCAGCAGTACACCTCCGGGGTCCTTCCAATATAAGAATTGATTCATAATACAGTACTTAGCGGCCTTTTGCTTCATGGCTCTAGCCCTACTTTTGTTTAACCCTGGAGGAGCTTGTAAGTTTCATAACACATACACAACGTCAGCATACCAAGGGGACACAGAGAATTTTGGCCTCACTAGAACTCCTACCTTTGGCTGATTAGGATAATCTTGTAAGAAGTTCAGTTGCAAAGAGTCATAGTTGGTATTGGTCATTAATGTTGCTAACCCTTACCCCTTTACCAATTTAGTGGGCTTTATCTCGAGGTCGTATTCCAACAATACAGCAATCCATTTGGATCTTATTCCTTCAGGGTTTGCCTGGGTGAGGATACCCTTCACAGCACTGTTTGGGACATGAGCAATGTTGTGTGAATGGAGGATGTAAACCCTGAAATCCTTTAGTGACTTGATCAAGGCATAAGCCTGCTTTTCCATGATGTCGTATTTCAGTTCTGCGTCCCTCAGTACCCTACTGAAAAAGGCAATTGGTTGTTCAATGTTCTAGGCATTTTTTTGTAACAGTACTCCTGCCACTATATGCTCAGAAGCATAAGAAAAATCAAAAAATCTTTGGAAAAATATGGACTGGCTAATACAGGGGCTTCAGTGATAGCATTTTTAATCCCTTTGAAAGAATCTCTTGCTTCCTCGGTCCATTTTACCTAATTTTCCTTTCTTAACATATTGGTAATATTCATCATAATTTCTGCAAAACTTGGAATGAACCTTCTCAGAAAACCCACTTGTCCAATGAAAGACTGCACCTCCTTTTTGCTTCTTGGCTCTCCAACTTTCTGGATGGCACTAACCCTTTCAGGATCGATCTTGATACCTCCCTTGGAAATAATATGACCCAAGAGCTTAGATTCTTCTAATGCAAAATTTGATTTCTTAGGATTAAGGGAAATACTGTATTTTATACATTTCTTAAAAACTTGTTCCAAATGTTTCAGGTGCTCTTCATCATATTTTGAGTATACAGTTATGTCATCCATGTATACAACCACAAACTTATCTTTTTCTTCAGCGAATGCTATGTCCATTGCCTGCTAGAAGGTAGCTCCTGCATTCATCAGCCCAAAAGGCATCTTAGCATACATGAAAGTACCCCAAGGAGTGGTGAAAGTGGTCTTCTCTTGGTCTTCAGGACAGACCTTGATTTGGTTGTATCCGGAGAAACCATCCATAGTAGAGATCCTTTCTACCCCTACTACCTTTTGTAAGATATGCTCCATTTTGGGTAGGGGGTGATTATCCTTCAGTGAATCCCTGTTTAGGTTCCTAAAATCTATGCAAATTCTAATTTCTCCATTCTTCTTCCTTACAGGAACCAGATTTGCTAGCCATTGAGAGAATCTCATGGTGACAATGATTTTTGCATTAAATAACCTTCTAATCTCTTTTTCTATCACATGCACCAGCTTAGGGTTTATCCTCCTCAAATTTTGCTTGAAAGGTTTCTCTCTTGGTCTGATTGGAATAGAGTGTTGTATTATTGAGGTATCATATTCCTTCAGTTCTTCATAACTCCATGCAAAAGCAGCGACATATTTCTTCATCAACTCTACATATCGCTTCTTCTTTTCAGTAGGTAGCTTCTTAAACAAGTTTACTATCCAAGGCTCTACTTTAGTGCCCAAGTTTTGGTCTTCTACCACCTATTTGGGCGTTTCAAACTTCGGGTTTTTGGCTACATCATTCTGGTCAAACAGCCTCTCTAGGGGTATCAATCCCTTGGGGATATAATTACTTTTCAATTGAACGATATCTTTCCCACCCAACATGTTTTTCCATTGTTTGCTTTCTCTTTCTTCTCCCTCTGATTGCTCTTGGTCTATCAATCCTTCTATGTTCTCATTTTCAGTATCAATCTAAACATTAGCAAACTCGTCAGATAATTCCAAAAATATTTTAATTTGTAAATCATCTTCAAATACTTGCCAGTATTTAGTATTGTTTGGTATAGATGGCCTATTCACCACCTCTACCTCGTATTTCTCTTGAGAGAAAATAGGAGTTTTAAAACCACCTGCAGTGGTGGCTAAAGAGTCTGCCACCTAATTTTCAAATCTCGGGATCACCCAGATCTTGTGTTCGGTGAAAAAGTTCCCAAACATATCCCAAACTCCATTCCTATAGGCCCTCATCCTGGGGTGTTTTTCCTGATAACTGTCATTTACTTGATTGAACACCAATTCTGAATCTCCAAAAACGTGTATCCTTTTTGCCCCCAAATCTTTCAAAGCTCTTAGTCCCAAAAGTAGAGCTTCATACTCAGCCACATTATTTGTACACTCAAAAGTTAGCTTGTATGATAAATCTCTAGACTCTTGATCGGGAGGTATAATCCAAACACCTGCACCTGCACCTGCACCATTCTTGCTCAGTGATCCATCAAAGTACATCTTCCATAGCCCTTCCTCATTTTTCTGTTTCTCTGAGGCCTCATGCCTCGCGGAAAACTCTTTGTCTTCCTTGACCTCATGGAAAAATGGGGGCACAGGATCGGTATGCGGACCATCATTAAAGAAAATAGAGGAACCTACGCCCGTGTCTACGACATACACTGGGTGATTTTCAGGTTTGTCATCACTGCCGACCACATAGGCCATTCTCTTCTCTCTATATAACTTTCTATTGCTTCCAAAAAGTGGTATAGTGGCGTAAGATAAATCCATGTTCATGGTTCCTTTCAACTTCTTTCCCCAAGATCTTGATAACAACAGCCCAAACTTAGCGGGCACTTCTGCCACTATTACATCCATCATAATCCTCTTAGCTGGAATTTGGGAAAGGGTCACTACTACATCTTTAATTAAACCCAAACATGGTACCTTTCTGGAATCAAAAGAATACAGGTCTTTGTAGGGTCTAGTGACTTCTAACCCCAACTGATCTACCACTGATTTTGGCATTAGGTTGTGTTAAGCCCCAAAATCTATCAGGGCGTTGTGTAACAACTTACCATGGATATTCAAACTCAGATAGAAAGGAGGGACTTCTTCATCGTCCAGTTCTTCCTGCTTGTAACTAAATATTATAGTGGGGGCGTCATCTGTTACTTCCAATATATCTTGCATACCTTCTGCTTGTCCCTTTACCAGGCTAGTTATCTCTTCCCTATATTCATTGTTTCTCAACAGCTCATTTAAGGGGATAGAGATCTTCACCCTAGACAGTTCAGCTTTCAGACTGAATGTCGAAGTTGGCCTCACTACTTCAATGACCTCTGGCTACCTACCTTCTTTAGAATGTTGCCCCTTATCTTCTAAGGATTTATACACGGTAACATCTGGCTATTTTTCCTTTAGCTTCTCTATATTCTGTTGAGTCTTGGATAACTGAATATGGGCAGACTTCCCTTCACTTATTGGTATCTCCCTGCTTCTTAACTTCATCTTTCTTTGGATGTCATCTACATCATTCATGTAACCCATTTGGTACTGCTCAAAATCAAACTCAGTGGCTTTACTAGCATTCCCCCCATTGAAAAAGTCATGCTCTCTTTGGGTTAAATGTACTTCATGGTCTAGGATATCAAAGAGATGGATCTGATCTCCAGCAGGCTCTTCAGGTCCTTCCTCATCCACCAAATTTTCAAGGAAGGGAGGTCTCATCTAGTGGTCTTCTTGATTTCTTGTATTTCTTGGAGGGGGTGGCCTTCTGAAGTTAAGATTCCTTATCTGATTTTCAGGCTGTTCTCTAGGAGGAGGTTTATTTTCCATGGCCAACCTATCCATCAGCTTTTCCATAGTTTTCATCATAGTATCAAACTTGGCATCACTAGAAGATGAGGAGGTAGAGGCTAGGTTTTCTTGCTTCTTTTTATCTGCTTCTGTTTTACCCTTTATTTTTCCTAAGGCCATCATGTTGGCTTCCACCTCTATGGCATCCTTTAGCATAGCGGGCAAGGCAGCAGACTTTCTCTCCCTTAAAGTATATGAGAAATTTCCATCAAAGGCATCTGCATAATGGAGCTTTACGATGCCTATTGAGGGTCTCAAATCATCTGGGATAGAATTATAGGCCTTCATAAACCTAGCTGAAAACTCATGAACAGATTCAAAACTCTTTTCTTTATATGGTTGTACTGGGATAAGACTAGGGCAGGACTCGCTATCATTTCCCACCTCTCTAAGAACAATGTCTTAAAGGCTGTGAAATCGTTGATAGAAGCATTCGGTAGCTTCCTGGACCATTTCTTAGGTTCTCCAAACAAACTCTGAGCAAAAAATCTTATTTTAGCATCATCATGATCTACTTCTTCCAAATCAATAAAATCTTCAAATCTGTCTACATGCTTCTTGGCAGAAAAACCTCCCTCTCCATCATAAGAGACTATTCTCTAAGCGTAGTTATGAGGGAGATCATGCAAGACAGCTGGTAGGGTCAATGGTGCAAACCTAGCAGCCATGGGTCTAAGTGGATTTTGAGCTTGGGGATGGATATTCTGTGTAGGATTACTTGCAAGGATTGTGGTATGGGTTTTAGGGATCTGAGAACTGAATACATCTTTTTCTGCTTTGATAATATTTTGCAACTGGAGCCAGACATGATCTAACAAATAGGATTCAGGGGCATCCAGACCTTCTTCACCTACACTTAGATAAGACTCGGATCTTGATCTTGACAAGGGCTTTCCAATATCTATCTCTATAGCCAATTATTGAAGAATAGGGAGTTCTCCTTTAGACCCAATTCTTTTAATGTTAGAAGAAGTACTAGCTTTATCCTTTCTGGTCTTATGTCTAAGTAATGTTTCTGGATTTTCCACACTTAACAGGATTTCGGAAATATGATTACCTCTCGTTGTTAAATTTTTAGTATTAAATCACAATACTATAGGATCTTTGCTGAGAGAATAACATCTACAGTATATCAATGCATGACAATCATAATATGACAAGCATCACAAGCATCACAAGAATCAAAAGCATAGAGACAAGAGACACAGAGTTTCCGTGGGGAAAACCCTAAGGTGAAAAACCCCACAACTTCCTCAGAGATAGAGAGAGCAATGGCTCAACCAAATAACACTGAGATAGTCTCCTAGCAGATGATCCTCCTCCTCCTCACTAGTGCGCCACTTTTCAGAGAGAGAGATAGTTACTTTTCCGAGTGAGTAAAATAGAGATCTCCTATCTCTATTTATACTCACCTTTTTGCCCAGTGACCTACTGGGGCCGACTTGTCTACTTTGATACACCCACATTATAATATATATTAATCAGGGCCGACCCCATAAGGTGGTCTAATAACCCATCGATAAGTACACACACTTGCGACACTTGTCAATCCACATGACGACACTTCCTTATAGAGGAATAACACATCTCTTATAAGGGTACAATAAATATATATATAATATACAGATGAAATACATTCTGAAGTTACATATACATCAACACTCCCTCTTAACTAGGAAGGTATTTCTCGACACAGATCTACTAGACAAGTCTTCTTCTTTGGATCATCGTCATCGATGCATCGTCATCATCATCGTCACTGCTGCTACTATCTCAACCAATCTCTGACTCTACTCGTCATAGGAAGTTCTACAGAGCCAGTCCTTTTTCATACTGGATGTAGACCCACCACCTGCAGGTCTTCATCATCACTAGCCATACTGTGGAATCCTCAGGACTTATTACGTGCGTCACAAAACCTTGAAAGAGCATCCCAGGCTGTTACGAGCACACAGCTCTACCTATAGGATCTCCCAGGGCACCGAATTACATGTGACCTCACCACAAAACCTCACAAGAGCATCCCAGGATGTTACGAGCACACAGCTCTACCTATAGGATCTCCCAGGGCAACGAATTACATGTGGTCATGGCAAAACCTCGCAAGAGCATCCCAGGACTGATTACGGGCACACAGCCCAACCTATCGGATCTCCCAGGGAAACGAATTACATGCCATTGGACAAAACCTCGAAAGAGCATCTGCCAGATATCCCAGGGAACCGAATTACATGCCATAGGCAAAACCTCAAAAGACTATCTGCAGATCTCCCAGGGAACCGAATTACATGTCTTCCCAGAGCAAAACCTCGAAAGAGCATTTTCCAGATGTCCCAGGGCACCGAATTACATGCCATAGGAAAAACCTCGAAAGACCATCTGCAAATCTCCCAGGGCACCGGATTACATGCTCATCTGCACAACCTGATCCACGGCCACAGAGTATCAACCTGATACTCACCATACATCATCCTGATGTATCCATGATCATCCTGATCATCATCACTGCAACGTCCTGCTGCATGTCATCTGGAGCAACATCCTGAAGCTCATCATCTATGATCATCCTGATCATCACTGCAACATCCTGCTGCATGTCATCTGGAGCAACATCCTGAAGCTCGTCATCTATGATCATCCTGATCATCACTGCAACATCCTGCTACATGTCATCTGGAGCAACATCCTGAAGCTCGTCATCTATGATGATCCTGATCATCACTGCAACATCCTGCTGCATGTCATCTGGAGCAACATCCTGAAGCTCGTCATCTATGATCATCCTGATCATCACTGCAACATCCTGCTGCATGATCCACCTAATCATCAATGCATCTACCTGATGCATACCAAGTATCTACCTGATACATATCATCATGCATGATCCTCCTGATCATCAATGTATCCACCTGATACAAATACATGATACATATCATCATACATGATCCTCCTGATCATCAATGCATCTACCTGATGCATACAAAGTATCTACCTGATACATATCATCATACATGATCCTCCTGATCATCAATGTATCCACCTGATACAAATACAAATACATGATACATATCACCATACATGATCCACCTGATCATACAATGTATCCACCTGATACATATACAGATACATGGTCCAAGCATCCAACATGATGCATATACAAAATACGTACACATGATCCAACTGATCATATCCAGCATCCAACATGATGCATACATACATAAATGATCCAACTGATCATATCCAGCATCCAACATGATGCGTACATACATACATAAAAATGATCCAACTGATCATATCCAGCATCCAACATGATGCGTACATACATACATAAAAATGATCCAACTGATCATATCCAACATCTAACATGATGCATACATACATACAAAAAATGATCCAACTGATCATATCAAGCAGAAACCAGAACATCATCCTGATGCTCATCCTCCAACGCTTACATCCACAGCCATGTGAAGGATCCTTCTTCCAACATGCTTGGAATGGCTTCAGCAAATGTGTCCATCACTTCTTCCTCGAAGTGTCCTCGATCTGAAGAACGCCAAGCCTCTCTCTGAAGTACTCGAACTTCACTCTGGCTAGTGGCTTCGTCAGCACATCTGCAATCTGCTCGTCCATCGCAACATACAGGAGCTTCACAGCTCCTCTCTGCACCATATCCCTGATATAGTGATATTTGATCTCTATGTGTTTCGACCTATCATGAAACACTGGGTTCTCGGACAGCTTCACACAACTCTGGTTATCACAGAAGATACCAGTAGCCTCCAACGGGAGATCAAATAACTCAGACAGTAGCTTCCGTAGCCATACTGCCTCGCAACTAGCTGAGCAGGCTGCAACATATTCTGCCTCAGCTGTACTCAGTGCTACGCAGGACTGCTTCCTTCTAAACCAAGAGATTACACCTGATCCCATACTGAAGCAGCACCCAGATGTGCTCTTCCTATCTGTAGCACTGCCAGCCCAATCTGAATCAACATAACCCTGTAGTTTAAACTTTTGATTTGCTTCATACTTGAGCCCATAATCCACTGTACCCTTCAGGTACCTCAGAACATGCTTTACACCAACCAGGTGAACACTCCTCGGATCCATCAAGAACTGGCTCAATGTGTTCACAGCAAAGCAAATGTCTGGTCTCGTGTTCGTCAGGTACATCAAGGACCCAATCATCTGACGATACATAGTGATATCAACCGGCTCAGATGAAGCATCACATAGAAGCTTCAGATTCGATGCCATAGGTGTGGCCATGGCCTTGCAATCCATCATCCCAAATCTCTTCAGGATATCTACTGTGTACTTCCCTTGACCAAGGAAGATCCCACCTGCACTCTGCCACACCTCCATACCTAGGAAATTGTGCATCATTCCCAAATCTTTCATGTCGAATTCAGTTGCAAGCTTCCTTTTAGTATCTGCAATCATTCTGTCATCTCCTGTCACAAATAGGTCATCCACATACAGTAGTAGAATCACAGGATTCCCTTCCTCAACCTTGTAGTAAAGGTTGGAATCCGCTTTACTCTTGGTAAAGCCCAAACTAGATAGGAAACTGTCCATCCTACCATACCAGGTTCTAGGAGCTTGCTTCAAGCCATATAAGGCTTTCTTCAATCTGCATACATATGATTCCCTGTCATGTATTTCAAAACCGAGTGGCTGTTCCACATATATTTCCTCTTCTACTACACCATTCAGGAAAGCAGTCTTGACATCCATCTGGTGTATTTTCCATTTCATTGCTGCAGCCAGGGCAAGCACTGTTCTGATGGAAGTATACCTGGCTACAGGTGCAAAGGTTTCTTCATAATCTATTCCTTCTTTTTGAGAGAAACCACGAGCTACGAATCTTGCTTTGTATTTTTCCACACTGCCATCTGCAGCATGCTTGATTTTGTAGATCCACTTGGAAGTCACAACAGACTTCTCTTTAGGTCTTGGGACAACATCCCAAACATCATTCTTCATTATTGATTGGTATTCCTCAACCATAGCATCCTTCCATTCTTTCTTTTCTGCTGCCTCTTCATAACTGGAAGGCTCTTTGTTCATAATGTCACAGAGTAAGGCAACATAACTGGTGTGTGATCTGGTTCTCTTCTTTGCTCTGTGTTCTTCTTCTGGAATGCCAAATCTTTCTGCATCATGAATGAGCTCTCTAGCCCATACAGGTTTCCTCTTGTGAGAGTTATCCTCACGGGGTGGATCTACAGGTTCTTGTGGATCTTCAAACTCACGAACAACTTCTGGAACTGCTTCAGTCATGGTAGTGTCCTGAAATCTTGTTTCCTTAGGTTCTTCATAAACTTTAGTAGGTGCCTTCCTTGATTTGATGAATGCTGAGTTTTCATCAAATGTTACATCCCTGCTGACATCAATCTTCTTGAATCCTGGAAAGTATATTCTGTAAGCCTTCGAGCTTTCACTATAACCCACAAAGATGCCCTTCTTTCCTGAAGGATCTAGTTTAGTCCTGTTCTCTTTTGGGACATGAGTATATACTGGAAAACCAAATATTCTGACATGGCTGACTTCAGGTCTTTTACCAAAAAAGACCTCTTCTGGTGTCTTGTTGTCCAATATCTTGTGGGGTGTTCTGTTCTGCACGTATACAGCTGTTCTGGCTGCTTCTGCCCATAGATGCATAGGAAGATCTTGATCATGCAACATTGCCCTTGTTGCTTCCATGATAGTTATGTTCTTCATTTCTGCAACTCCATTCTGTTGAGGATTATAAGGAGCAGTCAACTCCCTCTTAATCCCTGAATCACTGCAAAGTTTCTTGAAGTCATTTGAGGTGAATTCTCCACCATTGTCGGATCTGAATGTTTTGATCTTCTTGTCAGTTTGATTCTCCATCAAGTTTTTGAATTCCTTGAATTTGTCAAGCACCTCATCTTTGCCTTTCAAGAAGTATACCCAAGTCTTCCTGGAGAAGTCATCAATAAATGATACATAGTAAACATACCCACTTAGGGAACTGGATGACATGGGGCCACATACATCTGAGTGGATGATTTCCAGAATGTCTTTTGCCTTGCTTTCACTGCTTGGGAAAGCCTTCTTAGTATTCTTTCCTTTTGCACATCCTTTGCAAACACCTTCATGTTTGGTCTTGATTTCAGGAAGACCCTCTACTGCCTTGCTTGCAATTGGAAGTGCCCTATAGTGCATATGAGCAAGTATTCTATGCCAAAGTTCACTTGGCTCCATGGATTCATGTACCATGGCATGTTCAGGTTGTCCCTTCAATTTATACAAGCCTCCCTCTTGCTCTCCAATCACTACTGCATCATCTATGTTCTTTCCCTTTGGCCACATTAGGACTTGGCCATCCACAAATGCAACCCTCATACCTTTTGCATCCAATGCAGAGATGGAGAGTAAGTTCTTCTTGAGTCCAGGTACATACAGTACTTCTTTCATCTTCAATGATTTTCCAGAATCTAGGTTGTAGGAGGCTTCACCACTTCCTTTGATTGGATATTGATAATCATCCCCAAGTTTCACCTTATGGGGTGATTCATGTTCAGAAAGGTTCACAAAAGATTCCTTGAACCCAGTCATGTGTTTGGAGGCCCCACTATCAATCAACCAATCATTACAACCATGAGAAATAGTACCTGTGAGAGCAGAGATCAGAACATACTCTTCTTCACTTGATGAGTCATTATCACTATCACTTTCTGCCCTAGCCTTCTTCTTTGGAGGTTCATCATCTTCGGCAGCATGAGCATGAAACCTTCTTTTGCTGCCCTTCTTCTTCTTACTGGAGTTGTTGTTATTATCCCTTTTGTTCTTGGGACAATCTGAAGCAAAGTGACCCTTCTCATTGCATGTGAAGCATCTTAGGTCTTTCTTGTTCTTTTTATAGGATCTATTGTGGCGAGCGTGATCCTTCTTGGCTTTGCTTCTTTTGGTGTGAGTTGCAAGAGCTTGATCTTCACCTCCCATCTTTTCTTCACGAGCTATAAGTCTAGCTTCTTCTTGAGAGCATTCTTCTCGAAGTCTACTGAATGAGATCAACTTATTCCTTGCACAAATTCCTTGAATAAAGGAATCCCATGACCTGGGTAGGCCATTTAGAGTGGTCATCACCACTTCACCATTCTCCACCATTTCATCTACTGCTTCTAATTATTCCTTGATCTGGGAGACCCTTGAAAAGTAAGATTGAATGGTTTCTCCATTCTGAAACTTCACTGCTTTCAATTGGTTCTGCAAGGTCATCTTTCGATTTATGTTCTTTCCTTCAAATAGCTTGGTCAAAGATTCAAACATCTCTTTGGGTGTCTTAAGAGAAGACACATGAGGAATGAGATGGTCTTTGATAGAATCAGCAATGATTCTCTTTGCCTTGACCAAGTTCTTCTTGTACAATGCCTTGGCTTCTTCATCCTCTGGGATAGGGATGTCTTCTTTCACATATGAGTCCAACTCATTCTCTTCCAGGATTAACCCAATCCTATACTTCCAGGCTCGGAAGTTATCAGCCCCTTCAAGCTTATCCTCAAGCTTAGTGTGGAGAGACATCTTTAAGAGTACTTCAAATGAAATAGAAAAGATTTAGGACTTACCACTTGAAGTGCTGAAAACTGGATCTGGTCCCGGATTAGGGTTTGTCAGAGAAACCCTAAAAATTCAAAATGTGAATTTCAAATTTCCGAAAGGATATAAAGATGCACCTTGGAGAGCTGATCATCCTAGTACATTCAGAATTTGAGATCAGCAAGGTCTTGCCCTTCAAAATTACCTTTTTGTCCTCCCGGGTTCACTAGGGAGAGCCCTGAATTAGGGTTTGAGTTTCCCGGAGATCTACGCAGCCAAAAATCTCGATCCAAAGCTCAAACCTTTGATTTTTGCAAGGAGCTTCCAGCTGTGCCTTCAGTTTCCAGAAATTCCTATTTTTGTGGAAACCCTAATTTTTAGGGCCAAATCTGAAAATGCTCGGAACTGAATTCTGATTGGACAGATAGATGCGCCTTGATGAGTAGATCCAATCTACTATACTGAATTTCAAAAATCTGTGGAGAGAAACCCAATAAACAAGGAATACAAGCTTCCGTCACTGCAAAATGTCTTCTTCTCAGTTAAGCTCTGATACCATGTTAAATTTTTAGTATTAAATCACAATACTATAGGATCTTTGCTGAGAGAATAACATCTACAGTATATCAATGCATGACAATCATAATATGACAAGCATCACAAGAATCAAAAGCATAGAGACAAGAGACACAGAGTTTCCGTGGGGAAAACCCTAAGGTGAAAAACCCCACAACTTCCTCAGAGATAGAGAGAGCAATGGCTCAACCAAAATACAACCAAATAACACTGAGATAGTCTCCTAGCAGATGATCCTCCTCCTCCTCACTAGTGCGCCACTTTTCAAAGAGAGAGATAGTTACTTTTCCGAGTGAGTAAAATAGAGATCTCCTATCTCTATTTATACTCACCTTTTTGCCCAGTGACCTACTGGGGCCGACTTGTCTACTTTGATACACCCACATTATATTATATATTAATCAGGGCCGACCCCATAAGGTGTTCTAATAACCCATCGGCAAGTACACACACTTGCGACACTTGTCAATCCACATGACGACAATTCCTTATAGAGGAATAACACATCTCTTATAAGGGTACAATAAATATATATATAATATACAGATGAAATACATTCCGAAGTTACATATACATCAACACTCGTATGGTTCTTTCTTGAGGCCAGGATTCCTATTTCGATATCTCTTCAAAAATGAACTTGGAACGTCGATCTCCCCTAGTGGAGTCTTTCTTGAATGTGGATCTTTACTAGTGGAGTCTCCAGGGAAAAATTGCACAACCCTTTAGAACTTTGGAAATCTATGTTTTCCCACGGGGATCTTTTCTTTCTTTGAATCTTTAGAATCCTTTTTCGTTCTCTTAGGGATAATAAAACAATCATAGTCCCCAGCAATGGCGCCAATTTGTTAACACCCAAAATGACCCCCTAGGTTGTGGAAGAGATCAAACTGGAATAACCACTAACCAATCTTTAGCTTGTGTTATTGACCCAACACAAACAGAGAGGGTTCTCTATATAAACTCACAGAATACTGGAAATCATCAAGATTGTCAATAATGAGAATAACACACCAGCATTCACCATTCAAGATATTCAATTGCAACAATACAAAAGATCAGATTTCTGTTGGAACAAAATAGTTTAAACGTTGTTTGGCTGAAACATATGATCCTTTATTTGGGCAATGGAGTCACATTTAAACAAACTCTGAAAAATCATTTACAAATGCTTCGCAAGTGCATTAACACAGGGGCGAGGTAGTAAACAGCTCGTAGTCAAAGTGATTTTAATTGGTGAAACAGAAGAGAAAGAAACAATCCATTGATATAAATCATACAATGATAAATCCTACATCAATTTTAGCAGAGAAATAATGATGGAATACTTGGAAAAAGGTAAGCAGAGCATACTTCTATGAATTCTAATTAACTATCACACTGTACCAAGTATGAAAGAATGTTACAGACTGGAATTAACAATGAGAGATACACAATTTCACATGGAAAAGAAAGAACAGACTACAAGACCAGTTACACAAGAATCTCTGAAAACATTGGCTCAGCTCTATAATCTTTATTCAAAATATAGCTCAAAAATGTCTTACAGAACCATACACAAAAATTCCCATAAAAGATTTTCAACACTTTTTCATTCCATTACACTGCATATATAGGTGCTGGGAGTCCTCTTGGTCAACTCATCTAAACCAAAAACAATTATATCGGAGTGACACCTCATTCAAGTTGTTTTTCCACTATCGCTACAAAACAGAAACAGGTAGAACTGGCCTAACTATTTTCTTACAATCCATCGGTATTTTTACTAAGTAATATTTGCTTCAAATAAAAATTAAAGATAGTAAAGTAATAGTTCCAGCTGGCTATTTATATAGCCGCCTCAAAGAATATTACAAATTTCTCAAAAATAGGAAATTTTTTTTAGAAGTCTCTAATTTCAAACAAGCATCAACAACTATAAAAAGTCAAATATCACTGTGGCGGATGGAGAACATATAGCGATTTGCTATATTTTTCTATATTGGCCCATTGGTCTGCAGGTGGCAGATCATATTCCACCATCTCCTTTACCATCACTCGTACCTCGATATGCTCTATGTAGAAAAATGGGGGAATCCTTTCACCAATGGCGATCAAACTGTTCAAGATTTCAAAGTCCTCTTCAACCTTTTCCATCAGAGTCCTGCCAATAAGCAGTTGGTTCAGACGCTTGAACTTTGTATGATCCATCCTTATTGCCCACAATTGGTTTTTATAAGCATTTTGAGAGATTAGTTCCTGGTCATCATTCCAGAACGAAGGAAACCCCATTTCAATCAGCTTATGAAACAATCCTTTGAATTCTGCCACTTGGCCCTTCATTTCTTCGACTCTAGATTCCACACTCTCAATCTGTGCATATTTCCCCAGGACCCTTCATGCTGCGGCAAGTGTCGTGATCCAGTTCCCAATATTCAGTTTAATCATTTATTCTTCTGATAAGTCATTCAGGAAAGTGATAGCATTTAGTGTTATTTCTTTGGGTCTTCGGATTAGGGTCTCCCTTGCAACTCCACAACCTGTGAGAGAATCACTAATAGTCTTCTCCTTTATTCTTATAAATTCCAAGTAGGGTCTAAAGTTCTCAGCTTCTTTAATGATCTTGTCCCACACCAAATGTTTGCATCCTTGTAACGCTACCTGTCCAGTAACTTGATGAGTGAGATTTTTTTTGATTTCAATTAATTATTTGTGTTTCTTCTAGAGGACCTTTGCTTCTTCTTCCTTTTTATTACTATCTTCTTCCAACCTTTGAGCTCTTTCTTTTAGCTCCTTAATTTCCACATCTTTCAAGCTAATGTGAAACATAGCCTGCACAAGACTATTAGTACTACTGCTTTCCCAAGTTTGGTTCAAATTGGTAGGCCGCATGTCCAATTTGGAGAAGTTACTTTTCAAGTCATCAAGCTGTTTTTCTAAGCTTATTCCCTCTTTTTTCCAGCTATCTTCCTTCTCCGCAAATTTCAACAACTCTGCTTTACATTCGCTTATTTCTTTAGACAAAGCTTCTTTTTGTATCTCAAAGTTTGTCTCTTCAGGAGCTTCGATCAGCTGGATATTCAAAACTTTTTCCCTCTTCTGTAGTTTTAGAATCAATTTGTCTTTCTCATCCAACATCTTGCTAATGCTTTTACCTCCACCGTCACTTATGACTAGGTCAGATTGTACCTTTTTGTCATGTTGTTGAAGTGCTCAGTTTTCACTTTTCTCTTGCTTTAATTGGTTTTCAAATTTTTTCACAGTAACCAGCAAGTTGTCGCTTTTCAATGCTACTTTCACAAAATCATCATATACAAGATCACTAACCTGCTTGTGAAACTTGATTTTATCCGGTATAGGTATTTTTCACCAATTGATCTTTGTCTCGGTCACTCCATTTTTCGTCACTACTACCAAGTTTAAGATATTATCAGTCATACCTCTGCTAGTCATCAGGGAATTTTTGGTATTAGACAAACCTATGGCTATAGGCATAGAGTCAAACAGTCTCTAGGCTAAGACTTGTTTGTTTTGATCGTATTGTTTACATAGTTCGGCCTTGGACCGAAATTTATTACCAACGTCTCCCTCCTTAACATCTTGAAACTTATATTCTACAACCTGGATTTCAGGAGTCGAGGACTCCTCATTATTTGCCTCTCCACTATCCATTGGGATAGTCAATTCCTCCTGAGCTACTACAACAACCATCTCCTCTTTAGTGGGGGAAGAAATTGACTCGGCTTGAATAGCCGCAACAATTAACTCATCTTCTAGTTCCAATTTAGGCCGCTTGTCACTATTACCCTCTTCAGTATCCATATCTCTGACTTCTTCTAAGTCTATTTTCCGGCCCACCTCCATGGTGTCTGACACCTGATCTAAATCCATTATTAAATTGGATAACATGAGATCTCCTTCCTATGTCTCCACGGCTTCTCCCACCTCGGGTTCCCAACACAACAAATTTCGCCCCTTCAGCACCCCTTCTGGCTCTGTATGCTCAAAAGCACTGAGATTGCATTCTTTCCTCCTCTTGGAAATATTGTGCAAGGGGTCTTATTTGATGGCCACATCTTTCTTGAACCCTAGCGGCTTCAATAATTCTTCCACCTATGACAAAGCCTCTTTATTCTTTACGATGAAAGGCCCTACCTTCCAAGGATACTTCACATCCGTGATCTTCTTATGTTTTAAGAATTGTACTTCTTCCAGGGCCAACTTTTGTCTGATAAATTCAAGAGCAAAGATCCGCAATGTTAGAAAAGTGGGTAAAACATAGGGCTCATGTACAAAACCGTACAATCTAATGAATGTCGCTTCTCTCAATAAAAACCAATCACCGACATCCAGTTCATCCTTCAACTGCATCATTGTTTTCATTTCAGGTTACACTCTAGGCAATTCTTCCCCAAAGATGATTTTATAAACAGGGGGCAAAACATAGTTCAAATAGTTGAAAACACCAAAACATTTGTCTCAAGCAGTTAAGAGAAATGCGGGCTTTCGATGCTGCTGTACATAATCATTTTCATCAATTGCACCTAATATCTAAAAAACCTAGTACTCGGGAAACTGCTCAATTGTACATGTATCTTTTCCACCAAAAATTCATCAAACCTCAAGGATGGGATGAGCCTTCTTTCGGACTTGGCCAGACTGATTCTAATCCTAAAAAGAAACCTTAATTGAACTTCAGTCACCCACAAATCAGTATCCAACCCTAAAAACTGAGCTAACAAAGAAAGAACCAACTGGGAATTGTCATCAAAAAGGTTGACATTTAGGGGGTAGGGTTCTTCAGAGATTTCAGATTCAGGTTTCAGACATGTGGCTAAGAAAGCTTGATGGCTTCGGGGTTGATTTGGTGATACAAGAAAACCACAGACTCTTCAGAAAAACTCTCCAACTCTTGGTACTGAGACTCTGGAATGAAAAAGGAATTCCTAACACCTGAGGCATCTATATTACAAATGAATCTGGACTTATGGGAGTCCATAATGACTCTTTGGGGTTTTGAATAACTAGAAGGACACCATGTTACAAACTAAGGGAAAGAGAACACTTGGTCAAGGAAAAAGAAAATGAACAACAACCTAAAGATTCCATGTATATCCAGTCCCTGTTCATGCAAGGCTTCCAACCTCTTCTTAATTTCTGGAACTGGGATCCAAATGCATGTATCAAATACATCGACGTCCCTATCCTCCAGGGAAACCTTAACCCTAGAACTGGTAGAAGCTTCCTCTTCCCCCATCTTATACTGTAAAAGACTTATATTTTTAGAAGAATGGTTGTTACAGATCCTACCTATCACAACGGAAGCTCTACACGCACCCTGTCAAAGGTTCTGTCGCCTTCGTCATCTACGACACGCCGAGAGACTTTCTGACTTCGATAGGCTTTGGAAACAAATGTCAACCTTCATGGGCATTCTTATATATATAACCGGGTTTCCATAACTTTCAGCCTCTTTGGCCCGCTATCCTTTAATCTCAACCATTTGAACTCTCACATGCTCATTTTCCATCATCGGATCTGAGTTTCCCTTTACCCACTGATTTGAAAACCTATCCATCTCCACCATCAGATCCTCTCCGCTAGTTCTCATCTGGGCCATTAATCTCATATGTATGCATCTACGGGGTAGCATCGCATGCACCAAAAATCTTTTCTTATATCACCCTTTCTCTATGCGATAAGCTGTGGAGATGACACCTATCCGGTAGGACCCAGACCATCGCATCTACCCTGCCGCTATCCATCGTGCTACTTCTTGATGCGACGATGTATGAGGACCACCCATTTATTCTCAGACGTGTATCTATGGTGAGTCCTCATACTCGACTTAGCTTTTAGATCTTCCGTCTGCTGGTGGGGTCTCCCATGTTATATCTTTGTGCATTTCAAACCTACACCAGCCGTCTATGTGGCTCTTCTTTCCACCCAAGCCGTAGATCTATCGGAGACTTAGGCCCTTTCTATGGTAAATGAACCTGAACCCTTGGATCTCGAAAGGACAACCTTCGCCATAGATCCATGCATCTGTCCCTACCATCGCATGCACCTAATATGGCCTTGCTCAGTGCTCCTTTCTCCTTGCGACGCGCTACTAAGCCTTCACGTGTCCAACGGGACCCAGCCCATCGTATTCACATATCCCCTTTATTCCTTGCAACTTGGCCATGCGATGGTCGATTTAAAACCGTAGATCTAGCCCCCCCCTCTTGATCAATGGTGCTGACCTGTGCGACACTTAATTTTTCATAATTTTCCCGCGGACTATAGGTTTGAGGGTTTTCTCCGCTTGCCTTAAGTCATTTTTTTTTCCTATTAATACTTAGCCCTTGACATTAGCCCATTTTATTGCTTTAGACCCCTTATACATCATTCTTTCTCATGGCTTAGCACCTGGCCCTCGAGGATGGAGACCACTTCCATCTTTTCCTCAGGTAGTTGTCTGACCTTCCACCTTTCATATACAGTTTTTTGTGTTGCAAAAGAGCAAAAAATATAGGTGCTAACACTTATGTTGACATATAAATATGTCAATGTTTGATTGTTCAAGTTTAATGCCAAGGAAATAATTCATCAAACTAAGATCTATCATTTCAAATTCTGTATCCATGTCTTATTTGAAGTTTTCCAATATTACGTTTCTTCTATAGATAATATCATCAACATATAAGAAAACAATTAGAAGTCTCTTTTCTTGATTCATCAATTTGTTTTGGTGTACAAAGTGAGCTCACTTTTGCTTCTGCATAAACCATTGTTGAGCAAATATGAATCAATTCTTCCATGCCAAGCTCTTGGATCTTGTTTCATACCATACAATGTTTCTTTCAACTTATAAATATTGTGCTCTTGATTTATGATTTCATACCTACTTGGGTGATCTCTATATAGACTTCTTCTAAAATTCCATTCAAGAATGTTGATTCGACATCCATTTGGTATACCGACCACCAATTGTGAGTTGTTAAAGCCAATATTGTTCTAATTGTATCTAACTTTACTACTGGAGAAAAAGCTTCTCCATAATCAACACTAGGCTATTGTGCAAATCCTTTAGCAACAAGCCTTGCCTTGTACTTTTCCACGTCACCTTTTTCATTAAATTTTGTTTTATAAACCCACTTGACTCCTATGATGTCATTGCTTTCTTACATATCCACAAGATCCCATGTGTCATTTTTCTCAATTACAATTATTTCATGATTCATGGCATGAATCCATTTATCTTCTTTAATAGCTTCTTCAAAATGCATAGGCTCACATGAAAATAATGCAAAATGTGTTTGCAAATCCACATCATCCTGTTAATTCTCTTAATATTATAGTTTTCTTATTCATTGATGTTATAGTGGGATTTGACTCACTACTAGAGTGAGGACTATGAGCTTGTTGTTCTCCTTGTGCAAATATTTCCGAGTGGTGTATGGTGTTTCCAAAACATGGTTTTTATGCAGGAGGTATGGTCTCAACAAATTAATAAATGGTTTTGAATTATGTTGTGATAAAATTAATAATTACCCTACCAATTTCCAATTGTAGTCACATGGTAATTGATAAATCACTCTGTAACCCCATGTTTTGACTTCACCACTCAAACTACTTTATGGCCAACTTTTTATTTTGTTTATTATTTGATTAGAGTGATAACAATATATTACATGGACTTATGGACCTACTTGTATTGCGGAAGCTATGTACAAAGTGATGTTTAGGTTGTTAATGATGGTTATTTACTTCAAGCATGCAAATTTAAATTAAATATTTGGTACATAAATAGGAATTTAAATTAAATGTTGAATTAATAGATAAGGTACCATCTACATGCTACATAGACAAGATTTTTTACATTGTTCGTTAGTTAGTAACATAATATATACATATAAATGATTATACAGTTATGCATGATCTTGTGTTTGGTAAAGTACCACAAGTTAAATGGGTTAAGTGATAGATGGATAAATAGGGCACCAAAGTAACATCAATGACATAAATGGTATGCTTGTGAAGCATTGTTTTTAGAATTATTATTGGTTTCAAAGATGTGTGGGAAGGTGTGAGGTTTCAGGAAGCTCGGTTTCCCAAACTATTTATTTAATGACAAATCTTCAAGAACAAGAACAACAACATAGTATGCCAGTGTAGGGTGTTGATCCTAGTTCTATCAAGAAGGGTGGAGGTATTACCCATCGTTTATCCTCTGAAACCTAGAGTCATGGGAGGGTCATGTTTGGCCATGCTCCACAAGTGTGTGAGAACAACTAGGAGTTTCTTGTTGGGGGAGCTCGGTTGATGTAGTCGACACTTCTACTTATGGGTTCTATCGGGGTTTAAGTCAATATAGTTAACGCTCCTGGATATTCCATCAAAGCAAGGATAGGATGTGGAAGATAGTTACGAATTAGAAAGATGAAGAAGGTGGTTAAAGATGTTGAGGAATTTAGCTATAATTGTTTCATCACATGTGCACGTGTTAAAACTCTTGCTTTACTCATGTGTGATAAAATCGACTTAGTGTGTAGTTTGTATTATATTATTGTGAACTAGTTAGTGAGATTGTTGATGATTGATTACTGAATTACTATCTTGCATGCTTGATTGGGAACAAATAGGAATGGTGCATTAGAGGTAGTGCTTGTTTATCATTAGCACATGCCCTATATGTGTATATGCTAGCTACTTATACATACACTCTGCACATGTGTTGTTACTACTAGGAGTATTAGTATTAAAATAGTTTATTAATTATACACTGATTGCTTTAATGATTATGTAAAACATGAATGAATACATATGGGAATGTTCAAGCTAATGAGGGTCACTTTTAGCGCGTTAGATGCAATAGAAAACTGAAAAATCAGGCATCCCTCAACTTACTTGGTTTTTTTTAGATACTAACACAAGATATCTTGCATCGAGTAAAAAGGATGAAACATAGGAAATTGAGTCACGTTTCCAAATATATAATTTTTAAGTATTGAAAATTTACATAACTATGTCAAATTTCATTTTTTCTAACAATCACTTTTTTTTTTGGCAAATAATAAGATATATGTTTTTGTGGATGCAGCCTTTCAAAGCCTAAATGATGGTTTTGGGCTACACAAATTGGTAGACATGTATAGAACCCATCGCACTAGTGCAGCACTATTTTTCCAAAATTAAATGTTTAATTTTTAATTTTTTTTCAATTATGTATGCGATCAAACTGGAGAACGGTACATCAAATGTGGGTGCAGCGTTTGAAGGTCTTAATGCATTTATTTCGACTTGGATTTTTTATAGCATGTAGAGGCCGGTGTCTACTAGTGCAACATACAATTTTTTTTTAAATGGTTGTGAAATGAAAAAGTTACAGAATAAACACTAACAACATGTTTTTTTACTTAAGGAGTGATGACAAAAGAAAATTAGGAAACAAATAGAAAATATGATTTTTTTTTAATTACATATTTGGAATCTGCATAAAAAATTCTATCTATGCCTAAAATTTCATCAATAATGGTCATGTATGTCATTCTGTAGAGAGCGGTGAAAAAAAGGCATATTGAGAAAAATGGTGGGAATACCTAATTAGCTATGGTTTAGTAAATTCCATAGCACCAGTTTGCTAAGTTGTTGGCAGGAAACAACCCTCTCAATTTTTTCTGCTCTATTGAATAAAATTGATCAGTTTCCTTTTGTAATTTATCATAAAATTATTGAGAAGTGCCTTCAGAATCTTTGGTTCTGAAGGTACTCTTAAATAGAAGGTATTGATGATTAAAATAAAGTTGAGGAAATAATTTCAAATCAAGCTCGTTATTTTTATAAATTGATTATTCTAGCAGCTGTTAAAATATGATCAATCTTCAGTACTATTTCAGGTGATTATATTTATGTTCAGCTAGGTTTATTAATTATTAACATTGCTTGAATTTGATTCTATCATTCCTTATTTCATTTTTGTTATTTCATTTCTTTTAAGATATGATTTCCTATGATTAAGTATATGATAATATATATATACTTAGGGTTGATTAACTTTGTTGCAAAAATCTTTTAACCCTTAGTACATATTTATATTATTCTTACCATATGTAAATCATAATCTAATTTTTGTAAATAAATAAATTTGGCTTTGGAAATATGTTTTTCACATTCGATTTCATGTTGAGTTATGAATGCAAACTTAGTATTATGGTCAAATATGAATTGAAATTGGTTATGGTTGAAAACATATTTATGATAACTTTTGGTTGGTTGAGTAATATTGTATTATCTTAACTTGAACTTTGAAGTGAATCATTATGAACTTAGCTTTGTATAGTGTGGTTCATGTTTTCATCAACCTAAGGTTAAGTGATTTCATCGAATTCATAAAATATTTGATTCATTACGTTTCATAATGAAAATCATGTACGAAGAACAATTTGATGTTTTGATGGAACCTATTTGATATAAACATTATGAAATCATTATCTGGATCAATGTTGATTGTCAAACCCACTCCATGATATTATTTCATTTTGTTTTTCTGTACTTCCGAAGCATTTCAAATCACCTTATTTTGATGGTCTGGTTTATGCATTTTTTTTGGCGGTGATGGTTTTATTCTCGAGCACATGTTTAGGGTTTATTATGTATAAGTTTTCTTGGATCCCTATTCCTAGCATTTTTACAACCCCCTTTCCTACTGGTTTGTCTAGAGAATCATCAAACTTGAATATGGCACCTCTCTCTAGGTTTGAACCTGATGGAGCCGAGCTATTAGATATTAACCCTAATGTTGCACAATTGTTTGATAAAATTGGCTAGCGAGATTTTCTTCATGCTTTTAGTGAGCATAATGTTGAAGTAACTCGGTGATTCGCCCTAACTCTCAGAGAAGATGTGGCACACATTGGGGACATAAGGTTAGAAATTTCTGAAGATTTCATTGCCAAGGCTACAAATTTTGCCACAGAAAGGTGAGCGCTAGTTTAAAAAACAACAGGTTAACCGAGAAAAATGGAGATACTTTCTACTTCCTCTTCTTGAGGGATTCGATGATAAGAATGGTTTTCCAGTTAAATACCTTCGGCCATAGTGGGAAACCCTTTTTCATATGATTGTTCCTTATATCAACTTGCAATGGCAGGTATTTGTCTGTTCATTTCTATCACCTGAGGATTTTAATAATTTTTAAGGGTTCAAATTTAAATCTTCCTCATTTTTTGTTCAAAAGTTTACAAAAAATGTCATTTGCTGTACAACATACTATAGCTGAATAGGATCGTAGTCTTTTTCACCACGGTTTGGTTAAAATATTGATCCAATATCAATTATATTTGATAAATATTACTTGGGATCTCTTCCTTGAGAAGAATGGTTTCAGCCATAATGAGAAATGGCCTACGGCTCAACCCAAGACCAGGCAGAAAAGAAGGCGGCCAAATGGATCTAGGGTAGTTGAGGAAAATGACGAACAAAGCCCTAAAATTTTTTAAAATTGTAATCCTTTTCAGTCTATAGTCCTGGGAGATAGAGTTATGGGAGATGATCCTCAGTTTGGTTGTGTTGAAATTTCTAGAAATGAACAATTAATGCACAAAGATCAAATATTGGATAGAGGGTTTGGGGAGTTAGTACAAAAGGAAATTGTTAATTCAGTATGCAATAGTCAATGTGAATCAAAAATTGAGAAGCCTAACCTAATAGGTGCTCGCAAGTTTACTCGTAGCATGACTGTTGTATTATCTATGCCTGTAATAATGCAGAAGAAGTCTAAGCCAATTATTATTCAACTTGAAAGTGAAGACGATGGCTTATCCCCAATTTCTGAGATAGCTCATGCTGATGAACAATTTTCAATTGTTAATGATCCTATGACGCCCTTGGACAAAGAATTTTTTGATAATGCTTGTCCACGCGAATCATAGGTAGAACCTGCAGTTGAAAACATTTCTCAGCCTGTTCAAGATTTAGAAAGGCCGAATTCTCCCCATTTTGGTGACTTTTGTGATCATGAAGGAGAGACTATTAAGCAGGTTTTGAATCAAGTATATCAAACTAAGATCTCGCAATTAAAGGAAAAATTGAGAGATTGCAAGGCTCATGCAATAATAAAAGATGAAGAAAATAAGACATTCAAGGCCAAATTTCTAAGCTGGGTAGATAGATATCAGGAGGCAAACTTGAAGAAACGTAGATATCAGGAAGCCAAAAATACTGTAATGATAACAAATACTCATTTACTTGAGCAGGTTGAATAGCAAAAACTTGAGATTTTAAAACTTAAAGTTAGGCTTTCTGAAGCAAGATGGGCGATCAAATTGCAAATTAAAAATTGACATTTGCTCTGTTTCGGGTTTGACAGGTAATACTATAATTTAATGAACATACCTATAGGATCAAAAATTCCATAGAAATGCTTTATTCTATTTTGTATTATTTTATGTTACCATTAATTTAATGAGAATTAATTTTTGCATTATTGATTGTCACAGGTGTACCTATGATATGACTGCTTTGAATTAAATGGAACAATTTTGCTAACTATTATACATGTTCGAGGTTGCTTTATAGGAGGAGAACAGTTTTGCATTGATAGTTGGCATATGTTCTATAAGGTCACGTTTTGTTTGCTTCGAAGAAGGCTCATATCTTCTAGGTACTGCTTTCGATGTCAATTGAATCATATCATCAGTTGAAAGGATGTAGGGATAGTCATAAGTTATCTTAACAGCTGTTAAGAAGATGTTTTACTATTTTTGTAAATAGATCCTGAAATAGCTCGAAGATAGTTTTCTCCTCGTTGTGTATATAAATCCAAACAATTTCTGTAAAGATGGTCGATGGAGTTCTGAAGAAAAGAATTATTGAAATATTATGCAAATTTTAGTTTGATCGCTCTACTGGAGTTGTGTCTTGGTGGATGATTGTGACTGAATTTCTTAAACTGGTACCTTTGTTTGGCTATCTTTTTCAGAAACTTAAATACATATTTCAATATTCTACTTTTCTCGTTTTATACTTACACGATTTTAGTGTGATTATAATTGTGTAAATTATTTGAAAGTTACTCTATTTGCTCAATATTAATATTTGATTAAATGTTGCTAAATCTTTTATTCAATATGTTATTGGTAACTGTAATTTAGTATCAGTACATTTCATATTTATTTTGATAGCATTTGTGTGTCCATAGTGTTTTCTGAAATGAATACAATCTTTTAATCTGAATATTTGATATTGAATATTGATTATTGATTAATACATCATTATAGAAGTAATTGAAATAGTTTTCTATTTTCAATTTTTCTGTTATGTGCAATTACAACAAAGCAATTCACATGACGATCTCTTATGATATTTTTATCTAAGATATTATCATTTTATTCTTTCTTATTTTAAATGATTAATTTAGTCTTCTCAAATTTCTCTCAGCTGAGATAGGTTAGGATAACAAGTTAAATAGTTTAGTTAATTTTTAGATTAATTTTTAGAATTTCTTAGATAGGGTTTATTTAGATTATTTGTTTAATTTTCTGAAATAGTCATTTTTTATTAAAAAACTTAAAATCCAAAAACATAAGACTTTCTTTAGGAAAGCACATTAGGTAAAATTAGATTCAGAAATTAACTCTAGGATTCCTTTTGAAATCAGTAGATTAACTCAGGTTACATTTTTGTTGAATTTTATAATTCTCCTTAAGAGAATAAATCCAACTGGTAGTAGGACCATAACCTATGAGGTATTTCCATCTCAAACACACTGGGAGCTGATCTAAGCTACTTGTATGGGCTTTATCTCCTTAAGTTGGCCAGGTCATAAAATCAGGCCAACAAATGGCGCTAGAAGGAGGGCCATCTAATGATTAATGGCTGATAAAACTAATAGTAAACCTTCAACCAGTCAACAACCTCGAGTATAGTCTGATTCACAAGTTGAATTCAGTAGTCCACCATTTAGTGAAACTGTTAGAAATATTCTTGAACATAGCACAACCTCTCACGCTCCTGAGCAAAATATCAGAGTTTTGGCAAAAACACGTAGAATCCTTACAAGAGCTTATGCTTGTCAAACAGGTATACCACCTATAGATTACGGTTTGCCTTGAAGATGGCAACATCATACTCAGACAACTCAAATTGAACCTGAATCAATAGAGACTGATATTGTGTTAATTGGTACTCTAAATCCTCGAATCACTAGAACATGTATTGCACCTAGTCTCCTTAATCTAGGAGGTTTTGGTCAACCACCATCTCCTCCAGACTCTCCACCTGACTCTCCTAAACCTTTCAATCAAGATAGTTGTTCAGATTCTGAAGAGAATCCTATGGCAGGAAATCAACCAAATCCACCAGCTCCATGGCTAAGGACAACTTTTGTAGTTGTACCTGGTGCCCAACATGCATTACCAAAACATCCAGATAAACTTCTTCCAAAGTTTAATCCGGATAACAAAGAGCTAGCTGAGGGACACATTGACAAATTTATTTTAGGTGTTCAAATGATGAACGTTCAACATGAATATGTAGTGTGTCGTCTTTTCCCTTTAACTTTTGAGGGTAGAGCATCAACTTGGTGCTTCTCATTAGTCCAAGGTTCGATTACCAATTGGGCAGATTTTAATAAAGCCTTCTTAGATAAATTTGGTGAAGACAAAACACCTACAGCTTTGGCACTCGAGTTGTCCAGAATCAAAATGGAAACCAAAGAAAGAGTCAAGGACTTCAATCAGAGATTCTTGACATTAAAAAATAAAATTCCTATTGCATCTCAACCACCCGAGGACATTATTATTGAGAACTTTGCTTCAGCTTTGCCAAAGTACTTAGGGATGTGGGTTAAACGAGCGGGTAAAACAACACTTCTCGAAACTTTTAAAGAGGCCATAAAAGTTAAAAAAGACTGTATGTCTTATGAGCCTGAACGTAGTGGAAAGGTTGATACTTTTCCACGTAAGAAAACTGAACGATCCAATGTGGATAAAGATAAGGCATATGATGTTGAACAACTGCAGAATGCAGTACAAGCATTAACTAATGAAGTTGTAGGGTTGAAGAAAACAAGTTCTGAAGGTTCTTCTTCAAGAGGGTACTTTAGAAACCAATTTAGACCCAACCCTACTACTAATAACAAATAAAGCTTACCTCCAGATGTAGCAATTCAAGAAGAAATTGTTAACACCATTTGAGAAGTTTTGTCATTATTTGAAACTTCTTCAAATCAAGAAACTTTAGATCAGGATGAAGATGAACAGTCTAAAAGTGAAGAAGAGTTACTAGAACCTCAACAATTGAATGGTCATTTCTGGGACAGTCTAAGTAAAGATGTTGAAAATAGAGATCCACCTGCAGGACAGCATGCATATAATACTAGAAGTAGAGCATCAACCAATGCTTCTGGAGCATCAACTAGTTCTAATCCAAGTAAAGATAACAATAATCAGTAACCTAGCAAACAAGTTCAACCTGTTAAAAATACTCAATCTGTCCAGACTCGTCCAAAGTTAGATTATGGCATAATTGAAGATCTGAAAAAGTTGCATGCAAACATTAGCATGTATGATTTGCTTCAAATTTATCCCATGCCTAATGGTCCTATCATTACCCCTACCATGAATTCGGTAGCTCCTAGTGTTCAGCAAAATGTAGCTGCTAATAGTTCAAATGTTGAAACAGTCTTTAATGACAAAGGTAAATCAGTAGCTGACAAATCCACACTGATAGGAAAGAACTCAAAGTCTACTACTCCTCCATTTCTTCTCACCTTTGAGGTCTTCAATAGAAACGTCCATAACTGCATGGTCGACTCTGGAGCATCTACCAATGTAATGCCTTTGTCAGTTTGTCAAAGGTTAAATGCTGAGTATGTTCCATCAGAGTCACAAATCACTCAACTTGATAGGACAAATGTGAGGGTGTTGGGAGAAATGAAAGATGTGTTGATTAGACTTGCTAGCAATCCTTCTATTTTTCAGATTATTGATGTTATAGTTGCAGATATTCCAGATGCGTATGGATTATTTCTCAGCAGGGACTAGTCACAAAAATTAAATGGATTCTTTACCACTAATTGGTCAACTCTCTGGTTGCCTAAAAATGGTAAAGCAAACCAAATCAAAATAAGCAGGGAGAGATATTTGAAACATACAGTTACAGAGATGCATGACCCAAGTGAGCCAGTTTTGTTTTCAGAGTCTATTATGGGAAACTACATGTTTGAACTTGGTTTTGGAAATTTTAAATCTGACAAATCTTATTTTGCTGATAAAAAACAACACTCAGAAATTATGAACATTACTACGATTCAGCAAGGTTGTTCATCCAAGAATATTGTAAATAGTGCAAATAGTGATTATGTACATATCATAGAAAGCAAGGTTATTGCAGATAGTTTAGCCTGGACTTTATATTTTGATGGATCGAAGTCCAAAGAAGGTGTCGGAGCTGGTTGCCTCCTAATCTTTCCAAAAGGAAATAAAATTTGTATATCCTGTAGATTAGAGTTTGATTGTACAAACAATATTGTGGAATATGAAGCATTGATTTAAGGGTTGAAGAAGGCAATAGATCTTGACATTAAGGTGTTGATCGTTTATGGAGATTCTAAAATCGTCATCAGGCAGGTTCGTAATTCTATACACTGTATCTTAGAGCATTTGCAGAACTATCAATGTGAGGTATGGAACTTAATTTTGTATTTTGAAGCATTCAACATTCATTCTAGTCCTAGGTTTCAAAATCAGGAAGCCGATTTATTAGCTAATGTTGCTTCAAAATTAATTCCGTCTGAAAATTTCACTTCTGATTTCTTTTCAGTTGAGTTAATTTTTAGACCTTCAATACCAGATAATATAATTAACTGGAAAAAAATTTATGACGATACACAGATTATAAATTTTCTGAAAAATGAAGACACATTTAAGGATGCAGCCATTGATGAAATATCCCATGACGAAAATCTGCACAACTTTACTGTAATTCAAGAATTATGTTCAATTGAAAAGGCTATGGAGAAGGTAAAATCGATTCCTAAGTCACTTTTGCGATTGGAGAATTTTTATGATCTATATGATAAATTTAAAGTAGTTCCTAATTGAAAAACCAATAATTCACAAATGAAATTTGAAACTATTAATTTAGGAACAGAATCTAATCCCCAAACTATGAATTTAGGAGTAGATTGCACCCCTGCAGAGAAAGCAGCATTCATTAAGTTATTTAAAGAATTGAAAGACGTGTTCGCATGGTCATATGATTACTTAAAGACTTTCAATCCACAAGTCATGCAACATGTCATTCCCATGAAACAAGCAACTAAACCTTTTCAGCAGAAACTTAGAAAAATTCATCCGACACTGGAACCAACCATCAAAAAAGAATTAAATAAACTCTTAGTTGCCAGGATTATTTTTCCAATTAGACATACTCAATGGGTAGCTAATTTGGTTCCAATTAGAAAGAAAAATGGTGATATTCGATTGTGTATTGACTTTCGCAACCTTAATAGATCCTCCGAAAAGGACAATTATCCAGTTCCACCCATTAAACAAATTTTACAAAAGGTTTCTGGTTCTGAGATGCTGTCATTACTTGACAGTTTCTCAGGGTATAATCAGATCTTAGTATCCCATGATGATCAACTCAAAACAACGTTCAAAACCCCATGGGGAACATATGCTTATCGTAAGATGCCTTTTGGGTTAATAAATGCTGGGGCAACTTTTCAAAGAGCAATGGATATTGCTTTTAGAGGGTTAATCAATCATTCAGTGGTTGTATACCTTGACGATGTTACAGTGTTTTCAAAACACAGACCTGATCATATTTCACATCTTAGAAAGGTACTTGAACGTTGTAGAAAATATGGAGTATCTCTGTATCCTAAAAAAACAATTTTTGTTGTTACACAAGGAATTTTGTTAGGTTGTGTGGTATCAAGACATGGGATCATGATTGATCCTGAATGAACACAAGCCATATCAAAGATAACTTTTCCTATAAATAAGAAGGCAATGCAATCATTTCTTGGAAAAATAAACTTTGTTAGAAGATTCATTCCTAGTTTCTCAGAAATAGTTCGTCCATTACAAACGATGATAAAGAAAGATGTTGTTTTCAACTGGGGGTCTACTGAAAAGGAATCATTTCAGAGAATTTTAGAGGCAATTTTAGAAGCACCTAGTTCACTTAGCCCAGATTTTAGCAAAGACTTCATCTTGTATACCTTTGCTTCTGATATTTCATACGTAGCAGTATTAACCCAATTAAATCAGCAAAAAAATGAAGTTCCAATTTCATTTATGAGTTCAAAATTCAAAGCTGCTGAATTAAACTATCATGAAGTTAACAAACAAGCCTTTGTTGTTTTCAAAGCTGTCAAACACTTTCATCCTTATCTTCTGAAGTCAAGAACCAAGGTGATTGTCCCATTTCCTGCAGTAAGAAATTTTTTGGTTCAAAAGGATTTAGGAGATAAACGAGCCCCGTGGATGATTTCTCTCCAGGAATATGACTTGGAAATTAAACCTTCAATGGTGATTAAAGGTCAAGGTTTATGTAATATTGTTGTTCAAGCAACTCATTTTCCAAACACAGATTCTAAAATAAACATCGATGAAACTCTACTAGTTAGAGAAATTTACTTTTACCCACCACCACAAGATTCCTGGTATTCAGACTTAAGAACTCTACTAGAAACAAGAGTTGCTCCTTAGCATCTTGAACCTAGGAAAAGGAGAGCACTTAAGCTAAAAGAAGCACCTTATCTTTTAATTGACAACACTTTGTTATGATGAGTCAAGTTTTCAGGTATTTGATAACCTTTTTTCCAGCAGCCAAACTCTAGCAATGGTGATGAAACATGCTCATTTGTGGGGGAAAATGTTTTACTTTAATTATTTAATGAAATTTTTTTATGATTATTCTTGGATGTCAGAATGCGTATCAAATAAACTAATTATATGGAAATAAAGCGTGATTGAGCAGATTCAGGGTCATTCAAGGATGGACGTGTAGAATATTAAAGGATCACCAAGCTCGGCGCCCTGTTTCCTGATTTATAGAGGACGCACTCCCACTTTCAAGAGGAATCGGCATTTAGACAACTAGTTAGGATCAGCATTAAATCATATAAATATGGGCCCCTCGAGTAGCGAGAGGCCCCTGCTATTATTTTGAGAAAAACAGTGTTTTAACGTTTTTTGCCCTATCGATACTGCGAAGTACAGACCTTTGTTTTGACATGGATTCTATATTTTAATTAAGAGATTGATGATTAATTCCAGCCAGTGTTTCTAAGTTTTATTCTCTCCTGAGTATGGGTTTGGGAGGGCCCCTCCAACACGTAGGTCAGGAGACTTCTATTTGTAGGTATTTCTTTCAATTATGTGTTTTACATTGATGAACGGTTCTATTACATATGGGAGCGCTTGAATGATTTATTATTTCTGTAGTGGTTTATAATACATTCTGTAGTATAGCAGAACAGCTTCAGTAGTCCTGTAGGTTCTTTCTTTCAACGCATATTCGAATCAACGATTGCATGTGTATCAGCTTTGCTTTCAATATCATGGTTTATATCTGAGGTTTTTTACTATTTCTCATCGTGATCGTGAAGGGGTTACATATCAAGTTGGACGAGGAGACAATTGCCAAATTCATTGGCCTACAGAGGGGTTTGTATTGGAGCAGGGATGACAGGGAGGCAAACCAAGAAGCAAAAGCAGCATTCTTTGAGCAAGGAGAGATCTATGCCGAGGACAAAAACGGAGTCAAAAGACTCTCCATGCCAGCGCCATGGGAGGACATAGCTGAAATCGTTCTAAGGTACATCACATGCTCTGGTAGGTTAAGCTATGTTCCCATCCTTCATTTTCGGATCCTAGAACTAATAAGACACAGGACCCATCATCCCTCAAATAACAACATTAGTATCCCATTCTACTTGCTCTAATCCCTATAGAAAATGAGCAAGAAGGTGGCGAAGGGTAAAGATGATGCCTTGGCCCATCATGAGCTAATCAAGATAATTGTTTGCGAGGAATTGAAGGCGCAGATACCAGAACTTTCATGGGAGGAATTTGTGCTGGTATCCGCAAAAGATGTTCAAAGGATGAGAAGTACACCCACAGCTAGCATACCACCTGAAGGAAGGAATGGATCTGCCTTTGTATCAGGGGTGAAAAGGAAGATTGACCTGGACCATGTAGCAGAGACCCTAGTGGAAATTAAAAATTCAAGAGAGCACTCCCCAGGGGAAAAATCAGAAATTCCTGCCAAAAATCAAGAACCCAAGAGGAGGAGTACGAGATTCAACCAAATAGCCCAAATCCGAACAGACAAGGAAAAGAGCAGAGAACCCAGTCCCATTGTTCAAAATGTGTCGGATGGGGACGATGATCAGTGGGTAGATCAAGAAGACCCCACTACAGAAGAGGAACAGGATGAAGAAATGCAGGACAGAGAGGAAGAAATGAATAAAGAAGCAAAAGAAATGGATAAGGGAGAAGAGCAGAACTTAGGAGAGCAAGGAAACTTCCAGGGAAATCCTCCAGCACAAGATAACCTCGAGGTCGTCACCCAACTCGCCGAGGCACGAGAAGAATTGGAGAAGCTCAGAAATGAGCGGGCAGCATTAAGGATTGGGTCAGGAAGCCATCCCACACCTCCCCCGTTCTCAGCCGAGAAAACTCAAATACTGAAGATGCACCATGCAGAGGAGCTATGGTTGGCCGAGCGGAAGCATTTAGCGGTTCAAGAAAATTTGGCGGAGGCACAAACCGAATTGGCCAAAAAGGACCAGGAGGTCACCAAATTAAAAGACGTTTTGGCCACTACTGCCGGCATATATGAAAAAATGAGGGACCTCAGACCCCCGTCGGCAATCTATGCAGTCTATATGCAGGAGAAATGGGGCAAATTCCAACTCGAGAGGTTGAAGCAAGGACTACCTATAGAGGTAAGCACCCCCAAGGAGTTTATGGATGCATGTTTGAACTCCACAGAGCTGGAGAAAGACAAATTAAGTGAGTTCTTTTTGCATAACTTCGTGGTTTCTGGCTCACCCAACTGGTCGCCAAACCCATATGTGGGCGATTTCCAGTTGAGGGCATTATGTTCGTGGATGAACCACAAAATTGAGTGAGCATAGGACTACCATCTCTATGTCGCATACAAATGGGAAACCCCATTGATGATCATACCTGAGCCAACTCACCCTAAGGGAATAATCTATAACCACAGGATCCTCACTCAGGACGAGGAACTGATACCCATTCTCCTCTCAAAACAACAGGAGGCCATGACTCATTTTGACATTACACTCCGCAGCACACAGAAGGAAGTTAATGAGTCCATTAAGGAAAGATGGAGCAGAGTGGCAAACGATCTGAAGAGGAGAGAAATCCATTCTCCCCTCAGGCTTGATGATGCCCTTTTCAAAGCCACACTCTACAAAGAATCCTTGGAAAAAAACTAACTCAGATGGATCGGGATGAGGCTGAATCCTCCATTCTTTCTTTCCCCAGTCATCAAGGAACAGATAAATGAAGAGGAACAAAGGAGGACATGGACCAGGGAGGATCATAACTTTGGGTATCACAGGCAGGCAGGGATCCCTAGGGTGGTAGCATGGGACATCAGGGAGGTCATCGATGAATCGAATAAGTCACCCAAAGATGGGTGAATCCTTCAAGTGTGGGAGATAATGATGAGTCAAGTTTTCAGGTATTTGATAACCTTTTTTCTAGCAGCCAAACTCAAGCAATGGTGATGAAACATGCTCATTTGTGGGGGAAAATGTTTTACTTTAATTATTTAATGAAATTGTTTTATGATTATTCTTAGATGTTAGAATGCGTATCAAATAAAATAATTATATGGAAATCAAGCGTGATTAAGCAGGTTCAGGTTCATTCAAGGATGGACGTGTAGAAGATTAAAGTATCACCAAGCTTGGCGCCCTGTTTCCTAATTTATAGAGGACACACTCCCACTTTCAAGAGGAATCGACTTTTAGACAACTAGTTAGGATCGGCATTAAATCATAAATATGGGCCTCTCGGGTAGCAAGAGGCCCCTGCTGTTATTTTGAGAAAAACATTGTTTTAACGTTTTCTACCCTATCGATACTACGAAGTACAGACCTTTGTTTTGACATGGATTATATATTTTAATTAAGAGATTGATGATTAATTCCATCCAACGTTTCTAAGTTTTATTCTCTCCTGAGTACGGGTTGGGGAGGGCCCCTCCAACACGTAGGTCAGGAGACTTCTATTTGCAGGTATTTCTTTCAATTATGTGTTTTACATTGATGAACAATTCTATTACATATGGGAGCGCTTGAATGATTTATTATTTCTGTAGTGGTTTATAATACATTTTGTAGTACATCAGAATAGTTTCAGTAGTCCTTTAGGTTCTTTCTTTCAACGCATATTCGAATCAATGATTGCATGTGTATCAGCTTTGCTTCCAATATCATGGTTTATATCTGAGGTTTTTGACTGTTTCTCATCATGATCAATTTCTTTAGTAGTAGATGGATAGCTTGAAACGATTGCACTTCAATTTTAGTCTTGGGATTTAAAATGGTTTAGATCAGAATTCTAGTTTTAGGCATAAAATAACTACAGACCTTGTTTTCCCCAATTTTAGAATAGATCTGTTATGGCATGTTCATTTTTAGATTTATTATTCTGCATTAAGTAATTTTATAAGATCATCCCCTTTACTTTCAGCATTTTAATTATTTAAGATAGATTTACTGCTTTATTTCTTAGAACAGATTTACTGCTTTTGGTATCTTTATTTCTTAGAACAGCTTTACTGCTTTCAGCACTTTAATTATTTTAATTAGATTTATTGCTTTCCAGTATTTAATTCCATAGCATAACCAGTTTACATATTTAGTAGAAAACCTGTAGAACATCGATACCGACTTCCAACTGTGATAGAGATTATCCTATAAGAGCACAGATAGTGCATGCATCTCTAAAGTTTGTACATTCCCCGGGTTGACATTTAAAGTAGGATCTTGGTATAGCTGCCCCCATTAGGCATCCATATTAGGAGCTCACCAAGAAGCACCTTATCTTTTGATTGACAACACTTTGTTCAAACAAAATTCAGATGGTGTGTTACTTCGCTGCTTAGACAAAGATGAAATGTAGACAATCATGAGGGAATTACATTCTGGCCCTGCAGGTGGCCATTTTGGAGAAGAGACTACCGCTCACAAAATCCTTAGGGCAGGTTACTATTGGCCTACATTATTTCGGGATTCTTATGCCTTTGTTAGAAAATGTCTAGAATGTCAAACTGCTGTAGGTAGGGTGAAGAAACCTACCTTTCCTTTGCAGCCAGTTACGGTAGACAGACCTTTTCAACAATGGGGTATTGATATAGTTGGTCCAATAAACCCATCCTCTTCGCTACAACACAAATATATTATCACAACGACTGATTACTTTACTCGATGGGCAGAAACTGTACCTTTATGAGATGTGAACACCAATCAAGTAATTTTATTTCTTGAATCTTTTATTATCACCCATTTTGGTGTTCCAGATTCACTTGTTTTTTATAATGCCTCATACTTTTCTTCAATTGAATTAACTCAGTTTTCATTAGAAAAGGGCATAAGGGTTAGATATGCAGCAAGTTATTATCCTCATGGTAATGGTTTATCAAAGTCAACTAACAAGAATATTTTGAAAATTCTAAATACAACCATTTCAACTCATCATCGTGATTGGCACACATCGTTGTTCAATGCATTATGGGCAGACAAGGCTACACCTAAGTCTTCGATTGGTAATTCGCCTTTCTTCTTGGTTTATGGTACTGAAGCAATTTTGCCACCAAATTTATTTTTTCCCTCTTTGCAACTAGCTCGGTCAGTTCAGGATGAAGACTGTCCAGTATTAGAGAAGAGAATTAACACATTGTTGAAGTTAGAAGAAGAAAGAGACAAGGCTAAGCAACATTTCGTCAAACATCAACAAATCATTAAGTCATGGTTCGATCAGTCTTCTAGTTCTAACAGAGAATTTCAAGTGGGTGATTTAGTATTCAAATGGGATAAGGCTCACGAGGATAAGGGACAACACACTAAATTCCAACGTCTTTGGTTAGGACCGTTTGTCATTGCTGAGAAGTTAGGTCCTAGCACTTTCCGTCTGCAAACTTTAGAAGGTCAATCGGAAACATTTCCTATGAATGGTTTGATCCTTCAAAAGTATTTTTGCTGAATTCTTCAAATCTTGAATCTGTACATACTGTTGTACATAAGTTTGTCTCTTTTGTAAATAAGTGTACAGTTTGTCTTTTAAATTTTTCAATTTCTGTAAGACGTAGCATTTCCTTTCATTTTGATTAATTTTTGTGAATATTTTTCTGTACATAATTGATCACTAAAATCGCAAAAGTTTGACAGTTCTGAATTTTCTGTATATTCTTTTTATAAAATAGAATCATTATAAATTTCTGTTTTTATCTTCATTCGAATTCTGATTTGATCTATCTGTAAATTTTTCTTCAAATTCATTTCATAATTCATTTTCTTACTTTTCAGAATTGAGAGATATATTTTTGTCAATACATCATAATCTTTTCAATCTTCTGTACATAATTTTTGTTGAATTTTTGTACATATTCATAGGCAATTAAACTTAGTTTTATTTTAGTTTTTAAAAAAAAAAAATTGTACATATCTTTGTTTGAGAAGGGTATTTGTAAATAAATAAACCCTGGGGCTCAAAATTAGTTTGTTCATTTGTTTTAGTTAGTTGAAATACGACAGATCTTTAAGATTTGATCAAACTAATCAATTCTTCTCAAATCTGATTTCAATCATTTACTAATGATGTTTGTGCTTACTGTGACGTCCCCTTCTCCCTTGAACAACAGGGAAGGAAACATTAACAACCTACCGGGCTTTTGTAAATTTAGCCCCAATAATTTGACTCATAACGCATGCAATTTAAAACTTCCATATGCAGATTCGTTTCAATATAAACACAGCGGAATGAGCATGCTAACAAGCACTCAAACAGACAGTAATTGCAATCATATCAATCACAGCAAGGAATGATTCAACATACAGAGACCCAATCTCATTCGTATGCCATGCATGGATTATATATTAATTCATTTCATTAAACATGGGCAATTTAACATATTGCAGAATGCAAAAATGAATAATTTATAATCCACAGAACACTTATCTTGAGAAGATGATGTCCAACGACTGGCTACGTGAGAGCAACGTTCCACCCAACCATAGATCTCTGTCCAGCCTGTATTCTTTCAGCTGAGAGATCACCCCCGAGCTGGGCTGTGTATCCACTAAGGAGGAACTAGATGGCTCACTCACAGTCAGGGTTTCACTCAAACAGCCATGCTAAGCCAACACACGGTTGGGTTTCTCAAGCATGTAATAGGAGATGGAGGAGGATGCTAGTCCACTAAGCTCAATCCCAGAGCCACATACTCTTCAAGCTAGACTCAGCAATCCCATCCTCTGCTCATACATCCACAACTGGATTTCTCACAACTCTGTCACAAACAACCCAAATCCGTCACTGATTTTCTGGGCCATTAAAACTGGGTTTTCCCATGGCTTTTGGGGTAGCTATTGCTCCCAAATTCGCCCCAAGGTTCCTACCAATGGATCCCCCATTGGATTTCTCTGTCCAATACCAAATCGGGACGTTTTTGGCTTCCAAAAACGTGGGTTCTCTCACAGTCGCGATTTCTCGTTTTCTCACTGTTGGGAGCTCGTTTTTGGGTGGAGAAAGATGTCCCATAATTCCACCATGGAATGGGGATAAGGATGGAGCAACCCCCCAAGATGTAGAGTGACTTGTGGGACAATTCAAAAGAGCCCATACCTTCCCATACGAATTTCAGGACTGCCCATACTCCATCAAAGTCATGGGATGAAATCTCAACCACTTCCTTACAATTGGCATTAATGTCACCTAAGGAAGTCAATGGGTTCACACAATGACAAATGGCAACCTATGGGTCACTCCCATATCCCCCCCACCACTCCCTAGTGGATACACGTGGCCCCTTCTCATTCGTTGCCCCCGTAGCCAGCTTTGGTATTTCATAATGCATGATGTCTAATTACATCCTATTACAATTTCCATGGCTTAAGAGCACATGGTATCAAAATATCAAATACTTGCCCTTTAAATAAAATTCGGCTTTCACTAGCGGGGCCTTGGCCTTGAGCTCCACGCTAGGAAAACATACATCACATGTACACTGATTTACATTAAAGGCTCATATATCCTAAGGGTCGAATTGGGGGTATTACATTCCCCTCCCCCTTAGAACAACACCGTCCTCGGTGTTCCAAGACCTAGGCATATATATACAATTTACATATATCCAAAACTTCAAAATATTTGCAGATCTGCCCTGCATTCTATCCTTTACTTTGAACTTTCAGGACCAAGTCCTTTGACCTTCACGAGATGCTCCCGCTGATTCGGATCTTCCAGCTCATCCATAAGTCTGAAAACTTTATGGCTGCTACCTTCTTGAGGTTCTCTTGTTGGGCAGTTACGGAGGCAATGATCCCCTCCACACTTCCAACACTTCACTGGTTGCTTCATATTTGCATGCTCAATTTCCTTTGAGTCTTTCCACCTGGAGCGTCTCTTAACCGGACGATTGGATGAATGCTTCTTCATTGATCCACTTTTCTCTCCTTTGCTGATTGCTTTCACAATGCTTTTTACCTCTTTCTGCAAACGAAGAGTGTCCTGCAAGACCTTGTGGTTCATCTCGTTCTGCTGCTTTTGCATCTTGAGCATCTCTCCAAGATTTTCTTGGGTCTTGGCAATTGTTTGAAGAAGACCCCCAGCCAATTCTAATAGCCCTTGGTCTGCTGCCATGGTCAATGGAAACAACTGACCACGCTTTTCTCACTAGAAACACTTTCCTGCACCGGCTGCAACCAATCGATTCAATTTCCACCTGTGAAATTCATCATTACAACTCTCGTTAGGCCAAGCATAACCCGAACATTTAAAAATCAGTCAATGGTTTTTCCCCAGTTGACATGGACAGTCCATGTTTTACTCATGAGACTTCCACACTTTTCATGCTTGCCCAACATACACATGAATTCCTTCATGTTCATCCATTCACAGGAAATTCATTAATTAGCATTCACAATTCACTTTAATCAAATAAACACACTTTTAATTTCAGTCATGCATGCATTCAGCAATTTTCTAATTTTATAAATGCATCAATAAAAAGGAGAGAGAGGGAGCGGTAAGAGTTTCTCCTCTTAGTCTTGTTCCATTCTGGAACCCACACCACCACTGTGGTTTTCATGCTCCTATCCTCTTTCACTTCATGTGAATGCTTGACCTGCCCTTCTCGGCTATGACACGTAGTGTCTATGGTCTATTCCAGATCTTTCAACCATGGAGTTCCTCCACTTGGTTGGTCAAACTCCTAGCTGCTAGGACTCACACAGTTCCACTAGCCCCATCTTTCATTACTGCTCATGCTGAGCTCTTTAGGGTGGTTACATGTCCACAGACATCCTTAAGATGCTTCCATAGTCATTGCTTCCAACAATACCTACACTCAAACATTGAATTAATTCGCATGTTTAGTTTATTTTCATAGGAAATCATAACCAAATCATATACATATGTATATTCATAAGCAAGAAATTACAAGATAACCAAATACTTATCTGCACTAGATGTCTTCACTTTATTCCATAGGGTCCTTCTTTGCTTTACAAGCCTTGGAATCGCCTATGGATTTGGGTGTTTGGCCAGCGCGCAGGCTGCCCCTCAACATCTAACAGTCTCGTATGTTTGTCCAGTACGCAGGCTGCTCCACAACATCAAATAACCTTGTATGTTTGGCCAGCACGCAGGCTGCTCCAAATCATCAACCATCTCGCATGTTTGGCCAGCACGCAGGCTGCTCCAAATCATCAACCATCTCGCATGTTTGGCCAGCACGCAGGCTGCTCCAAGTCATCAACAATCTCGCATGTTTGGCCAGCACGCAGGCTGCTCCAAATCATCAACAATCTCGCATGTTTGGCCAGCACGCAGGCTGCTCCAAATCATCAATAATCTCGCATGTTTGGCCAGCACGCAGGCTGCTCCAAATCATCAATAATCTCGCTCAACCAGCCACTTTCTGGATTTACCAAGCAACTTTTAGTTCTTTCAGGGTCCTTGCTTCCTGTATTGACCAAGGTTTCCAACAAAGAAACAATAATGCATCAGCTCACTGTTACAAGCTTTATGCTTGAAACCATCATTATTGCAAATAAGAAATGAATGAAAATGAATACTTATCTGTACTGTGCAGTTCCTCTCTGGTCCACAGGGTCCTGCTTTTACTTTATAAGCCTTGGGATCCTCCTGCGGACTAAGATGTTTGGCCAGCACGCAGGCTGTTCCAAATCATCAAATAATTAATGCCCTACCAGTACACCTTCACGCCGACTGGGTTTACCAAGCATTTGGTGGTTCCCAACCAGTCCCATACCTGGTTGGCCCTCTCCATTGCCGAGCCAGCACATACGTCTGGGTCATCGACCAATGGAAGGTAACTGCGCCACTGACCATTACAGGTCAAGGCTCCACTACTCTGCCTTAGGCTTGCATCAGCCTTTCACGGTATCACAATCCCTCAATGCGCATAACAATTCTTCACCCACACAAGGGTGGTACTTCTTCTCTTATGTAAGCCGGCGGTTCCATTAAGGAATTCTTTAGGTGACTTTCTTAACTGCAGGCTATCATGGCCCCATGATACCCACTCACCCTATGCAAGGGTTACCACTGCTCATACAGTCTTCTTGAGTACTATTTTCTTCACCTTTTTCTTTAATGTGCAGCACTGAGTTTCATATGTATAATCTGACAACACAAAATGGATAGCGAGCTCATTAGTATCGCTGCCCTAGAATTGTAAACATATTTCATAACATTCACTATCCAACCTTGAAACACCAGGAATGCGTCCATTCCCTTGAGGCGTAGTCAATATTGGCGTCCCTAACATAACTCAGCACCAGAAAGGCGTGCACTCCTTACTGATGTGAACTATGAAGGTCCTAATCATACTTCAAGCAGTCTTTCATGATGGAAATAAAATCAAAACATGCTCTGCATATTAACTCTAATAATTAGATATATATATATCATTCAGGGTTTATGGAAAACTTATCCATTTTGTCGATGATATTTCTCTTCTTTAATGAGGAATGGAGGCTCCTTCTCTGAGTTGACAGTCCCTCGGTTTGCCATCCCAATTCCTTTTGATGTTACATATCCTTCATATGTCTTACTGACATAACCTTTACCATCTCACTCATATTGTTTACCAATCATGTAGTGCGGATGAAACATTAATAATGTCTTATGGCATTCCACCTGGAACCCATTTTCAAATCATGGAATCCCTTCCCATGAAGTTTGGATTCTGCAGGACCTCTGTCATGGTCTTACTGCAATGTGTCTTCCTGGCGCACTTATTAAACAGCCAAACAGTTAGCAACATTTAATCAATACAATTCAAATCCGATTATTCCATAACCAATCCATGGCACTAATGATTAAATTCAGTATGCATTTGCAATTCTGTCTACTACAGAAATTGGTTTTCTTGTCCATGAGGCTATCCTCATATTGTTTGGCTCTTGTAAGTGACACCACTCTACCCGTTATGGTCTTATGCCTGCTGCCATTCATGAGCATCCACTTACAGCATGTCCTCCTGACACATTTTCATATAAGCCAAACAGTCATTAGCAACTATTAGTAAAATTTCAAATCCGAAACATTTACAAATCTGATATTTACAACTGTTCTTACTAACAGAACTTAGAGCTCTCAACCATGAGAACCTTTTCATAACCTTTGGCTTCTACATGTGGTAGATCCCGGTCTCTACTATGGACTTATCCTCACAGCCATATGTAAGACCTTCCTACCGGAAACTAATACTTCAATCAGCCAAACATGTTGTGAGTATCTATGCATATTATCATTTCATTGTCACAACAGTCACTGAAGTGATCTCAGAATTATAATGTTCAATAATTCAAACACCTTCAGCTGTTACATTTGAAATGCAATGAAATATATATATACACTTCTATATATGTGTCATTATCATAATAGAATTTTCAAGACATAGTCACACTATCCATGCAGCTTAACTTAAATCGTAAATACTCATTATTTCACAGTCATATCATTCATACAACTTTGTCCTTCCACAAGGTATTCTAGCAGTTCATTGGTCATGATTGGGCTCTTCATGCACTTACTATTTTGCATTCACAACAACTCATGAAATGATCCTAGAATTATCATTAATTCGTCATTTCATTCATTATTTATTTTTCAATAACATATGCATCATCCCTATGCATTCATACAATGCATCACAAGATTTATAAAATCTCTTAATGCTCATCTACTTAATGCTACCTTGCCTTGTTTCATGGGTACTATGCATTCAAGCATATTATGATCGAGACATGACTATTTCATATAACTTGTATTACCATAAACAGGATCACCAATCCTCACTTGCCTTGGTTATTAATCACATAACCAACATACACATGGAATTATATAAATTCATATGAATGCATTGATATTTCTAAACAGTCATAGGGTGTAAGGATCATTTCCTTCACTTATCCACACCTCACCAAGCTTGGTAGGTTAACAGTCTCAATCGGTATTCAATATCACAAGCAAACTAACTCATCATAGCTCAAACATAGTTGAAGAGATCTTACCAAATCCTCTTTCAACATTCCTGCAATTTGGCACTAATAATCATTACCTGCATGGTTACCATTAACATCGCCTGATGTTACCTGATCAGTTGGCCTCTTACCAGGGCTGTTCAGTCCTTGTGCCAACTTTATGATCATAGATTTGTTGCACCATCATTTCCACGTAAGGTGGTTGGCTTCATGCAACAACATCCCCAACACGTTTAGCCATGCTCTTTGTTATCTTTGGTCCTACAACCAAGACCAACATCAATAATGATTATCAACCACAATATTCTCTATTAGTGGTTCATTGCATATGCAGACTTCATTCTTTTACCAATATGCAATATCTCATTCATGCACAAGCATTCCCACATGTACTATGCAATGTTTGTTAAGGTGCCATTTAGTGCATATACATCTATGTAATCCTTTACATTTTTAACATTTTTATGTCATATGACAATTTCATAATTATAAGTATGATAACAAACAGGGGTTTAAAGAATTCTTCCCTTTTCGATCCCTTCTTGTATCATGGAATTTCTCTTCCATATCATGCAATTGTAGAAATTGCCCACATTGACAACAAAATTTGTTTGTCAAAACAGCCGCTGGCACTCTTCTGCACTAAATAAATAGGATATCTGTAGACCTCATTCAAACTCTGGTCATGCATCATTGTTCCCTGCTGGACAAGCTTTCCAATGCCTGTCTTCATGCTCCATTCTGACATCAGGTGTGGAAATTGCATCCCTTCTAAGATGACAACTTTCACTCCAGTTTTGCACATTTTACACAGTTGCATTTTGGTCCCGAATGCCACCTTCAGCCACCTGTGGAAGAAAATCTACGAGGAATCACAAAAACTTTTCTATCGGGCGGAGTTAGTCCATATAACAAGGAACATTCAGCAATTCACGGATCTCAATTCCGATGCACCGTTCATGTTCTATGAATTTCTGGGTTTTGCTACTTCTCATTTTTCACATTTTTCCAAAATTCCAAATTTTGGGCCAAAAACGGCTATCTCCCAAACAGTGCATTTCTGGAAAATCTTCGTCTAACGGAAGTTGTCCGTCTTAATGAGAATATGAAATGTCTAGTTCAGTAAAATTTCTGATTCCCACATCTAGGGTCACTTTTACTGCCCACAAGCTTTTCAAAATCCCGAAAAAGTGGCCCGGAACAGTGCTTTTTGGCCTTCTTGCTCACCCCGACTCCACATCCTTTGGAGTTGGGTTCCAAGATTCGGAACTTAACATTGTGCCTGCTTCATGACTGCCTCGTATCAATTTCAGCTTAAACCGGCCTTCTGTCAAGCCTCGGGACTCTGTCCTTCAAAAGTCACTATTCCCCTTTTTCTGTCAAATTGGAGTGTCATGGGCTCGGGGTCTTCACTGGTTCTTTCATGGCCCTCGTCAATGGCCTCCGAGCCCCACAGGAATCATCGCATTCTTCACTGGTTTTTTTTTTTTTTTTTTTTTTTTTTTTTTTTTTTTTTTTTTTTTTTTTTTTTTTTTTTTTCGTCCGGGCGCGCGGGCCGGTTCTCCGAACGCTTCCGCAATGCGGAGCAGTTCGTCGAACGCTTCCGCAATTGCGGAGCAGTTCGGCGAACGCTTCCGCAATGGCGGAGCGATTCGCTGAATTCTCCCGCAACTGCGGAGCCATTCGGCGAATGCTCCCGCAACTGCGGAGCCATTCGGCAAAGGCTTCCGTCGCGGAGCCATTCGGCGAATGCTCCCGCAACTGCGGAGCCATTCGGCGAAGGCTTCCGTCGCGGAGCCATTCGGCGAATGCTCCCGCAATTGCGGAGCCATTCGGCGAAGGCTTCCGCCGTTTCGGAAGACTTTCCCGAATCCTCCCGCGATTTCGGAGCCCTTCGCGGAATCCTTCCGCCGTTTCGGAAAACTTTCTCGAACCCTTCCGCAATTTCGGAACCGTTCGCGGAATCCTTCCGCAGTTTCGGAAGACTTTCCCGAACTCTTCCGCAGTTTCGGAACCGTTCGCGGAATCCTTCCGCAGTTTCGGAAGACTTTCCCGAACTCTTCCGCAGTTTCGGAACCGTTCGCGGAATCCTTCCGCAGTTTCGGAAGACTTTCCCGAACTCCTTCCGAAACAAACTTTAAACAAAATTTTCGAAAACACTTAGAAAATTTTTCTTCTTTTTCGGAGCATTTCGCCAAATTTTTCCGCGTTGCGGGACAACTCGCGGAATCCTTCCGCAAATTTCGGAAGAGAATTCCTTCCGAAAATTTCGGAAGTGAATTCCTTCCGCAAATTTCGGGGCGACTTCCCGAACTCTTCCGCGTTGCGGAAAAACTCGCGGAATGCTTCCGCAGTTTCGGAGCAATTCGCCGAATTGTTCCGCAACTGCGGAAGTCATTCGGGAATTCTTTCCGAAACAGACTTAAACGGATTTTCAAAAACACTTAGGAAATTTTAACAAACAGAGATCATTATTTTTGCAACAACACAATATTCCAAGAAACGAAAATTGCACTTCTTTAAGCATAAAACAACAATCAAAACAGCATAAGATGGCATAGGTTGCCCATGTTCCATCTCTATTTCATAGAATGCATTCAATGCAATCAAATGCAAGCAATTTGCAAAAATCCCCAACAGTGATGCGATCTTAAGGTTTCTCTAATGCATTTTTGTTTCAAATACAAAATGCATGAACACACAATATGCATTTCAGTTCCAAATATAAAATGCACACACACAATGACTTGTATTTTTGTGAAGGGCCCAACAGCCGTAGGGTTGAACCTAGAGCTCTGATACCACTCTGTGACGTCCCCTTCTCCCTTGAACAACAGGGAAGGAAACATTAACAACCTACCGGGCTTTTGTAAATTTAGCCCCAATAATTTGACTCATAACGCATGCAATTTAAAACTTCCATATGCAGATTCGTTTCAATATAAACACAGCGGAATGAGCATGCTAACAAGCACTCAAACAGACAGTAATTGCAATCATATCAATCACAGCAAGGAATGATTCAACATACAGAGACCCAATCTCATTCGTATGCCATGCATGGATTATATATTAATTCATTTCATTAAACATGGGCAATTTAACATATTGCAGAATGCAAAAATGAATAATTTATAATCCACAGAACACTTATCTTGAGAAGATGATGTCCAACGACTGGCTACGTGAGAGCAACGTTCCACCCAACCATAGATCTCTGTCCAGCCTGTATTCTTTCAGCTGAGAGATCACCCCCGAGCTGGGCTGTGTATCCACTAAGGAGGAACTAGATGGCTCACTCACAGTCAGGGTTTCACTCAAACAGCAATGCTAAGCCAACACACGGTTGGGTTTCTCAAGCATGTAATAGGAGATGGAGGAGGATGCTAGTCCACTAAGCTCAATCCCAGAGCCACATACTCTTCAAGCTAGACTCAGCAATCCCATCCTCTGCTCATACATCCACAACTGGATTTCTCACAACTCTGTCACAAACAACCCAAATCCGTCACTGATTTTCTGGGCCATTAAAACTGGGTTTTCCCATGGCTTTTGGGGTAGCTATTGCTCCCAAATTCGCCCCAAGGTTCCTACCAATGGATCCCCCATTGGATTTCTCTGTCCAATACCAAATCGGGACGTTTTTGGCTTCCAAAAACGTGGGTTCTCTCACAGTCGCGATTTCTCGTTTTCTCACTGTTGGGAGCTCGTTTTTGGGTGGAGAAAGATGTCCCATACTTCCACCATGGAATGGGGATAAGGATGGAGCAACCCCCCAAGATGTAGAGTGACTTGTGGGACAATTCAAAAGAGCCCATACCTTCCCATACGAATTTCAGGACTGCCCATACTCCATCAAAGTCATGGGATGAAATCTCAACCACTTCCTTACAATTGGCATTAATGTCACCTAAGGAAGTCAATGGGTTCACACAATGACAAATGGCAACCTATGGGTCACTCCCATATCCCCCCCACCACTCCCTAGTGGATACACGTGGCCCCTTCTCATTCGTTGCCCCCGTAGCCAGCTTTGGTATTTCATAATGCATGATGTCTAATTACATCCTATTACAATTTCCATGGCTTAAGAGCACATGGTATCAAAATATCAAATACTTGCCCTTTAAATAAAATTCGGCTTTCACTAGCGGGGCCTTGGCCTTGAGCTCCACGCTAGGAAAACATACATCACATGTACACTGATTTACATTAAAGGCTCATATATCCTAAGGGTCGAATTGGGGGTATTACACTTACGATCAGGATTAATCTTTGATTATCTGTATACTTATACGTTAGGATGAGTAACAAATTTCCTTTTCAAAGCTTGGTACTTGGAAAAATATTTATTAATTTGCATGATTAGTCATTTATTTTAAAGTTTATTTATTATCTGTTAAGATTTTTTATCTGCTCCATGCATAATTATCTTTCATAAGTTAGATTTTTATTGGAGAATAGGAGGTCTCATCACGAGCTGGCCTAATCATGATCATCAATTTTATTAAAGATAACATCATTTCTGAACACTAGGGTGATGGCTCTTGATCGAAAGATCCAGGGACGGGAGGTCTCATCACAAGTCGGCTTGTTTATCTTTAGTAAAACTTGTGAATGGTGTTGTATTTATTAGGTTCCCATGCCTAGACAGTTGTCTTCAATTAACGTTTAATGGAAAATCCATAAGTATTTTATAATTGGAGTAGGTTTTGAAAACTTTTCAAAGAAATAAGTAGGCACATCTTTACACTATGATGCAAATTACTTGTATACTGAGTATTTTGTTTTGATGAGGAAAGTGTTAATTTGTCTATAACGAAATCTTTATCTACAGGAATGAAGATAGTTCTGAAAAATATTCGTAAATGTGGTTTGGTTATGATTCTGGTTAGATTAAGTTTTTCTGACTTGTTTGGGAAAATTTCAAGGCTATGTTTGTTTCAGCTTTTTAAGATTATGAGCAGAGATAACTGGTTCGCCCAGGTCGTCGCCATTTGTTGGCAGGCAACAACCCTCTCAATTTTTTCTGCTCTATTGAATAAAATTGATTAGTTTCCTTCTGTAATTTATCATAAAATTATTGAGAAGTGCCTTCAGAATCTTTTGATTCTGAAGGTACTCTTAAATAGAAGGTGTTGATGATTAAAATAAAGTTGAGGAAATAATTTCAAATCAAGCTCGTTATTTTTATAAATTGATTATTCTAGCAGCTGTTAAAATATGATCAATCTTCAGTACTATTTCAGGTGATTATATTTATGTTCAGCTAGGTTTTATTAATTATTAACATTGCTTAAATTTGATTCTATCATTCCTTATTTCATTTTTTTATTTCATTTCTTTTAAGATATGATTTCCTATGATTAAGTATATGATAATATATATACTTAGGGTTGATTAACTTTGTTGCAAAAATCTTTTAACCCTTAGTACATATTTATATTATTCTTTCCATATATAAATCATAATCTATTTTTTGTAAATAGATAAATTTGGCTTTGTAAATATGTTTTTCACATTCGATTTCATGTTGAGTTATGAATGCAGAACTTAGTGTTATGGTCAAATATGAATTGAAATTGGTTATGGTTGAAAACATATTTATGATAAATTTTGGCTGGTTGAGTAATATTGTATTATCTTAACTTGAACTTTGAAGTGAATCATTATGAACTTAGCTTTGTATAGTGTGGTTCATGTTTTCATCAACCTAGGGTTAAGTGATTTCATCGAATTCAGAAAATCTTTGATTCATTACGTTTCATAATGAAAATCATGTATTAAATCTTGGGATGATTCATTTGGTACGAAGAACAATTTGATGTTTTGATGGCACCTATTTGATATAACCATTATGAAATCATTATCTTGTTCAATGTTGATTGTCGAACCCACTCCATGATATTGTTTTGTTTTGTTTTTCTGTACTTCCGGAGCATTTCAAATCATCTTATTTTGATGGTATGGTTTATGCATTTTTTTTTGGCAGTGACGGTTTTATTCTCGAGCACGTGTTTAGGGTTTATTATGTCTAAATTTTCTTGGATCCCTATTCCCTATTCCTAGCATTTTTACGACCCCCTTTCATGCTGGTTTGTCTGGAGAATCATCAAACTTGAATATGGCACCTCTCTCTAGGTTTGAACCTGATGGAACCAAGCTATTAGATATTAACCCTAATGGTTCACAGTTGTTTGATAAAATTGGTTGGGGATATTTTCTTTGTGCTTTTAGTAGGCATAATGTTGAAGTAACTTAGCGATTCACCCTAACTCTCAAAGAAGATGTGGCACACATTGGGGATATAAGGTTAGAAATTTCTAAAGATTTCATTGCCAAGGCTACAAATTATTGGTTGTGGAGATAGATCTTCCAGTCTCATAGATGATGATTCAGCCGTGTCCGTACCCCAGGTTTGGTTATGATCCTGGGCTGATGCTCAAGGGGTCCGGGGGGGGGTCAACTCCCCCCCGGCTGGGGGCTGCTGGGGCCAGCGGGCCCTCGCCGAGGGTTTGGGGGCAGCGCCCCCGAAAAAGGGGGTTTGGGGGCAACGCCCCCAAGTTACGGGGGTTCGGGGGCAGAGCCCCCGAGAAGGGGGTTTGAGAAAATGGGGGTTCGGGGGCGTAGGCCCTAAGGAAAATATTTGGGACTTTTTTTCGCCACCAGTTTTCGGGCCCATGGTTTTGGGTAACCCGTGGTATTTTCCCATTATATTTCCCTTATAAAAGAAATACATTCTAACACGAATAGGGTTAATGATGTATTAGGTTTTATGCATTGTAAAGATCTCTAAGATCAGGAGAGAGACTGTGAGACAGTGAAGAGGAAGTGCAGTGGCTGTGCAGCAGGTTGTATCCCTTCACCTTGCTGGACGGTAATAATAATAAGGACTGGCAAATTCAGTGTGGACATAGCCCAAGTTGGGGTGAACTACGATATATCTGTGTCTCTCTTTTAATGTGTGTGATTATATTTGCATTTTTATTTATTGTTATTGCTCTACGATCCTTTTTTTCTAACAATTGTTATTAGAGCCAAAGGTCTATTTGGTAGATAAACCCATAGGAATCTAGGGTTTCTGGTTCGAGTGGGAGCAATGGCGGAAGAAGGAAAGTTTAAGGTCGAGAATTTTAACGGCCAAAACTTCCAGTTATGGAAGATGCAAATGGAGGACTATCTGTACCAGAAGGATCTATTCCTACTGTTGGGAGGAAGAGCAAAGCAGCCGGCGGCCATGAAGGACAAAGAATGGGAGGTTCTTGACAGAGAGGCTCTGGGAACAATACAGCTGAGCCTGGCTTCGTCAGTGGCTTTCAATATCTCAAAAGAAACGACAATGGAGGGTTTGATGAGCACATTGGGTAAGCTGTATGAAAAACCCTCGGCCTCCAACAAGGTATTTCTAATGAATCATTTATTTAATATGAAGATGTCTGAAGGTGGATCTGTTACTGATCATTTAAATGAGTTTAATACAGTTACAAATCAACTAAGTTCTATAAGTGTGAACTTTGATGAGCGCATTAGGTAAGCTGTATGAAAAACCCTCGGCCTCCAACAAGGTATTTCTAATGAAGCATTTATTTAATATGAATATGTCTAAAGATGGATCTGTTACTGATCATTTAAATGAGTTTAATACAGTTACAAATCAACTAAGTTCTATAAGTGTGAACTTTGATGATGAGGTTAGGGCTTTTCTAATCTTGTGTTCATTGCCAGAAAGCTAGAATAGCTTGGTCATGGCTGTAAGTAACTCTGTCTCTGGTTGAAACACCTTGAAATTTGATGATGTTATTGGTGTTATTCTTAGCGATGAAATGCAAAAAAAAAGCACAGATGAGACATCAGGTAATGCGTTGACCATGGAGAGTAGGGGAAGACAAAAGGAGAGAGGAAAGATCCAAGGTAATCGTGGCAAGTCTAAAATGGGTAGATCCAAGTCTAGACTGGGAAAAATAGAGTGCTAGAACTATGGAAAGAAAGGACATCTAAAGAAAGACTGCAGATCTCTAAAGAAGAAAGGATATGCACAGAAGGAAACTACCCAGGAAGCAAATGTAGCAGGTGATGTGTTACAAGATGCTTTGATTCTTGCATTAGATAATACTAGTGATTATTGGGTAGTAGATTCAGGAGCTTCATGTCATGCTACACCCCATAGGAAATACTTTAATGAGTATGTTCCTGGCGATTTTGGACATGTTTTATTGGGTGATGATGAGCCATGTAAAATTGTTGGAATGGGTAAGGTATGGATAAAAGTTAAGAATGGAACTGACTGGCTGTTGAAATATGTTAGGCATATTCCTGCTATGAAAAGAAATCTGATCTCGACAGGGTAGTTGGGAGATGGTAGTTGTCTATCTACATTTGGAGAAAAGTGGTGGAATATCACTAAAGGATCAATTGTGATAGCAAAAGGAGACATGATAGGTACATTGTATTTATGTCCTCATAATACTGACCATTCTATCTCTTTAGCTTCCACAGGAACAGATACAGCATTGTGGCATCATAGGCTTGGCCACATGAGTGAGAAGGGGATGCAGATTGTCCACTCAAGGAAGTTGCTGCCAGATTTGAAGTAGGTAAGTTTGGAATTCTGTGGAAACTGTGTTTATGGAAAACAGAAGAGAGTCATATTTCTCAGGGTTGGGAAACAAAAGAAGAATGAAAAGTTAGAGCTAGTGCATACAGATGTATGGGGACTGGCTCAGGTACAATCTCTTGGTGGATCTCATTATTATGTTACATTTATTGATGATGCAACTAGGAAAACTTGGTTTTATTGCATTAGACAAAAATATGATGTGTTTGCTACTTTTAAGAAGTGGACATCTTTGGTTGAGAATGAGACAGGGAAAAGGTTGAAGTGTCCCAGATCTTATAATGGAGGTGAGTACTATGGCAAGGAGTTTGATAGTTACTGTTCATACCATGGGATTCGTAGAGAGAAGACAGTCCAAGGAACACCAAAAGAAAATGGTGTGTCAGAAAGGATGAACAGAACAATCATGGAGCGTGCAAGGTGTATGAGACTGCATGCAGGGTTGCCCTTACAGTTTTGGGAGGATGCTGTAAATATTGTTGTTTATTTAATAAACAGAGGACCTTCAAGTGCTTTGGATGGTGGTATTCCAGAGGAGGCATGGATAGATAAAAAGGTAAACTACTCATTTCTGAGAATGTTTGGTTTTGAATCATTTGTCCATATTGATAAATAAAATAGAACAAAGCTTGAAGCTAAATCCAAGAAATGTACCTTTATTGGATATGGGGTTGATGAATTTGGTTATCGCTTATGGGATTATGAAAATAACAAAATCATCAGGAGTAGAGATGTGAAATTCAATGAAAAATTCATGTATAAAGATCAGTTGCAGGGAAAGAAATAGGAAAAGTAAACCACAGAGTACACAGTACTTGATGAAATTCAAGAAAATGAAGTTCCAAAGGTGCCAGAAAATCAAGAACAACAGAAAGTACCTGAAACTCCTGCAACTACAAGAAGATCTACTAGGTTAAGTAGACTCCCTAAACAATACTCTCCTTCATGGTATTATTTTTTGATGACTGATGCTGGTGAACTAGAATGTTATGAAGAAGCAATGCAGGTGGAAACTAGAAAGAAGTGGGAGCAAGGCATGAATGAGGAGATGGACTCATTGGTAGGAAACCAGACTTGGGATCTAGTTCACTTGCCTGCTGGTAAAAGAGCATTGAAGAACAAATGGATTTATAGGTTGAAGGAAGAAGAAGGCAAGAAGCAGTACAAGGCCAGACTTGTTGTAAAGGGGTTTGCACAGAAGAAAGGTATATATTTTGATGAAATATTTTCTCCTATTGTTAAGATGACTTCAATTAGGACTATCTTAAGTCTAGTGGCAGTAGAATATTTGCATCTTGAACAGTTAGATGTAAAAACAGTCTTTCTCCATGGGGATTTGGAGGAAGAGATATATATGCAGCAACCACAAGGGTATGAGGTCAAAGGTAAGGAGAATTTGGTGTGCAGGTTGAAAAAGAGCTTGTATGGTTTGAAGCAAGCTCCAAGGTAGTGGTATTTAAAATTTGACAGGTTTATGACAGAACAAGGTTATAGTAGATGTCATTCTGACCACTGTGTTTATTTCAAGAAGCTAGACAATGAAAGATACATTATCTTGTTACTGTATGTGGATGACATGCTTGTTGCAGGGTCTAACATGCAAGATATAAATGTACTCAAAAGGAAGCTAGGTAATTCATTTGCGATGAAGGATTTGGGTGTTGCAAAGAAAATCCTTGGTATGAGAATAACAAGAGACAAGAAAAATCGCAAATTGACATTGTCTCATAGCGAGTACATACACAAGGTGTTGGAGAGGTTCAGAATGTAGAATGCAAAACCAATAAGTACACCTTTGGCCAGCCATTTTAGTCTAAGTAATTAAATGTGTCCCAAGCCACAGGAAGAGACAGATTACATGTCCAAGATTCCTTATCAATCAGCAGTTGGCAGCTTGATGTATAACATGGTGTGCACAAGACTAGATATTGCACAAGAAGTGGGAGTTGTGAGCAGATATATGAACAATCCAGGTAAAGAACATTGGAAAGCAGTACAGTGGATTCTCGGGTATTTGAGAGGTACCACCACTCAGGAATTATGTTTTGGAAGTTCAGACACTGTTCTACAGGGATATGTTGATGCAAATATGGCAGGTGATAAGGATAGCAGGAGGAGCACCACAGGGTATGTGTTTATTGTAGACGGAACAGCAGTAAGTTGGATTTCGAGACTACAGAAGGTTGTTGCACTTTCAACAACGGAAGCAGAGTATGTTTCTTTTACAGAGGCTAGTAAAGAGATGATTTGGTTGGAGAGGTTTATGGAGGAAGTGGGTAAGAAGCAAAAGGATAGCAGGTTGTATAGTGACAGTCAGAGTGCCATTCATCTTGCAAAGAACTCATCATTCCATTCCAGGACTAAACATATACAGCTCAAGTACCATTTCATACGCTATGTTCTGGAAGATGAACTGTTGAAGCTGGAAAGGATACATACTAGGCAGAATCCTGCAGACATGTTCACAAAGGTAGTGACCAGAGAGAAACTGAGTTCCTGCTCGGTTTCAGTTGGCCTTCTAGCATGAAGGTGAAGATGAGAAATTTTTCAATTCCAAGGTCCAGCAAGTACAACATCGGTGGAGTTGTTGTGATCAGTCTCTAAGTGGGAGATTGTTGGTTTTGGACCCAGATCTTCTAGTCTCATAGATGATGATTCAGCCGTGTCTGTACCCCAGGTTTGGTTATGATCTCGGCCCAATGCTCAGGGGGTCTAGGGGGGATCGACCCCCACCTAGCTGGGGGGCGTGAGGGCCAGCGGGCCCCTGCTGAGGGTTTGGGTGAAACACCCCCAAGTTATGGGGGTTTGAGGGTGCAGCCCCCGAGGAAAATTTTTGGGGCTGTTTTCACCACCAGTTTTCAGGCCCATGGTTTTGGGTAACCCGTGGTATTTTCCCATTGTATTTCCCTTATAAAAGAAAGACATTGTAACATGGATAGGGTTAATGATGTATTAGGTTTTATGCATTGTAAAGATCTCTAAGATCAGGAGAGAGACTGTGAGACAATGAAGAGGAAATGCAGCGACTGTGCTGCAGGTTGTATCCCTTCACCTTGTTGGACGGTAATAATAATAAGGACTGGCAAATTCAGTGTGGACGTAGCCCAATTTGGGGTGAACCAGGATATATATGTGTCTCTCTTTTAATGTGTGTGATTATATTTTCATTAATGTTTATTGTTATTCCTCTTCCTAAGGGATTCGATGATAAGAATGGTTTTCCAGATAAATAACTTCGGCCACAATGGGAGACCCTTTTTCATATGATTGTTCGCTATATCACTTGCGATGGCAGGTATTCGTCTATTCATTTCTATCACCTGAGCATTTTAATGGATTTTAAGCGTTCAAATTTAAATCTTCCTCATTTTTTGTTCAGAAGTTTAAAAAAAAATTCATTTGCTGTGCAACATACTATAGCTGAACAGGATCGTAGTCTTTTTCACCACGGTTTGGTTAAAATCTTGATCTAATATCAATTATCTTTGATAAATATTACTTGGGATCTCTTCCTTGAGAAGAATGGTTTCATCCAGAATGAGGAATGGCCTACGGCTCGACCCAAGACCAGGCAAAAAAGAAGGCGACCAAATGGATCTAGGGTAGTTGAGGAAAATGACGAACAAAGCCCTAAAATTTTTTAAAATTGTAATCCTTTTCAGTCTGTAGTCCTGGGAGATAGAGTTATGGGAGATGATCCTCAGTTTGGTTGTGTTGAAATTTATAGCAATGAACAATTAATGCACAGACATCAAATATTGGATAGAGGGTTTGGGGAGTCAGTACAAAAGGAAATTGTTAATTCGGTATGCAATAGTCAATGTGAATCAAAAATTGAGAAGCCTAACCTAATAGGTGCTCGCAGGGTTACTCGTAGCATGACTATTGTATTATCTATGCCCGTAATAATGCAGAAGAAGTCTAAGCCAATTATTATTCAACTTGAAAGTGAAGACGATGGCTTATCCCCAATTTCTGAGATAGCTCATGCTGATGAACAATTTTCAATTGTTAATGATCCTATGACGCCCTTCGACAAAGAATTTGTTGACAATGCTTGTCCACACAAATCAGAGGTAGAACCTGTGGTTGAAAACATTTCTCAGCCTGTTCAAGATTTAGAAAGGCTGAATTCTCCCCATTCTGGTGACTTCTGTGATCATGAAGGAGAGACTCTTAAGCAGGTTCTGAATCAAGTATATGAAATTAAGATCTCGCAATTAAAGGAAAAATTGAGAGATTGCAAGGCTAATGCAATAATAAAAGATGAAGAAAATAAGGCGTTCAAGGCCGAATTGTTAAGCTGGGTAGATAGATATCAGAAGGCAAACTTGAAGAAACGTAGATATAAGGAAGCCAAAAAGACTGTAATGATAACAAATACTCATTTACTTGAGCAGGTTGAATAGCAAAAACTTGAGATTTTAAAACTTAAAGTTAGGCTTTCTGAAGCAAGAAGGGCAATCAAATTGCAAATTAAAAATTGACATTTACTCTGTTTCAGGTTTGACAAGTAATACTATAATTTAATGAACATACCTACAAGATCAAAAATTCCATAGAAATGCTTTATTCTATTTTGTATCATTTTATGTTACCATTAATTTAATGAGAATTAATTTTTTCATTATTGATTGTCACAGGTGTACCTATGATATGAATGCTTTGAATTAAATGGAACAATTTTGCTAACTATTATACATGTTCAAGGCTGCTTTATAGGAGGAGAACAGTTTTGCATTGATAGCTGGCATATGTTCTGGAAGGTCACGTTTTGTTTGCTTCGAAGAAGGATCATAACTTCCAGGTGCTGCTTTCGATGTCAATTGAATCATATCATCAGTCGAAAGAATGTAGGGATAGTCATAAGTTATCTTAACAGCTATTAAGAAATTGTTTTACTATTTTTGTAAATAGATCCTGAAATAGCTCGAAGATAGTTTTCTCCTCGTTGTGTATATAAATCCAAACAATTTATGTAAAGATGGTCGATGGAGTTCTGAAGAAAAGAATTGTTGAAATATTATGCAAATTTTCGTTTGATCGCTCTACTGGAGTTGTGTCTTGGTGGATGATTGTGACTGAATTTCTTAAACTGGTACCTTTGTTTGGCTATCTTTTTCAGAAACTTAAATACATCTTTCAATATTCTAGTTTTCTCTTTTTATACTTACACGATTGTACTGTGATTATAATTGTGTAAATTATCTAAAAGTTACTCTATTTTCTCAATATTAATATTTGATTAAATGTTGCTAAATCTCTTACTCAATATGTTATTGGTAACTGTAATTTAGTATCAGTACATTTCATATTTATTTTGATAGCATTTGTGTGTCCACAGTGTTTTCTGAAATGAATACAATCTTTTAATATGAATATTTGATATTGAATATTGATTATTAACTAATACATCATTATAGAAGTAATTGAAATAGTTTTCTATTTTCAATTTTTTTGTTCTGTGCAATTACAACAAAGAAATTCACATGATGATCTCTTATGATATTTTTATCTAAGATATTATCATTTTATTCTTTGTTATTTTAAATGATTAATTTAGACTTCTCAAATTCCTCTCAACTGAGATAGGTTAGGATAAGAAGTTAAATAGTTTAGTTAATTTTTAGATTAATTTTTAGAATTTCTTAGATAGGGTTTATTTTGATTATTTGTTTAATTTTCTGAAATAGTTATTTTTTATTAAAAAACTTAAAATCCAAAAACAGAAACAAAAACAGAAGACTTTTGTTAGGAAAGCACATTAGGTCATATTAGATTCAGAAATTAACTCTAGGATTCCTTTTGAAATCAGTAGATTAACTTAGGTTACATTTTTGTTGAATTTTATAATTCTCCTTAAGAGAATAAATCCAACTAGTAGTAGGACCATAACCTACGAGGTATTGCCATCTCAAACACACTGGGAGCTTATCTAAGCTATTTGTGTGGGCTTTATCTCCTTAAGTTGGCTAGGTCATAAAATAAGGCCAACATAAGTCTGAACCAACCACATAACACTGTGGCTGACATGCAGGCGCGGGAGGAGGGGGTGATTAGGTACTCTGGAACACTCACGCGATATATTTAAACTCAAATATTTATATTGGCACACATTTTTGTATATACAAAACGCATCAGCGTTCTATATATTCACAATGCGTGCGCGTTATGTGCATACAAAACGCGCAAGATTTTTGTATGCACAGTATGCGTGCGTGTTCTTAACTTCACAAATTTATTTTTTAAAATTTTGAATAAATTTGTATACCCACCACTCCCTAACCCCTCCTCTCCCTCTCCCTAATCCCCACCACTCTTAAACCCCCCTCCCTCTATCTCTCTCATAATCCTATCACTGCTAACCCTTGCTCACTCTCTCCCCTCATACACCTAACCCTTACTAACCCCCTCTCTCTATCTCTTCTGTACTTCTCCACCAACCCCTATCCCCCACCCATCTCTCTCTTCTAATCCCCTGACACCCTCCTCCCTCTCTATCTCTCTATAACCCCTTAACCCACCCCACCCCAACCACACCAAACCACATCCTCTCTCTTATTGTCTCTATTACTCCCCATACCCCTCACCCCCCTCTCTTTATCCCCTCCTCCTCGTAACCCTTACAAACCCCCTCTCTCACTCTTTCTTCCCTACTTCTACACCTCTCTCTCTCTCTCTCTCTAAACCCAATCTCCCTCTCCCTAACCTCTCCCCCATCCCTAACCATCCTACTCTTTCTCTCCCTCTACTACTCCCCCTAGCCAAAAACCCCCTCCTCCCCCTATCCCTTACTAACCCGAGCTCTCTCAATCTCTCTCTCTCTTCCCTACACCTCCACCTACCTCTAACCACACCTCCCATCTCTCTTTCTCACTCCCTACACCGAACACCCTCTCCTATATCTCTCTCTCTCCCTCCTCTCCCCCCCTAAACATTACTAACCCCCTCTCTCAGTCTCTCTCTCTATCCCCCTTGCTAACCCCCCTCCTAGCCCCTTAACCCTAACTAACCCCCCTCTCTCACTCTCTCTTCCATGGTTCTACACCTCTCTCTCTCTCTCTAAACCCCCTCCCCCTCTCCCTCTCCCTAACCTCTCCCCCATCTCTAATCATCCTACTCTCTATATCTCTATACTACTCCCCCCAGCCCGAAACCCCCTCCTCTCTATCTCTCTCCCCTCCTCTCCCTATCCCTTACTAACCCAAGCTCTCTCAGTCTCTCTCTCTTCCCTACACGTCCACCTACCTCTAACCACACCTCCCATCTCTCTTTCTCACTCCCTACAACTAACACTCTCTCCTCTCTCTCTCTCTCCCTCCTCTACCCCCCCTAACTATTATTAACCCCCTCTCTCAGTCTCTCTCTCTCTATCCCCCTCGCTAACCCCCCTAATCACCCCTTAACCCTAAAAAACCCCCCTTGGCCCTTCTCTCACTCTCTCTTCCATGCTTCTACACCTCTCTCTCTCTCTCTAAACCCCCTCTCCCTCTCCCTAACTTCTCCCTCATCCCTAACCATCCTACTCTTTCTATCTCTCTGCTACTTCCCCTAGCCCAAAACCCCCTCCTCTCTATCTCTCTCCCCTCCTCTCCCTAGCCCTTACTAACCCGGGCTCTCTTAGTCTCTCTCTCTCTCTCTTCCCTACATCTCCACCTACCTCTAACCACATCTCCCATCTCTCTTTATCACTCCCAATAACTAACACCCTCTCCTCTATCTCTCTCTCTCCCTCCTCTCCCCCCCAAACCATTACCAACCCCCTCTCTCATTCTCCCTCTCTCTCTCCCCCTATATCTCTCCCCCTCGATAACCCCCCTCCTAGGCCCTTACCCCTAACTAACCCCCCCTCTCTCACTCTCTCTTCCCTGGTTTTACACCTCTCTCTCTCTTATTAAATTTTGAGCATTAATTCACAATACTCTAGGATCTTCACTGAGAGAATAACATATACAGTATATCAATGCATAACAATCACAATAAGCATGACAAGCATCATAAGAATCAAAAGCATGAGAGACAAGAGACATAGAGTTTCTGTGGGGAAAACCCTAAGGTGAAAAACCCCGCAACTTCCTCAGAGATAGAGAGAGCAATGGCTCAACCAAAGTACAACCAAAATACACTTGAGATAGTCTCCTAGAAGCAAATGATCCTCCTCCTCACTAGTGCGCCACTTTCTGAGTGAGAGAGAGATGAATTTCCAAATGATCTAAATAGAGATCTCTTGATCTCTATTTATACTAACCTGTTTTCCCAGTGACCTTATGGGGCCGACTTGTCTAGCTAGGTACATCCACAATATAATATATATTTCAGGGCCGACCCCACACATGGTGGTCTAATAACCCATCGGCAAGTACACACACTTGCGACACTTGTCAATCCACATGACAACACTTCCTTATATAGGAATAACACATCTCTAATAAGGGTACAATAAATATATATGAAATACATAGATGAAATACATTTCGAAGTTACATATACATCAACACTCCCTCTTAACTAGGAAGGTATTTCTCGACACAGATCTGCTAGACAAGTCTTCTTCTCGGGATCATCATCATCGATGCATCGTTATCCTCATCGTCACTGCTGCTGCTATCTCAACCAATCTCTGACTCTACTCGTCATAGGAAGTTCTACAGAGCCAATCCTTTTTCATACTGGATGGTGGCCCACCACCTGCAGGTCTTCATCATCACTAGCCATACTGTGGAAATCTCAGGACTTATTACGTGCGTCACAAAACCTTAAAAGAGTCTCTTGACTAGCAAGAACCCTAAAGAGCATCTGAGGCCTTTTTCATCTTGTCCAAATCTCCAGGACTTATTACATGTGACCCCACCACAAAACCTTGAAAGAGAATCCCAGGACTGATTACGAGCACAAGGCTCAACCTATCGGATCTCCCAGGGCACAAATTACATGTGGTCACCACAAAACCTTGAAAGAGCATCCCAGGAATGATTACAAGCACAAGGCTCAACCTATCGGATCTCCCAGGGCACAAATTACATGTGGACATGGAAAAACCTCGAAAGAGCATCCCAAGACTGATTACGAGTACACGGCTCAACCTATCGGATCTCCCAGGGCACAAATTACATGCCATAGGACAAAACCTCGAAAGAGCATCTGCCAGATATCCCAGGGCACAGATTACATGCCATAGGAAAAACCTCGAAAGACTATCTGCAGATCTCCCAGGGCACAAATTATATGTCCTCCCAAGCAAAACCTTGAAAGAGCATTTGCCAGATATCCCAGGATACAAATTACATGCCATAGGCAAAACCTCGAAAGACAATCTGCAAATCTCCTAGGGCACAAATTACATGCTTATCTGCACAACCTGTTACACAGCCACAGAGTATCTCCCTGATACTCACCATACATCATCCTGATGTACACATGATCATCCTGATCATCATCACTGCAACATCCTGCTGCATGTCATCTAGAGCAACATCCTGAAACTCGTCATCCATGATGATCCTGATCATACAATGCATCTACCTTATGCATACCAAGTATCTACCTGATACATATCATCATACATGATCCACCTGATCATATAGTGTATCCACCTAATACAAATACAAATACATGATACATATCAACATACATGATCTACCTGATCATACAATGTATCCACCTGATACATATACAGATACATGGTCCAAGCATCCAACATGATGCTTCTACAAAATACATACACATGATCCAACCGATCATATCCAACATCCAACATGATGCATACATACATATAAATGATCCAACTGATCATATCCGGCATCCAATATGATGCGTACATACATATACATATAAATAATCCAACTTATCATATCCAGCATCCAACATGATGCATACATACATATAAAAATGATCCAACTGATCATACAAAGCAGAAACCAAAACATCATCCTGATGCTCATCATCCAGCGCTTACATCCATAGCCATGTGAAGGATCCTCCTTCCAACATGCTTGGAATGGCTTCAGCAAATGTGTACATCACTTCTTCCTCGAAGTGTCATCAATCTGAAGAACACCAAGCCTCTCCCTGAAGTACTCGAACTTCACCCTAGCTAGTGGCTTTGTTAGCACATTTGCAATCTGCTCATCCGTCACAACATACATGAGCTTCACAGCTCCTATCTGCACCATATCCCTGATATAATGATATTTGATCTCTATGTGTTTCGACCTGTCATGAAACACTGGGTTCTCGGACAGCTTCACACAACTCTGCTTATCACAGAAGATACCAGTAGCTTCCAACGGGAGATCAAATAACTCAGACAGTAGCTTCCGTAGCCATACTACCTCACAACTAGCTGAACAGGCTGCAACATACTCTGCCTCAGCTGTACTCAGTGCTACGTAGGACTACTTCCTGCTAAACCAAGAGATCACACCTGATCCCATACTGAAGCAGCACCCAGATGTCCTCTTCCTATCTGTAGCACTGCCAGCCCAATCTGAATCAACATAGCCCTGCAGGTTAAACTTTTGATTCGCCTCATACTTGAGCCCATAAACCACTGTACCCTTCAGGTACCTCAGAACATGCTTTACAGCAACCAGATGAACACTCCTTGGATCTGTCAGGAACTGACTCAATGTGTTCACCGCAAAGCAAATATCTGGTCTCGTGTTCATCAGGTACATCAAGGACCCAATCATCTGACGATACATAGAGACATCAACCGGTTCAGATGAAGCATCACATAGAAGCTTCAGATTCAATGCCATAGGTGTGGCCATGGCATTGCAATCCATCATCCCGAATCTCTTCAAGATATCTACTATGTACTTCCCTTGACCAAGGAAGATCCCACTTGCACTCTGCCACACCTCCATACCTAGGAAATAATGCATCATTCCCAAATCTTTCATATCAAACTCGGTAGCAAGCTTTCTCTTAGTATCTACAATCAATCTGTCATCTCCTGTTACAAATAAGTCATCCACATACAGGAGTAGAATCACAAGATTCCCTTCCTCAACCTTGTAATAAAGGTTGGAATCCGCTTTACTCTTGGTAAAGTCCAAACTAGATAGGAAACTTTCCATCCTACCATACCAAGTTTTGGGAGCTTTTTTCAAGCCATACAAGGCTTTCTTCAATCTGCACACATATGACACCCTGTCATGTATTTCAAAACCGAGTGGCTGCTCCACATATACTTCCTCTTCAACTACACCATTCAAGAAAGTAGTCTTGACATCCATCTGGTGTATTTTCCATTTCATCGCTGCAGCCAGGGAAAGTACTGTTCTGATGGAAGTATACTTAGCTATAGGTGCAAAAGTTTCTTCATAATCTATTCCCTCTTTCTGAGAGAAGCCACGAGCTACGAATCTTGCTTTGTATTTTTCTACACTACCATCTGCAGCATGCTTGATTTTGTAGATCCATTTAGAAGTCACAACAGACTTTTCTTTAGGTCTTGGTACAACATCCCAAACATCATTCTTCATTATTGATTGGTATTCCTCAACCATGGCATCCTTCCATTCTTTCTTTTCTGCTGCTTCTTCATAACTGGAAGGCTCTTTGTTCATAATGTCACAGAGTAAAGCAACATAGCTAGTATGTGATCTGGTTCTCTTCTTTGCTCTGTGTTCTTCTTCTGGAATGCCACATCTTTCTGCATCTTGAATGAGCTCTCTAGCCCATGCAGGTTTCCTCTTGTGAGAGTTATCCTCACGGGGTGGATCTACAGGTTCTTGCGAATCTTCAAACTCACGAACAACTTCTGGAACTGCTTCAGTCATGGTAGTGTCTTGAAGTCTAGTTTCCTTAGGTTCTTCATAAACTTCGATAGGTGCCTTCCTTGATTTGATGAATGCTAAGTTTTCATCAAATGTTACATCCCTGCTGACATCAATCTTCTTGAACCCTGGAAAGTATATTCTGTAAGCCTTCGAGCTTTCACTGTAACCCACAAAGATACCCTTCTTTCCTGAAGGATCTAGTTTAGTCCTCTTTTCCTTTGGGACATGAGTGTATACTGGACAACCAAATATTCTGAGATGGCTGACTTCAGGTTTCTTACCAGAAAAGACCTCTTCTGGTGTCTTGTTGTCCAATATCTTGTGGGGTGTTCTGTTCTGCACATATACAACTGTTCTAGTTGCTTCTGCCCATAGATGCATAGGTAGATCCTGGTCATGCAGCATTGCCCTTACTGCTTCCATGATTGTTTAGTTCTTCCTTTCTGTAACTCCATTCTGTTGAGGATTATAAGGAGCAGTGAACTCCCTCTTAATCCCTGAATCACTACAAAGCTTCTTGAAGTCACCTGAGGTGAATTCTCCACCATTGTCGGATCTGAATGTTTTGATATTCTTGTCAGTTTGATTCTCCATCAAGGTTTTGAATTCCTTGAATTTATCAAACACCTCATCTTTGCTCTTCTGCTATGAATATTTATTTAATATTATTATTTATAAATTAATAGATTATTAGGTTACTAGTGAAAGGGCATAACCCTTCACAATGTTGGATCAAGCCCTATAAAAGGCGATCTTATTGTATCTTTTATCCTATTATCAAATATATTATTCTTATTTATTATTCAATATGAGAGTCGGATTCGACTATTAACTTAGTGAATGGATACGTTCACTGCATTTGGTATCAAAGCCTGGTTTCAGCTCCTTCAACCTGAGCTCAGATTCGGCTCCTCCTACTATCGAGCTCGGTTTCAGTTCACATATCCTACTCTGAGCTCGGACTCGGCTCATCAATTCCTGATTTTTTCCACTGCTTACTCCTCCATCCAATTCGCACGCACACACAGCTCCACCATCTCCATCTTCCACGTGTTGGTCTCCTCTCGGTAGCCCTGCACACCTCCACACCGCCGCCTGCTCACTCCCCTTCACCCCTAGCTCTCTAAATCCCTGCGCATTCACTGCTGCCACCCTCCACGCTCATTCTGTAGCTCCTCGCTGCCTCCTCTTCCCTCACGCTTTCCGTTACCTCCATTCACACCCCCCCCTTCTCTGTTCCTACACACGCCATCACCACCTCCCCCACGTTCCCCCCCCCCCTCCCTCTCCTACACGCCACCCCCCACTTCCACGCCAGCATCCCCGCGCTTGCACACGCCACCACCCCCCACCCTCCATCATTTCTTCATTCCCTACGTCTCCCATCCCCACAAACCCTGCTGCACCTCTACTCACATGCAGCCACCACCAATCCACCTCCTCCCACTCACCTACGCGCAAGCCCTCCATCCTCAACACTACTGCGTCCCACCCTCCTGTGCTGCAACGTCCGCGCCCGCCCTCCAGCTTCACAATCCCTCTCTGCCTCATTCCCTCCCCCCCATTTCCCATCGCCATCGCCCCATTCCACCGCCGCCTCCCCACTATCATCTCCCACCACTCCGAGTGACCTGCACCAATCAAACAAAAAAAAAGTTAATAATAATAAAAAAATTATTATTATGTTTTTTTTATATATAATAAATTTTTTAAATAATAATTATTGTATTATTATTTTTAATATATAATAAATTATTATTATAATTTAATAATATTTATTGTATTAATATTTTATCCCTACCCTAACTTTTATCCTTACTCCAAGATTGATTCCAAATATTCACCTCCCCACACCAGGTCAAGAATCATGGCCGAGTTACGAGACCGACTAGAAAAATTAGAAAAAGACCAAATTAGAGATTTAAAAATCGTCGAATGTCTAAACTCCAGAATGGACAAACTTGAGAAAGTGTTTCAAGAATATTTAAAGGAAGAGATGAAAAATAACAATGTCGTGCTTAAAAAAGAAATTAAAGATGAAGTTGTTCTGGTACTAGAAAGAAGGTTGAGCGAAAAATTTGACACTCTGAACGAAAAACAAAAAGACTTGGATGACAAAATGAGTGTTATGACTCAAAACATAAACACCATAACCCAGAACTTGAGCACCTTGACGCAGAACCATAATATATTAATGGAGATGTTACAAAGACTAACGCCTAAGACAGACCAAGTCAGTAGTCCAGACATGCTAGATGCCTCATTTCATATTTTCACACAGGAAGCACTTGCCAAGAATCAAGAAGAATTGCAAAAAGAAATAAAGATTAACAATGCGATGCTTAAGCAAGAGATAGAAACAAAAGTACTGCCAGATATGGAGGAACGATTAAACAGCCAAATAGAAGCTATCAGTAAGATAGTAGAGAATAAAAAAAACAAAAATCAACGCCAACAACGAAGCAGTTCAAATATGTCACTTACGTCATCCAGTAGTTCCGATCCACCATCAAACCATAAAGCAAAAGGGAATCAATATCACCCTTACATAGTGTACCCACCTAAGGCAAAAATAGAGTTGTCGAAATACAATGGAAGTGAAGACCAATGCGTTGCTTGGCTAAACAAAGCAGAAGAATACTTCGACATTTACAATATTCAATCTGACGAGGAGAAGGTGAAATATGCGTCAATGCATATGGAAGGGTACGCCTATAATTGGTACTTATGGTGGAAGAGAGACAATTTTTCCTACACCTGGAACTTGTTCAAAAATGATTTTTTTAATAAGTTTCAAGGTATCAAAGAAGATGAATTTTTCAGTAAACTTACCAGATTACAACAGATTGGAAGCGTTGAGGAATTCACACATCAGTGGGAATCCTTATCGACACGAGTATTTGGGTTGTCCGACAAACAAAGACTCGAAACCTATTTAGGAGGTCTAAAATCGTACCTCCAAAAAGAGTTAAAGTTACATGACATACCTAATGTAGAGGTAGCAAGACATAAAGCAAAAGCCGCAGAACGCAAATTGGAAGGAATAAAAACAAGAGGTGATGACCATTATCGACAAGAAAAAGAGACACAATGTAGGTACTGTGCAGATACTTGGTCACCCAGTCATCAATGCCACAAACCTCAATCATATGCCTATGAAATGGAAAATAGATCAAATTCATCTAACAGTTACTCTGATAATAGAAAAAAGAAGAAAAACATATGTCGTCGATGCGGTGATGATTGGATCCCAGGCCATAAATGTAGGAACAATCAGACAATACAGTGCAAAATCATCAATGGAAAGGAAGTGCAAGTCTCTACACAAGAAATTGCGTCTGATTCTAATACCGACACTGAATCTGAATGAAGGACGACATTAGGAAAATACTCAAGCTTTGAGGACAAAGCTTTCAAAAAGGGGAAGGCAATGCTATGAATATTTATTTAATATTATTATTTATAAATTAATAGATTATTAGGTTACTAGTGAAAGGGTGTAACCCTTCACAATGTTGGATCAAGCCCTATAAAACGCGATCTTATTGTATCTTTTATCCTATTATCAAATATATTATTCTTATTTATTATTCAATATGAGAGTTGGATTCGACTATTACTTAGTGAACGGATACGTTCACTGCATCTTCAAGAAGTATACCCAAGCCTTCCTGGAGAAGTGATCAATAAATGAGACATAGTAAACATACCCACTCAAAGAACTGGATGACATAGGACCACATACATCTAAGTGGATGATTTCCAGGATGTCTTTTGCCTTGCTTTCAATTGTAAGTGCCCTATAGTGAATATGATCAAGTATTCTATGCCAAAGTTCACTTGGCTCCATGGATTCATGTACCATGGCATGTTCAGGTTGTCCCTTCAGTTTATACAAACCTCCCTCTTGCTCTCCAATCACTACTACATCATCTATGTTCTTTCCCTTTGGCCACATTAGGACTTGGCCATCCACAAATGCAACCCTCATACCTTTTGCATCCAATGCAGAGATGGAGAGTAAGTTCTTCTTGAGCCCAGGTACATAAAGGACTTCTTTCATCTTCAAAGATTTTCCAGAATCTAGGTTGTAGGAGGCTTCACCACTTCCTTTGATTGGGTATTGATAATCATCCCCAAGTTTCACCTTATGGGGTGATTCATGTTTAGATAGATTCACAAAAGATTCCTTAAACCCAGTCATGTGTTTGGAAGCCCCACTATCAATCAACCAATCATTACAACCATGGGAGATAGTACGTGTGAGAGCAGAAATTAGAACATATTCTTCTTCAATTGATGAGTCATCATCACTATCACTTTCTTCCCTAGCCTTCTTCTTTGGGGGTTCATCATCTTCGGCAGCATGAGCATGATGTCTTCTTTTGTTATTCTTCTTCTTCTTATTGAAGTTGTTGTTGTCTTTCTTCTTCTTGGGACAATCTGAAGCAAAGTGTCCCTTCTCATTACAATTGAAGCATCTGAGATCTTTCTTATCTTTATGATAATGGTGGTGTGAGAATCTTCTGTTATGAGGTGATTCCTTCTTGGACTTGCCTTTCTTGGCATGTGTTGTGAGAGCTTGATCTTCATTTCCCATCTTTTCTTCTCGGGCCACAAGCCTAGCTTCTTCTTGAGAGCATTCTTCCCGCGATCTGTTGAAGGAGATCAACTTCTTCCTTGCACAAATTCCTTGAATAAAGGAATCCCATGACCTGGGTAGGCCATTTAGAGTGGTCATCACCACTTCACCATTCTCCACCATTTCATCCACTGCTTCTAGTTGTTCCTTGATCTGGGAGACCCTTGAAAAATAAGATTGAATGGTTTCTCCATTCTGAAATTTTACTCCTTTCAATTGGTTCCACAGGGTCATCTTCCGATTTATGTTCTTCCCTTCAAATAGCTTGGTCAAAGAGTCAAACATCTCCTTGGGTGTCTTTAGAGAAGACACATGGGGTATGAGATGGTCTTTGATAGAATCAGCAATGATTCTCTTTGCCTTGACCAAGTTTTTCTTATGCAATACCTTAGCCTCTTCATCCTCCGGGATAGGGATGTCTTCTTTTACATATGAGTCCAACTCATTCTCTTCCAGGATTAACCCAATCCTATACTTCCAAGCTCGGAAGTTATCAGCTCCTTCAAGATTATCCTCAAGCTTGGTGTGGTGAGACATCTTAAAGAGTACTTCAAATGGAAATAGAAAAGATTTACATCTTACCACTTGAAATGCTGAAAACTGGATCTGGTCCCGGACTAGCGTTTGTCGAAAAAACCCTAAAAATTCAAAATGTGAATTTCAATTTTCTGAAAGGATAGAAAGATGTGCCTTGATGAGTTGATCAGCCTGGTGTATTCAGAATTTGAGATCAGCAAAGCTTTACCCTTCAGATTTTCCTTTTTGTCCTCTCGGGTTCACTAGGGAGAGCCCTGAATTAGGGTTTGAGTTTCCCGGAGATCTACGCAGCCAAAAATCTCGATCCAAAGCTCTAAACTTCTATTTTTGCAAGGAGCTTCCAACTATGTCTTCAGATTTCAGAAATTCCTATTTTTGTGGCAACCCTAATTTTTAGGGCCAAATCTGAAAATGCTCAAAATTGAATTCTGATTGGACAGATAGATTCTCCTTGATGAGTAGAGTCAATCTACTATACTGCTTTTCAAAAATCTATGGAGAGAAACCCAATAAACAAGAAACTCAAGTTTCCGTCACTGCAAAATGTCTTCTTCTCAGGTTAGATCTGATACCATGTTAAATTTTGAGCATTAATTCACAATACTCTAGGATCTTCACTGAGACAATAACATATACAGTATATCCATGCATAACAATCACAATAAGCATGACAAGCATCACAAGAATCAAAAGCATGAGAGACAAGAGACACAGAGTTTCCGTGGGGAAAACCCTAAGGTGAAAAACCCCACAACTTCCTCAGAGATAGAGAGAGCAATGGCTCAACCAAAGTACAACCAAAATACACTTGAGATAGTCTCCTAGAAGCAAAGGATCCTCCTCCTCACTAGTGCGCCACTTTCTGAGTGAGAGAGAGATGACTTTCTGAATGATCTAAATAGAGATCTCCTGATCTCTATTTATACTAACCTGTTTTCCCAGTGACCTTATGGGGCCGACTTGTCTAGCTAGTTACATCCACAATATAATATATATTTCAGGGCTAACCCCACACATGGTGGTCTAATAACCCATCGGCAAGTACACACACTTGCGACACTTATCAATCCACATGATGACACTTCCTTATAGAGGAATAACACATCTCTAATAAGGGTACAATAAATATATATGAAATACATAGATGAAATACATTCTGAAGTTACATATACATCAACATCTCTCTCTAAACCCCCTCTCCCTCTCCCTAACCTCTCCCCCATGCCTAACCATCCTACTCTCTATATCTCTCTGCTACTCCCCCTAGCCCGAAACCACCTCCTCTCTATCTCTCTCCCCTCCTCTCCCTAGCCCTTAATAAAACAGGCTCTCTCAATCTCTCTCTCTCTTCCCTACACTTCCACCTACCTCTAACCACACCTCCCATCTCTCTTTCTCACTCCCTACAACTAACACCCTCTCCTCTATCTCCCTCTCTCACTCCTCTCCGCCCTAACCATTACTAACCCCCTCTCTCAGTCTCTCTCTCTCTCTCCCCCTCGCTAAATCCCCTCCTATCCCCTTACCCCTAACTAACTGTAATGTTCCTTGTTAGGAATTTTATTAAAATGGCAATTTTCCACTTTTTTTCCCTAGTTCGACCTTTGACTAGTTTTGATCTCTAGGTCCCAAATTTGCCCCAAATGATCCCAAATATTCTGAAAAGGTATATGAATGATATTAGAACATAAATATGTGTTTTAGGGATGCCTTTGAACCTTTAAAATACTTCTGCAAATACTCTTTCAATTCTGGCCAATGTAGGGAACTTTACTAGTAATTTGCCTTTGACTAGTATTGGCCTCTAGGTCTCGAATTGACTCCAAATGCCTTCAAATCTTAAAGGAAGGTGTATGAATGATATTAAGACTTGAATATGATGTTCAAGGATGATATATGGCCACCAAAATACCTCTGCAAACTCTCTTAAGATTCTGGACCAAGTATGCAATTTTACTAGTAATTTGGGGTTCAAATCCCCCTGGGGTAAGTACTGAAAATGGCTTCTCAAATGCCTCCAAATCCACTCAAATTTATGAACAGAGGTAGGGAATGTATTGATTATTTTATTAAGGTCTCATTTTCACCATTCATTTATTATTATATCTTTTCCAACCCTCTCCCATTCAACTGCAAAAATCACCAATTCGACCCTTGGGGAAATGGCACTATTTCTTCTCCCAATGCAATTAAACTAAGTAAAAATACTTCAAATGCTCAAGTACAGTACATGAAACTTGTAAAATACATCCATGGCAGTCCATTAATCACAAATTCATCATATAATCATCCATTCATTCGAAATCATCATCAATACATTGGTTCACAACAAGGTAGTGGGGAAATGGCATTGTTCTTCCATTAAAAATGAGATTTATACATTTCTACTTGGAATTTCAACCTGAAACTTTCTGGAGATGAAGAACAGAGTATTTAATTCATATTACAAAATAAATGGGGCATTATAATCTCCTCCAAAGAGTACAATAGCTCACCAAAAACGCCCTCCCTCAAGGATCAAGAATATGCCATCAAAACTGGAAATGGTTGAAGGAGTGAGCTGCAATAGAAGAAACCATGAGCTGCCCTGTAGCTTACACCTGCAAATAAATACTCCATTAAATCTCCAAATGAAAGTTCTAAATGGACTTTCCAATTACCAACTTGGATGGGAATCTTTCACCCTCGAAATTGGCTAAGGCAAGAAACTAGTCATCCAATAGCTCTCCCTCTTCACAAATGCAATTGTAAATTCTACAAATGATAAAAATCTGGTTTCATTCTTTTTTATTGACATTTATAAAGTTTTAATGTCATCCATGGGTCGAATTCCTTCCAAGAGACTCATTCCAACTCAATTTGGGAAGAGATTCCAAAGAATGCCACTTGTACAACAATTCCTAGTCTCCCACTTTCACCAAATCACATGTGGAAGCATCTTAGCTGCCCTAACACCCTTGAGCACCCTCTTGGAGTCTATTTTTAGCCCTGACATGTCCTATATGTCATATGTCAGCCTTCAGGTCTGATTTGTGTCATAGGTGTAATAGCATCTTCATCATTGTTGTCATAGAGCTAGGGAATCTAGCCCAAGTGTCTCACTAGCTCCAAATTGCCTCTTCCTCTTCCACGGGAGTTACTCTTTCTCTATATTTCGACCTCATTGACTCATGACAAGTATTATTGAACTTATAACTCATCCCAAGAACATTAGGCTTCCCATAGATTCAAAATTGCAAGAAGAGAATGCCATGTGCCACATACATTCTAGCTTGTGTGGGTCCCACTTCCTCCATGTGTCTTCATGATCAAATGCCACTTTGATTTTCACTTGTATATATTTATTTATCTCCTTTATTAAATATTTATGCCATCCTAATTTTTCAACATCATTTATTATCCCCATTATTCACAATCCCAAAGATTCCACCCCAAACCTAAGAAACTAGTAATAAGAAACTAGTAATTTCCCTCCTTGGCAATTATTTGACCTTTAGCATTAATTTAACAAACACTAATGAATATGGCCATTGTGATTAGGCCATTGTGACCCAATGCCAATTTTGGGACATGACAAATCCTCCCTTCCCAATATTTCTTGTCCTCAAGCAATTTCAAACATGGGTGTTGAAGAACCTGCTTTCTGTAAAAAAAAAAAATTGAAGTTGCCATTGAATTGCCCAACCTTGAGTCTTTGAGTTTCCATGAAGATTTTAGAAAGGAACCACCATGCTTGCTGCTACACTACTCTGATAAAAATCACTGTAATAAGTGGGAAATCCATCTCCCATACTGCTTGTTTCCCCAAAAAATTTAAACCAATGAAACAAAAATTATTTCAGGGTCCCATTGCTTGTATTGCACCCCAACAATTAAGAGTGCTCTCCAACCCACACCATTAGATAAGAGGATTCTTGGATCCCATTTTCTTATATGCGTTATTCCAAACATCATGAGTACCAAAAATATATCATCAAAGTACATAACAACATAATGAAAATGTATATCAAGGAGATGCTTCATCAAAGAGTCATGAAAGTGCCTATACCTCCAAGCAAGTAGACCACCATTTTCAAAGTGCATACAATCTTCAAGTGGCCCATCAAATCTACTCCAATGATGTAGGTTAGGATCCCATGTCCTATAATGTTGCTCCAAAAGGATGTGATATGCATCAAAATATTCATCCATGTATTCTTTCATCCAAGAAGTGAATGAAGAATCTCCACTAAAATCTGAACCAAATAATGAGCAGAAAAAACAAGGAGACTTCAAATGACTCAAAGAAGTCTCACCCATACATCCTTGAATGTGAGAATCATCAAGATATAACAAATTATGTGGCTGCCAACAAAAATGTTCTCCAATCATAAATCTATTCACCCAAGTGTTGGAGGAAGTTCCTCCAACGTCAAATGAATCAAGTGTTGAGCAAGAGAAACCATGAGTCTTCAAGTGACTCAAATGCATATCATAGGTGCATCCATGTAGATTTGCATCATCACAACATGACAAATAATGTTGCTGCAAATGTGAATAAGAATGTGCTCCAACTATGTCATCATAAAAGGTAAATCTAGGAGTTCCATAATCCTCATGTGGCACCATAAAAAAGAACCCTTTCACCCATACTTCATTGAGACTAATGCTGCAAAACATGGAATTGTAGGATGTAGGAGAATGAACTAACTCACACAAATGATCAACAAGTGCAGAAGTTTCATCATGGGAAGGATCCATATGGGTAGTATCATGCAGCTCCTTCAAAAGTGTGAAACCTTTGTCATAGATTGGTTCCAATGTAGAAAAATCATGCTCTTCTTTAAAATTTGCATAACCTTCATCAAGAGACAATTCAAGTTCCTCTTCCACCACATCAAGTGTTTGGATCTCTTCAAGTTCATCTTCAAAGATAACAAGAACATTCAAATTTCCACATTTCTCATGATCCACCATGTCATGAGAATCCTCCAAACAATCTACCATTTGACAATCTGAAACATGGGAGGAAAAGCAAGTATCTTGCAACTTTTCAAGAAGTTGCTCACTTTGAATTGTGAGCTTATGATTATCCTCATTATTCTTCAAGTATGCATCATGTAACAATTCATTAAGCTCAAACAAATGGTTTCTATCAAAAACCAAAGACATGAAATTACCTTTGATGTGGCACATTGCTCTGTGAATCTTCTCCATGTCTTCAAGGAAGGATGTTTCCTCCAATGAAGTATCTCTCCAACAACAATTTGATACCAATGCTTGAGTGTCATGGAGAATGTTGAGAGACTCTTGGATCTTCTTTTCATTCATCTTTAAGGACCCTTCAAGAAAATGAGGCTCTTGCAAATGAACCTCCTCATCTTCTTCATTTTTGCTTGGACCGACTTCATGAAGCTTAAGTGGTGATGGGGAAGTTGATCTTGGTTCTTCTTCAAATGCTACAAGGTCTTCATTATCATGCTTAATGGAACTTGGGCTTGCAGCAACACTTTCAAAAGTGATCTCTATGTCGCCAACATAGAGGTGTGAGCACCCATCAGTAGGTACTCCTTCATAGTTTAAGCATCCATCAGTAGATGCTCTTTGGTTCATGTCTAAGCTAGAAGGTGTCTCGAAATGATCTTCCATATTTTCAATAGAATCTTCTTCATGCTCTTGTGATGTCTCTTCATTTTTATCCTTCAAGCAAGATGATGCATTTTGCCCCTTGTTTTCCTTATGATCAATATCTTTGGAATCTCTTTTTGAATAATTCCCAAAAGCTCTCCTCAAGTGGGACATAATTTCATGCACACATATATGATACTCACTCCAAGGTTCTTTACAATAAGGGCATAAACCTTTCTTTACTAACTCCACATCTTCATTTTTGGGCCTATTTTCAAAAACATGTTCAGTAAAGTACTCAAAATACATGGCATTTTGTGTATTTTTGCTAAAAGCAAGATATTCTTGATATTTTTGATATTGTTGGGGCAAGGTTTTATATTTTGCTCTCCATCTTTGGAACTCACTCATAGAATTATCCTTGGTTGGTGTGACACACTCATATTCATCAGATTTAAAGTCATAAGAATAATCTTCATTTCTCTTGAAATTGTAAGAAGTGTTGCATGATGGCACCTCTTCCTCGTACCATTCACATTCTGCTTCATATTGCTCATAAGCATCTGCATATTCCTCATAAGAATTGTACTCATTGGATTCATCATAATAGCAAGACATGGATGCCTATTATTCTTGAATGTATGTACCTAATCCACAGATGCAAGGACCATGCTCTGATACCACTGTAATGTCCCTTATTAGGAATTTTATTAAAATGGCAATTTTCCACTTTTTTTCCCTAGTTCGACCTTTGACTAGTTTTGATCTCTAGGTCCCAAATTTGCCCCAAATGATCCTAAATATTCTGAGAAGGTATATGAATGAGATTAGAACATAAATATGTGTTTTAGGGATTCCTTTGGACCTTTAAAATACTTCTGCAAATACTTTTCAATTCTGGCCAATGTAGGGAACTTTACTAGTAATTTGCCTTTGACTAGTATTGGTCTCTAGGTCTCGAATTGACTCCAAATGCCTTCAAATATTCAAGGAATATGTATGAATGATATTAGGACTTGAATATGATGTTCAGGGATGATATATGGCCACCAAAATACCTCTGCAAACTCTCTTAAGATTCTGGACCAAGTATGCAATTTTACTAGTAATTTGGGGTAAGTACTGAAAATGGCTTCTCAAATGCCTCCAAAGCCACTCAAATTTATGAACAGAGGTAGGGAATGTATTAATTATGTTATTAATGTCTCATGTGCACCATTAATTGATTATTATATATTTTCCAACCCTCTCCCATTCAACTGCAAAAATCACCAATTCGACCCTTGGGGAAATGGCACTATTTCTTCTCCCAATGCAATTAAACTGAGTAAAAATACTTCAAATGCTCAAGTACAGTACATGAAACTTGTAAAATACATCCATGGCAGTCCATTAATCACAAATTCATCAGATAATCATCCATTCATTCGAAATCATCATCAATACATTGGTTCACAACAAGGTAGTGGGGAAATGGCATTGTTCTTCCATTAAAAATGAGATTATACATTTCTACTTGGAATTTCGACCTGAAAATTTCTAGAGATAAAGAAAAAAGTATTTAATTCATATTAAAAAATAAATGGGGTATTAGAATCTCCCCCAAAGAGTACAATATCTCACCAAAAACGCCCTCCCTCAAGGATCAAGAATATGCCATCAAAACTGGAAATGGTTGAAGGAGTGAGTTGCAATAGAAGAAACCATGAGCTGCCCTGTAGCTTACACCTACAAATAAATACTCCATTAAAGCTACAAATGAAAAGTCTAAATGGCCTTTCCAATTACCAACTTGGATGGGAATCTTTCACCCTCGAAATTGGCTAAGGCAAGAAACTAGTCATCCACTAGCTCTCCCTCTTCACAAATGTAATTGCAATTTCTACAAATGATCAAAAGCTGGTTTCATTCTATTTTATTGACATTTATAAATTTTTAATGTCATCCATGGGTCGAATTCCTTCCAAGAGATTCATGCCAACTCAAGTTGGGAAGAGATTCCAAAGAATGCCACTTGTACAACAATTCCTAGTCTCCCACTTCCACCAAATCACATGTGGAAGCATCTTAGCTGCCCTAACAGCCTTGAGCGCCCTCTTGGAGTCTATTTTTATCCCTGACATGTCATATATTTCATATGTCAGCCTTCAGGTCTGATTTGTGTCATAGGTGTCATAGCATCTTCATCATTGTTGTCATAGAGCTAGGGAATCTAGCCCAAGTGTCTCACTAGCTCCAAATTGCCTCTTCCTCTTCCATAGGAGTTACACTTCCTCTATATTTCGACCTCATTGACTCATGACAAGTATTATTGAACTTATAACTCATCCCAAGAACATTAGGCTTCCCATAGATTCGAAATTGCAAGAAGAGAATGCCATGTGCCACATACATTCTAGCTTGTGTGGGTCCCACTTCCTCCATGTGTCTTCATGATCAAATGCCACTTTGATTTTCACTTGTATATATTTATTTATCTCCTTTATTAAAGATTTATGCCATCCTAATGTTCCAACATCATTCATTATCCCCATTATTCACAATCCCAAAGCTTCCACCCCAAACCTAGGAAACTAGTAATTTCCCTCCTTGGCAATTATTTAACCTTTAGCATTAATTTGAAAAACACTAATGAATATGGCCATTGTGACCCAATGCCAATTTTGGGACATGACACTAACCCCCTCTCTCTCACTCTCTCTTCCCTGGTTCTACACCTCTCTCTCTCTCTCTCTCTCTCTCTCTCTCTCTCAACCCCCTCTCCCTCTCCCTAACCTCTCCCCCATCCCTAACCATCCTACTCTCTCTATCTCTCTGCTACTCTCCCTAGCCCAAAACCCCCTCCTCTCTATCTATATCCCCTCCTCTCCCTAGCCCTTACTAACCTGATCTCTCTCAGTATCTCTCTCTTCTCTACACCTCCACCTACCTCTAACCACACCTCCCATCTCTCTTTCTCACTCCCTACAACTAACACCCTCTCCTCTTTCTCTCTCTCTCTCTCTCTCTCCCCCTCCCCCCCTTGCTAACCCCCCATCCTATCCCCTTACCCCTAACTAAACCCCTGAGATCTCTCTCACTCTCTCTTCCATGCTTCTACACCTCTCTATATCTCTCTAAACCCCCTCTCTCTATCCCTAACCTCTCCCCCATACCTAACCATCCTACTCTTTCTATCTCTTTGCTTCTCCCCCTACCCCAAAACCCCCTCCTCTCCCTAGCCCTTACTAACCTGGGCTCTCCCAGTCTCCTGTCTCTCTCTCTCTTCCCCACACCTCCAACTATCTCTAACCACACCTCCCATCTCTCTTTCTCACTCCCTACAACTAACACCCTCTCCTCTATCTCTCTCTCCCTCCTCTCCCCCCTAACCATTACTAACACCCTCTCTCAGTCTCTATCTCTCTCTCCCCCTCACTAACCCCCCTCCTATCCCCTTACCCCTAACTAAAACCCCCTGGGCCATCTCTTACTCTCTCTTCCATGCTTCTACATCTCTCTCTCTCTCTCTCTCTCTCTCTCTCTAAACCCCCTCTCCCTCTCCCTAACCTATCCCTCATACCTAACCATCCTACTCTTTCTATCTCTCTGCTAATCCCCCTAGCCAAAAACCCCCTCCTCTCCCTAGCCCTTACTTACCTGGGATCTCTCAACCTCTCTCTCTTCCCTACACCTCCACCTACCTCTAACCACACCTCCCATCTCTCTTTCTCACTCCCTAAAACTAACACCCTCTCCTCTCTCTCTCTCTCTCTCTCTCTCTCTCTCTCTCTCATCTCCCCCCCCTAACTATTACTAACCCCCTCTCTTAGTCTCTCTCTCTCTCCCCCCCCCCTCTAACCATTACTAACCCCCTCTCTCAATCTCTCTCTCTCTCTCTCTCCCCCATCGCTAACCTCCTAGCCCCTTACCCCTAACTAACCCCCCCTCTCTCACTCTTCCCTGCTTCCCTCTCTCTCTCTCATAATCCCCCTTCCCCTACCACTAACCACCCCCCATCTCTAACCCCCTAAGCCCCTAACACCAAATCCCTATTTAACCTCCTAACCCATAGAAACTATTAAATATAATATTGAATAAGGTTTTGATGATTACCATAATGCTAGCGCATTTTGTGCAATTAGGCGTTATTTAGCCGTGCACCAAACATATTAAATGCCCAGGATTTTTTTAACATTCTAGAAATGCGCGCGCATTTTGTGTGTCCATAATGCTAGCACGTTATGTGTGTCCATAACGCTAGTGTTTTTTTCTGTGCAAAAATTCAGCAGAATACTCTGCCTATTTCATGCCCGAAATTTTTCATTTTGTCACCCCGTCTCCCCTACAACAATGCAAAAAAAACTTCAAACTCTATGTTCACAATCAACATTCAAGGAAATTGAGGAATTTTGACACCCTATGTTCACAATAAACAAGCTTGAAGAGGATTCTATAGTTAGCATTGGTAATTGAGGATTCTACATTCACAATTAGCAAGCTTCAAGAGGATTCTACATTCACAATTTCAAGCTTCAAGAGGATTCTACATTCACAATTTCAAACATTTACAATTTCAAGCTTCAAGAGGATTCTACATTCACAATTTCAAGCTTCAATGGGATTCTACATTCACAATGTCAAGAAAGCTTGATGAATCTATATGAACACAATTGAAGAAGAATCTACATTAACTATTGAGCAAGTCTGAACAATCTATGTCCACAAATGAAGAATTTTCTGTGTTCACAAGTGAGGTAGAAACTTTACTTTCACATTTGAGCAAGATTGAGGAATCTATATTCACAATTGAGGAAGTATCTATATTGACAATTGAACAAGAATGAAGAACCTATATTCACAATTGTGAAAGAATTTGGATATTTGAATAGTTGAGCACACCTCTAGAATCTATTTTCTTAGTATTGCTCATTGTGGTCATGGGGAATTCACGCAATCGAAAAAGGAAATCGGCAAGGAAAGAGAAGCCTCAAGAAACCATGGAAGAAGTTAGAGAAAATCAAATATTGGACATGTGGAATCAAAGGCATTCCATGGAAACTCATCCAATTCCAACTGTAGATGATGCCACGATCATTCCTACCCATCCACCTCAAGAAAAACGGAGAAATTCACTAGAGGGGCCCTCAATTTCAACAACATTTGATGAAAAAGCACCCCATGGCACTAGTCAAGAAGTAATACATAGGTGCTCATCGAGGGATGTTTCAATTCCCACATCAAGACAACCTCATAATATGGTAGTGAATGACTTGTTGGGTAGTAGTTATACAAGCGACGAAGTTAGAGAGGCATTGAATGAAGGATTTACAATGGAAGAAGCAAATATTATGGAGACCATCCAAGAGAAATTCCAATTTCCCACATCCAAGTACCAACAAGAGAATGAAATACAAGAGACTCCTATTGAAACGTCGGAGCGTCATGGTGATGTTGTACATGCTCCAATTCCAACACCCTTACCTCCATTAGCAATTGCACGCCAAAGAACTTTGCAACGTATAAAGGTTGATGAAACTCTCATTAGTTCACTTGAAGGTATGTTGTCTAAATGTGCTATTGCTTATCAAACTCGACAAATACTTGATAAATTTTTTATTTTAAATGTGATGGGGAAAAGTGCAAATTATTTGTATCATTGTTAAAATCTAGGTCTATGGTTGTTGTTAGAAAAAAGTTAAGGATAAATATAAACAAAAAGTTAGAACCAAGTTCTCAAATTGTTAAAAGTTTAGTAGATTCATTTAGTACAATTGGAAAGAAATTTATCTCAAAGGATCGCAATGCGGCTCATTGTGTGTTGTCACAATCAATCATGAACAAAAACACTAGTGCACTTCGTTTTCTTAAACCTACATCCAAAATTATTAATTTGAATGTGAAGACACTTCGTAGGTATTGTGTTAAAAGAGAACTCGAAACCGTTCAAACAGATGTTTGGGCCTTCATTGGCAGGTTGCCACGCTCTTATATGAAGCTCATTGATGCGATAAAGGGATTAGTGCAAGCTTTTTGGCATGACAACACTAGACCTTCTTCCAACCAAAAAGATGTATTAAAATTGAGAAGGGGTTCAAAGGATCGTGAACCACACATTAAACATTTTCTTGATATTACACAAACAGAATTATATGAGATATTTAGGAATAAACATAATGAACTTGACTTGGGCCAAAGATCCTTTGAAAAATGCAAACCATGGTATGTTAAAATAAACGCAATTCGTAACACATGTTGGTGTCGATACCACATTGAGTATGGTTACTATTATGACACATATACATATATTTTTCGTGTATTGCATAACACTCTTGTGCAGGCATGCTCGGCTACATTACCATCAACGCCATCTAGAGACTTTATTCATAGCATTTTGTGTAGCAGGCCAAACGATTGCACATTTTATCAAAAAACTTGCATATATGGGACATGCCCAGGGTGTGGTGGATTCTTATTATTGGAAAAATGCATACATGTGACCGATGAGCATGAACTTGGGAGGCAGGAGGTAAAATTACAGTCATTCAAATATGTCACGTCTTGATGTATATGTAACTTCAGAATGTATTTCATATAAGCATATTGTACTCCTATAGAGATGGTATTATTCCTCTATATGGAAGTGTTTGTATTCCTATAGAGATGTTATTATTCCTCTATACGGAAGTGTCATCATTTATATTGTAAGTGTCATAACTTATACTTGATGGGTTATTAGACCACCTTGTTGGGGTCGGCCCTGTATAAATCATGTGGGTTAAAGGGTTATTAGACCACCCTATTCAGGGTCGGCCATGTGTTTCAAAGGTTTATTAGACCACCCTGTTGGGGGTCGGCCCAATCAGCATTATGTTATGTGGTTAAGTTAAGGCCGACCTAGTAAAGGTTATTAGGCAAGTCAAGTCAAGTATAAATAGAGTGCGGGAGGCACTCTATTTGATCATTCTATTCTCACACACACTCTTTGGAGAGTGGCACACTTGTGGAGGAGGATAATCTGCTTCTAGGAGATGTCTATCTCTTATGCTTGGGTTGTGTCATTGCTCTATCATCTCTGAGGAAGTTATTGGGGTTTTTCACCTTTATGGTTTTCTCTAAGTAAACTATGTGTCTCTTGTGTGCTTGCATTATTGTATCCATGATTGATATGCTGTAGATATGTTGTACATGTTGTTCTCTCAGTTAAGATCCTACATCAAATTGAAGTAAATTCTGAAAAACTAACATGGTATCAGAGCTAGCATGAAAGAAGGCATGGTATGGCATGTATGACACTTGTTGCACTTGCGATGCTAGGGCTTGATATAGAAAAAACGAGTCATCATATCACTTTAGCTATAAATCCATTTTTATGACATTTTCGGATCTAAAACTTTTACAAGTTGAAGATAAGATCCCCATGTACCTTTTGTCCAAAGGAAAACTTCTAATTCGTTGTACTTTGTGTTTTATGATCTGTACAATCTAGGGTTTCTGCCTCTTCCAAATCTAAGTCATAAACAAGTGACCTAGGAAAAAATGTCATAACTTGGGCTAGGTAGCTCCAAATGAAATTTCATAAAAATTGACAGGTATTGCATGGACTCTACTTTCTTAGGTAACTTTTTCGGAGGCCGAAACTGAACCAGTGACACATGGTACGTCGTACAAGTTTGCTCTCCTGTTTTATCCCATAAACGGGTCACGTTGCGACACTTGGAATAACTCTCTCTCTCAGAGAATCCAATTGAGGTCAGAACTATGGGGTTGGAAATATGATAGGTCGGGATACCATAGGTAGAATTTTCAGACCCTGTAGATCGAAAAGTTTGGAGTTACACCAGAAACAATTAAGTACATATTTCTGTCAAAACAGAATTATTTTTTATTACCTTCATTCATGGCTTCAGGAATTTAGGGTTTCGGAGAAAGATGAAATTTTTGTAATCGGAGACCATGGCTTAATTCTACTCATCAAAATAAAAATTTAGATACCAAGATCATAATTTTTGGTTGGGAAGAAGGCCAGGCTTGATAAGACCCTAGTTCGGGACTTTGATCGGAAAAGTGGAAAATTAGGGCTTTTCCAAAAATGGGAATTTTTGAAATCTGTGACCACAGCTGGAAGCTCCTTAGAAAAATAGAAGCTTAGAGCTTTGGATCGAACCTTTTGATTGGGCAGAAGGGTGGGCTTTATCAAACCCTAGTTTGTGGTCATGTCGAGTGAATCCAAAAGTTTCAAAGGAAAATTTGAGGGGTGAAACTTTGCAGTTTTCAAATTCTGAACATACCAACTTGATCAGCTCATCAAGGCGCATCTTTCTATCCTTTCAGAAGTTTGAAATTCAAAGTTTTAATTTTTAGGGTTTCTCTGACAAACCCTAATCCAACTGCAGATCCAGTTCCTGCAAATCAAGTGGATTGGGTTAATCTTAGAAGAGAATGGATTGGTCACCTGCATAAGTGAATAAGTTCCTGTTTCAGATGGAGATGAAGCTAAGGCCTTACATAATAAGATTACAAGCAATCTTGACATGTATGACTTATCCAGGTATGTTTTGATATTTGTTCATGATTAAGTTTATGGTATGTTTGTCTTCATATTGTTAAGGTTAGTACAATCTTGTTTAATTTAGACTTGTCGTATCACCTTAATAAAAGTATGAATGCATGATAGAAGATATTCATTGATTAGGGTGTTGACACTTATGATTGTACTAATGCATTATGGTGTTGTATGAGGTCTATGTTGTCCGCTAACATAAAAGGTACACCAAGAAAGACAAATCATGTTCTAGTTCAAGAACATATGATCATGGTCACATGAAGACAAAGATTCATCCATTGTCATGGATCACATATAAGATCTATTTACGAGGTATGTATAACTTGGTTCTATAATGGTTAACTTATGAGATATGCGGGTTACTAGCACAAGTCATTGAAGAGAACAAGAAGATATCGTGTGGGTATGTTAGACATAACTAGCTAACATGCTCATCCAGGTATGTTTTTCCTATATCAAGTTAGAATCCTACCTTGTGATAGGATCTCTTATATAAGTATACATGGCATGATTGATAATGATTATTCATAGGTTTGAATAATCATGGGTGTATGCATATTATGTTTCTTACCTTAATTAATGATATGACTAACCAGAAGAGTCATGAAAGTATAGGTTTGAGTAATCACGGGTTTAGGCATATTATGTTTCTTACTTTAATTTATGATATGACTAACCATAAGAGTCCTTGAATACTAATGCTTATTATTTCTGTTTGAAATGATCATGACTATACATGCTTAAGATTATTGTGTTTTGATAGTATTGAGAATATACTAATAAATGTATGATTATGTATGAGATCTCGAGGATATCACAATAATAATACTTGTAAGCATGCATAGTGATCGAGGATGGATATAAGTTCAAAGACAGGTAATCCAGAAAGCAAAGATCAAGAGGGAGCACACTCCAGTAGTTTCTACAAGGATGCAGATGTTCAGAGGGAGTCGACCACTTCTCACAATCCACATCAGAATGGAGTTGCAAAGATTCATAGGGATTCAACCCAACAAACAAACAAACATAAGTATTTGAATTATCATTTCTTGCATATTTGTTTGTTTAAATAATGTTGTTCAATGATGTATATGCTTATGTTCCTAGACTTAGTTTGTGTATTATGCATATTAGATTAATTGCATTAATGAACAGTATACTACTAATATGCATGTGATGGGTAAGTGGCCTATGGTACTGTACAACATTCCATTACTACTTATCTAGAATGAAACCTCTTTGCTGACATGTTGGGAGTAGTGCAAACTCTTAACAATGTTCTGGTAGAGATTGGAAGGCATCTAGAAAGTTACAAGATATGGATGAATGTTGTATTGAAGCATTGGCTAAAATAATTGCATGACTGTATGACATATTTCTTTATGTGTAAGAATTTGTTCTGAAAACTATGAGATGTTTCTAATCATGCAATTTAACTTGTTTTGTAGGAAAGATCGTATACCTTCACCTACAAAAGAAGGACTACAACATTTGTTCCAGCAACAAAGATATCTATTGAAGATATTGAAGATATTGAAGTTCCTAGGATCTGGGATGAAGTAATGGAAGAATGCCATGATCAGTCGATCATGAAGAATGATGTTTGGGATGCAGTCCCAAGACCTGAAGGGAAGTCCTTTGTGACTTCCAAATGGATCTATAAGATCAAGCATGCTGCAAATGGTAGCATGGAGAAATACAAAATGAGGTTTGTAGCTCGTGGCTTCTCCCAGAAAAAGGAATTGAGTATGAAGAGACTTCTACACCTATAGACAGGCACACTTCCATCAAATCAGTACTTGCTCTGGCTACAGTGATGAAATGGAAGATACACCAGATGGATGTCAAGACAGCTTTCTTGAATGGTGTAGTCGAAGAGGAAGTGTATGTGGAGCAGCCACTTGGTTTTGAGACACATGATGGGAAGTCATATATGTGCAAAACTTGGTATGGTAGGATAGACAGCTTTCTATCCAATTTGGGCTTTACCAAGAGTAAAGCGGATTCCAACCTTTACTACAAGGTTGAGGAAGGCAATCCAGTGATACTGCTCTGGTATGTGGAGGACTTGTTTGTTACAGGTGATGATAGATTGATTGCCGACACGAAGAGGAAGCTTGCTGCCGAGTTCGAGATGAAGGACTTGGGGATGATGCACTATTTTCTAGGCATGGAGGTGTGGCAGAGTGCAAATGGAATCTTCCTTGGACAAGGGAAGTATGCAGTAGAGATCCTGAAGAGGTTCGGGATGATGGATTGCAAGGCCATGGCCACACCTATGGCATTGAAGCTGAAGCTTTTGTGTGATGCTTCATCTGATCCGGTTGATGTCACTATGTATCGTGAGATGATTGGATCCTTGATGTACCTGACGAACATGAGACCAGATATTTGCTTTGCAGTGAACACATTGAGCCAGTTCCTGACGGATCCAAGGAGTGTTCACCTGGTTGCCGTAAATCATATTCTGAGGTACCTGAAGGGTACAGTTGATTATGGGCTAAAGTATGATGTGAATCAAAAGTTTAACCTGCAGGGTTATGTTGATTCAGATTGGGCAAGCAGTGCTGTAGATAGGAAGAGCACTTCTAGGTGTTGCTTCAGTATGGGATCAGGTGTGATCTCTTGGTTTAGAAGGAAGCAGTCCTGCGTAGCACTGAGTATAGCTGAAGCAGAGTATGTTGCAGCTTGTTCAGCTAGTTGTGTGGCAGTATGGCTTCAGAAGCTACTGTCTGAGTTATTTGATCTCCTGCTGGAGGCTACTAGTATCTTTTGTGACAACCAAAGTTGTGTGAAGCTGTCTGAGAATACGGTGTTCCACGACAGGTCGAAACACATTAAGATCAAATATCACTATATCAGGGATATGGTGCAGAGAGGACCAGTGAAGCTCCTATATGTTGCGACGAATGAGCAGATTGCCGATGTACTGACGAAGCCACTAGCCAGAGTGAAGTTCGAGTACTTCAGAGAGAGGCTTGGTGTTCTTTAGATTGACGACACTTCGAGGAAGAAGTGATGGACACATTTGCTAAAGCCATTCCAAGCATGTTGGAAGGAGGATCCTTCACATGGCTATGGATGTAAGTGTTGGATGATGAGCATCAGGATGATGCTCCAATCACTGCTCTGTATATGTGTATGCATCATGTTGGATACTTGATATGATCAGTTGGATCATTTATGTATGTATGCATCATGTTGGATGTTGGATATGATCAGTTGGATCATTTATGTATGTATGCATCATGTTGGATGCTGGATATGATCAGTTGGATCATTTATGTATGTATGCATCATGTTGGATGTTGAATATGATCAGTTGGATCATGTGTATGTATTTGTATATGTATTAGGTGGATACATTGTATGATCAGGTAGATCATGTATATTGATATGTATCAGGTATGATCAGGTGGATCATGTATTTGTATATGTATCAGGTGGATACATTGTATGATCAAGTAGATCATGTATGATGATATGTATTAGGAAGATACTGTGTATGCATCAGGTGGATGCATTGTATGATCAGGATGATCATGGATCATGAGCTTCAGGATGTTGCTCCATATGACATGCATCAGGACGATGCAGTGATGATGATCAGGATGATCATGTGTACATCAAGATGATGTATGATGAGTATCAGGTTGATACTCTGTGGCCGTGGACAGGTTGTGCAAATAAGCATATAATAGCGCCCTCGGAGGTTTGCAGATTCTCTTGCTAGGTTTTGCCGTTAGCATATAATAGCTCCCTGGGAGATAGGGCAAATGCTCTTTCGAGGTTTTTCTTTGGGAGGACATATAATAGCGCCCTGGGAGGTTTGCAGATTCTCTTGCTAGGTTTTTCCGCTGGCATATAATAGCTCCTTGGGAGATCTGGAAAACGCTCTTTCGAGGTTTTGTCCTATGGCATGTAAGTAGACCTGGGAGATCTGGACATGATGAAAAAGGCTTCAAATGCTCTTTCGAGGCATTGCCATGACCACATGTAATAAGTCCTGGAGATCTGGACAGGATGGAAAAGGCCTCAGATGCTCTTTAGGGTTCTTGCTTGAAAAGACACTCTTTTAAGGTTTTGTGGTGGGGGTCACATGTAATAAGTCCTGGAGATATGGACAAGATGAAAAAGGCCTCAGATGCTCTTTAGGGTTCTTGCTAGTCAAGAGACTCTTTTAGGGTTTTGTGACAGTCACATATAATACTAGACCTGGGAGATCTGACAAGTAGAGCTGTGTGCTCGTAACAGCCTGGGATGCTCTTTCGAGGTTTTGTGACACACATAATAAGTCCTGAGGATTCCACAGTATGGCTAGTGATGATGAAGACTTGCAGGTGGTGGGCCTACATCTAGTATGAAAAAGGAATGGCTCTGTAGAACTTCCTATGACGAGTAGATTCAGAGATTGATTGGGATAGCAGCAGCAGTGATGATGACAATGAATCGATGATGATTATCCAGTGACGATGATCCAGAGAAGAAGACTTGTGCTAGAAGACCTGTGTCGAGAAATACCTTCCTAGTTAAGAGGGAGCGTTGATGTATATGTAACTTCGGAATGTATTTCATATATGTATATTTTACTCCTATACAGATGTTATTATTCCTCTATACAGAAGTGTCGTCATTTATATTGTAAGTGTTGTAACTTATACTTGATGGGTTATTAGACCACCTTGTTGGGGTCAACCCTGTATAAGTCATGTGGGTCAAAGGGTTATTAAACCACCCTATTGGGGGTCGGTCATGTGTGTCAAAGGGTTATTAGACCAACCTGTTGGGGTTCGGCCCAGTCAGCATTATGTTATGTGGTTAAGTTAAGGCTGACCTAGTAAAGGTTATTAGGCAAGTCAAGTCAAGTATAAATAGAGTGCGGGAGGCACTCTATTTGATCAGTCTATTCTCACACACACTCTTTGGAGAGTGGCACACTTTTGGAGGAGGAGAAGCTACTACTAGGAGATGTCTATCTCTTATGCTTGGGTTGTATAATTGCTCTATCTATCTCTGAGGAAGTTATTGGGGTTTTTCACCTTTATGGTTTTCCCCAAGTAAACTCTATGTCTCTTGTGTGCTTGCATTATTGTGTCCATGATTGATATGATGTACATATGTTGTACATGTTGTTCTCTCAGTTAAGATCCTAGATCAGATTGAAGTAAATTCTGAAAAACTAACATCACGTATGATATTGATGGGGGGAACGAAAGAAAAAAAATACAATTGGTCACTTCTCAGGTTGGTAATGAGCTATTGGATACTATTTTTTCTTCAGATTGAAATTTCATATGTAACAATCTATTGATATATGTCTTTATTGTTGATCTACCAGGTACGGGTTTGCGACTTCATGGAGGAATTCTTTGAAAAGACACAACAGTATGTAAAGCATGTGCATGTGGCTCGTTGGCAAGATGAGCAATTTAGAACGTGCAGGGATACATTTCCTATTGGGACTATCCTGTCAGTGGTCGATTTTGTGGAAAAATAAACTCTTCAACCGCAAAATGATATTCAGAGTCAATACTATCAGACAGACCAGGTCATCCTAATGGTCCATATCACCTATAGACATGGGGAAGATAGTACTGAAGACACCAGGGTTATATTGAAGGAGTATCACTTCTACATAAGTGATGACATGTGTCATGACTTGGCTTTTGTACAACACAACTTTCAAATGTTCTACAATCACTTGAAGGATAACAGTATACGGATGGAACAACATTGGATTTGGTCTGACGGTTGTGCAGGGAAATTCAAAAATGCCCGTGTCTTCTAATGGTTGTGTATGCTCCACAAAAGGCACAAGGTGTCACATATTTGGAACTATTTTGAGACCGGACATGGAAAAGGTGAACATGATGGAGCAGGTGCATGCACAAAATACTGCATTACGTAGACAAGAAATGAAGTTCACAAATGTATCAATCATTCGAGATGCAAAAACCATCATTGAATGGTGTGCTTCAGTCATGGGGGAGGGAGCAAGAAGGCGGGAAGATAACTCAACCAGGAAAGCACATGTACATAGATATTTTTGGGAGGTGGTGGATGTATATCGATCACAGTTATATGAGTGCAAGACCATACAAGGAACTCAGGCATTTCATTCAGTTAGAACGTCGGACAATGCTATACTTTAAATGTCGACAAGGAAACTGTCATGTTTTTGTTCTCCATGCAGTAGTGGTGAATGGGACGAATGTGAATCCATGGATTGGGTTGATATCTAGGACCGTGCATCACTCCCCATTGGTCGACGGATAGCTACAGAATTATCCCAATTGGAGGAGGACCAATCAAGTATTTCACCAGACTATGACCACATATCAGATCTCATACAACTAGGTTCAATTAATATTTTTATATTTTTGACAACTAGTTGTGTCTAATTAGCTGTGTATATTTTTTATATTTTTGACAACTAGTTGTGTCTAATTAGTTGACTGAAACGTTGGAACTATATTTTCTCCAGGGCACATATATGCAGTGGTTTCCCCGAGACGCAATGCATGGCACACTGACTATTGGATGGCACGTTGCTTAGAGGGGAAGCAAACCCTAAATGTCCCATTACAAGACTCTGAGGCCAATGATTTTCCAATTGGGTTGATGGTTATAAAGGGAGAATATTTGAACTAGGTTTCCCACTCAACAAATAGAAAATGGTATACATATGAAGATTATAAACCAAGTGATATTGTATACCATTATACAAACTTAGTTATTGGCACAAACCTCCAGCTACAAAAAATGCCAAGGAAGAACTCATCAAAGACACAATACTTATCGCCTTATTCCGAGCACGAGAGGTTAAAGGAAACCATTGGTATTCGAGGTGATCCTGATGGTTTAGTCGAATGACCATAGGTAGGTAATATGGTATGTGGTTTGCATGTTTTATTGTGTGCTATGTTATAGGTATGTGGTGTACATGTATGCTATGATTTTGTTTCGTGGTCTCATTGAGTATTGACATTAATATTTTGACTATTGCAGCCATACATTGATAGATTGATAAATTGCATAGACTTGGTACAACTTGATAAATTGCACAAGTTTCGTCATGGATTTGTTTTTTTTTTCTCCCACTAAGTAAACAATAATATCTGCATCCCCGTGCCCATTTTCATGGTCACTAGAACCATCACCATCTTCATGCTCATTATCATGGTGTCCATATTCAACTAGAATTCCAAATACTCCTATGAGAGGGATTCTATCATGATGTTTGAGCTCAAGAATGTTAAGTTTGGAATTAAATCCATTGTCCCCCCAACCATGTTTATTCCTCAACACTTATTTATAGTGCACAAAACCTAATAATGAAACTTGTATCCTAGTTAGATGTTACTAATACCCCCTACAAAGTTCTCATTTTCTATTTAAAGGACTTTGCCAATGCCCTTTGTTGGCACCTATAAATTTTTGCCCAAAATCCTAATCCTAAGACTATTCCCACGGATAGGCTCCGTGCAAAGATGGTTAAAACCCCTTCCCTATTCAGGTCCAGGTTGCTAAGGCCAAGAAGATATCTAAGCCAGAAGGGAAATGATGAGAAAGATGAAGGGTCTGAGCACTTTGAGCCTAAGGAGGTAGCCCGAATAATGAAAATGGGTGAAAATGTTGATAACCTATAGTCCGATGAGAAATAAAGTATAAGATAAAGAGCAAAAATTTTCTAGCCGTTGATCTGAGGTGCGAAAGAAATCCATGGTCCATAGATCATCCTCGCATCGCGAATTTGCGTGAAAGGAACACAAGAGAGTGGTCGCAAGAGGCATACCCCTTCGACAGATGGAAGTCAAAAGAACTCTCGCAGGAGTGTTTCGGCTGTAAACAAAAACCGCCAAAGGGCTTGCGATACCACCATAGTGGAGCAATAAGAAATAAGATCAACAGTGCGGATTGCATAGCCATGAATTTTACGGCGCAGAAGACATATGGTCACATCAGCACAAGGATCAAAGCAGATCAATGACTCGCAACAAAAGAAGTCATATCTACGGCTAGCGAATGTTACTAGGCTCCACCTACGAAGGTACTGGAAATTAGACACCTGGGTGACTCCCCGCCGTAGATATGTCAGAGGCAAGATCAACGATCCCCAGCGGTTCTCGCGAGGTAAAAGAGTACTCCATATAAGCAAGTAGGGTAGTTGCAAGATTGTATACCATCTGCCACGTGTCACCTTCTGAACACCTCGTGAGGAGGGCTAAGTGGTAATCCAAAACAAAAGGTTGGGTCATGATACCATCGTTGGATATGATCGACGGCTGGGATTTAAATCCAATAAAAGATCCCATGACTGAGATGAAGAAAGGTCAAATAAAAAAGGTTAAATAAAAACTCGAATCAATGGATCGGAGACAACACCCGACAGATCGACGGATAAGAGAAAGGGACAGCTGGCAAAAGTGGGTAGAAGTTATCCGAAAAGGGTTTTATATATATAGCATGGCATGAGAAGAATAAACATTTCGTTCTTGGACATGTCAAAGTTGGAAGCTTCTAGAAGCACAGAAGCCGAAGAGGACGACAGGGAAAAAGGTCACTCTCAAGCTTTTCTTGTGACAAGTAGGGTCCTAAACTTCTATGTTTTCAACGTGCAGTGTGTTTTCTAGCTATAAAATGACAGAAGAACGGGATTCTTCTAGTTCTAAAGTCCAAGTAACCCTAGAAGACGAAGATTGTGATGTTTTCGACCCAGGCCTTCGGCTCCCTATACCAGAGATTAAAGGAAGGCTAAGAGCTCTACTTGAGCAAGGGGTAGATGTCCATAGGGTCCATCAGTCCTTTTTCATTTGATTTTGTCTAGAACAGATTATGTCGTTCCCTGAGTTCGTGTCGTGGTGTTCAATAAATTACTTAGAGCCCCAACGAGTAATAATGAATTCCAGGAAGTCTAAAATAGTTTGTAATGTTGACCTTGCCATTATCCGAAGCACCCTTGCCGTACCAAAGTCTCCAACCCTAGCCCCCAAAAGTTCTTCTGAAGAGTCAGTCGTCACTTTGTACTGACAAATTTCTCCTGAAATCCGTAAGGATGTCCTTGACACCTATTTGAAACCTGACATAGATATTACAGACACCCCTTACCCCCTGGATGTCAACCTTTTTAATGACAATACCCAATTGGTCCTCTCTTTGATAGCTCAATTCTTAGGTTTAGACGCAGATTTGTGGACAACTGAAGTACAGTTAAGCCTGTTGTTCAGGATTAGCATTAGTTACCCATAGGAGGGAGATGACTCGGTACCATCCCTCAAGTTTGAGTAGTTTTTGGCGGAGAAAATACATGCCCAGTTAAGTTGTTTTAAGAATACCAGATTTTTTTGGTTCCAGGCCTATTTGGCTAAAATGATTCTGCATAACAGTGCAGATGAGTTGAGTTTCTCTCAGTTACTGTTTACAGGAAACTTGGAATATAATGTTTTCAACTACATGAATTACATTCTATCTGCTATGTATAAAGTCATGTTTGAAGAAGAATTACCCAGAGTATTACCCGAGATGCAATCCCTGTTGCAGTTGAAAGGTGAACTAGTCATTGGTGACTGGTTCTTGTTAAAAGATGCCACAGTAATAAGGGTATATGGTTTTGTACATGAACCATACGTTTTACCGGCATTCTTGATAGTGAGGGTTTTCTCCCTCGAGTTCATTTGGCAAAGGCTGACTGCAGAAGAAGAGCAGTTTGGGCAATATAAGAAAAGTTCTGATATAAAGCTCCCTTGGCAGGTTGGCCCTTTCATTGTAAAGTTTAAAGAGGTTGTCAGTGAACTAAAAAATTTTATTGAGAAAAATGGGATTCAAAAAGGACATAGCTATCACATATGATCCTCAGCATATCATAGCCGAAAGAAAAATGAAAAATGGTTTGAAAGCCTTGGAACACCAAGAAGCTGAAGGGCTATGGAAGGGGCGAAATTTATTACAGTATGAGCCCGAAGAGGCTGAAGATATAGATTTACAACTACAATCCCTAATCACGGCTGATGACCCTATGGAGACAGACCAGTTGCTAAACGCTCAGGAAGCATGCGCAAAAAGAGATTCGCAGGAAGTCATTGAAGCAAAGGAAGAGGAAGAAAGTGGAAGGAAAAGACTCAAACTGGAAACACCAGATGAGTTCGTTACCCAGAAAAATGATACGGGAGAGCAAGAAGAGGGGTCATCGGCCCCAGGTGTCCATATCCATGAATACAACTTCCGAGATGCTACAAGGGGGAGTGAAAATAGCAGATTTAAGTCCCAAGAGGACATCTTTAAATATCATGGGCAAAATAAGCAGGCATCTGCACAAAAGTTGTTTGATCTAATGCCCACTGTAAGAAATTTGTCTAAAGCAGGAACCTCTTTGACCACGAGTAGAGATATCCTAACACAGGCCTTTAACTTGATAATATCTGATAAAGATAAAATAACTAAAGAAAAAATAGATTGGAAAAAGATACCCCTACCAGATAGGATTCAATTCCACAGACAAATTGGGGAAGGCCTATATGATGACTTAGTGGAGGCGGCCTCGAAAATCTCTAATATAGAGGTTAATGTAAATAAGATGGATGTCCAGCTGAAATATGAAAGGTCAAAAAATAAATCCCTCCAGCAGCAGGTCAAAAAGATGCAGTATGATTTAATAGAACAAGATGGAGGAGGCAAGGTAAGTCAAAAATTGTTGAAAGATAAAGATAATTTGATCCAAAAATTGCAGAAGAAAATGAAGATTCCCAGTACCCAGCTAACACAAGCTCCCGAAGAAACGAAGCTAATGCAAGAAAAGGAAGATTTAAAAGGGGAGATCAGTGATAACAAAGCTGAATTACTAAAGTTTACAGAAAAAGAAGAACGCTGGGAGAAAGAAAGGACAAGTTTGAAGAACCAGATTGAAGAACTGAAGAACAGCTTGTCTAAGATAGGTTCGCATCAAGTAGGAGAAGCCTTGAATGGAGGGAAAAATGACATCGACAGCATTACACAGGCCATGTCCCAGATCAACCTAAAATATGTTGAGATATGAGAGCTAAAAGAAGAGAATCGGAGGTTGAAAGAAGAAAATGATGAAAAGGAAAAAGCGGGGACTAAAGCCCTGCAAGAAAAACATAAAGAATTGGTAGAAATGAACAACAGGTTTTCTCAGCAAATAATAGGGAAGACAGTTATGCAGGGGTGCAAACATTTAGTCTGGGATCTAATTATCCAAGAAGCTGAAAGATTCAGACCTTATCTAGATCTCATGAGGACAAAAGAGAAGATAGTCAACGACGTCTTTAAGAGTTGCACTGCGATGAGAGAAAAGATGCACAAAAGGCCTAAGGCAACGGCATATAATGCTATAAATTTCCTAAATAGTTTGACAGATCAAGATGTCATAGATTGACCATCAAAGACAGGATCACAACCATTACAGCAGCAAAACGAATCCTGGGGAAGTATGCATTGGTCGAAGATGTGGAAGCCAAAGCCAGTGAAATGAATGAACAGTTAACAGAATTCAAAGGACAGTTTGAAGGATTAGTAGAAAAAGGATTCCCCCCATTTTGGGATGCAAAACAGAAGTTGATTCCTCTAAGTGAACATAAAAAGTTGATGGCCAACAGAAGGATGGACCATTCCAAGTTTAAACACATGAGCCAACCACTCTCAGGAACGATCTTGTTGGACAAGCTAGATGAAGATTTCGAGATATTGTACAAGTTAACTTCTATTGGGGAAGGACTTCCACCTATGTCTTCTGCTGATCAGCTTAACATAAGATTCCTGGAGAAAGAGATAACAAGCTATGACATCCCAGCGCCTGAGCTTTGGGTACATGTGGAGAAGTATGGAACAATGAGATTGACTTATCATGCTCCGTCGGTGACTGCTACCTCTTAGATCTCAAAGCTGTTCCTTTTCAAATAGTAGTTTGTTTTTGATATAGAAGTTTCTAATATAATTAGGATTTTTATTTTCCAGGACATCGCAATGGGTTTCCCATTATGTAATGAAGTTTAACCATTGGACATATACTTTAATATTTTTTTACATTGTTTAAACAACATATCGGTAAAGGGAAAGAAAGCGGTTAAGCTTGTCTTGTTATATTTTCTATTTTGTGATAGTGACATCTGAGCTGTGATGAGGTGTCTCTATATTGTAACTAATTTCTGTTTCAAAATAGGCCGAGTATGAGACTCTGGGCCTCTATAACCTCCATGTAATTTCAAATGGAAAAAAGGTGGAGAAATTTTGGAGCTTTGCATATTTTGTCTACTGTAGTTATTCTGAGATATTTCTTGAATAAAGTTGTCAAAAGCTTACGTATGTTTTACAGATATTCCTGTGTAATTGGTCTGGTAGTTTGTTTCTCCTTTTCCTATGTGATATGTGTTTCTTTCCATTGTCAATCCATATTGTTTACTTTCCTTCGTACTTGGTTCAGTGTAGCATTTGAATGAGATTCATAGAGATTATGCCTTGTTCATTTCTTACAGAGTACTTCACAAAAATATTTCTACTAAAGTTGGTATAGGATTCATCTGTGTATGCCTTATATCAATGGATTGTGCATCTTTCTTCTTTTTTGCCAATTAAATCACTTTGACTATTAGCTGGTTGCTACCTTGCCTCTATGTAAATTTATCTGCAAAGCATTTGATGATGATGTTTATGTTATACTTAAATTGACTCCATTGCCCAATATAAATCCCTGTTGTTCTCCAACCAATGGTTCATAGAAGTTAATTTTTCCCTACAAAAAACTGACCTTCTGCATATGTTTAAATAGAACATCTCTAGGAATGAATGTTGGTGTCCTTTTTCATGATTGACGACCTTGATTATTTCCAGTGTTTCATTGGTTTATTTAGAGAGCCCTCTCAGACTGTATTCGGTCAGTAATAACAGTCCAAAGATTGGTTAGTGGTTACCCCGAAACCCCCTTCCTACAACCTGAGGGTCGATTTGGGTGTTAACAAATTGGCGTCGTTGCCGGGGAGCGCAAGTTTTCTTGTTTTCCTTGCGAGAATGAAAAAGATTCGAAGAAAAGAGAGATCCCTGTGGGAAAACGGAGATTTCCATATCTTTAAGGGTTGTACAATTTTTTCCCTGGCGACTCCACTCATAAAGATTCATATTCAAGAAAGCGCTCCACTAGGAAGACCTCCAAAGTTGAATCCTAATTCTGAAGAAGATCTCGACAAGGCATCCTGGCCTCAAGAAAGATCCACACCAGAGGTAACCCTATTCCTAAAACTTTGTTAATTGTTGATAATCTGGAAAGTACGCTTAGATGAAAAGATGAAAAAGATAAAGTTAACACTCCAAATAGTGAAAGAGTTGTGTCTGAAGCAGAATTCCCTGTTTTTAAAGAATTAGATATAGAGATTGACATTGGGGAACCTTTACCAAGATCAAGATCCGAATCTTATCTAAGCTTAGGTGAAGGAATCCAAAAAAATACTAAATATTACTTGTTAGATCCTATCTGGCGTGATTTACTAGATACTATCAAAGTTAAGAAAGCTAAACCCTGTTCCCAAAATATCCCACCCCTTTCACAAAATCCGCATGTAATCATGGTTTCCAGATTTGTGCCTTTAGCCCTACCAACTGTTTTACATGACCTACCTCAAAACTATGCACAAAGGATCATCTCCTATGATGGAGAGGGAAATTTTTCCGCCAGACAGCACGTAGACAGATTTGAAGATTTTATTGATCTGGAGGAGGTGGGTCACGATGATGCAAAGATGAGGTTATTTGCCCAAAGTTTGTTTGGAGAACATAAGAAATGGTATAGGTTACTACCAAACCCCTCCATAAATGACTTTGAAAAGTTCAATACCATGTTCTTAGAAAGATGGAAAATGATAGGAAGTCCTGCCCTAGTCTTGTGCCAGTACAATCACATCAAGAAAGGAGGTTTTGAGTTTGTGCATGAATTTTCTGATAGGTTTATGAGGGCGTATAATTCTATTCTAGATGACCTAAGGCCCTCGGTAGGTGCTGTGAAACTCCATTTCGCAAACGCCTTTGATGGAGATTTCTCATGTACATTAAGAGAAAGAAAGTTTGTCTCCCTGCTTGTTTTTTTAAAGGATGCCCTAGAAGTGGAGGCGAACATGATGGCCTCGAGGAAAATAAAGGGTAAAACAGAGGCTGGGAGAAAGAAGTAGGAGACACAAATCTCTACCTCATCTGCCTCTAACGATGCTAAATTTGATACCATGATGAAAACCATGGAAAAATTGATGGATAGGTTGACCATAGATACCAAGCCTCCCCCTCGAGAAAACCCTAAAAACCAGATCTGAAATCCAACTTTAGGAGACCACCGCCCCCTGCAAGAAATCAAAGAAATGTTGAAGAACAGCTGATGCGCCTTCCTTTTGCTAAAAATATGGTAGACAATGAAATAGCTAAAGAGCCCACCGAATCCCAGATTCATTTTGTTGATTCCCTAGACCATGAAATATACTTGACTGAAACGGAGCATCACTTTTTTAACAAAGGAAGTACTAGTAGCAAACCTGAGTCAAAATCCGAACAATACCTAATGGGTTATCAAAATGCTGTGGATGATCTTCAAAGAAAGCTCAAATTGATAAGTAGAGAAGTTGTCATGATTAAAGGAAAGATTCCTTTGAACCAACCTCCAATCACCCAACAAGTTGCAGAAGAACCGAAAGAGAAATAGCAAAAGGCTATTGCAAACAAAATACCTGAAAATAAAGAAGAAGAGGGTCAACCTTCAAAGGAGGTTAAACCACCAGAAATCACAGAGGTAATCAAACATGCCTCCACTTTTAGCCTCAGAGCTGAACTATCAAAAGTAAAAATCTCCATCCCTCTTAACAAGTTACTGAAAAATAATGAATACAGGGAAGAGATAACGAAGATGGTTAAAGGGAAAAATGAACACCAACATGATATTCTAGAATTGTCTGATGATGCCCCTACCACAATCTTTGGATCTAAGTTGGAAGAACCAAGCGATGAAGAAGTCCCTCCTTTCTACTTAAGCTTAAATGACCATGATCAGATCTTGCATAATGCCCTAATAGACTATGGGGCATCTCATAACCTAATGCCAAAATCTTTGCTGAAAGAGCTAGGATTAGAAGTGACAAGGCCATACCAAGATCTTTACTCCTTTGATTCTAGAAAGGTACCATGTTTGGGACTGATTAAGAATATGGTAGTAACTCTAACCCAACTCCCTACTAAAAGTATCATGATGGATGTGCTGGTGGCTGATGTGCCTCCAAAGTTTGGGATGCTTTTGTCAAGATCCTGGGTTTCAAAGTTGAAGGGAACTATGCAGATGGACTTGTCTTATGCTATGATTCTCGCGTTTGGAGCAAATAGGAGATTGTATAGAGAAAGCGGGATGGAATATGTCGTCAGTAGAAAAATCAAACCTAAGAATCACCCTATCTACACCGTTGATACAGACATGGGCTGCTCAATTTTTGTTGTTTATGGCCCTCGTTGTGATCCTAACCCTCCCTCATCTAGGGAAGTTGATGAAGATAAGGAATTTGTAGCCAGGTATGAAGCTTCTGAAAGAGAAAAAAATGAAGAAGGCTGGTGGAAGATGTATTTTGATGGCTCTGTGAGAAAAAATGGTGCTGGAGCAGGGGTTTGGATCATCCCTCCCAATTAGGAGTCTAGGGCACTCTCATACAAGCTAACTTTTGAGTGCACCAATAATGTGTCCGAATACGAAGCATTATTGTTGGGATTGCAGGCTCTAAAGGACTTGGGAGCTAAGAAGATAGAAGTGTTTAGAGACTCTGAGTTGGTACTAAACCAGATAAATGATAGTTACCAAGCTAAACACCCGAGAATGATGGCATATAGAAATGAAGCTTGGGATTTCTTTAGGAATTTTTTCACAGAACACAAGATTAGAGTAATACCCAGACATGAAAATGATGTAGCAGATTCTTTGGCGACTACTGCTGGAGGATTTAAGACTCCGATCTTCTCTTAGGCTAAGTATGAGGTCAAGATAATAAACAAACCTTCTATTCCTGATAATTCTAAGTATTGGTAGGTATTTGAAGATGACTTACAGCTCAAGGGATTTTTGGAACTCTCTGATGAGTTTGCAAATGTGCATATTGATACTGAAAATGAGAACCTGGAAAACTTTGTGGAAGGAGAAAATGCTGAAGAAGAAGCCAAAGAACAAAGGTGGAAAAACATGATAGGTGGTAAGGATATTATTCAATTGAAGAATAATTAGATCCCTAAAGGTCTGATACCCCTGGAAAAGCTCTTTGATCAAGATGATGTTTCCAAAAATCCAAAATTTGAGCCTGCCCAAGAATCAGTAGAAGATCAAAACTTGGGTACAGAAAAAGATCCTCGAACGGTAAAGCTATCTAAAAGACTACAGACTGACAAAAAGAAATGCTATGTAGAGTTGATGAAAAGACACACTGATGCTTTCGCCTAGACCTATGAAGACTTGAAGGAATATGACACATCAATCATATAGCATACTATTCCGCTCAAGCCAGGTGAGAAACCTTTTAAGAAAAAATTAAGAAGAATCAATCCTAAGATAACGGATATCATAGAGAAAGAAGTCAAAAATATTTTCAATGCAAAAGATAATTGTTTCCTTAAGGTTCTCACAATGGATAGCAAATCTGGTCCCGGTCAGAAAGAAAAGTGGAGAGATCAGAATCTGTATTGATTTCAGGAACCTGACTCAGAGCATCAATGAAAAACAATTGCCCTTTGCCTAAAATGGAGCACATTTTGCAGCAAGTGGTAGGAGCCGAAAGAATTTCCACCATGGATGGTTTCTCAGGGTATAATCAGATTAAAGTACGACCAGAAGACCAGGAAAAAACTGCTTTCACAACTCCTTAGGGGACTTTCATGTACGCTAAGATGCCATTTGGTTTGATGAAGGTTGGATCCACTTTTCAAAGAGCTATGGATATTGCCTTTGCTGAAGAAAAGGACAAATTTGTGGTGGTATACATGGATGATATAACAGTTTTTTCAAAATCAGATGAAGAACATCTCAAGCATTTGGAAAGAGTTTTCATAAAATGCAGGAAATATGGCATTTCCTTGAATCCCAAAAAATCATTTTTCGCTCTGGATGAAGCGAAGCTTTTAGGACATATCATCACCAAAGAGGGGATAAAAATTGATCCTGAAAGGGTCAGTGCTATTCAGAAAGTAGGAGATCCTAGAAGCAAAAAATAAATACAATCTTTCATAGGCCAAGTGGTTTTTTTAAGAAGATTCATACCAAGTTTTTCCGAAATAATGAGGAGCATTACAAATATGCTAAGGAAAGAGAACTAGATAAAATGGACCGAAGAAGCTAGAGATTCTTTCAAAGGGATCAAGATAGCTATCACCGAGCTCCAGTGTTGGCTAGCCCAAACTTTTCTAAGGATTTCCTAGTTTTCTCATATGCATCTGAACATACAATAGCTCGGGTGTTGTTGCAAAAAAATGATCAAAATGTTGAGCAACCTATTGCTTTTTCAGCAAAGTCCTGAGAGACGGGGAACTGAAATACGATATCATGGAGAAACAGGCTTATGCTCTCATAAAATCTCTAAAAGATTTCAGGGTTTATATCATACACTCACACATCATTTCCTATGTCCCAAATAGTGTTGTGAAAATTATTTTAACCCAGTCTGATCCTGAAGGCAGAAGGGCCAAGTGAATTGCAGTGTTATTGGAATATGATTTGGAAATAAAACCCACTAAGCTGGTGAAAGGCCAGGGGTTAGCAAAATTGATGACCAAAGGAAATTGTGACTCCTTGCAGCTAAATTTTCTGGAGAATCAACCAAACCAGATGGATGCAAACATACAGGTGAAACATGATCTATCTGAGTCTCTTTGGTATACTGACATTGTTTTTGTACTACAGAATTTACAAGCACCTGCAGGGTTAAGTAAGAGCAGGGCCAGGTCTGTAAAACTAAAAGTTGCCAAGTACTGTATCATGAACCAATACCTGTATTGGAAAGACCCTGGAGGGATGCTGCTAAACTGCTTGATTGAAGAGGAAGCTAGACACATAAAAGAAGAATTCCACAAAAGGGACTGCGGGGAACATCACTCCTGGAAAGAAACAGTAAATAAAATCCTGAGAGCAGGGTTTTACTGGCCCACTATGTATTCCGATGTTTACAAAGAGACTGTGGTTTGTCACCAATGTCAGATTTTCGACGGAAAAAGAAAGGTTGTTTCCCTCCCTCTACATCCTATTAGAGTTGAAGCACCTTTTCAACAGTGGGGTTTAGATTTCATTGGAGAAATAAACCCAAACTCCTCTGGGCAGCACAGATGGATCTTGACGGCTACTGATTATTTTACTAAATGGATAGAATCCATATCTACCAGGCGAGCGACTGAAGGAGTAATCATGGATTTCCTGGAAGATAACATCCTATCTAGGTTCGGATGCCCCAAAATAATTTTTACTGATAATGCTCTAGCTTTCTGTTCCAAAAAGATGATTAATTTCTGCCATAAATACCATATCAGCCTAAATTATTCCACGGATTATTACCCCCAAGGGAACGGACTAGTCGAGTCTTCAAACAAAAGCCTGGTAAGAATCATAAAAAAGTTGTTAGAAGATAACAAGAGGTCTTGGCACACAAAGCTAAAGTATGCTCTATGGGCCGACAGAATCAACACGAAAAGGGCCATCGAGATGTCGCCGTTTCAGTTGGTGTATGGAGCTGAGGTAATTTTTCCAGCATCCCTAGGGTTGCCTATCATGAGGTTATTGCAGGGGATAGAAGAAGAACCAAATCCCATGCAAAGAAGAGTAAATCAGACAGTCGAGCTGAATGAGCTAAGAAACAGGGCATATGACAAAGTAGAAAGCCATCAAGAGAAAATGAAGGAAGTTTTCGACAAAAATGCCAAGGAAGATTATTTTTAGGTTAATGACCTAGTTCTGAAGTGGAATTCCCCTAAAGAAGAAAAACATGGAAAGTTTGACCATATGTGGATGGGGCCGTATATTAATGCAGCGGTCCGAGGGGTAAATTCTTTTGTCTTGGAACATCAAGACGGGTCTGCCTAGTCGGGAGGTCCGGTCAACGAGAGATTCTTAAAACACTACTTGTCCTAAGGGAAGCAGGTATTCTATGTACCATAGTCTCTGTATATATTTTTCATATTTTTTTGCAGTCGTTTTACAAATCCCTGACGTCCAACCTGAAAGACTTGAAACCCTAAAGAAAAGAAGATAAGGTCTAGAAGGCTAGCCATGGTTCCTTTTCTTTTTATGTGTGAAGCAGGCTAGATATGCGATAGATACAGTTGCAGTTCTAAGAAGTCAGAGAAGGTCATTGACCCCAAAGTTTGAAACGCCCAATGGATTAGGCACTTAGTCTACGGTGTTCTTTGCTACCTCGCAGGGAGGATAGCATCCCCGGTTGCAGCCAGTTGTTGGAACCTATAAATTTTTTCCCAAAATCCTAATCCTAAGACTATTCCCATGGGTAGACTCCGTGCAAACATGGTTAAAACCCTTTCCCTATTCAGGTCCAGGTTGCTAAGGCCAAGAAGATATCTAAGTCAAAAGGGAAATGATGAGAAAGATGAAGGGTCTAAGCACTTTGAGCCTAAGGAGGTAGCCCGAATAATGAAAATGGGTGAAAATGCTGATAACCTATAGTCCGATGAGAAATAAGGTATAAGATAAAGAGCAGACATTTTCCAACTGTTGATCCGAGGTGCGAAAGAAATCCATGGTCCATAGATCATCCTCGCATCGCGAAGTTGTGCGAAAGGAACACAAGAGAGTGGTCGCGAGAGGCATACCCCCTGGACAGATGGCAGTCAGAGGAACTCTCGCAGGAGTGTTTCGATGGTAAACAAAATCTGCCAAAGGGCTTGCGATACCACCATAGTGGAGAAATAAGAAATAAGATCAACGGTGCGGATTGCATAGCCATGAATCTGACGGCGTAAAAGACATATGGTCACATCAGCACACGGATCAAAGCAGATCAACGACTCGCAGCAAAAGAAGTCAGATCTACGACTGGAGGATGTTAGTAGGGTCCACCTACGAAGGTATTGGAAATTAGACACCTGGGTGACTCCCCGCCATAGATATGTTAGAGGCAAGATCAACGATCCCCAACGGTTCTCACGAGGTAAAAGAGCACTCCATATAAGCAGGGAGGGTGGTTGCAAGATTGTATACCATCTGCCACGTGTCACCTTCTAAACACCTCGTGAGGAGGGCTAAGTGGTAATCCAAATCCAAAGGTCGGGTCGTGATACCATCGTTGGATATGATCGACGGCTGGGATTTAAAGCCAATAAAAGATCCCATGGCTGAGATGAAGAAAGTTCAAATCAAAAAGGTTAAATAAAAGCTCGAATCAATGGATCGGAGACAAGACCCGACAGATCGACAGATAAGAGAAAGGGACAGCTGGAAAAAGTGGGTAGAAGTTATTCGAAAAGGGTTTTATATATATAGCACGGCATGAGAAGAATAAACATTTCATTCTTGGACCTATCAGAGATGGAAGGTTCTGGAAGCGCAGAATCCGAAGAGGACGACAGGGAAAAAGGTTGCTCTCAAGCTTTTCTTATCACAGGTAGGGTCCCAAACTTCTCTGTTTTCAACATGCAGTGTGTTTTCTAGCTATAAAATGACAGAAGAACAAGCTTCTGCTAGTTATAAAGTCCTAGTAACCCTAGAAGACAAAAATTGTGACATTTTCAACCCAGGCTTTCAGCTCCCTATACCAGAGATTAAAGGAAGGCTAAGAGCTCTGCTCAAGCAAGGGGCAGATGTCCATAGGGTCCATCAGTCCTTTTTCATTTTCTTTTGTCTAGAACAGATTATGTCGTTCCCTTAGTTCGTGTTGTGGTGTTCAATAAATTACTCAGAGCCCCAACGAGTAATAATGAATTCCAGGAAGTCTAAAATAGTTTGTAATGTTGACCCTGCCATTATTCGAAGCACCCTTTCCGTACCAGAGTCTCCAACCCTAGCCCCCGAAAGTTCTTCTGAAGAGTCAGTCGTCACTTTGTACAGATAAATTTCTCTTGAAATCCGTAAGGCTTTCCTTGACACCTATTTGAAACCTGACGTAGAGATTACAAACACCCCTTACCTGCTGGACGTCAACCTTTTTAATGACAATACCCAGTTGGTCCTCTCTTTGATAGCTCAGTTATTAGGTTTAGATTCAGATTTGTGGACAACTGAAGTACAGTTAAGCCTGTTGTTCAGGATTAGCGTTAGTTCCCCAGAGGCGGGAGATGATTCAGTACGATCCCTCAAGTTTGAGGAGTTTTTAGCAGAGAAAATACATGCCCAGTTAAGTTGTTTTGAGAATACCAAATTTTTTCGGTTCCAGGCCTATTTGGCTAAAATGATTCTGCATAGCAGTGCAATGAGTTGAGTTTCTCTCAGTTACTATTTACAGGAAACTTAGAAGATAATGTTTTCAACTACATGAATTACATTCTATCTGCTGTGTATAAAGTCATGTTTGAAGAAGAATTACCCAGAGTATTACCCGAGATGCAATCCCTAATGCAGTTGAAAGGTGAACTAGTCGTTGGTGACTGGTTCTTGTTAAAAGATTCCATAGTAATAAGGGTATATGGTTTTGTACATGAACCATACGTTTTATCGGCATTCTTGACAGTGATGGTTTTCTCCCTCGAGTTCATTCGGCAAAGGCTGACTACAAAAGAAGAGCAGTTTGGACAATATAAGAAAAGTTCTGATATAAAGCTCCCTTGGCAGGTTGGCCCTTTGATTGTAAAGTTTAAAGAGGCTGTTAGTGAAGTGGAAAAGTTATTGAGAAAAATGGGATTCAAAAAGGACATAGCTATCACATATGATCCTCTGCATATCATAGCCGAAAGAAAAACGAAAAATAGTTTGAAAGCCTTGGAACACCAAGAAGCTGAAGGGATACCGAAGGGGAAAATTTTATTACAGCATGAGCCCGAAGAGGCTGAAGATATAGATTTACAACTGCAAGCCCTAATCACGACTGATGACCCTATGGAGACAGACCAGCTGCTAAACGCTCAGGAAGCATGCGGGAAAAGAGATTCGTAGGAATTCATTGAAGCAGAGGAAGAGGAAGAAAGTGGAAGGAAAAGACTCAAACTGGAAACACCAGATGAGTTAGATACCCAGACAAATGGTACGGGAGAGCAAGAAGAGGGGTCATCAGCCCCAGTTGTCCAGATCCATGAATACAACTTCCGAGATGCTACAGGGGGGAGTGAAGATAGCAGATTGAAGTCCCAAGAGGACATGTTTAAATATCATGGGCAAAATAAGCAGGCATCTGCACAAAAGCTGTTTGATCTAATTCCCACTGTAAGAAATTTGTCTAAAGTAGGAACATCTTTGACCACGAGTAGAGATATCCTAACACAAACCTTTAACCTGATAATATCTGATAAAGATAAAATAACTGAAGCAAAAATAGATTGGAAAAATATACCCCTACCAGATAGGCTTCAATTCCACAGACAAATTGAGGAAGGCCTATATGATGACTTAGTGGAGGCGGCCTTGAAAATCTCTAATCTAGACGTTAATGTAAATAAGATGGATGTCCAGCTGAAATATGAAAGGTCAAAAAATAAAGCCCTCCAACAGCAGGTCAAAAAGCTGTAGTATGATTTAATAGAACAAGATGGAGGAGGCAAGGTAAGTCAAAAATTGTTGAAAGATAAAGATAATTTGATCCAAAAATTGCAGAATAAAATGAAGATTCCCAGTACCCAGCTAACACAAGCTCCCGAAGAAACAAATCTAATGCAAGAAAAGGAAGATTTAAAAGGGCAGATCGGTGATAACAAAGCTGAATTACTAAAGTTTGCAAAAAAAGAAGAACTCTGGGAGAAAGAAAGGACAAGTTTAAAGGACCAGATTGAAGAACTGAAGAACAACTTGTCTAATATAGGTTCGCGTCAAGCAAGAGAATCCTCGAATGGAGGGAAAGATGACACTAAAAGCATTACACAGGCCATGTCCTAGATCAACCTAAAATATGTTGAGATACGAGAGCTAAAAGAAGAGAATCGGAGGTTGAAAGAAGAAAATGATGAAAAGGAAAAAGGGACTAAAGCCCTGCAAGAAAAACATAAAGAATTGGTAGAAATGAACAACAGGTTTTCCCAGCAAATAATAGGGAAGACAGCTATGCAGGGGTGCAAACATTTATTCTGGGATCTAATTATCCAGGAAGCTGAAAGATTCAGACCTTATCTAGATCTCATGAGGACAAATGAGAAGATAGTCAACGACGTCTTTAAGAGATGCACTGCGATGAGAGAAAAGCTGCACAGAAGGCCTAAGGCAACGGCATATAATGCTATAAATTTCCTAAATAGTTTGACAGATCAAGATGTCATATATTTGACCATCAAAGACAAGATCACAACCATTACAATAGAAAAACGAATCCTGGGGAAGTATGCATTGGTCGAAGATGTGGAAGCCAAAGCTAGTGAAATGAATGAACAGTTAACATAATTCAAAGGACAGTTTGAAGGATTAGTAGAAAAAGGATTCCCCCCATTTTGGGATGCAAAACAGAAGTTGATTCCTCTAAGTGAACATAAAAATTTGATGGCCAGCAGAAGGATGGACCATTCCAAGTTTAAACACATGATCCAACCACTCTCAGGAAGGATCTTGTTGGACAAGCTAGTTGAAGATTTTGAGATATTGTACAAGTTAACTTCTATTGGGGAAGGACTTCCACCTATGTCTTCTGCTGATCAGCTTAACATAAGAGTCCTGTAGAAAGAGATGACAAGCTATGACATCCCAGTGCCTGAGCTTTGGGTACCTGTGGAGAAGTATGGAACAACGAGATTGACTTATCATGCTCCATTGGCAGCTGCTACCTCTTAGATCTCAAAGCTGTTCCTTTTCAAATAGTAGTTTGCTTTTGATATAGAAGTTTATAATCTAATTAGGATTTTGATTTTACAGGACGTGGCAGTGGGTTGCACATTATGTAATGAAGTTTTACCATTGGACATATACTTTAATATTTTTTACATTGTTTAAACAGCATATCGGCAAAGGGAAAGAAAGCGGTTAAGCTTGTCTTGTTATATTTTCTATTTTGTGATAGTGACATCTGAGCTATGATGAGGTGTCTCTATATTGTAACTAATTTCTGTTTCAAAATAGGCCGAGTATGAGACTCTGGGCCTCTATAAGTTCCATGTAATTTCAAATGGAAAAAAGGTGGATAACTTTTGGAGCTTTGCACATTTTGTCTACTGTTGTTATTCTGAGATATTTCTTGAATAAAGTTGTCAAAAGCTTATGTATGTTTTACAGAGATTCCTGTGTAATTGGTCTGGTAGTCTGTTTCTCCTTTTCCTATGTGATATGTGTTTCTTTCCATTGTCAATCCATATTGTTTACTTTCCTTTGTACTTGGTTTAGTGTAGCATCTGAATGAGATTCATAGATATTATGCCTTGTTCATTTCTTACCGAGTACTTCACAAAAATATTTCTACTAAAGTTGGTATAGGATTCATCTGTGTATGCCTTATATCAATGGATTGTGCATCTTTCTTCTTTTTCACCAATTAAATCACTTTGACTACTAGCTAGTTGCTACCTTGCCTCTGTGTAAATGTATCTGCAAAGCATTTGATGATGATGTTTATGTTATACTTAAATTGACTCCATTGCCCAATATAAATCCCTGCTGTTCTCCAACCAATGGTTCATAGAAGTTAATTTTTCCCTACAGAAAACTGGCCTTCTGCATATGTTTAAATAGAACATCTTGAGGAATGAATGCTGGTGTCCTTTTTCATGATTGACGACCTTGATTATTTCCATTGTTTAATTGGTTTATTGAGAGAGCCCTCCCAGACTGTATTTGGTCAGTAATAACAGTCCAAAGATTGGTTAGTGGTTACCCCGAAACCCCCTTCCTACAACTTGAGGGTCGATTTGGGTGTTAACACCCTTAAGCTTTAGAAAATTTAATATGATCATAAATCACTTGTTTCATCACTTGATGATGGCTAAGGCCCCACAATGCATTCATTGTCCTATGTGGAGGTCCATTGACACATTCATGAAGGTTGAGCCTAAGAACTTATCTTTGGGGCCTAAGGTTGTTGGTTCTCTCCTCTGAGCATGGTCAAGGATCTAAGTCTATTGTTTCCCTTCCATGATCATGGCCAAGGCATGAGTACCCATATGTGGAGTAAATAACATCTTATTGGAACCCGTATCCAACTAGTTTTTTTCTCATTAAGAGGCAAAGAAGATTTTGCATTAAAAGGTCAAATTCTTAAAAATTTTGCATGAGAGTTTATGGACAATGCGCTCATGTTGGTCTATCCCAAACACACTTTCCAAAAATTACAACATTCAATTTTTTTGCTTGGTTTGGTTATTATGCCCAAGGATGAATTTTCCATCTCTCCTTGAGACACTTGACCTAAATGAAATTGGAGGCACAAAATGAAAATTGTGCATTGAAAGGACATGTCATTAGTTGAAATACATCTATTCCAGTAGGGCCATCCTCCCCATTCAATCATAGAGGTCGAACACATTTTCTATGGATTTTAAACAGTTCTAGAAATCCTAGCTAGACATTGATAGCTTGATAGATTGATAAATTGCATAGACTTGGTACAACTTGATAAATTGCACAAGTTTCGTCATGGATTTGTTTTCTTTTTTTTTCTCCCATCTAAGTAAACCATAATATCTGCATCATCATACCCATTTTCATGCTCACTATCACCATCACCATCTCCATGCTCATTATCACTATCCCCATGGTCATTGTCACCATCACCATGCCACCATGAAAATCACCACCGTGCTCCTCCTACCCATGTTGTCACCATCACCATCTAAACTATTGTAAATGGCTCAAGACCCATCCATGCTACTGAAGACCCATCCATAAGTCCTTGGTCAATGATTTTGTAAAGTTGACCCCCATGTGCAAAACTGCACACTCCCTTACTGAGAAAAACCCTAGTTTCCAAAATTGACCTAAAATTTGACACCTGGGCCATGGGACTGGAGGGGAATGGCACCCCTAGCACTATCTCGATGTCTTGAATCCAACGAATTTGATGGTTTTTCGATCTGAGCCACGGTCTTCATTCTATGGCTCATTCCATATCGCATCCAAAAGGCCTTCAAGGACACCTGTTGGATACCTACCAGGGCCATAGAATTCCAACCGTGCAACAAAACTGGGTTTCAAGGAGTCCTGCAAGTGTGTCTAGGAAGGTTCCAGCTGGGAACACTATCCATAAGTCCCCGGTCGACGATTTTGCAAAGTTGACCCCCATGTGCAAATATTGCACTCCCTTACTGAGCAAAACCCTAGTTTCCAAAATGGACCTACAAGTTGACACCTGGGCCATGGGACCGGCAGAGAGGGGAACCCTGAGCACTATCCCAATGTCCTGAATGCTTTACATGCCCCATTTTTTCTGCAAAAACAACATCTGAAAGGGATATTTCTATAATCCATTTTCTGGAGAAAAAAAAAGAAGTCTTCTCACCACAAACTATATCCACACCCTTAGGTAATCCCTTTGTGATGTCAAATTCAACCATCACCGACACAATTTTCTTTTCCACACCAAATAGAATTATTTTTTCCAGTCGCACAAATTTTCCCAATAAATTTGCAAGGTCTTCAATGACATTAATGGTCCACAGTTCGAATGGAAATCCTGGCATAAGAACCCATAGGTGTCTAGTAGTACACTTCTCTTTCTCTGGATTACTATTTGTAGGCCATCTCTTTAAAACAAGAGAACAATCCTTAATTAACCACATTTTTCCCGGAATGGTGGGGATAATCTCTACAGTTGGAAATATGATGCAGACCTAGCCCTTCAAGAGCAGATTTGTTCTTGGATCAAGTCAAACTAATGGCATCCAATTTTGATTAACCTAATCTATCAGTTCCACCTTAGGTACCCTGGTTCCCTCAAATTTTCCCACAATTTCCCTACCGGAGAGTGAGGTAACTTGTCCATATTGACATCCTTCCCCAATACAAACTGACCCAGATCCTTCCTAATCTTATATGTTTTCAAATTGCGTCTTTGGTTAGCAGCAGCGCCAGTAAGTTTCCCTTGTTTCAGAAAGCCCGAGGAGCCCTGAACAAGATCATTTTTTAATACAGATTTCTCAAAATTGGTTTTCTGTTCAAAAAAACCCGCCAACTCAAGCAGAACCAAAGCAACCCTAAAATCCCCAAAGTGTAATGACTGTAGCACATGGCGAGAGTTATCCCCAAAGGGTTTATTGTGAACCTGGTCCATAGGTTACACCCAGTGGAACCTGAAACTGACATATCCAAGTAGCAATATCTACGTGTCCACCGATCCAAGACTTTGTCGCAGTTATGGGACCAAAAGGATAGAAATACAGATTGTAAATAGTCCCAATAAAATAACAGTTCAATATGTAAGTGTGTTCGCCGATCTGAGTCTCGGGCACCACATGGGATCGAAGGGAGACAAAATGTGCTAAGGCCCGAAAATACAACAAAAAATGGCACATAAAAAATAGGAGACAAATTTAAGAACTAAAAAAAACAAAAATAGATCCAAGATCTATTTCTAGCTAGGGTTTTAAGAAAACTACAGGAAATTTAAGAAATTCCCACTTTTTATCTTGGTTGCTACTAAGCCGCCAGGAATGGCAATTGAACTCCAAGCTGTTGCAGTTTTTAGAAAACCCTAGCTAGGGTTTCAATCAGCCAAATCGATCTCCCAAATACTTCCATCTTCAAAATTTCCTCCTATGTGCTTATCATAGGGAGTTTGTACACATTATTCATTATAATCATTCAACATATGATAAATTTATTATAGATTTTTTGCATGATTACAAATTTTAAGCCTATAATTATTGTTGTTAGTAACAATCTTATTGTTAGTGTCAATATTATCTTATTGTTGTTAGTGGCAATCTTATTGTTAGTGTCAGTAAAAATGAATTTTGAAAATGAATTCTAAATAAAAATAGTATGGACATTTCTTCAACTATAAAGGAAAAAACCATCCAAAGAAGAGGAATCTATGCAAAATTAGAAATATGTTAAGGAGAATTCAAACTCCTCTTCCTTAGGGTATAAGGGTTGCTTTTTATTGTGACAAATTATGGACAGCACATATGAGGGGAAAATGGTATAATATGTTATAGTTTATGCCAATGAAACATAACAAGCACACATACAAGTGACTAAAATCAAGACACCCAAGAAGAAAATGTTGTAATGTTATATTTGAATTGATGATAGATTAATAGTTTTGATTTTGGTGACAAAGTAATTAGTGTTTGTACCACACAATGTATGGAGGTGAATGGTACATGTATTTTTTATTATTGTATATAACAAATTTACTAAGGCCATGTTGGGTCATAGTTTTTTTAATAAAAATGGTCAATCTATAAAGTGGTAACCACATTTTTTTCATGAATACAAAGATTGGTAAAATTTGTATTGTGGTGAGTGTCATATCGTAGTGAGGGTCTGAGTCTATTTTAACCCCAACTCTAGAGAGTTGAAGGGTCTTTCAATGCTATTTGGATCCCCAATTCATCATCCTTTTTTTTAAAAGAACCAAGTAACTTTTTACAAAATTACTACACAAAAAATGCAAAAACAATAAATTCTTACTTCAAACTTGATTTTTCATAATTTTAATATGTTTCTGGGCCTTATTAAAGTACATTTCTTCTCATTGATTCCTCCAACTTAAAGGCATCTTCATTTCCCTAGTTGGTTTTCTTGAACCTAGATTTTCTCATACATCTCACACTAGGAGTAGCATTGGACATTATTATTCGTAAGACTTAACTGTGGTTGTGTCTTTGGTTCTCAATCCTCTATTTGAGTTGTACATTCACTCTCACTTGCTTACAACTCCTTTAGGAGGGGAGACCCCAATAACCTTTCTTGAGGGGATGTTGGAGGGTCTTCCACTACAATCAATCAAGGAGTGGGCTATACTATATTTGAGGTCTCTTTCTTTTTCTTAGTGAATGATCTCTCATGTAGTTCAAATTTTCTTTCTTAGCATGAGGGTCATTCAATCCCAGGGCTTCTAGAGACAAAGTAAAATGATGCTCTCCCTTGCTATTAATGATCCTTCTTCATTTCCTTATGTTGATTTAGAAAATTTCCAGGGAATCTTAGATGTTCTCTTACATCTATGGCCTTTACATTGCTTTAATACTTAAAACTTCAAAATGGTTTGGGTATATAACAATCAAATTTCCTAGTTCTTTGCAAATTCAACATTGGAAAGAAGTTCTCTCTTATAATAGTTCTTAAATCCACAAGGATTGATCCTATTCAAGTAGGATTTTATTTGTACCCCTTTACTTAAAGGCCTATCTACTCAAATTCGAGCAAAAGAAATATACCCTCCTCATCTTTGTTGTAGTTATAGAAAATGAATTCGTCAAGGAGATTAAAAATTTATGAAGGAACTTCATCTTCCCAAAAATGCATGGGAAGTTTGGGAGTCTTAACCAACGTTGAAAAAATTGAGGTTTTTTGGGGTTGAAATTAAGAGTGTAGGGGGTGAGGAAATTGTATGTTCTTTCATAGAACCAAATTTCTTGTTTTAAAATCCATTGCTTCTCACCTCTACTAGAGAAGAGAGATTTTAAAAATTCTATCTCATAGAAGCTAGCTATGGGCACGAAGTTCGAAATTTATTTGATCCACTCCATGAGTGCATTAGCATAGGGTCAAATCCAATGGAAAACCAAATCTTGATCTTACTAATAATCCAATAGACATCTTATTAGGTGTGAATGAATATTGATCACAAGTGTTACCATGGCCTTCTTGATTACAACCACCTAAGAGTGGCCACCCTTAAATATGGATTGTCTAGTTCTTGTTGAGAGCCATGGCTTCTTCAAAGGGAACTAGGTGATGGAGAGCTAAACACGATCCTAGAAGGTGGGAGCAATTAACTATATGCACATTGCATGAATAAGCATTTAGCTTGGATCTTCCTCTTAGCTCATGGTAGTGAGAGGGAGAACAATGTACACTATTACTTCGACTTCTTTCATTGTTTATCATAAAATTTTATGGTGTTGGCTAGCATTGTGTGGGTACCATCCCTTATTTGTAAATAATTATCATTGCAGTTTGTAAGTGTTCTTATGCTTTTATGGTAACCTTAGGGGCTAAATGTCCTCATGAAAATTGAACCTTGATCACTAATGAAAAACTCTGCATTCCTCACGTATGGATCCAATCTCTTTTAACTTGTTGCTTATTTTAAAACTAGCCTTCTCTCAAAGTTAAGATTTATAATATAAAAAAATAGTTATAAAATTTGAAGAATAATTACATGATTATATTCATGGTATGTTCATTTAATGCAATTTACAAGTTTGAAGGATTCACGTCTTCAACAACAACAAAAATTAAGTAAAGCCTTAATTGTCAAACATATTGCCAAACCTAAGTTAGAAGATTATTCATGTGTGGTATATTTTTAAGTAGAAAATCTGTTCCATGGAATTGTAGGGTCCATTTTAGGTGCATATGCTCTTCTTATAATTATAGTTGTTTTTGCATTTTTCTACTCATAAGAATTTTTCGAGTATCATCTTAATTAGATTCAATATGAGAAATTTATGTCTCTTACAAATTGACTTATACTTTGACCATAGCAAGTAAGTGCTAAGTCATCTATCATTATTCACACATAGATTTTCAAAAATGTTGTAAAAACGCTATAAAAACATGTTATATATTAAAATAAAATACATGTTACATATGAAAATGTTATAAAAAGAGAGTTGTATTTCTATTATATTCATTTAATTTTCTTAGGTTGACATGAGCATAGACATGAAATATTATTGTAAGGAAATAGAACACTTCATAGGAACCATTCTAAAGTTATCCATAAATAAACGCTGCATACTAGATGGTAGCTTCTAAAATCTGTTTCGACTAGTTATCCGATAAAATATTAATGACAATTTACAGATCACTGTCGTTGCATATCTCATCTCTCAAAGACATGGGTGTGCATTTAACGAGCAACATATGAAAGTATTTGACGTCAAGGAAAAACACCATTGTTTTTACTTCACATTGAAGTATGGGACCATGCAACATCTTTGATCGAAAGGTATCCTTATCTTTATTGATGAATTTAGTAGGAAAGATGGGGTTTTCTTATGGATTGACAGAATTTGGATTTATTATATATTGAAATATGAAAATAATGCAAATCCACTACCTTTCTCTTGAGTATAGCATGCATATAGTTGAGTGCACAATGATAACCGTTTTTAGTTGGATATTACATTTTTTTTGGGTGGGGGAGAGATAAACTTTACACTTCAGTTGTCAAATTCGTAGTTATTAAATGTTAGCTATGACACTTGAAATAATTAGTTGGTAAATTATGTTATTTGAAATTTTGAAATAATTTGCTAATGGTAAATAATGGGTGGTAAGCAAGGGGTAGACTTCCACTCTGCTACATGCTTGTGGATCTTAGAGGATTAACCTGTTTCCTTATTTCTTTAAGTCAGGAAAAAACCAAGTCTTTAAATCAAGAAAAAGAAAAAGAAATTTTAACATATTAAAAGTAGTTTGAATTCTTACTCCGTAACTCTATAACACATTATTCGATATCTTTTTAATCAAAATTTTAAGTTCATCTTATTTAGAAGAACTACAAATATGAATATGGATACGATTCAGTAATAAAAAAATTTAATACTCATCAAATAAGTAGAATTCTTATATATAATACTTTTTATCAAATATATAAACCAAATTAGCATTTCTTTTTTATAAGTAATAAATTGAATGTTATTTATATTTTATAGTTATTAAATAATTAAAATTTGGTTTTTTAGAATTGGTTTTTAAAATTTACTTTTTCATTAGGAAGAATCTATATTCGTATCATATCGTAGTGAATGAATATCTTTCTTTCGTTTGTTTTAGAGTTGCACTTCACTTAACAAATACTTTTGCTCTAATTATTTTTGTGAATACTTTTCTTCACAAATTACCTGCGTGGAAATTACCTGGGCAATTCCACTTTTTACTGCACGCAGGTTAACTGCAATTTACTACCTTTTAATGCTCGGGGATTACCTGCCCATTTAGACTTTCTACTTTCTACTTGGAGGTGAACTTTGCTGCGCAACTCTCTAACCTTGCGGAACTTGACTTCACATCACAAAATACTTAACGGAAAACTTTACTTTGCATGAGCTTGGCACTTTATACAAATTACTTTTGCATAAGCTTCTTTTAACTTTACAAGGTTAAGTGCGCACAAACCCAATCTTAAACAAACTTTAAATAAATGTATTTCATGCTAAAACATAAGAACTGAAACATATATAGAAGTTACTGTGCAGTTAAAATAGGGCATTTACCACCCTGAAATACTTGGAATCTTGATTTGATTTACAGACCATAAATGTAAAGAGCATTTACATAGGTCAATATGAAGTAGATGTGCGGGATGCATAAACCAAAACAGAATAACTTTCCTGCACTTACAGAGAGATGAGTTTTACTTCAATCTTTCACAATATTACAGAGCTTGAGCTCTTCATACATTTCACAGGTTTTTACTTCTTTTCTTCTTCTCTTCACTCCTCCATCTCTTATCTCTATCTCTGTGAATGATTTTCATTTATAGAGTTTCATTATCACAGACTCAAGGTCGCTTCACTTGGAAGCTACAAGGTTTCATTAAAGACTGTAATAAATTTCTACCTAAGAATTTTTGGTTGGGTCTGCAAAATACAAACACGGCTACATAAATACTAACTTGCCATGAACCAGATTGGCTGCAAACTGAGTGACTGACTTCTGACATTGCAGACTGACTGAGTGTTTGACAGAACTGACGCGTATCAGATACGTTATCAGCTCATTAATTACAATATTCCAACACTCCTCCTTAATTATGAGTGGATGGGGATCATTAAACAAAAATAAAATATTACAAAATATTTCAAAGCTGAAACATGCTCTGTTCATGACATAGTTCACTGTGCAGAACTTGTCACTCCCAAACAACTTCGTAGATATTGCAATGTGTCCCTTCTCAACGGTTTTGTAAATATGTCTGTTACCTGATCTTCATACCTGCAAAATTCTACACATATTTCCTTGTTGTTTATCAATTCTCTGATAAAATGATACCTTGTGTCAATGTGCTTGGTTCTCTTGTGAAACACATGATTCTTTGACAATGTGATAGCTAAATTGGTGTTGCAGTAAATGAATGTGGGTTCTTGTTGGACCTACAACAGATCACTTAACATCCTGCGCATCCAAATGGCTTGACATGCAGGGCTTGTAGCTGCGACATACTCTGCTTCTGCTGAAGAAAGAGTTACTATGGGTTGTTTCTTTGAAGCTCATGATACAACACCTATTCCTACATTAAATGTATTCCCAGATGTACTTTTTCTGTCATCTATGCTGCCTCCATTGTCATTTTTAGTGTATCCAATGAGTTTGAAATTTTCTGAGGTTGAATACAAAATACCAAAGTCTTTTTTTCCACTTACATACCTCAGAATTATTTTACCTGCTTTCCAATGAGATTCTTTTGGTGACTCCATACATGATATCTTGCCTTGTTGCTGGAAGATACATAAGGCTGCCAATGAGCCTTTTAAACAGTGTAGGATCTACATTGGATCTATCATTATCCTTGCTCAATTTCAAACCTGTTATCACTGGTGTTGGACTTGTCTTGCAATTTAACATCTTAAATATGTTCAAGACATCACTTGCATACTTCGATTGAGATATAAATATCCCATTTTCAGTCTGTTGTACTTCAATGCCCAAAAAATACTTCATAAGCCCCAAATTAGTCATTTCGAATTCACTTTCCGTGACTGTTCTAAATTCTTCTATGCCAAAATCACCAGTAAGTATTAAATCATTTACATACAGGAAGATAATTAGCTTATTACCTTGCTGGTTGATTTTTGTGTACAGCGTAGGCTCACTTTCACTTCTATGAAATCCATTCTGAATGAGGTAAGAGTATATGCGACTGTACCAAGCTCTAGAAACTTGCTTCAAACAATAGAGTGCATTTTTCAGTCTGTATACTCTGTGTCATTGTCCTGGAACTCCATAGCCTTGTGGCTGCTCCACATATACTTCTTCCTCCAAATAACCATTTAAAAATGCAGACTTAACATCCATTTGATAAACAGGCCATGTCTTATGAGCTGCGATGGCCAAAATTGTCCTGATAGTGTCCATTCGAGCTACAGGTGCAAAAGTTTTATTAAAGTCTATGCCAAGTTGCTGAGTGAACCCTCTTGCTACCAATCTTGCCTTGTGCTTTTGCACATTTCCATCAGCATCTTGCTTGGTCTTATAAATCTATTTTATGCTTATCACATCCTTGTCCTTAGGAACATCAACTAATTCCCATGTTTGATTATTCTTAATGCATTCTATTTCTTCATCCATGGCTTGTGCCCAAAATTTGTCTTCAACAGCTTCTTCGAATGTTAAAGGATCATTAACTTGAGAAAATAATGCAAAAACTGATAATGAATTAGGTGTACTAGTCTCATATATATCGCGCAGGGTTCTTGTCATTGTCAGAGTTGCTGGTGTCGAACTGTGCGAGCTGCGCGAACTGCTTGATGGAGTTTGCTGCGCACTTGGTGTGCTTGTCAGAGTTTCTTGAGCTGCACCTTGCGTCAGAGTTGCTTGTCCTGAAACATGTTGCGCAGTCCTGGGAGTAGACGGAGATGTGTAGTTCTGATTCACATGCGGAGTCTCAACCACATCTTCTGCATTGTCATCATGTTCAACATGTGACATGATTTTCACATTCTTCTCGACAGTTCCATCCCATGCTTCATTTTCTACAAACTGAACATCTCAACTGATAATAATTTTTCTTGCAGCGGGATCATACAACTTGTATGCTTTTGTGTCTTCAAAATACCCAATAAAAATGCATTTATGTCCTTTATTGTCTAATTTTCTTCTCAGCTCACTTGGAACATGAGCGTATGCTACACAACCAAAAACTTTTAAATGTGAAACACTATGTTTCATACATGTCCATGCTTCCTGTGGAACTTTGTTCTTCACGCTCTTCGTCGGACATCGATTCATGATGTGTACAGTAGTTGCCACTGCTTCAGCCCAGTATTCATTTGACAGATGCATGGCTGCCAACATACTATGCGCCATCTCCATAATGGTTTTGTTTTTCCTCTCTGCGATACCATTTTGCTGCGGTGTATACTGCGCAGTGAATTGCTTCTGTATGCCATGATTTTTACAAAATTTTAAGAAATCATTTGAAACATACTCACCACCTCTATCTGTTCTTAATATCTTGATGTTGTAACCACTCTGCTTCTCCACGAATGCCTTGAACTGCTAAAAACAACCAAATGCACAGATTTATGTTTTAGAAAATAGAACCATGTTTTTCTTGTGAAATCATCAATAAATGTGAGAAGATAAATGCATCCTCCCATGGACGGTGTTTGCATTAGTCCACAAATATCAGAGTACACAATTTCAAGTGGTGTGCAAGCTCTGTATGAATTTTCGACTGGAAAAGTCTCTCTGTGTTGTTTTCCAAAAATACAACCTTCACAAATTCTCTCTGGTTTTTCAATCAATGGCAATCCTTTCACCATGTCCTTCATGTGCAATAGCTTCAGCCAACCAAAATTCAGATGTCCAAATCTAAAGTGCCATAACCAGGATTCATCCTTTATTTCTGTTTGAAACGCAGCTCCAGAATTTTCATTCTGTCTTTCATGAACAACTTGAGTTGTTTTTCCTTTTATGATTGGTCTTATCCTCAAAAGAAACAAGTGATTGCTTGTCATCTGCACTTTGGCAATTAACTGATTATTTGGATATATGTCTTTGATCACACAATGATTTCCTATCATGTGAACTCTGTAACATTTTTCCATCAGCTGTCCTATGCTCATCAAATTATGCTTCAAACCTTGAACATAATAAACATCAGGGATAAATTTATGCTCCCCTTGTTTGGTTAGAATATCAACAGTACCCTTACCCAAAACAGTGACTTGAATATTGTTTCCAAATGTGACATCAGTTTGAACTGATTTATTTAAACTAGAAAATAGATTTAAATTACCAATCATATGATTGCTACATCCTAAGTCTAAATACTATATGTCATTTGGACTTTCTTGGACAACATTGCATTCAAGTGGAGATGCACATGCTAAGAACAGTGAGTTGTTCGGAGTGTTGTTGTTGCTTGACTATGTTTGTCCTTGCTTTCCTTGGTCATACTGCTTCTTCCTGCATTCATATGTGAAGTGTCCATACTTCTTACAGTAATGACATTGAATTTTTATTTATCATACCTTTGTCCACTTGACTGAGTGGGAGTTTGATTCTGGCTTCTACCAGCGACATGCGCAGGGCTGCCGCTGCGACCTCCCCTGAAAGAGCTTTGTCCTATGCCTCTAAAGTTTGATCTTCCTCTGCCTCTTCCATGACTTATGGATGACTGTGTTGCGAATGCACCTTCCAATGATGTATCTGAACCACTGATTCTATGTTCATGATTGAGTAATGAGGCTTGCAACTCATCAATAGTAAATTGGGACAGATATTTGTTTTCCTCCAGGGTCACAACTAAATATTCAAATTTCTTTGGAAGAACTCTAAGAAATTTTTCAACAACTCTTTGGTCACCTAGAGTTTCTCCATGAGACTTTATTTGATTAACCGGACCAATAACACGAGTGTAGAATGATTCTACTGACTCTGTATTTTTCATTGACAGAGATTCAAAATTCTTCTAAGAATTTGAAGTTTGGCAGTCTTTACCTTGTTCAAGCCTTGATAGGAATTTTTCAATGTGTCCCACGCTTCCCTAGCTGACTGCGCTGTTGCTACTCTTGGGAGTATGGATTCATGTGTTTCTTAATGTATGTGGAACAATGCCTTTCCATCTTTCTTCCTCTGTTCCTTTAAAACATCCTTCTCAGCTTGTGTGAGATTGTTGTATGCTGCTAGATCTCCTGGTTCTACATAGCCGTGCTGGACTATTTCCCATACATCTTGACCTCTAAACAAAGATTTCATAGTTAGAGACCAATATTCATAATTTTTACCATAAAATAATGGAGTTCGCAAATTACCCGAAGTGGAAGCCATTCTTTAATCACTTTTCCTTTTTTGTAAATACAATTCTTACTTTCTGTAAACCATTATGTAGAAGTTCTGCGTAGTTAAACTAGGGCATTTACCACCGTGAAATACACGCAGGTCAATATGAAGTAGATGTGCGGTAATTGTAACTTTGCCACACTTACAAAGAGATGAATTTTACTTCAATCTTTCACAATATTACAAAGTTTGAGCTCTTCATACATTTGAGGGGTTTTTACTTAGTTTCTTCTTCTCTTCACTCCTCCATATCTTATCTCTATCTCATGTGAATGATTTTCATTTATAGAGTTTCGTTATCACCTACCCGAAATAGCTAGGGTTTTATTAAAGACTATAATAAATTTCTACCTAAAAAGTTTTGGGTCTGCAAAATACAAAAGCTACTACATAAATACTAACTTGCCGTGAATCGGATTAACTGCAAACTAACTCACTTCTGACATTGCAGAAGTGTCTGACAGAGCCGGCCCATATCAGATATGCTATGAATAAGCTCATTAATTACAATATTCCAACATTAATCACATGCCAAGAATTTATTTATTGCAATTCTAGCAGGCCGACTGAGCTCCCATGTTTATGTGCAGTGCTGAATTCCATCCATCGGTCCACACCCAACCCAGCGCCTTGTGTAGCCTTAGACGAAGACTTGATTCGAAAAGGCGGGACAGGATTCTGTGTAGAGTCAAGGAAATACAGAAAAGAGATCATGCCCAGTGAGCAAACAAACATGGCTACGGGGCCAGCAATCCACAGCAGAAGCGGGACCGCAAAGTAATAAGACCTTAATCCCAAAGACCAGAAATTACTCCCTCTAATCACGTCCTTCTCAATGTAATCTCGAGGGACACTTGAATTCGGCGTGCTGATGAGAAAGCTCGCATGAATGTAGTAACGCACTGTCTGTACATGCGATAGGAAGGCTACCAAGAAACAAACCATCAGGCTCGCATATTTGGTAGAAGACGTCGCGGCACTTTTATGTCCGAAGATTATATCATTTACCTGCCCTTTGGAGCTGGAGCTGTTGCTACCTGTTCTGTAAATTCCCACTATGGTGCCGATCAGAGAGCTCAGCGTTATGGAGAGACTAAGCATATAAGTCGCAACAGATACATTGCTTGATACCACCGAGAGAGCAAGGCCGGTGTAACTTGGCATATTCTGCAATTAATTGTTGAATTCAAAACCCTAATAATATCAAGAAAAACTGGTTATGAATACTGAAGAAAAAAAACAAGTAAAATAAGTAATAATTGTGTTCATTATAATTACCTCCATCATCTGCTGTACCCAGACTCTTCTGTTGCTATTTTCAAATCGTATGACTGTAGAATTGGGGTGCTTGATGATTCTGTAGAGGAGATAAACATGGTAGGCCACCAAGAAAAGAAGACCTGCGGGAACCAGCACTACATCCAGATTTATACCTTGCTTTCCCCAAAACTACATCTTGCCTGAAGCCCACTATTTCTTTTTTTTTAACAGAACAGGGACAATGTTTTTCTCTACTCTGGTTCCAAACTCCTTATGGCCTTAGCTCCAGTAAATAGTGCAATTCAATTGCAGCTTTGCCCTGAAGTGGAGGGCGAAAATAGGTAAATATTCGATAATACAATAAATTAAATCAGCTGATTTGAACCAACATAGAAACATGGATCCAATTTCTTGAGGTGTATTTTTTTTTTTTTTAATTCAAACTCAAGAAATTTGATCTCTTTGTCAAGCACCGAGAGGGATCCAATTTCTTGAGATGTATTTCCTTTTTTAAATTTAAACTCAAGAAATTTGATCTCTCTTATTGATAGATCTAGGTTTAAGTTTTAAGTTTTTATTTTATAAACTAACATCTATTTTTTAATTATTTTTCATAATATTTCATTTTATGAACCAATATCTCCCCCATACTGGACTATAAAGCACCTCGTTTTACAAAAACTAGACGTTTTGTGAAAAGCCAAAATGACGAAGATGCCACTCTCTTACGCAATCTACAAATTTCTTATAATAAAATGCCATTGAGATGGCTATCCATGGATGGCTTCATTTACTTCTTTTTGAGTTTTTTTTGTATCGTGATTGTTTAAATTTTCCATTGACTATGTAGATTTTGCATTCTTATATGACCAATTGACATTATGAACCATGTACAGGTGAGAAGTATTATTACCTTTTCGTGGAGATATATACACAGAGACTCGTCGTCGTTTTACCAGATTGGATAATATTCGCTCAAAATAAGAATAGTATTTGAAGATTCGAGAGAGGCATTGAGTGTGAATGGTTGAATGTGGGAGTAATATCCATTAATTTAAGAAGTTGATTGTTGCTTTGTGATTTCTATAACTAATGAAAGGCATGTCCAGACTGGAGTGGAGTGTTATGAACGTTCAAAGCTGGCAGGTAAGGCCCAATTTTGTTTTTATTTTGCATTTTCAATGTCGTTGGTGAACCGTTATACGCACTCTGTAGCATGATAGTTGTCCCAATAATGGTAGATAGGATTTTATAAATATATGGAAGCACACTTTGACCAAACTCAAACTCATTTTTGTGGACTTCATGCCGATCTCTCCGTTGAATGTTCTTGCGGATGAAGGAACATGCAAGTATACAATGTATCCGAATAAAATATACTTTCTTGCAAGTACACAATGTATCCGAATAAAATAACTCTCTTGCAGATGAAGGAATCTGCAAGTAACAACGTATCCCAATAAAAGATACTCAATTCACATCAATGCAGTTTTCCAAAGACGTTATCACGATGCCTGGAATTTCAAATCCCATCTGACTGTCAAATAAAAATTCATGACGGTCTTCTCTGTTATATATGGCTTTCATTTTAGTTTTTTATTTAAATTTTAGAATTGTTAATTTTTTTAATTTTTATATTTAAATTTAATCTTTATAATTTTTTCATCTTATTTAAATTTTGATCATACAGCTCATTGTTACAGTTTTTGTTCTTATTATTTTGTCATTGTTTTACTTTAAAGAGTGTACTACTTGTATTGTTAAAGATGAAGAAGGTGGGAAGAACCAGAACTGAAGATATGGAGGAGGTTTCACATCAAAATAGTTAAATAAGAGTGATTGTGATTATGATTATGGCCAGAAATGGATTTTCATCCTAATTTATTTATATAAGATATGAAATTGGAACATTTTAGTAATACTCACTCACTTTTTTGTCGAATGTTTGTCGAGTAACAAAATAATACAAAGTAAGCAAAAAAGAATAATACAAAGTAAAAAGTAATAAGTATTATGTCGGCCATAAACAAAAAAGAATAATACAAAGTAAAAAGAAAATGTGAGGGAGATCTTGTAACGTCAAGTGTTTGTCAAGTAACAAAATAATACAAAGTAAAAAGTAATAAATATTATGTCAGCCATAAACAAAAAAGAATAATACAAAGTCAAAAGTAAATATGAGGGAGATCTTGTAATGTTTGTCAAGTGTTTATCAAGTAACAAAATAATACAAAGTAAACAAAAAAGAATAATACAAAGTAAAAAGTAATAAATATTATGTCGGTCATAAACAAAAAAAGAATAATACAAAGTAAAAAATAAATATGAAAGAGATCTTGTAATTTCTATTTCTTATGTTGTATATAGTAATTTGTTTTTACTAGTTCTCTTTGAATATCTCTTTAAGTCCAATATTTGAGCTGAGATTTACACCTCGAGAGATTTGATCACCTCGGAAGATTTGATCTCTCTTGAAGCTTGATAAAACCTAGGATTTGGATCTAAGCTAATGTAACTCAAAAATCTGCATGACTTTCAAATTGTTGATAATGATGTCAAAAAGGGGCATCGATAATGCATTGAGACTTTAAACAAAATTAATTCAACAAAATATTGAAACAAATTTACAAGTCCTTATCAAAAGGTAATTGGAATTCAATTCGGCAAACTTTTAAAACTCAACTTGTCGTTGTGCAATATTTTAATTTTGCACCGACAGAGTCATAGACAACCATATGAAAGTTCGAAAGTGAGTTTTGAGTAAGTGTCAATTGTTGGAAGCAGGTGTTAACTAGTTTTCCCTGTGACTCTGTAACTGTCTAACTTAGTAATTTCATGGATGTTTTCTTTTCGAGGATTTTAACACATAAAATCTCTATGTACATTTATATGTGTGTCATTATTTGTTTTCCCATCTTAATTTCTTCCTAATTTCTTCCACTGCATTTTATGTTATGTGAGCTTACAGAAAACATCGATTGAGTTTGCACAAAGCATTGATAATGTATCAGCTGAGAATTTTAACTTGTTTCGAGGTTGAGTTTGAAAACACGGATAACAATGTATCGGCCATAAACTAAAAGATTCCAAAATTGATAAAATTAGCAAAGTTAAGATTTATAAGTGTTCTTTCAATTATGAATCCGGAAATCAAGTATGACAACAACTCCAAAAAAATCGATCATGGCATCAATGATCAGAAGCGATTTACAAACCAAAATCCAATAACAAAGTTTTAAAGCAGGATCCAAAAATTTTGAAAATTTCTTGGATGTTTTGAGGTCTCAACACTGACTAAATAGGCCAAGGGTATTCTTTTTATGATATTATTGCAAAATTTAGGCCAATATTACTATTTAAAGGGTATTTTTTAATGATATTATTGCATAATTCATGTCATTCGTATTCAAAATTGAAAACCAAAGGAAATCAACTTGATTATGTAACCCTTATCATGAAGTATTTAAAATATTTATCAAGAATCTTCCATTTTCTTTGTGTGTTTTAACTATTGTAGGATTGAGATGAGTCAATGGGAAACAAACAAGTTCAGAAAGGTAAAAGGTTCCAAACCAGAACTTACTATTGCAAGGAAAAGAAAGAAAAATAAAACACGAAGACGGATTAAAATAAAAATGAAGACATAATTTTAATTCTGAGAAAAAAAGATGGCATGGAATGAAAAACATTAACCCGCATAATGGATATTTTAACACTAAGAGAGATGAAGACAAGTAGGAGACAACTAGCACCAAAATACTATGTATGAAATATGACCAAAGAATAGTTTTGTTTAGAATGGATAATGAGATTTAGTTTAAATTGTATATTTTTAAGGCAAATACTTAGCTGAATGAATGATAGTTAGAGTCTCATATTATTTAGTCTAGAAGGATCGTTAGAAGATGGGTTGGCTCGAGAAGGACTAGAGGTTATTCTTAGTTCACCAATAGTTTGTATTATGTTATGAAGAATTTGCAAATACATTCCATCACAATTTTGAGAATGAAAAGAGAATTGTTACTCAAGTTTGTAACTTTTTTTCTATTTATCAATGACCTGAAGGGAGTGTGCAAGAAGATGAGGGACCTTTTAGATGCAATCTTAGTTTTTGGTAACACGATCACGTTATATAAAAATATAACCTGTTTCTGCTACATAGCACTTGGTATGGTAAAACCCGAGCGTGACATGTCATTAGACATGTAGGATAGGTAAACATAACGCGTACGTGTTATATAACTACAAAACACGTACGTGTTATGTAGTTATAAAACGCGTACGCGTTTTGTAAATCTAAAATCAATTTAAATACACAGTCCCGATAACCCGTGGCGTATTTCAACAATTAGGAACGCGAATTTGAGCTTGGACAACGGTGGATTTTGTGTGGACTAGAGTATTGGAGGACCCGATTTCATTGGAGGGGAGGCAAATTGACTGGTGAATTGTCATCTAATCAGGTAATTCATTCATCCATACCATTTTTTTGTCAATTATAAACCTAAATTATCGTTTTTTTTATAGTTTAAAACAACATAATTTTGTAATATTTAGTAAATTGGAAATAACCCAATCTCTAATTAAATTCACATCTCCCTCAACCAAGATGAGTGAATAATTACAATGAATCCATTTTCAAGAACTCAAAAATTACAAATGCAACCAAAAATAAAAATAAAAATAGAACTCCTTCCTTTCTAGAATGTATCCATCCACATGAAACCCAAATTTCCAACCCTCAAAAGCCATTTCCCCATGATACTAATTGAATAAGTTTCCTCGGAAATGGCCATAACAAGATGAAATGCATGCACAAGCGTGAATAGAAAAAATGCATAAAAAACTAGTAACTTGGTTTCTCAAAATTTCATCACAATCATTTGTCCATGAACATAATCAAAATTTCATCACAAGTGTATGTAGCTATACATTGCCTCTTAGTTAAGGACCCTTGACTAAATGCCAAAACACATTAACAAAGTGCCTCTCGGGCCTGCCTTTTAAACATAAAACAGTGTATTATATATAAATCAACAATATATATATAAACACGAAGTTAAAACTAGTAACTATGACTAGTTTTATTCATTCCTCTAGTTTTAGCAGCCACCACCACTTTTCCACTAAAATATTTGCACTTCTTGGTTATAGCACCCACCTCATTTGTGTTTTAACTCTACCCTCCTTGACACTTGGCTCTTGTTCTGCGCATATGACTTAGCCTCCGTGCCCCTCGCCTTATCGCAATGGCAAACAAAAGTTGAAATATATGAACCTTCTCACTGTGATATCGAATTACAAGTCAACACGTCCTGAAACCACCATACAACCCCAGTATTCATCGCATCGTTGAAGAGTTCATAACCATCATGCAGTTCTGACTGCAATGTGGATCTGGAATCGTCGATCTAAATGACATCTGATCTCCACCATCGAGAATGTTGACTAGTTAATCGACCTATCCACACCCTCGATCAATCTACTCAACGCTCAGGGACTGTCGATTCAACTCAAAGACTTCATATAGAAAATCACTTTGTTTCTTCTTTAATTTTCTGAGCTTTCCATACAGTGTAGAGATCGATTTTGCAGAGAGAAATTGTCTTTGTTTTGCTCCAAGGAATTGATAATTTTGATCCCTCTTCCACTTGAATCTCTATCTTTGAAACTTCTGCGAGCTAACCCTAGCTCTATTGAGCTACCAAAAAGCTAATTAATTAAAGGTCATTAGCTAAACTAAATACAACTCGAATTCTGCTTCTTTGATCCTATAAAGAAGGAACAAAATCCATGATTAACTCAACTAACTCGTGACTCACTTGACAAATCACTAACTAGATGCTACAACTTTGGAAATGCTCAACTAACCCTATCGATTACATTGGGAAAAGGATCTAGTATCCTTATCTTCTTTATTCAACCTCTCAACAAAATAAAGCAAATTAGAAACATGTGACACCCTAGGTCTCTTTAATTTCACTTGACCTAGCAAAGTCATAAATGACTTTACTCAAACAATCTATGCCCCTGCATCACTAGGTTTATCAACCGTTTTTTTAAATAGTAAAAACAAAGGGTAATATATTTCTACATGTCGAGTCTCTAAGCTCATCTACAACTAGTTGTATTCCAGTCCACAATTTCCCCATTTTCCCATGTCACTTTTGGTTGGTTTCCATGTTTATAGAACAATGGAAATGGTGAACGCCCATGAACTACCTAGAGTGTGTCGTGAGAGTGTTCCCAACCATGATCGAGTCAATGATATTTAGAGGATTGGTGGTAGCCCTGTATCACCCCTTTTCTTGCCTCACATATCCTAATAGTCCCTCGCCCCTGTCGTTTACATATCCAACAATCCTAATCTACACTCAGAAAGACCTGTGGCCCTAACCTAGTAACTACTCCTAAAAACCTATCATAAAACCCTTCTAACATTCTTACCTATCTCGGCCCTTCTTCCTTTGGATGTTTTCCTAACCCTACATCTATCCTAAACTTACATCCCTCTTAAAGACTATGTTTAAGACACGGGTCTGACTTTTAGCACCTGACATGCCCCTGGGCATGTTACCTTATGTAACATCCCATAAAATACCGAAAAATTAAAAAAATTTAAATAGCAATAATTAATGAATTTGTTAATGCGGAACATATAAAAATAGTTAATTCTCTTAACTAAGATAATTAACAAGATAACACGTCGAATGTCTCATAATAAAAATATAATGTATTTGTATTTGCTATTTAATATTTAAATGGATGCTAATCTCTTTTAACGAAAGACATTTTATGATTATACACAAGAATACAATCTTCAGATCTGCTTAAGTTCTAAATGCAATTACATGTTGTACATAGGTTTGTATTATTATGATGTTCTTGATGATGTACTAACAGTTTGTTTGTATGATGACAAAGGGGTCCTACGAGGTACCCTGGGGTTTACTTAGCTATGTTTAGCTAATGCATTTGAATCCTGTTTCCATATGCACAACGCAAGGAAGAAATTCTACGACAAAATATGAGTTAAGAGTACATGTGTCTTTCAATTCATCGTCAATGTAATAAGAAAATACTAAGTACTTACTTGCAAAACAAGTTTATGGAGGTATGGATATTTTGGTTCCAATTCTAGTTACGTGTTGGCTTACAAACTCTTCAGTGTTAATAAAAATTTACATCGTCGAATTGTTGTTACATTGCTATATTGATTGTCTAGGAGAAGTCACCCTAATATGACTATTATCATTACGTAAAGTGTTGATACCAATGCCCAAATGTAACTCTATTTGAAAGCTTGTAGAAATAATGTTTATACTATTTCAATTTGAACTATCATTACATTTTGCATCAACAAAACTTAGACTATTCTAAAGTCTCACATTTATCATTTGATTAACAATATATGAAATATATAGTGGTTATAGTACTAATGCTATAAATTAACATTATATTGTGCATGCAAACTATACCTATAGTCTTACTCTTATCAGTTGATTTCAATACATAGCTAATGTGTGAAATATATTGTGAATATAGTGCTTATGCTATGAATTAGCATTATAATGGTATCAACACAACTTTAACTATTCCTAAATGGTTATTCATAAACTATAGAAATGAAATATACACACTCTATAGTGAACTATGGATTCACACACCTACATTGGAATATATTACTATTGTTACGATACCTAGCAATAAACCATAGAAATTATTATAAAATGTGGTCTACGAATCTAACATTGCAATTATTTTGATCGTGACAGGGTATTAAGTTGGTACTTGGTATTGCTTTCCAAACTGGCATTGGCAGGCCTAGCATTAACGTCGTTCAACTTGTTAAGTGAAGTGGAAGCTCAGTTGTATGGTATTCACGTGATTATGTTTGCAATGAGCACCAAATAATGCTAAGTTATGCCATGCACTAGCTCTCGGTCTGCTGACTTGGTGACTTGGTAAATGAAGTAATCAATGCAATATTGATTGCAATCGTCGCTCGAATATCAACATGCCCGACTGGAAGCTAATCCACCGTTGATCTTCATAAGATCTAGGGCTGAGAAAGAAACCCTAGTATGCGTTGGTAAGTAATGAGACTTGGTTTTCCTGTCTTCATTTTTCCTTTAGTGGTGAGGTAGAAGGGTCGACAGTGTTGCTGCAATGTCGGGTTTAGAGTTTGTTGTGAGGAGGACTCCTTCCTCGGTTTTGAACCTTGGACCTGTGAGAGATAGCTTAATGTTACAGGCTTTAAGATCTTGTGCAATGAAGCCACGATATAGCCATTGTAGTTTTGTGTGGTTCTTCTGTCAGTTGTTGAATGTAATTCAATCTGGGGTTTGATTTTCCAGTTTATGAAATCATCTTCTAAGTTTTGAATTTGTATTTGATGCAAAAGCCATCAGACTTCATCGTTTTTTCTGGTGTGGTGTGTCTAAGTCCAGGAGCTTCAACGTAATGGTAAGTTTTCAATAATAAAATCAGTAATACAATAATACTTAGTTTTATATTTGTGTTTCTTGTTTTTAACCTTTCGGAGCTGTGACTGGCAGGTGCCCACTTCATTGGAAGGTTTATACACATAAGATTGGGAATGGGGATGCTGCAACTGCTTCCTGGTAAGCCTCGGTGGTTCTTGAAACCTCGTAGGTGCCTTTGGCATGGTTTAGCTGGTGATTATTGTGTAACGAGAATTGGAAATATTCGACCATGTTCGGGTGATGGCCGAGTGTCAAGTTTTAATGTTTTATTTTGATAAATCCTATAGAGAAGATAACCCTCAGTTGTTTAAGTTGCTATTCGGCTATGTGATGCCTAGTTGCATCGTTTGAAAAAGACTTCGAACTTGTGTTTGTACTTCTATTTGTTAAGGGTAAAACCCTATGTAGTTTTTTGAACCTTGAACTTATTTTAGTGATTATGGTTGATAAGTGATAGACCCTGTGTAAAGTTGGAACCTAGAAAGTTTCGCAATGTAAACTCTGTCGAAATTTGGTTATTCTATTGAATTTGAAACCAAGAGCCGAGGGTTCACTCGCACTTGTAAGACAATGGCTCGTTTTGTATTTAAAATCATGGTTGAGAATTGTTTGTATAACTGTTGATTTGGTTCTGAACAACGATAGTTGTCTTTGGCCGAGAGTTATGGTGTACATAATTGTTGATAGATAGACCTGTACTTCGTTATCGTTGTTGAAATTTAAGTTTTGGAATCGTGATAAGATAAAGTTCGGTCTGTTATATGTTTTCGAAATGGCTAGTGCCACAGGGTTCTATTTTGTATCATGAATGAAACCCTACCTGTAGTTTTCGTTGGCAACCTTGCTTGTATAGAGAAGTTGAACCCACGAACTGGGCCTTAACTTGTGCATGTGATTGTTCGACACTGTGTAAATTTCTAGTTAGGGTTGTAAGCTATTTGTTAAACATTGATACTAAAATTGTGCTTTCTACTAAGTGATATTAAGTGTCTTGTTGGTAATCTCGACATGTATAAAAGATGGTATGGCTATATACAATGTTGGTTAGGGTTTGGATAAACATGTCTGTTATAACTTCAAAGATATTAACAGTGTTTTCCATGAATGACTTGATATGAATTTTATTGAACTGTATGCTAAGTAAACATTTAGAATCTGGGTTTGTGATAACATAGGGTTTTGATTCTATAGTGAAAGTATTTATATCTAGAGAATGAAATCTATATTAAATATAGATGTGATATTTAGTGATAATGTTTACTTATTATTTGAAGTAACACTCTGTAAAGAGAATAGTGTTGTAGCTGCAATAAATTTCTAGAATATAAATGCTTGAAAACATTGAATTTATAATATTGAAATTCATATTGTTACTATCTGAAATAGATGGAATTGAAATGTAAAATATAAATCTATGCAGAAATAAAATGTATTTTTTCTTTTATTTAAGAAATAGATGAATGCTATACATCTGTTTATACTATACTGTACTATTTCCTGCATTTTAACTTATGGTTGAAATGACAGAATTTAATAGAAATACTACTGTATTTTATCTATCCATTCAAATGGCATTTTGCCTATCTCTGATCACTATTAATGTTTACTTTTCTGTACTAGAGTACTATACAGATAACAGTATGAGAAAAATACAGAAAGGAATTTAATCATTCATTTAAATTACTCAATCATTCTCGAAACATGTCATCCTTAAGTCAGAAAATAAAATAGTTCCTTTTGTATAACTGTAATTAATAATTCTACCATGCAGAAAAAAATTTAACTATAAACAAAAGTAAGAACAGTAGAACCTGGTTGACAGTAGGAGAAACAAAGAGCCCAAGGAACCTGTTCCACCCAACCTATTCCTGAAGACAGGAAAGTTATTTTCCTTAGGACCCCCGAGCCTGTTCACTGAACCACCAGGAGGAAGATTCTGTAGAAGCCTTAGTACATCAACTTGCAGTAGAATATAAATTATCCAGTCATAAAGACTTAGCAGTCAAAGAGACCTGCACCAGCACCTCTGGTTTTCCTTCTCAGAATAACTAGCAGACTCACAATTGCACTCTCACATAGCCTCCCTGTTCGAATCTCTCAGTGATCACCTGATACACTTGAGGAAATATTTCTGCAGAAAATATTGTAGAAGCTGCCTGCTCAATTCGAATTGCCTTATCTAGGCTACCTAGGCCTTTTAGTGGTTAACTGGTCATTAATGAGCTAACTGCTCTCTTCCACCCACCTGGGGGATAATGCCACAAATTTAGGGGTATTTTTCCCATATCCAACATCTAGTGGTGGAGTGGAAATGCTGCCATCTGTCCCATACCTTCTAACAGCTTATATTCCTCCTAGTGGGTCAGTGAACACTCATTTAACAGTTTCCTTGGGTGTTTGTCTCCTATTTTAATTTATTAAATAATAATAATCAATAATTACAATCATCCTTGACCAAACTTGGTCATAATTACAAAACTTTGTAATTATAATTTAACATAAAGCATTTTGCAAATAAAATAAATATCCTCAAAATTTGGGTAGTTGACACCTTAACCATCTTTCTAAGCCTAACAAGTCATAGACTATCCTTACTTATTCATTAACTGAATGTAGTCATAGTCTAGGACTGTGACATTTAAATTTAGTTTTTATATCTCAACTTAATATTCAACCTCCTAATCAACCATCTTGTCATATCAATCACATATCATAATACTTGGATCATTAATAAATATATGTGATAATTCTGAGATAACAATATCATATTCCACGTGTGATATCTTATTAAGTTGACATTGTTGTTATTGTGATTCTAGTCACAATCTCTAGTTGATTATTCAACATCTCAATCATTGATAGTCATCTCAAGTATATGTAATCATATTGGCAAGACAAACTCATACATATCCATTTCATTCCATGCCACTTTGTCCTCCCCTCCCGCCATAAGGCGTAATATGTTGAAATCAATAAATTTAATGTTAGATTATGAAGTTGATGGAAATATTGTGTTCTGCAAGAGCCGTAAAGGCCAAAACATGTCAAAATAACACTCCTAAATTCTAAGAAGTTTAAACCCATGTGTGCATGGAAACGTCACCAATGAGGGTTAAGAAGTGCATTAACTTCTAGAAAGAAGTTGAACAAAACTTACTTTTTAATTGTTAAATGTTTAATTTTAAGTTTTAAATGTATGTAAGTGAATGCCATTAAATTGCTTACTTGAGTTTGATTTAATACATTTTCAATTTTGAAGAGACGTCATTATATACCATGTATATGTTTCTAATGATTTTCGTATTGATGTTTTTATTGTAGTTGTGGCTATGGACACAAATGTTGAGATACTGATTGAGCTTGGTCACTTGAGGGGCATTAGTGCGGCTTTTAGTGGTGGTGACAGGATTCGCCGCTCACTTGCATCAACTCTGGATGCAATTGTTGACACTATTTCACAGTCAAGCAATTTACTATATGATATTACATCATATAGAGAAAGAAAAAGACAATAATATGATGATGGGCTAGACTACACTGCAATCAAAAAGTTGAAAATATCCAAAGAGCTCATTTTTTCATTGTTTAGGGACCCTCGGTCGAGGGAAATCCCAAATGCAAACAAGCCTCATATCTCTATTTTGATAACTTGATGGATAGATGGTATATGGTTTGTGATATGCCACCACATAACAACAGGGAAATGCCCCTGTATTTCCTTCGAAAGATGTATGCAGAGTTCGTGTTACATAAACACGTAAACTATTTTGATATCTTGTAGTTTCAGGGGATCGGTGGGGGTATTCCCCAAAACCGACCCAATGTGAGGCTTCGAGACCCTGATCTCCCTATCCCTGCACCTCGCAGGCAGTTTCTTGGGCCAGATGTCCCACCTACACATCATGTTATTCCACAAACACGTGATGCATTTTTGAGTTTGGCACAGGCGGTTGTTCACCATGGCACTATGGTTCAGCATATGGGTGAGGGAGGGACATCTATCCCTAGTGTGGTACATACACCAGGTCGTCACGATGCAGGACCATCGTCTAGTGTAGGACCATCCACTAGTGCAGGACCATCGGCACATCCCCAGCCTAGTATTGAGCCTCACGAGTGCACATCTTGTGGTCGTCCTTGCTATGGTCTTGCCTCAGATGTTGCCTTCAGTGGGTTTTTGAGTGAGGTATGTAGATGGTTAATTGTAATAAATTCTTCATTTATTTTCCTCTTTGTACACATATATATAGTTTGACCTAATATGTTAATTTTGTGAACTTGCAGTTGATGCTTTATGCCGATAGCGACGCCCCAGAGTCAGATGTTATAGACTCTATAGGGGGCATGACATTCCATCCACTAATCCCATCATTGGTGCAGGGATTCATGATTCTACCCAGTTGGCAGGTCCCTCTTATATAGCACCCATTGTCGTATCTCACACCGAGGTAAACATTTTAAAATTTCAGTTTTTTAATACTTGTTAATTTGTTAATTTCCACATACTTTACATGTTAGTTCACTAATTCTATCTACGGTCTAATATTTACAATTATTAAACTTGAAAATGGCAGATCCTTCATTGGGGAAAGCTAATATGGAAGTAGCATCCATGGTCGTATCGTCCAAGGAAACATCTGGGCTCTAGGTAAACAATTAAAAATGTCATTTTTAAATACATATTCGTTCGTTGAATCATGCAGGTCTAACTAAATGAACACTTGCTGACTGTAGGCACCAACCGAAACATCTGGATCATTGCCTGGATTTGTATCTCCTCCTAGGCCATTCGTGAACAAGGGTCATGTGTATGTGAGGCGGCCTACTCCTAGCAAGACTCTAGCTGCCCACGACCATGGGCTTATTGATACCATGGTAATGTATATCCTTCGATGATATTTGTTGGTTAACTTGAAATCCAGTGCATAAATCGTTTTTTTTAATGTTTGAATTGCATGTTTACTGAATCAGGAACCAGAGTTTTCTATTTCAAACCTCGCATCGATGGTTGATGCAGCAGTTAGTGTTGCATCTGCAATGGCAACAAGTCACACAGAGGTATGTAACTATTTCAACATGATCTTTACATAGTTTATTATTGGTGTCTATTGTTTATTCATGCATCTCTAACTATTTCAACATTTGGTAATTGTATCCACCAACAGCAGGAGCAGTTCCTGGCCCCCCTGGTTCGACCATGGTTGCGACCATCCTAGATGTTCAACCAACAACTCCATCTGATACCATGGTAATGTACATCCTTCGATGATATTTTTTGGTTAACTTGAAATCCAGTGCATAAATTGTTTTTGTTAATGTTTTATTTGCATGTTTACTGCATCAAGATCCAAAGTTGTCTATTGCAAACCCCCCAGGGGTCGTTGATGCAGCAGTCAATGTTGCATCTGCAATAACAACAAGCCACACAGAGGTACAACTATTTCAACATGATCTATACATAGTTTATTATTGTTGTCTATTGTTTATTCATGCATGTCTGACTATTTCAACATTTGGTGATTGTAGCCACCAGCAGCAGGAGCAGTTACTGGCCCCCCTGGCTAACCCATGGTTGCGACCATATTGGATGTTCAACCAACAGCTCCATCTGCTACACAAGGAATGCAATCCCCTTTGTCACGGTCTCTCGTTGAGGTGAGATGTCCATTAGTGACCAAGTGTTTCATGCAATTTCCATGCACTTGTTGATAATTGTTGAGTTAATTTTAGATATAGTATTTTTAATTTATATCTTGAGCTAATGTATTAGTACATAGTTAGTTGAATTTAACAATTGATATTTAATTTGCAGGATCCAGAGACGCACACTGATCCTAGAGATGTGCCTAGAGGATCAACGTCAGGAAAGAACAAGAGGAAGCTTGAGTTTTGATGTGTCGTATGGGATATATGTACATTTGGATACATGTACATGTGGCTTGGATAGTTTTGGATACATGTACTTTTGGATATATATGTACTTTTGGATACATGTACTTGTGGCTTGGATAGTTTTGGATATATGTACTTTTGGATACTTTTGGATACATGTGCTTTTGGATACTTTTGGATACTTTTGGATATATATCTACTTTTGGAGACATGTATGTTGACATTTCACTTATAAATGAATGATACATTTCACTTTGTATTTGTTCTTCGGTTTCCACATGTTCTTGTGTCAATCTATTGTGTTGATTTGTGTGGATTATCTATTACTTATGAATGCACTATGTCAAAAGAAAAAACTATTATACTTAAAGGTTTCAACGAACTCACTACATGCACACTAATTTGATATCTAATTAAAAATTGTGATTTTGGATGATCATTACAAGTTAAGTCAAAGTTCTTTCTCGTGTAATTTAATAAAAATAAGTGCAATACAATGTATTTCAAGGTTTCAATGAACTCACTCATGCACACTAATTGGATATATCTAATTAAAATTTGTGAGTTTGGATGATTAAATTACATGTTTAGTCAATGTTCAAATTTAATTTAATAAAACTAAGTGCAATACATGCTACACATTTCATCGACGCACAATATTTGATTGTACAATTAGATTCAACACTACATGTGAGTAACTACATACAAGTGCTCAAAGCAACATTGGTGAAAGGAACAAACGTTACCTCGGGATTCGAGAAATAAAGTGCAATCGATAAATACAGTGCAACCTTACTCAATCAACATGAACAATAAATGCTCACGTTCTTCATTTGTAAGACACTTCATGTCTTGTATTTTTCCTCTTGGAGTTGCACATGAAGGAGAAGGAAACTCTTATTTTAGGGTTTCCTCATGAGCTTGTGTATTAGGGTTTTCTCATGAGCAGGTGCCTTCTATTGTTGGTTGGGAAGGATATGCTTGGATATCCTTATGGCGTGGAGGTCATCTTCATTGAGATAAGTACTCTTGTTTTCATGTGTCATTAAGGTTTTTTCATGTGGTAAAACCCTTGAGGGTTAGGGTTTGTTCATGGTTTCATTGTACTTGTTTTCTAAACATAATTATTCTAAGAAAGGTTGCTAGGTTTTCTTCCCCATGAGGGTTTCCCGGGATAAAATGTTGTGTCTCTTGTGCATTGTTATTCTTAACTAGATCCTACATGTTAAATTCTTTATGTAAATGTTTTATGGTTAAATTTATGCATTGAACTAATGGTTATAATTGGTATAAAGAATTTATCTAGATCAAGTATCAAAAACTTAACATGGTATAAGAGGTGAGCTATCAAGAAGGAAATTATACAATCCTTAAAAAACAGAAACCCTAGGAGGACCGAAAGTCACCAAGTGCCCCTGAACGACATTTTCATGCGATTTGCAACTCGACATAACTCCACAACCGGAGTTTGGATCGACGAGCCGTCGAATACGTTGGTCTCCTGACATGTGATTACCTCTAGGGGGGCCTCTCCCTCGTGTTCTCGTGGCCCAATGAATTCATTGTGCATTCATTTCGTAAACTAGGGTTTTTCTCAATTTCCTTCAATGCAACTCTCGCATTGGTGGGTCAACTCTTCAAAGCCCTCCACCAAGCCAGTGTTGGTATTTTTCCCACGTCGGCATTGCCCATACACACTTGCAGGATCCAACGGCATGCAATCTTGCTGCTCCGTTTGCTTTTTCTTCCCAAACCAAGTGTCCCTGAATGACATTTTCATGCGACTTGCAACTCGACATAAATCCGCAATCGGAGGTCAGATCGATGAACCTTTTGCTCCGTTGGTCACTTGGTGTGTGATTACCTCTAGGGGGGCCTCTCCCTCATGTTCTCATGGCCCAGTGACTTCATTGTGCATTCATTTCGTAAACTAGGGTTTTGCTCATTTTCTTCATTGAAACTCTCACATTGGTGGGTCAACTCTGCAAAACCCTCCATCGATCCAGTGTTGGTAGTGTTCCCACGTCGGCATTGCCCATACACACTTGCAAGAGCCAACGACACGCAATCTTGCTGCTCCATTTGCTTTTTCGCTCCCGGACCGAAAGTCACCAAGTGTCCCTGAACGACATTTTCATGCGACTTGCAACTCGATATAACTCTGCAACCGGAGGTCGGATTGACGAACCATCGACTCCGTTAGTCTCTTGGCATGCGATTACCTCTAGGGGGCCCTCTCCCTCGTGTTCTCATGGCCCAGTGACTTCATTGTGCATTCATTTCGTAAACTAGGGTTTTGCTCAATTTCCTTCAATGCAACTCTCGCATTGGTGGGTCAACTCTACAAAACCCTCCATCGAGCCAGTATTGGTAGTGTTCCCACATCGGCATTTCCCATACACACTTACAGGAGCCAATAGCACGCAATCTTGGTGCTCTGTTTTCTTTTTTGCTCCCGGATCGAAAGTCACCAAGTGTCCTGAACGACATTTTCATGCGACTTGCAACTCGACATAACTCCTAAACCGGAGGTCGGATCGATAAACCGTCGAATACGTTGGTCTCCTGGCGTGTGATTACCTCTAGGGGGGCCTCTCCCTCGTCTTCTCATGGCCCAGTGACTTCATTTTGCTTTCATTTCATAAACTAGGGTTTTGCTCAGTTTCCTTCAATGCAACTCTCGCATTGGTGGGTCAACTCTGCAAAACCCTCCACCAAGCCAGTGTTGGTAGTGTTCCCACGTCGGCATTTCCCATACACACTTGCAGGAGCCAATGACATAAAATCTTGCTGTTCCATTTGTTTTTTCGCTCTCGGACCGAAAGTCACCAAGTGTCCCTAAACGGCATTTTCATGCGACTTGCAACTCGACATAACTCCGCAACCAGAGGTCGAATCGACAAACCTTCGAATCCGTTGGTATCCTAGCATGCGATTACCTATAGGGGGGACTCTCCCTCGTGTTCTCATGGCCCAGTCACTTCATTGTGCATTCATTTCGTAAACTAGGGTTTTGCTCAGTTTCCTTCAATGCAACTCTCGCATTGGTGGGTCAACTCTGCAAAACCCTCCACCGATCCAGTGTTGGTAGTGTTCCCACATCGACATTTCCCATACACACTTGCAGGAGCCAACAGCACGCAATCTTGCTACTCCGTTTTCTTTTTCGCTCTCAGACCGAAAGTCACCAAGTGTCCCTGAATGACATTTTCATGCGACTTGAAACTCAACATAACTCCGCAACCGGACGTCGTATCGATGAACCGTTAACTCTAGTCTCCTAGCATGTGATTACCTCTAGGGGGCCCTCTCCCTCATCTTCTCATGGCCCAGTGACTTCATTGTGCATTCATTTCGTAAACTAGGGTTTTGCTCAGTTTCCTTCAATGCAACTCTCGCATTGGTGGGTCAACTTTGCAAAACCCTCCACCGAGCTAGTATTGGTAGTGTTCCCACGTCAGCATTTCCCATACACACTTGTAGGAGCCAACGGCATGCAATCTTGCTGCTTCATTTTCTTTTTCGCTCCTGGACCGAAAGTCACCAAGTGTCCCTGAACGACATTTTCATGCAACTTGCAACTCGGCATAACTCCGCAACCAGAGGTCGGATTGACGAACCGTCGACTCCGTTGGTCTCTTGGCGTGTGATTACCACTAGGGGGGCCTCTCCCTCATGTTCTCATGGCCCAGTTTCCTTCAATGAAACTCTCACATTGGTGGGTCAACTCTGCAAAACCCTCCACCGAGCCAGTGTTGGTAGTGTTCCCACGTCGTAATTTCACATACACACTTCGAAGATGTGAGCTTTAGATCCATCTAAAACAGAGAAAGTCGAATAGTTAAAGAAGATTCTAAACGGGTGAATAAACCTACAATACAAGAGAATTTTTGCTGATGGAGAATGCTACACTTCGACTGAAAACTACCTTAAGGACACTTGGAACATAGACTAAGTCCTTCACACCTAGCTAGACCTCACTGGATTTATCTAATGAATTCAAGTAATAGCACCGAGATTTGTTGTGGAAACTCAAATGCTTCTGGTGCACAAGTGAAATATAGCTGCTCAAAGAAATGCTACAACTGTTGCTGCTGCAATGGCTACAATTCGAATAGTTGTTGACTTCTCTGATACCATGTGATAATCTGCAGGGATCTAGCAACTGTAACAAATTCACAATCTAACTCTCAAGATTATTTGCAAAGAAGAAGAAGCATGCATTCAATAATCACTCATAAACACATAATAATGAACAATGTCAATATCATACAAGGAATAATGAATGTAGATAAATGTGTTACAATAATCAATGATGAGGCATCATATAGGATTTGAATTAGCCAAGTAGGGCATTCAAATCTGAGCTCAGAGTCTAGCTTGGAGATCAATGGAGACATCATCCAGTCAGCAGTATGAGTCATAAATGGTAAGAGTCAATCAAGTGTGTCCAACTGAGTATAACAGAACCATATAGGCACAAATCAGGGAATGGAGACTCCAAGGAGGGCGCATGAGGCTGTCAAATAGTCAAGTGGAACTCCAAAACTAGCTAACTAGAAGCTACAAGTAGTCAGTATGAGCAATCAATGGAAGAACTACTCAACCAATGCACTAATTGAAGGATAACTCCCAGTAGGTGAGATAAGGCGCCCTAACTGAGTGATAACTGAAGGTAGGTTAGTAAAGGTGCTCTAACTAACAGTGGTAGGTGAGAAAGGCGCACTTGACATGCACAACAGTCAAGAAGGGCGCATCAGGTAGGTAATAGGCCAAATGGGGGTTGTAGACAGGCTCTAGAGAGCTAGAATCAAGCTCTAGGTGCTGGGGAGACCACCATGATGATGACTAGATGCATGCAAAGCATGCAGATTTGCATGCATGCATGCAAAATATAAAAATGATGGTGTGAATATTCCAACAATAATGTTTTTCATGTTTCTTTGCTTAAGAAATATCTACATGATTGTATCCATGTGATTGATTGGGATGTTATTCAGGTGGAACTCGAGGGAGAGTTCTGAACCGAGCCATTATGCATCCTAGACAGGAAGGTAAAATTGCTCTGAAGCCGAGCCATCGTACAGGTAAAGGTGAAATGGAAGCACTTTGGTCCCGATAAGGAAACGTGGGGGTTGGAGGATGTCATGAAAGAGGTATACCCAATTTTGTTCTAATTTTGAACAAACACCTAGGACAATGTTATTCTAAGGGGGAGGGGATTGTAATACCCCCAATTTTGACTTGGAATGTATTTAATTAAAATTATGTAAATGATGTAAATATGCCAGTATGGATTCCTAGTGTGGAGCTCAAGGCCAAGTCCCAACTATTGAATGGCTAGGAATGTATGATGTATATATTTTTATTTGGACCATATGATTGGCTTATCATACCAATTCGAAATGTATGTAAATATTATGTTGAAAATAATAAAATGGTCCAATATGGATGTGTAAAGAGCACTAGAGGGGTTATGATTCCACCAAAGGGCAAGAGAAAGGGAGCCTATGGGGGAACTAAATCCTAAGTTTCCAAGTTTCAACATTAGAACTCATCCAAAATCTGCCATGTGCCTTAAATGAGCCAATTACCTTCTCTTTACTATTAAACCAAGTCATTGAATGCGTATGTGAGGTTGGTGGGAAAAGTCACTTCATGTAGTTATTGAAGCATAGGGGTTGTGACAGTTATGTCAGCTATCAGCAGTCCTATTTATTTTATGGCCATAATCTATGTTAGTTGTCTTTTCACCCTTACCTCATACCCTTGGATTCAACAATATTTTGATTCATTCTCTCATGCATGTTTTATACACTACGTAGAATTTGTCCATTGTTGTTCATGCCCATTACCAAATTGTGTTTAACCCAGAAATTTGAAATTGGAGACAGAGCTACATTTTGGAAGGGAAAATATATGGCTTTAGGTGAGCATGGAGGTTGAGAAAGCTAGGAACCTTTATCCAATGAGTTCTGCTACTTTTGGATGCTTGAGAAGCCATGTATTAATGTTGCAAGAGGTTCTCCAATAGCTTACAGCAGGTTCGACTCTTACTGCACACACTAGCAAGCACTGTGAAGGTTGGATTTCCTAAGGGAATTTTGGATCAGTGAAGGAAAATGCCTTCCTTGTGTTGTGTGGGGAAGTTGGAAGGAGTGCCATGGTCATGAACAATTAGTGAGACCCTATAGAGCTATGTTGGATCTTTTGGCTAAGCATAGAGATCAAAGTGGGTTGTGGGATGAGAGAGAGAAGCCTGTAGGTTTTTCCTTTGCCCTGGTGTCCTCATAGCCCAACTTGGGGGTGGCCTCTTAGCAGAAAGAGTATATGTTGGACAGAGTACCTATGGTTGGGTGGAAAATCACTCTTACATAGTCAGTTGCTTGGATCTTCTTTGTTTAAAGATAAGTATTCTTATGCATTTGATGTGCAACGATTTTTATTTGTATTCATGTGATAATTATGCTTGTAAATTGCATGTTGTGTGTGTGGATTGAGTTTATTTCGCTGTGTGTTTTTATTTCCATGTATGCACATGCATTTTATATGTTATCAATTCGTAATTATGGTTATGGGAAACATATTGAGGCACCGATTTAGACAATGTTCCCTTTGCTAGCCGGATTGAGTGAAGGGGATATTACAGGTGAAGGCAATTCAATATATTATGGGAAATGTGGCTACCTATGTCGGGACTATGAACGTCTGGATTGCATCATAGCAAGGTCCATGGTGTCAGGGTGACTACACCATGGGCTACAGACACCTTTGGAAATGTAGAAACACTTAGAAGACAATAGAATAATTTTCATATGAATATGTATTTTATTACCCAAGCATTAAAGTCCCCTCATAATTAGTTATATATTAATTTATTCAAACCATGTTATTGGTAAAGGAAAACCTACCATGCTTTCCTTTAAGTAAAGATGGAGAATTGTGAAGAAATTTGGCATATTATATTAATAACTTTATTTAATTACCTTAAGTAACTCCAAAGTAAACCAAAATTTTTTACGAAAAATAATCTTTCATCTTACATAATATGAAACCCATTATTTACAACATAATGGAATATTTGGTTACTATTAGATCTAGCATTTTTGCTACAGAGATCTACCTGAGATAGAGGCTAGTAATCATACATCTACCTGAGATAGAGGCTAGTAATCATACATTGGAGTTTTTGTTTCTTTTTACTAATTATATTGTAGGGTTCCTAAGTTATAAAAAAAGGTTTTTTTCATTAAGACTTATAAAGCTTGATCTTATTCAAATATTTTACTAAAATAGTATCGCTACAAATATGAAAAATATTTTTCTTATAAAAAATAAATATCTAGGACCAACATTTTTATTATCTATAGAATTTCTTTCCAAGAAAAAACATTAAAGCTTTCTAGGTATAGATACGCATAATAGAAAGGCAATTCAATAGAAGTTTTTGCAAACACGTTGATCTGAGAATTCTTCGTTAATAGTAGTGGATGCTAACAAGGTTGGATACAACAAAAGGAATACCTATAATATGCCAAAATAAAAATAAAAACAGGTAGTTGTCGATATAGTGCTTATCAGTTGTATGTATCATATGCACTAATAAAGTAAATAAATCAAAGGTTGATCTAAGAAAACGGAAATAAAGAAAAAGATTTCCTAGATTCATTGGTCTTTTCAATCATTCCAAATCTTTGGTGATTTCCCCTTGCCACACATTGTGCAATTGCAACGTCAGTTATTAATATTTTTGGTATGCAAATATTCCTTAAGGTCCCTCTCAACTGGAAAATTTTTGTTAGAGTTAGGTCCATTGTGTGTTACAGAGGAGTTGCACTTGCACTGGTGCTTTTTCTAAAGGGGTTGTCCTAGCATCAAAAAGTTTGGATGATTTTCTCCCTCCTGAGTGTGGTGAAGGAGTATCTTGAATCAAGTATGAATATGGAGCACCTGTGAGGAATTCATCAGTAATAGGGGTTTCAATATCCCAAGAAATAACCCTCATTGCATCTAAAACACTAAAATCCCTGGGATTTGAAATAGAAATAGTATTTGAAAACTTCATAAATAATCCAAGATCCGAATCCCAATCCATACATGGAGATGAATGCCTAGGGAAGAAGGTTGTATTTGGATCCAAAGAACAAGTGAACCTTTCCATGAAATCTATCATAATAGGTGGCAAGTAACTTGCCATAGATTTAGTAAGGTTTAAGCATGTGGCCATTTCTTCAAGATCCTTATACATTCATTTAAACGTGAGACTTATGAATGAGAAACTTAAGAGAAATGTTGTGAGACGTAATGAACAATTTATCCCCTATATATATCATTTTTCTATAGCACTACAACATAGAAACAAAGCATAGGTCATTGAAACATTGGCAGTAATGATATATGACTACCCATTAGTGCAACTAGGATCAGGAAATACAAACATATGTGATGTAAGGAAAGGTTATAAATGACAAAATCCGTTAGATACATGAGCTAAAGAATGTAAAATGGCATTTCAAAAACCACATAAAATTGCATATATAATCATATGATTATTGATTACTAGGGTCAGAGGAATTTTCTCTTTATTTTGATAGTTTCATTTCTAAGGAGGTTGTTAGTCATACAACAAAGCATAGATTCAAAGTACATCATATCTCCATTTGTCTTCTAGAACACCTTGACTAGTTATTGACTAAGCCCAACAAATAAAGGCACGGGTCTTGGGTTCTTGGTGCTTCACAAGGAGACACCATACCCTAGGTGGAGCTAGGTGTTGTAGCAAAAAAAGTGCCTAGCTAATTATTGGTTGTTGGTTTATCCAGCAATACCGAGAGGGGGGGTGAATCAGTATTTCCTTCTTTTTCCTTTAATTAAAAAATTAGTATTTAAACAATGTATACTATGAATCAAACAAGCAAGGACGAAGAATTTTATCGTGAAAACCTCAAAGAGAAAACCACAAAATCAAACTTATTAATAAAATTATTTCTGCAAAATTATTTTTATGTTGCAACAGAAAGGATGCTTCAACATCCCAATTTTCTATCTACACCAACAAATAAGGATGTTACAACACCCTTGTTTTCTAACTGCTACTAGAAGGAGGCTACAACCTCCTTGACAGGATTCGACCTGCCACTAGCACCACCCAGCTTCCCTAATATTTATAACTTCTTTATTTTCTACTTGATTCATCAATTTTGGAAATGCTTCATGTTGTTGGTATCTCCCTTTCTTTATGTTTTTGGTGTCTCCCTTTCGTTATGTTGTTGCGATCTGCATTGTAGAGACACTTTCTTCTAATTCAAAAACTTCATTTAAATACCTCTTATATTTCAGATCACACCTCTCCATTCTATGTCTTTCCAATTCATTCCTTTCCAAATATTTGTTTATTAACTTCTAATTTAAATATCTATTTATTACTGATTTTTATTAATTAATTAATTAAAACTTTGCGGGCATATTAACATCAATGCCAACACATATTTTAACATTCTCCCCCTTTGGAATTGATGGCAACACCAAATATAGTCTCCCACTTTGACAACAATAACAAGGGCCCCCTTTTGACAGCTCCCCCTGTCAACATGTCTCCCCCTGGCAAGGTATTTTCTTCTTTTTATCTATTGTAAGGAGATTACTCCCAATTTTTGTCTAAGATACTCAAAGGATTATTTGGGTAATGGCTTAGTGAAGATATCATCTATGTGTTCCTTTGTATCAATATATTCCATTTTGACAACCTTTTGTGACACTTGATATCTTAGAAAGTGATATTTTATTGGAATGTGCTTAGTCTTAGAGTGCATGACAGGATTTTTTTATATGTTTATGGCACTGGTATTGTCACAATTTATCACTATGGGATGCTCATACTTCACAAGTATGTCTTCCAATGTCTGCTACATCCAAATGAATTGAGTACAACATAATGTAGCAGCAATATATTCAACTTCTGCTATAGATAGTGCAATGGAGGGTTGTTTCTTGCTTAGCCATGATACCAAACAGTCTCCCAAGTAGAATGTTGATCCACTGGTACTCTTTCGGTCATCAACACTTCCTACCCAATATGCATCAGTGAAGGCTTTTAAAGTGAATTATTGGCCTTTTGGGTACCATAAACCATACTCCATAGTACCTTTCAAATATTTGAGAATTATGTTTACTGTTGTTACATGTGTTTCTTTGGGGGCTGATTGGAATCTATAAACCAATCCTACAACTTGCATCACATCTGCTCTTGTAGTTGTCACATATAGAAGACTACCTATCATAGGTCTATACATAGCATGATCCACTTCCAAATATTCATCATCCTTGCTTAACTTACAGCCAGTGATCATGGGGGTACTAACAGGCTAGGAATCTTCCATCTTAAATTTTTTTAGCATTTCTTTAATATAGTTGGTTTGAGAAATGAAAATCCCTTTGTCTGATTGAGTGACTTGTAATCCTAAGAAGAATGTTAGTTCTCCCAACAGAGACATTTCAAACTCTTTCTTCATATCTAAAGCAAAGTTTACACTTAGGACTTGTAGATCACTTCCAAATATGATATCATCTACATAGACAACAACAATGATCATATTCTCATTTTCAAAATTTATGTAGAGATTACTATCAGTGGCACCTCTTATGTATCCTTGTTGTTTCAATTAGTTTTCAAGTCTTGAAAACCATGCCCTTGGAGCTTGTTTGATACCATAGAGTGCACTTTTTAATTTGCAAACATAATCTATGTTTTCTGATCAAAGAAAACCTTCAAGTTGTTCAATATAGACTTCTTCTTCAAGATTTCCATTCAGAAATGCAGATTTAACATCCATTTGATGTACTCTGAAATTTTGGTAACATGCAAAAGATAAGAACATCCTGATTGCTTCAAGTCTTGCTACAGGGGAAAATGTTTCTTCAAAGTCAATACCTTCCACTTGAGCATATCCCTTGCATACTAGTCTAGCCTTGTTTCTTATTACTTTACCATCTTCATTTAACTTGTTCTTGAAAATCCACTTGGTCCCAATCACATTCTTCTCTTTAGGTCTTGGTATAATTTCCTAGGTTTGGTTCTTCTCTATTTGGTCCAACTCCTCATTCATAGCTTTGATCCAATCATCACTTTTGCTAGCTCCTGCAAATGTTTTAGGATCTACTAGTGAAAGTAGTGCTTCTTCTTGGTCATATATTAACCTTCTTCTTGTTTGAATTCCAGTACTTATGTCACCAATAACTTGACTTTCAGGATGATCACTTTGAATTCTTCTTGATGGTTCTCTTGTATCAGGTCTTGGAGAATCTTCTTTGTTATTTTCGTGAGATACCTCATCTTCCTTTTCTTCTTGCTCAATTTATTCTTCATCTTGTGAATCCTCTTTCTTTTGTGATTCTTCTTCGTCCTTATCATTATTTTTTATCTCATCATCTTGAGTTCTGATACTTCTTGGCTTCATGTCATCTATTCTTACATCTGCACTCTCTATGATCTTGTGCAGTCTGTGATTGTAACATCTATATTCTTTCTTGGTGGATGAATATCCTAGAAATATTCCTTCATCGGTTCTGGAGTCAAACTTACTAAGATCATCCTCATTCATCTTTATGTAGCACTTACTACCAAACACTCTGAAATATTTGATAGAGGTAGGTCGTCCATACCATATCTCATAAGGAGTCTTGTCATGATTTACTCTAAGTTTTCCTCTATTAAGTACATAGACAGCTGTATATACTGCTTCTCTCCAATATATATCTGAAATTTTTGCTTCATTAAGCATAGTTATGTTTGCTTCTTGGATTGTCCTATTTTTTCTTTCCACGACACCATTTTGTTGAGGAGTCCTTGGAGCTGAAAATTTTCTTTTGATTCCATGGGTTTCACAAAACTCATTGAATTTGTTTGAGGTAAACTCTCCTCCATTATCTGACCTTAAACATTTGATTTTCAAATTTGTCTCATTCTCAACCATTGCTTTTAAAAATTTAAACTTATCAAAGGATTCCAATTTTTCTTTGAGGAATGTCACCCAACTCATCCTTGTATAATCATCAATGAACAACATGAAATAGGATTCTCCTTGCAAGCTTTTAGTTATTGTTGCACAAAGATCAATGTGAACTATTTTCAATGGTTGTGAGGATGTATATTCTTTGATTCTGAAGTTGGATTTAGTTTGTTTCCCATGTTGACAATGTTTACAAACTGAATTTTGAGACTTCACAATCTTTTCCAAGCCTCTTACAACTTCCTTCTTACTCACCTTTATAAGATTCTCAAAATTCAAGTGTCCCATCCTTCTATGCCATAGCCAGCTTTCATCAATCACGCTCATGTGGCATTGCTCTTCATTTTCTAAGATGTATACATTACTTGAATTCCTTACAGCATTCCCAATAAGTTTTCTTGAGTTTTTCTTCCTGATTTCACATTTCTCATAATCAAATATGCAGATGTGGCATTGATCACATGTTTGACTCACACTAAGAAGATTAGGCTTTAAGTCTTCTACTAGCAACACATTTTCCACTCTGATTTTATTTCTGATAGCAACTGTACATTTTCCAATTATCTTAGAGGACATATTGTCTCCAAAAGTAACTTTTCCCTTTTGATCTATTTTTAGGCTTATGAACTTGTTTGGATATCCTATTATGTGTTTTGAACATCCATTATCAACATGCCATATATTTTTCTTTTCTATTGCACATAGAGCTATCATGAATTATGTCCTCTCTACTATTTTTTTTTTCTTCTAGACCTTTCTCTGCTCTTTGTCTTGAAACCTATTTGCAATATTCCTTTCTGTAGGAGTCATTAGTTTGCATTCTCTAGCTATATGTCCATGGTTATTGCATTTGTAACATTCTATATCATAGCTTTGTAGAGGTGCAAAGGAGTTATGCTTTCCTTTTCTTTCTTTTGGATAATTGTTAGATGTATTCTTCTTATGAAAATGAACCATTCCATATGCTTTTCAATTCAGGGCTTTATGTCCAAAATTATTACATGAGTAGCAGTGACCCAAAAAGATTTGTTGATACCTTCTTGTCATTGGTCTTATAGGCACCATATTTGTCTCATGTAAGTGAGGATTAGATTTCTGACTATCTCTTGTTTTGGTTGGAATCATAAGTGCAGCAACATAACTCTTTTTGATATATCCTAATGCAGTTTTGTCACTTGATGGTCTTTGGGGACTTAGGATGTCATCTAGAGTCTTCAAGCTCTTCTCACATTTTGTTTTAATAGATTTCTCATAAAGTTTCTTTTTAAGCTAAATTATTTCTTCTTCAAGTCTTTCAAATTCTTGCATTCTTTCTTTGAGCTGCAATTCTAAGTTATCTTCAATCTTCTTAGCCTCTTGGAGTTGGATCTTCAGATCTACAATGATTTGAATTGACTCCTCATCTCTTGTCTTGTGTTCTTCTTCATGATCAGCTAGTTGTTTGACGGACAATCTACAAAGAGCGGACTCGAGGCATGATCTCCCTAGCTCAACGTGAGTCTAGAACAAATAGGACAGAATATAAATCACTCTCCTAGATCTAATTAAGGATGAAGGAACTAGATACGTTTACCTTATAGATCACTAATCCTTTTCTCCTTGAATGCTGCTCCAAACTTGACGATCTTCATATCTAAGCTGCAAAACCTGTCAAGATAACAAGACAACAAAACAAGTAAAACACATCTATACAATAACATATCTAAGTAAGCAGTCAAGCAGGCGAACTACACAAGATATCATTAACACAATGAGATTTTGGTGGAAAGAAATTATATTACTGTATTGAAAGGGAAGTACATAGGATAGAAATATTAAAACCATTGACATGACATAGCAATCCTCATCCGATCGAACCAATGCCAAAGCCTCCCAAGGAAGTGTGATTCTCCTAATAGATGAGTAGAGATCTCTCCAAAGGAAATTTCACCAGCATGTAGACACTATAGACTTCCTCCCTTTGGAATGGGAGTGAGCTTCACTTATATAGGACTAAGTGGATAGGGTAGGTTGAGATATGGTAGGAGAGAGATAGGGGATCCTTCCAAGAAGTTAGGAACCGAGTGCCAACTCTCCCAAAAAGGTTAGGGATAGGGATCCATGTCATCTAGCTTCGAGAATGGGCTTGAAGAAGCTATTTTTGTCCATTAACTGACATCGTCGCAGGTTGCAAGAGGAAAACCTGCAACGTCGCAGGTTGCTTGAGGACAACCTGCGACAACCTCTCAAAACCTAGTATGAATGGGTTGGTATCTCTTTCAGGTTAATAACTTAGTCAAGAAAACTTTAGGGGTGATTACACTAAGTCTCATGATGGTAATATTTTAGGTGTAACAGAATGCCCCCCAAAGCATGACGGTGTTTGAAATTTGGACAAGTGAAATGTTTTGACAGAAGGAATGGCAATGGTTCGTCGGACAAAGGATGCTGTTGTAGTACAACTGACTCTGAGAATACAGTCTCATATGACGTACAACATGGTTGCTGACCAATACATTGCAGATCCATGGTAGTAATGACCGACTGAACACAATCATGGATACTAGACACAAGCGTAGATCCATGATGAGATGATAACACAGCCACGACCAATACAAATGTGGATCCGTGTAATATGACTCAAAACAAACTCCATCGCAACTTGGGTAAAACATGACTCCCCGGGGTCTTCAAGCTGAACCCGCAATGATACGAATCTATCCATGTGATTACAAATGTCTTGACGTCGAACATGATAGAAACTACTTGATTACCGGTCATTGATGTATACCGTTAACAAGAGCGAGGGAAATCACCATTAATGTCAATGATTACCAAGGTATCACAGTACATATCATCAAGCGTGAATAAATGAGTTGAAGTCGAACGCCAAATGAAATCTTTCAATCAAGAGTCAATGATGTAAACTCATGTTGAAAGCGAGGTAACTTGCCATTGAGGCATGCATGGCCAAGGTACTTGATTAGTTTCTAGATTCAATCCTCGGATGATGTGTTGAAGTCAACAAGGATAAATCCATCAAAATAGGGCCATAATGAATCCCCCATCATCGACACGAAACACGACAAAGATGTGTAGAGTAGATCGGACAGTACAGTAACATGCAAGACTGACTCAGAATAAACTGACATGGTAGTAGGTGTACTGACTCCAGATAATGAATAGTGAGAATATTCTTGAACATGGGCATGGCATGACTTGGAAGTATTGACATGATGAGTACAACACCAAAACCGAATGCAACTGATGAGGGAAGCATTCTTTGAATGACTCAAAGGAGTGACAAGACTTAGGAAGTAGGTGGAACTAGAGGACAAACAGATGATCCAAGTGTAGTATGCAAATGCAAATGAGTGCCATGTTCAAGAAAGACTAGGTACTGCCACAGATAAAGGGTGTAACATAAAAGCTTTCATTTTTCCCCATCGTGATTAATGAGTGCCTCATTTGTTTTTTAATGAGATTGATGAGGGTAACCAGATGCTCAGTATAGCTCACCTCATAGATGAGTCCAATCCCAAATATTTTCTGAAGCTGGGAGAGGAGGGTTTTGTCCCTTGATGGGCCCTTCAATGTTGAGTTTTAACGAGTCCATAGAAGGTAAAACTTGGTCATCATTTCATGTTTAGAGAGTCTGAAAAGAACTAAAGAAGACTCCAACGGTCCTTTTTTGTAAAGTTATCCTCATTGCCCGAAAAAGGGTAAAACAACGCAGGAGAGGACTCTTCCAGTCATGATTGGCTGGAGTATTCCTTTTTCGTAAATAGTGCCCCCTGGTCCAAAAAAGGGGTAAACTATCACCAGGGAGATGATCATTCAAATCCTTTTACAAGCGTGAACAAATCAATTTCGCTTCGCCATCTTTTCCTATTTTAGGAGTCTGAAAAGAGCTTAAAGTGGACTCCATGAACAACTTTGTCATGGTTGATAACCGAGTACGACAAAGTAAAAAGTAAGCTCGATGCAGTTTCTTTTCCGTAAATAGTCTAGAGAGGCTAGATAAAGTGATAAACCTATACTCGTTAGACACACCTTTTTACTCAAATTTTTAACGAGCACGATAATGGTATCAAAAGCACTCGGAATCTTTTTCTTATTTTAACCAGAGCACGAAAAAGTAAAAACTAAGCTCAAACCACTTTTCATGTTTCAACCAGAGCATGAAAAAGTGAAAAGTAAGCTCAAACCACTTTTCATGTTTCAACCAGAGCACGAAAAAGTGAAAATTAAGCTCAAACACCATCTTACTATTTTTAACGAGCTCGAAGATAAGTTGGAAGAATGCTCATGATGTCTACTTCATTTTTTAACAAGCTTGTAACAGAAAATGAACTATGCTTAGGATAATGCCCATTGGCAAGTTTCTTCCCAACATGATGGCTAAAGGTTGGAAAGTTTGCCCCCAGCACAAGAAACTGATGGCTTACTTCTAACATGATTTCTACAGGTATTGTTTCATTTTTTAGTGAGATCGAAAATCAAAAAGGAAAGTATGCTCAAAAATCTTCCCATTGGAGGACTCTTCCCATCATGGTATCCAAAGGTTGTTACATGCCCCCAGCATGATTGCTAGAAGTAAGTGACTTAACTCCAACATGATGTGGAAAGGCGATCGAGTTCACTTCGACGTAACTTCCAGAGGCAGAAGACATGCCCCCCAAGCTTCATTTCATCCACCTAAGCTACCCCTAGGTGGATGAAAATAAGGTTCACGTACTAAGTCAATGGAAAGACTCAACTAAAAGGGAAAGAAGTTGTTTCATTTTTTAATGAGCTTGACACAAGATTAGAAATCTACTCGCGGGAACCTATTTCATTTTTTAACGAGCTTGACATAGAAAGGGAACTATGCTCATAGGAACCTATTTCATTTTTTAACGAGCTTGACATAGAAAGGGAACTATGCTCACGGTGTGAAGAACCTGCAATAATTAATTAATGAAAACACACAAAATAGCAGAAATAATAGATCTCGGAATCACTTTTATATTGATCGCAAGCCACTTTGAGGGGGAAACCTCCTTTGAGCAATCTCAATACAAATAACTTCACGGTGCCTTCATAGGCCTCAACACACACTTATATACTAAGTCTAGGTGCCAATACTATGGGTCAAAACCATGGGCCAATACAAACTATGGATCAACAATACTATGGGCGACTTACAAAGCATATGCGCCAAACAACAATAACACAACTATGGATCAACAAATACTACAGGATGACTTACAAAGCATATGCGTCCAACAACAATATACTAACAAATTAAATAGAAAGGTTGACATGGGTTCCTAACATCCCCTCTCCCTTAGAAAAATCTTTGTCCTCAAAGCTTTAGATGTGGAAATTGATGCAGAATTGGATGGAGTGGTTCCCCTATAGCATCTTCGGGTTGCATTCCGGGCCACTGACGCCTTTTGAGTTTCAGGACGAGTGCTTGGAATGTTGAAGAAGAACCATATCAGCTGCGTGAAAAATGCGCTCTGAACGGTGCTGAGTGGCTTGTTGTTTCAATCGAATTCCTACCATGTGAAGATTGTCTTGCAGAATGAGAAGAATCTGATCGCGGTTTCAAAGAACCGAGTCAATTGCCTGAACTGGGGAGCTGCTGAGGGTGTATGGAAGAAGAACTGGCGGTTCCTTTCCATAGACTGCTTCATATGGTGTCCTTGTAGATGTGGTATTGTACAACTGGAGTGCTTCTAGGAAATCCATAGAAATAGTTGTCCAAATCTGTGTAGGGATGGGAAAGGGTTCGAGTAGTCCTAAAAGGAGTGTCGTTTCACCCTTGTTGACCTGGTAAGTATCACAGTCAACCACCATCTGTTGAATTGGAATTTTCAGTCCCTGCCAAAAGAAGTTACATTGTTCCCGGTCATACTTTTGGAGGAACCCAGAGTGCCCTGCCGATGAAGAAGCATGGAGTTCATAGAATAGATAGCCCTGTTGAACATATTGCAACCAGTTTGGAACAAGCAGAGAAATAGCTATAAGAGAAACTGAGTCATCAAATGTGCGAGAAGGAGCATCTGCCACCATATTGTCCTTACCCCTCTTGTAAGTGATCGCATAGTCATAACCCATGAGGTGGATAACCCATTTTAGGTGTGCTGGGGAGGAGACTCGTTGTTCCAGGAAATTTTTCAGACTCTGGAGAACAGTCTTGATGCATGAATAATTCCCTAATAGGGATGGCTTCCACGTCGGTACTGCATGTAAAATAGCCATCATTTCCTGCTGAGATGTAGACGCGGCTAAATGCTTACCGGAAAGGTCTCTTGAAGGCGGAAATCCCACTGGTGCAGCAAAGACACCTACATATCTATCCAAGGAAGTAGTGGAGACCGTTCATGGGTGCATCTGAATGGAATGGAGTTGAGCGATGACACCATGTGAATTCTTCTTAAGGATCTTTTCTAGGCGATGTGAACTGATGATGCGGAGAGACCCTAGTTGTAAGCCTATAAATTTGTGTTATGTCCCATTAACTGAAAACTGCATCCAAAGTTCAGCAAAATCCCATAAGATGGGTCCAAGTGTGCGTAACCATTGAACGCCCAAAACCACATCACATCCGCCTAAGGACAAAGCAAACATGTCAGAGCGCAGGTTATAATCTTCCAGAGAGATACGCACATTGTGACATTTTCCCTTGCAAGGTAAGGTGCCTCCATTGGCAACCATGACTTCAAAGTTGGAGCAAGGATGGACAAAACAATCAGCTTGTTTGGCGATCCGGGTGTCAATGAAGTTATGAGTGCTACCAGAATCAATGAGTATTGTAAGAGGAAGCTTTTTGAAATAACCCCTAACCCGCATTGTTTGGGGGGTGGTGATGTCGGATAAAGCATGGAGAGATATCTCTGGTTGTTCATCCTGAGATGGGGGGCAATAGGAGGCTCCTGAATGTCGACCTGAGCATCCATTGTATCTAGAGCTTCTTCACCAATTTTAGAGGCAGGCGGAGAATCCATATCCAAGAGATAGAGCTTTTGTTGAACACATCTATGTCCCCGAGTGAATTTCTCATCACAATTATAGCAAAGCCCTTTTTCTCTGTGTGCCTACATCTCTGTTTCAGACAAATGCTTGATAGGAGTTGGGAGAGTTGCTAGCTGAATGAGAGGTCGTTGAGAACCCATATTTTGGAAGGGAACAAAAGTGGGTTTGGAGCATTGTTGGGCTACAATCTTGTCTTCTTCCAACTTAGCTAAACCTAGGACTTCCATCATTGTGTTGGGACAAAACATTTTAACCTCTAACCGGATTTCATCCTTAAGACCACTGATAAAACAACTCCTATAGAATTCATCAAACAAGCCTTCTGTGTGATTGGCTAGTTTCTCAAATTTGGTCTGATACTCTCTCATAGTGCCACTTTGACGGATTTTAGTGAGTGCTCCGGTGAAGTCATCAAAAGAACTAGGACCAAATCGTTGCAAAATGAGTTGGCAAAAATCTGTCCATTTTGGCTCATCATGAGCCTTGATGTACCAATGGTACCATTGAAGGGCTTTCTATTCCAAATGAAAGGATGCAAGTGGAACTTTTTGGACATCAAAAGTATTATGCAGACTGAAATATTGTTCTGCACGATAGACCCATCCAGTCGGATCAGTACCATTGAAGCGAGGAAATTCAAGCTTCGGACCACGAAAATTGCTGGAAGAAGAGAACCCAGTGGTTGCAGAATATTCTTGTTGTCGGTTATTGTTCATGGCTGAATGCTGAAGATGGAGGCTGAAAAATTTTTCATCCAGAGCTTGGAGTTTGGTTTGGATGGCTGCAAGTGCTTCCTCCATGGTTTTTGCTCCGGCACGGGTGACAACCATAACCAGGAGTTTTTTTTTTTTAATTTTGGAATGAATAGAAAAACACAAACAAAAGCTTATGTAGTAAAGGAAAATTTGGATTTGGGAAAAACTCGGAGGGGTAATTGGGGTTTGACTAGGTTTTGGACACTTTCTGATGGATAGGGAAGCAAAAAATGGGGATTTTAGAAGCGAGGTGAAAGAATGAGAAAATTTGGCAGAGAGGGACAAAGAATCAGAATTAAGAAAGGAACTCGGTGGAAAAATTTGAAGGCAATTGGGTGAAATCTGAAGAAGTTATGGCAAACCCTAAAAATAGACAAATGTGGGATTTTGGGGTTTGGAAAGCGGAATTTGGGATAGGGTCCTCAGGAATGAAATATGCAGAATGGAATTACAGGGGTTTCAATGAAGTTTCAAGAAAAACGGAGTGAAAACAAGGGAGATATGGCCAAAAAACAGGAATGGATCTGCAACAGCGCGGAAGGGATCTGAAACAGATAGATCTGCAACGGCGCGGAAGTGATCGGAAACAAAGGGATCTGAAACAGTGCCGACTGAATAAAAAATGGCCGAATCTGAAACAACTTTTAGAATATATCTGAAATGGCTGGATCTGAAACGGCACAGAAGTGGTCGGCAACAGTTCAGCTGAAAATAGATATGGAACCCAGGTATGTGCGGCTTCCTAATAGTTCAGAGGTTTCACTCGGCCACCAATGCTGTCTGACGGCTTGCGTATTGGGGCAGTACCCCTTACTCCACGGCTCAGGTAAAACTGATAACCGCTGTGCCACAAACGACAGCTCTTGGTTTACCTCATGAGTGGGAACTAGTCAATCAGGCAGGTCCTCTCAATGGGCCAGCTACTTTGGGGTTCCTGTGGTACTCCTCACAATGAGTTTTAGGGCTTATGCCCAAGTACTTCCCACAATTAAGCGGATAGGGATTATTCCCAGATCCGAAGCTGCAACAGATGCGGAAAAAAAATTGGCAGAAATTTCACCCAGCGAGCTTAAGAAAGTGCTCTGATACCAGATCTGAAGAACCTGCAATAATTAATTAATGAAAACACACGAAATAGCAGAAATAACAGATCTCAGAATCACTTTTATATTGATCGCAGGCCACTTCGAGGGGGCAACCTCCTTTGAGCAAGCTCAATACAAATAACTTCACGGTGCCTTCATAGGCCTCAACACACACTTATATACTAAGTCTAGGCGTCAATACTATGGATCAAAACCATGGGCCAATACAAACTATGGATCAACAATACTATGGGCGACTTACAAAGCATATGCGCCAAACAACAATAACACAACTATGGATCAACAAATACTACGGGACGACTTACAAAGCATATGCGTCCAACAACAATATACTAACAAAGTAAATAGAAGGGTTGACATGGGTTCCTAACACACGGGAACCCATTTCATTTTTTAACAAGCTTGACATAGAACGGGAACTATGCTCAAGAAATGGTTTCATTTTTATGCAAGCTTGAAATCAAAGAGAAACTTTGCTCGAAGGAATGGTTTTATTTTTTGGGCAAGCTTAAAACCAAAGGTAAACTATGCTTGGAAATGGGTTTCATTTTTATGCAAGCTTAAAACAAAAAGTAATCTTTGCTTGAGAAATTGGTTTCATTTTTATGCAAGCTTAAAACCAAAGGTAAAATTTTCTTGGGAAACCTGTTTCATTTTTTAACGAGCTTGACACCGGAAAAAGAACTATGCTCCAGGATGGGCACCGATCCATAGGTTGGTAGTGTACCCCCCCCAGCATGAAATCTAGAGGCTGGAGGCATGCCCCTCATGCTCAAGGGGAAGAAACCACTAATACGTGTGGAACGTTCAGGGAAGTTTGTTGAATGGCAGTCATGCGATGATTGGGTGTCACGTAGGAAAGTTGATTGATGGTCACAATCCTCCCATCATAGGGAAAATACATCACTCGAAAGAGTGTGGACACTATGGCCTTCATAGCATAGACATAATCACGTCCAAGGAGTAGATTGAAATCTAAATGACCTTGGACAACCATGATATCAACATAAACAGCTTTACCTCTCAACGTGAAAGGTAACTGTGGGAGAATCCCTAAAGGTCCAGTAGGCCTTCTATTAAAAGCCAAAACCTGGCCGGTAACAGGTACAAGCTGAAGAGACCCTATAGATTTCCAAGCGGTTGAAGATAAAATACTAACAGAAGCTCCCTCGTCAACTATAGTGTGAAATATTTCCTTATCGGCAACACCTACAGAAATCTGGAAAGGAACATCTGAGGGGAGACAAGATTCTTCTAGACTACTCCAATCAAAGGAAATAACCTTAGTACTTGGAGGGGGTTCCGTGGAAACGGACTCTTGCCCCCCATGATTGGAACTGACTAGAAAAACATCAGTGGTTATCAATCCACTGTCATCAGGGAGAGTAGGATGAGATGAAGACTGTGTCAAGGTGACAGTTGTAGTCTGAACGCTTTATGATAGAAGAGCGGGATCGAGTGGAGATAACAGCGACTCGATCACTTCACTCTCAGAAGGAAAAGTGGGATCAATTACAGATGAAACTAAATTGATCACTTGGTCAACCAGCGGGGGGTCGAGGGACAACTTACTATCACTTGTTGGAAGCACCTGTCGAGGACTAGTAATATCTTCCAACCACCGTGAAGCTTCATCCATGCTTGGACAAAGGAAAGTACGGTGCATACCCTTGCATATAAAACAGAGATATAGGACTTTACCCTTTCGGCCCTTCAACAATAGGCCATTGGTTGAGGGAGTGTCATCAACATGATGGTCAGAGGTTGATGATACAAGTAGTTTGGGTTTTTTATACCACACTTCTGACACATGGGAAAGACCAAGAAAATCCTTGAGAAGGTGATCACCCTTGCAAATTTTGCAAGGGAACTTGGGCTTACGAGGTGTTCGCATAGAATGAGTGCCATCATAGGCAGATGGTGGACGCTTGGTCTCTTTCTTATCCTTCTTCTTAACCTTCATTTTCTTCTTCTTTTTATCCACCTGATTACTAAAACTACTCCTTTGATCAGGCAAGGAAGAAGATGAATCCGAGGAAGAGGGGGAAGGATCATTTTGGGATGGACCCTCTCGTGGTGGAGAGTTGACATTTGATACAGTGGGTACAACCGGAATCATTGGGTTGAATAACCATACCGATAATCCTATGGTTAATCCAGGAAGGTTTAAAGTGGCAATGAAGGGAGAACCAATATCTCCAACTGGAGGAAAGGCAAAAGGTACCCCTTGAAAAAAGGCCTCTTGATTGGTGGTCCCAGAAGAGGTTTCCATATCTCAACTCGCTAAGTCCTTCTAAATACAACACACAAGAAACACTGCTCAAAACTAAAAGCAACAGGAAAACTTGTGAAAGGAGTGGATAAAGAGTTAGGAACTCACAGGATTTTCAAAACATCACAAATCGCTATATACCGTAGGGTCCAACAGTAAAACACGACAAGGAGGATTGGGAGTGTACCCTTGCCTGAATACCCGACTACCTGGATAGTACGTGCGTAGTAATCTCCCTGAGTGTTATTCTCGGTGTATTGCAATGTTAAGACGACCAAATGGATAACTCAGATGGTTTCAGGATTCCTAATGGTGTCTCCCGATATATTCAAGGTACGTGGGAGCTCAAATCCGTAGTGGTGATGTCTAATGCACAACCGTTCAGCAAGAGACCTTCCGATATACTACCGAGTATGTGAAACACCTTTCGATATATGCCAAGTACACGTAGTACTTGGTGGGTACGTGAAAAAGCTTCGATATACCGATAAGTACGTGGAAGACTACAATACCCCCGGGATATAGTGCTGGCAAATAACGACAGCTGCCACGCTTAACGATGCCGGAACACGTCTCTAACTTAACACACAAGTTGCTAAAAGTTTTTAACCTAAGCTAGCGTTAATTTTATCTTATGCGGTTAAATGGATGCATGATGTGAAGACTTGGAATTTAAACAAGATGCAAATCTGATCTAAATGAAAATGCAAGTCTTTCTTTCAATGAAGTCCTACTTAACAAGGAGAGAGAGATATGTTTTCTTCCCAAATGCACAACCCAATGCAAATGCAATTTTAGTTCTTTCAAAAATGACGGAAAGAAGTAAAAGATGCACCCAAAACTAACCCAAAGCAATAAAAGAGATCCTTTTATGAACACCACATACAATAATTCCAAACCATTTCCTATCTTTTTACACTTGAAAAAGACACATCTAAGCTATGGAAAGAAATATTCCACAAACGTTTCCAATCAAATGCAAGACAAAGATAAGCACTTAACAATCTTATCTAACTCAAATGCACACAAATCTGAAACAAGCATTTCTTCTTCTTATGATGGTGAGACCAAGAATATCACACGATCAAAATAAAGTAAGAAGAATATTTATGTTTTCCAAATTTGTGAATATAGCAAAAGAAGGACAAAATCAAGCTTCTCTTTGAACTAAAGTGGAGACAAGGAAACAATCTTTCCCAAAAATGATTGAATAGCTCAGCATGTAAGGGAAACAAGATGCATAACCCAAGAAAAAGAGGCTCAAAAAGGCATGGATATCCCACACTTTTCAAGACTTTTCAAAACAAGCCAATCACACCAAACCAAAACTTTAACTTAAAACCTTAGTATGGGTCAAAACAACTGTAGGATACACGATTCATGGCCCCCCCTCGGCCATGAGCGGAAATTTTTTTTCAAAAATAGAACCCATTTCACTTTAAAATGTAAGCAAAACACTAGTTTTGACTCAAGGGGCCAAACATGGATCCAAAACCCAAAAGACCCAAAATCAACCGGATGCAAGCAAAACCAAAAGATGTATGCAAACGAGGTCTAGAAACCGATCCAATGCAATGGCCAGATCAGGTAAGGAGAGGAGAGAATGCAAGGGTGAGTGGATGCAGGTGGGGGATACCAAAGTGTCCACCACTACCAAATCTCAGACTTGTCCAAGACGGAACCCAAGACAACTCCAAATGAAACCAAACACTTCAACACACTAATAAAAAATGGGGTCTCTAACTGGATCTTGCAGCACAAAGGGAGTTTGCACACAAAACCAAAACTCAAATCAGGAATGGAGAAGGGATGCCTGTATGTCAGTTTCGACAGATTGTTGCAGTCTGTGTTTGTACACAGAGCGACGTCGCAGTTTACCAATGCGGGAAGTGCGACGATGTCGCAGTAGACCAATGAATGGGTTGCGACGATAGGCCAAAAGACAGAGAACAAAGACCAAGAAATGACACAGTGTCGCTCGGGCTCCACTGCCCAGGTGCGACAGGAGAGATCCAAGTTCAAGAATGAACCAATTCTCCAAACAATGAGAAATGAAATGGTTTAAAATGGTGAGTACAAACTCATAGGAGTACTACAAACTCTTGAAAGTGAATATTTGATGGTGAAACAAGGCTTAGAAGGAAAATAAGATTATGGATGGCTTGCAAAAGCAATCAACTGAAAATGACATTCAAATTGAAAACTACAAACAACAACTTCCCCAGTATGGTCGCCAGATTTGTTTGATGGACAATCTACCAAGAGCGGACTCGAGGCATGATCTCCCTAGCTCAACGCAAGTCTAGAACAAATAGGACATAATATAAATCACTCTCTTGGATCTAATTAAGGATGAAGGAACTAGATACGTTTACCTTATAGATTGCTAATCATTTTCTCCTTGAATGTTGATCCAAACTTGACGATCTTCATATCTAAGCTGCAAAACCTGTCAAGATAACAAGACAACAAAACAAGTAAAACACATCTATACAATAACAGATCTAAGTAAGCAGTCAAGCAGGCGAACTACACAAGATATCATTAACACAATGAGATTTTGGTGGAAAGCAATTATATTACTGTATTGAAAGGAAAGTACATAGGATAGAAAGATTACAACCATTAACTTGACGTAGCAATCCTCATCCGATCGAACCAATGCCAAAGCCTCCCAAGGAAGTGTGAGTCTCCCAATAGATGAGTAGAGATCTCTCCTAAGGTAATTTCACCAGCATGTAGACACTATAGACCTCCTCCCTTTGGAATGGGAGTGAGCTTCACTTATATAGGACTAAGTGGATAGGGTAGGTTGAGATATGGTAGGAGAGAGATAGGGGATCCTTCCGAGAGGTTAGGACCGAGTGCCAACTCTCCCAAAAAGGTCAGGGATAGGGATCCATGTCATCTAGCTTCGAAAATGGGCTCGAAGAAGCTATTTTTGTCCATTAACTGACATTGTCGCAGGCTGCAAGAGGCCAACCTACAACGTCGCAAGTTGCTTGAGGACAACCTGCGACGACCTCTCAAAACCCAGTATGAATGGGTTGGTATCTCTTCCAGGTTAATAACTTAGTCAAGGAAACTTTAGGGGTGATTACACTGAGTCTCATGATGGTAAGATTTTAGGTGTAACACTAGTTGTGTTCTTAAACATTTAATCTTCCTTTTACTTTTTCTCAATTCTTCAAGAGCACTTATGAGTTCGGCCTTTAGGTCCACCTCTACTTCCATATCTGATTCATCATCTGGAGCTTGATTTTCTATTCCCGTGAATAGAATTTTTGTGTCCTCATCTTCTTCTTCTTCATCTTCACTATCTTCCATAGTGTAAAAGATCTTCTTCTTCCCATTAAACTTATTTTTGTTTGTTGCAGTGCTCTTCTTGAATTTCAAAGAGGTTTTTCTATCATCACTATCATCTTGTTTGGGATAGGGACATTTTGATGCAAAATCCCCAATTCTTCCACAGTTAAAGCATTTCAAGGGTAGCTTTCCTTCGTACTTACCAGTACCTTTCTCAAGTTTCCTGATGAAAAGAGCTTATTCATCATCTAAGTTCTCAGAGTGGTTTTTGGGTAATGTTTCAGATTTCTTTGACTCTTTCATGGCTTTGAATGTTGCCTCTTTTCTTGATGGTTTATTATGTTTTGTTCTCATCTTATAGGCAGTGAAGATTCCATGTAAATCATCCACTGTTAGAAAGTCAAGATCATCTCGATCTTCTACAGTAGACACTTTGGAGTCATACCTCATTGCTGGTGTTCTTAGTACCTTTTCAACAACTTATTTCCCATGTATTTCTCCTCCCAGACCTCTAATTGCATTGACAATTTCATCTACTCTTAAAAGGTAATCTGCAATGTTTTCCTCTTCTTTCATTTTTAAAATTTCGAATTGTCCTTTGTATGTTTGGAGTTTGTATTTTTTGACTTTGGTAGCTCCTTCATACACATTTTTTATTTTTTCCCAAGCATCTTTGGTTGTCTTATATTGCATGACTTTGACAAACACTAAATTTGACAATCCATTCAAAATTGCACTCAATTCTTTTGCATTGGCTTCATATTTATCTTGTTCATCTTTATATGTCGATGGACTAGCTGGTATTTTATAACCCTTTTCAACAGCATTCCAAACTTTGCATCCAAGAGACATTAGATGGCATCTCATTCTTACACTCTAGTATGCATAATTTTCTCCTGTGAATAATGGAGGTCTATTAGCATCTAAACCTTCTAGTTGATCCATAGTGTTTTAATAGGATCTTCCTTCCAGTCATTCAACTGTAGTGAAGGAACCTTGCTCTGATACCAATTGTTGGTTTCTCCAGCAATACTGAGAGGGAGGGTGAATCAGTATTGCCTTATTTTTCCGTTAATTAAAACAATTAGTATTTAAACAATGGATACTATGAATCAAACAAGCAAGAACAGATAATTTTATCGTGGAAACCTCAAAGAGAAAACCACAAAATCAAACTTATTAATAAAATTATTTCTATAAAATTATTTTTCTGCTGCAATAGAAACGATGCTTCAACATCCCAGTTTTCTATCTGCACCAACAGATACGGATGCTGCAACACCCCAGTTTCCTAGCTGCTACTGGAAGGAGGCTAAAACCTCCTTGATAAGCTTCGAACTGCCACTAGTACCACCCAACTTCCCTGGTATTTATAACTTCTTGATTTCTACTTTATTCATCAATTCTGGAAATGCTTCATGCTGCTGGTCTCTCCCTTTCTTTATGCTACTGCGATTTGCATTGTAAAGACACTTTCTTCTAATTCAAAAACTTCATTTAAATACCTCTTATATTTCTGGTCGCACCTCTCCATTCTGTGTCTTTCCAATTCGTGCCTTTCCAAATCTTTGTTTATTAACTTCTAATTTAAATCTCTGTTTATTATTGATTTTTAATTAATTAAAACTTTGTGGGCATATTGACATCAATGCCAACACATATTTTAACATCCATAACCCTTGAAATAATGTTAAGTGAAGTGTTGTTTAAAAAATTGCATTCATGCTATCCAACAATGTTAGAGAATTTAGCCTGGTGACAATGTGATTTCGGGAGGTCAATTGAATGTAATTTAGTGATGGAGTTTGCACCCCAAATATTAGACAGATGATAAATATTTTATCTCACAATAGATGTTCATTTTGAACGGTGAAACGGTTAGAAGGTTAATAGTATATATGGACCCGAAATGAATGTGAGCATGAAACGTGGAAATAAATTGATTTTCTAGTTGTACTAATTAGCGATCTAACAAAAAATTCTCCTTATTGTTGAAACCACCAATGAAAAACAAGAAGTTTTGTGGGCTCACTTCGAGTAGTGGGAAATGATATTTTAAACACATACTCGAATTAGCATCTGGCATACATTGTTTTGTCATACAAAGTAATTAATGATTTATTCTTTTAATTTAAAAGTGTGTAGGTAAGACTGACATTATTTATCTCGGTTCATAAAACATACCACTCTTTGTATAAGGAGTGAAACTAATGGTAGAATAAATCTCAGCCAAGGAACACGCACAAAATGAAAAGAATGAGGTTTTGTCATGAGAAAAGGTATGTCATGGAGGGTGTCTTTTGCTTAGTTGTTTCATTTTGAGTCTACTAAGTAAATGAGAAGAAGATATATCCTACCAAATTAGTGTTCCTAAAACAAAAGGTCATTTGTCTTTGTTGGTTTGATATCCTTTACAAGTAAGATGCTATATTTTCTTAGTAACGTGATCAAAACCCATAATCTATAGAAACCCTTGTTTTTCTTAAAATCTTAGAAGTTCTAAGATTCACCATGCTTCCCACATTTGGAGGTAATTCCACCAAGATTTGGTGATCTACTCCTTAATGGGTCTTTGAAGGGATACATGTGTAGGTATTTTTCTACTTGGTTGTGATCCACTACTAAACCATGGAATATTGAGTTTTCTATAAAAGGAGCCAATCGTACTATTTAAAGGGTTTTATTCAAGAAAAATTTTAGGGGCAAAATTTAATCCATCAATTATTTTTCATGTTTTTTTCCAAAAACATATTTGCCAATTTGCATTTTTTGAAGCACTGTTTTGCCCAATTTTGATGGGGTAAAATTTTTTCACTCTAAAAATCACCAAATTATCATATAAACTATATAAAATCCTTAAAAAATTGAAATATTTTTAGAAAAATATCACTAAATATTTTATAGTTGACATTTTAAGAATTGGTAAAATTCGCCAACGTTTATACACTTTTAAATAAGTATGGATCCTTAAAATTTTCCTTGGTTTTATTTTTATGAGATTATTGCATAAGTCTTGTTGTTTGTGTTCAAAATTGAAAACCAAAGGAAATTAGATTGATTATTTAACCCTTATCATGTAGTATTTCAAATATTTATCAAGAATATTCAATTTGCTTTGTTTGTTTTAACCATTATTGTTGGATTCATTAGTTAATGAGAAATGGATTGAGAGAGGTAAAAGGATCCAAACTGAAGATAGCATAGAATACAAACTTACCACATTGCAGGGAAGGGAAATAAAAAGAAAACATGAACACAGATAAAAAGAAAAATGAAGACACCATTTTAATTCTAAGGAAAAAATATGGCATGGAATGAAGCTCATTAGTCCATGGATCAACTTGATTATGTAACCCTTACCATGAAGTATTTGAAATGTTTATCAAGAATATTCCATTCGCTTTGTTTTTTTAACTATTGTTGGATTGATTAGCTAATTAGAAACAGGTTGAGAGACGTAAGAGGTTATAGACTAAAGAGGGCATAGAAGACAAACTTACTGCTACAAGGGAAAGAGAAAGAAAACATACATATAGATAAAAAGAAAAATGAAGACATCATTTTAATTCTAAGCAAAAAATTTGGCATGGAATGAAGATCAAGTCTACAGAAAAAATATTTTAACACTAAGAGAGATGACAACAAATAGGAAGAGGATAGATGGCACCAAAAACCTATGTATGAATTATGAGAAAAGAATAGTTTCATTTAGATTGGATAAGGATATTTAGTAGAACCCGATTGAACAATAGTTAGAGTCTTAGACTATTTAGTTTAGAATGACTATTAGAAGATGGGTTGACTCAGGAAAGGATAAAGGTTACTCTTAGCTCATCAATAGTCTATATTAAGTCAGGATGGATTTGTTAATACATTCTAGCACAATTTTGATAATGAAAAGAGGATTCATCCCTCTATTACTCTAAGTTTGTAACTCTTCTTTGGTTTGTCGATAACCCTTTTCTCAGTTGTTTTGATTGTTATTGAAGAGACTTGTTACAAAGTTAATGATTTATAAATGACTAACTTGCTTGGAATTTCATTACATGTTTTATTTCAATTTTATGTGAAGTTCATATGGTGTATGATCCACTAATGAATGGTATTTATTATCTCATGATGTTATACCAAGTGGAGTTTGAATGAAAAGATAATCAATGTGTTTAGTAGTGAATGTTTCCATATGGGTTCGGTATTTAGTACTCCACTGTACATTATCTCATTCATCAGTTTCTTATGGTTTCTTTAATATATGTTTGAATAGATGTCATATGGCAATATCAAGTTGGTAATTGCAAGATTTTCTTCTGAAATTGTAGGTTCCTTGGACCACCTCTTCTATTGGCATAGTAGCTATATTTGTTATGTTTCATATATATATTAACAAAAAAAATTACAAAAAGATTGAATGGGCGTTCCTGACAGGAAACCAGACCTGTCCTTCATTGTTCATGCCATGAGTCCAAAAAATAATACTAAAGTCTGCCCCGAGGGGAAACCAAACTATAAAACTTAGTTTGAGATGTCATAATATCAGTCAAAACAAGAAAATATTTTTTAGGTCTATGCATGTCCAAAGCTAAGACAAGCAATCTAAACAGATAACCATTAGAGGAATAAGTATAAAAAAGAATACTATATGAGTAAAAAATATGAAATTAGCTTCTATAATCATCATCAGTGATTGGTATAATTGGAACATATGATCCCTAGATAGGAGACTGCTTTGGTTGTGGTGCAAGCTTCGTTGCAAACACCATTCCTATTGTATTTTTTCCATAATATTTAGATTAGTGTCTAGACTTGTGAGAGCTTTAATCAATAGGTTGAATCTATTATTGAGATATTCAATCTTGTCATTGAGCTTTTGGAATTGTGATTGGACCTCCTCTACTTCCCTATCTTTCTCTACCTAGTTTTCCATAAGAATTTCTCCCAACATTGTTTTGGTTTGATAGTGTAAGAGGACATTTGTGGCATGTTTGATCTCCCTCGTGCGAGAGGCACTATCATCTTGAATCCAATTATGCAGGTCTTATTTCTCTACTTCTGCAAGAAGAGATACCTTCTCTCCCTCAACCTGGGATTCTACCTTTTGTAGTTTTCCTTTGACATTCTCAGAAATTTGGAGGTGGTATGTTGCTTCTTCCTCCTCAATTTCGTATTTCACTCTTGGCATGTGGTTATAACTATGATTTTTCCTACTAGGATTCCCCCTTTCCCTTCTATTGAAAATCATGGTTGAAGACATAGGAATTGAAATGGAAACCGAGAATGTCAGGGCATAGTTACCAGAGTTTGTGTCTATCGTCTCTTTCCCTTTCTTGTTCACATGCACTGCTTTCCTTCCATCTACCTGGAAAGTTTCCAATGTCAATGTTTGTTGCCTCCGACATATTTTTTCTCCCTAGACACCCCATTCATGCTCTACTCACCTTTCTACTATCTTCCACCTTGCAATCTATTGATTGTGGAGCAATATGGGTTTTGAAAGCCCTTAAAAAAAATTATTTTTTACCTCCTTATGAATCACATACTATAGCCTGACTTCTTACTATGTGAGTTCCATCATTGTGACCTTTGTGTTTCTTAGAGTGCCAAGGAGTGAGCCATTTCCTTCTTAGAGCTTCGATGACACCAAGATTCATCAGGAGGATATGCATAAGAATTTTAAGCTTGGCATTCTTTCCTCTATCAAGACAATTTCCATCATCCACCATGATCATTAAATAGATCCTTTTTTCCTCATTTTTCTCCCTTCTGCACCATGATTACCCATCTCGGAATTGATAGGTTCATATTTCTTCGACCTTCCTTCACTTGCATTCATCCTCAAGACCATCACATCAAACTAATTATTGATACTAGTGGGTTTCCTCCTCTCGTTACAGAACTCTTTGTGTGATTTCATGGGAGGGGCAAGTGGCATCCAGAGCCTTGGACACTTTCCTTGGATCATGGATGCCCTCTGATTCACAAACTTGCACCCAAATTAGAGTGTTTTGTTTCATATATTACTTCTAAGTATTTGAATCACTTTCTCTATTTCTTCCATCTCTTTAAATTTGATACCTTGGAATATAACTTAGGTAAAGGTGCCCACTTGGATTTGATATACTGTGTAGTTGTTTTCTATATATTTACTCATACTTTTGCATGATACTTCTCATTTATTTTACTCTCCTTACACAATGAGAAATATTGAATTTTTTATGTATGAGGGATACCCCCTCTAGCTATTGGAATTTTCCTGTGAGCCTAAACTAGGTTGTTGATTCCTTAGCACCATTCCCTATCCATAAACAACCTAAGGAACAATACCATACAAACTATTTATTGTCAAATTGTTATATACATTCTCTTCTATCTCTTTAATCTTGTTCTTCATATTAAGTTTTCCTAAATTGTTGACCTCTCCTTATAGGGTTAATTGTTTATTTTCTTGGGTTTTCTTTTCCATTTCTTGTAATCTATTCTCCATTTTTTGCTACTTGTTCTCCAATGCTAATATTTTATTGTTTAGTTGTTTTTGAATATTGTCTTGCACAAATGCAAAATTATTATCAAGCATTACCTCTAAATATGTTTGAAATTTTTCTTCTCTTTCTTCTGACCTACATTTTTCTTATGATTCTATATTTTCGCAAATGATGTATGGAGTTACTTTACTCGGTCCTCTCTTGATATTTTTGGTAAATGTGGTGAATTTTTCATATTGAAATAAAGAAATAGAGAGAAAATAAATTATTACTAAGACTAGAATAAGGAACTCATGCACCTACTTATGTTAGTCTCATCAACTAGGTTTGCAAAGGTTTGCCTCAATGAAAATGCCCCATGAGAATACCTCCATCAAAATTCCCCATGAGAATACCCCCATTAAAATTCCCCAATAAAATGTCTAGATATGCTCAGAATGGTTAGTGAAAAAGATAGAGTGAAAATGCCCTGTGAACATGCCTTAGTGAAAATTCCCACATTTATAAAAGTGGGTTACTCACAGTATAAAAGTAACTTAATTGTAGAAGTGAACTTATAGGACAGAGTTAAATAATGATGGGAATTGCTTTACAACTTCATAACCTCCACGTGGATCTGTTAAGATCCTAGTGGGCGGCCTTCACTAACACCTCGAGGTTTTGGTGTAATGGTTCGTAACATTTGGTATCAAAGCCTCCACCCAGGTTCAAGTCACAGAGCGGGTGACAACATCGGCATTGCAATGTTCGTCTGAGGCTCGTACAACTCAAAGGGAACACCACCGTACCGGTGCACATCCAGCCCAGAGTTTAGACTGCGGAGCATGGTGGGATGTTAAGATCCTAGTGGGTGGCCTTCACTAACACCTCAGGGATTTGGTTTAATGGTTCGTAACAGGATCACCTACCATGTCACACATTTATTACTTTTTTGAAATTTTTTTAAAATAACATAAATTTGACATCTAGAATCGTTGGTTGGTGCTATTTTTTTAAAGTGCATATTATTGCATTTCACGTTGTCCTTCTAACTTGATATTTCCTCATTAATAGCACCTAATGACATACGGTTTTTACTAGGGGAATCGACAACTGGATTGGGGCAGGTACTCGCGTGACACGGGGTCTAGGGTGTTGGTTGTGGAGCCTAATCTTCCAGTCTCATAGATGATGTTGATTCATCCATGTTTGTACCCCAGGTTTGGTTATGATCCCAGCACGTGCAGCATGGGGCATTTTATGCCAACAGATTACGGGCCCATGGTTTTGGGTAACCCGTGGTATTTTCCCATGGTATTTCCCCTATAAAAGAAAGACATTGTAATACGGTTGTGTATTGTATTGTAGCATTGTAAATATCTATGATATTGTGAGAGAGACTGAGAGAGAGTGAAGGGAAGTTGCAGTGGATGTGATGCGGGTTTTATTCCTTCATTTGTTGGATGGTATAATAATAAGGACTAGCAATTTCTATGTGGACGTAGCCCGTCTTGGGTGAACCACGTTATATTGGTGTCTCTCTTGTAATGTATTTGTGTATTTTATATTTGCATCTTGTTTGTTGTTATTGCTCTGCGATCCTTTTTTCTAACATAGGGATCCAAACTCGCTACCACTATACCCCTAGGAGCATCCACAGGGCCCGAACCATGGCGCACGAGTAAGATTGGGTGGATTCAAACACGTGACCTTCCATTTACAACTGTTTACAACTTCTCATCTTAAACACTTGAGCTACCCCCCACAAGCACCTATTGACATACTTTTACCTTTGAGCTTACTGCATCTATTTTTCTCCCTCCCCACTTGCAACAAAGAACTAATAATATCTACTACTATACCATTTGTGTCTTGCTCCATTTCATCATGTTCCATTTCAAAAATCAATTTCTACTTATGAAGCCATCTTATCTGCATAATTTCATATGGCGAGTACAAGTAATCTCCTACTTATTAATTCCTACTACTTCTGATGGAAAGCATGTATCGTGGATTTACCATGAAGTGTGTTAGGTATATAAATTAACATATATATATATTAGATTATTAATTTAATTATTAAAATATGTATCATGTAAAAATATAGCTTTACATGAAGGGTCATCATGAGGCCTATAAATGCCAAGATCACTCATCATGGTAATTATCTTATTATCCATATTTTATACAGTTATATATCATTACTTATCCAATATTGAAAAATCAAATGTAATTGGTCTTGTATAATTCATTTAGTATTGGAATCTCATTTTATGAATAAATTATGATAAAATTATCACATACATACATACATACATACATACATACATATATATATATATATATATATATATATATATATATATTATGAATAAATGATGATAAAGTTATTTCATACATTTGGGAAGAATTTCAAGCCACAAAGATGAATGATTTTGGTTTAGTCCAGATCTTTGATCTCTAAATTAATGATGTAATAGCATTTTGTATTTGTGATGATATGGGGATGGGAATATGTGTTTTTGATGAAATAGGTATCAGCATATAACTACTGACCATAAGTCTGTTTCAAGCTTATTCATTTTTGTACTATTTGATTCACCAAGATGAATACCAATAATATGGTTTTTTTTGCTGAAAAGGAAAAAAATAAAAGTTATCTCATACATATAAGATTATTAATTTAATTATTAAAATATGTATCATGTAAAATATGGTAATTATCTTATTATCCATATTTTATATATTTATATATCATTACTTCTAACCCAATATTAAAAAATCAAATATAATTGATCTTGTATAATTCATTTAGTATCGGAATCTCATTTTATGAATAAATGATGATAAGTTATCCATATTTAAGCATTGAACCGCCACCATTTTTATAGATATACCATGGATACCATTTTTGATAAATTAGAGAATAAAATCGTTAAAACCAGGTTGAGAAGGCAATAAATAGAGTATTTGAAAGTTCCAAATATGAAGAACAAAATGAAATTTAACATCCCCGGAAGAAAAATTGGAAGCTACTCCATATTGTAATGGAAAACCAATCAAACTACACAAAGAATAAGAAGATAACAATAATGAATGTGAAATGAATTTTCAATATTATTTGATAAAACATTTATTAATAAATAATAATGTTAAGTTTGTCATTAGTACAAATCCCAATATTAATGTTGGAACTATTACAAACACCAATACGGCCATGATGACACAACAATTGCGAGAGCAAGGAGTCAAATGTGGATATGGACCTAATAATGGATACCAGCATGGATATGGATATGGTTATGGATCTGATGAATACGTGGATACGTTTTTTAATATCATGGATATGATGGATATAAAAATGGCTATCCATATTGAAATCTAAATTTAATACCTTACGTGGTAGCATTAGTTTCGTCTGTTCTCAACCATATTGTCGACTTTGAGCTCCCGAGCTTCTTCACCTTTTGAGAGTCGATAATGGAAATTTACAGGTGGCTAGGGTTCGAACCCTAGCCGCCTCATCCATCCACCACTCTACTTCTGCCTCTTACCTGCGATAGATAGGGTTTGGGCTTCTGTCGCGGGCATCACACAACGGGGGTGTTTTCTCTGTGGCGGTGTTTTTTCAGAGGTAGAGGTGGATTCTTCATGACAGCGTTGGCGGCGGTTCTACAGCGCCTTCGGCGGATGGCAGCAATGGCGGCTGTTATCCGGTGTCGAAGGATGGCAGCGGTGGAAACGGTTATGTAGCGTCGGCGGATGGCAGCGGTGGCGGTGATTCTTGGCAACGGCGGGGCTCCCTTGGCACCGGTGAAGGAGGATTCCGGGAGTGATGTGTCGCCACGGGGAGCTATTTTCTCTGCTCGGTGCTCGGTGTTCAGGCGACGTTTCTTCCCCGTGGGAGGTGGCTTTTCCTTCAAGTGGTTGTCTGCTCTTAGTGCCTCGGTGCTTGAGTGTACTTGTAAATGTGGGTGTGAATATAAATGGATAATTAAATTTCTATTATTATGATAATAACAATTGTTTTTTTTAAAAGGTGGTTCGCCGTTTGTTAGAGGGCTAGTCCACTTGGGAAATGGTCACCACCTGCTATTCTAGAGAATCAAGGTGGCACAAATTACAATCATTACAATATGGGCTCAACAAGAGCAATATGTCACTTACAAGAATTGAACCTGGGTGGGGAAACAAATAAAAGTTTATTTATTAAAAAATATTCAACATAAGAAGGAAAGATCTATATAAGACAAGTAATAAAAAAAATTGAAGATAGTAGTAAAATAATACTTGGAGCGAGCGAGCGAGAGGGTTGAGGGTTTTTTCCACGGGTATGGAGTTTTTTTAGGGTTTGGTCTTTGAGGGGTCAGTGGGATTTCCTATGGATCCTTGGTCTGGCAATGTTATTGTGGTTAATATGGTTGTGGTTATTTTATTTGTGGGGTTTATGGCTTTTAGTTTTATATTGTTTACGGCATCGAAGTGGGGTTTCTCTCTTTTTTGTGCTCGTTTATTACTTTTGGCTTAGAACATGGCAAGGTTTGCTATTGATAGTTTATCTGTCATGAATACATGGATTTCAAAAATTATTTTTGAAAATGACCTGGCTTTGGCTGACCCACTCCTCTGTGGGGGCTCCATTGTTGGGGGGGACTCAGGAGAAGATATTGGATCTGACAGGGACTTTTATAAACCGTGTAGTTTTATGAGACGGGGTGGTGATATTTCGCGGAGCAGAGGTGAAAAGGCTCAGCATCATCGTTCTTTGAAGGTGATTAAGTGCATGGGTAAGGGCGTTGAGATGGTTTTAGGCAAAGATCTGCAATTAGGGCGTGTTATGAGCCTTTATGCCCGTGCCCTGGCGGGGAAGCTTTGTTATACTAACATTAGTCGCTCTGCACTGGTTACTTGCGTAAATTGAACTCGAAGCCTCTGATAAACAATGTGTCACACGTCCATATGTTAGTTAACAATTGGGTGGTCTTCCATTTCCTGGATGAGGCACACGCTGAGTTGATTATGGGTCATCTGTGGGTTATTAATAGGGGGTCTCTATGCCTGAAGCAGTGGCATATTGATTTTGAACCGGCTTCGGAGACGTTACTGATAAACCATTACTAGGTCCTGTTGAAGGGTTTCCCATTGGCTCTATGGTCCAGAGATATCTTTGTGACCATGGCAAACCGGATTGGAAAGTTTGTTTTCTTTGATGATAAATCCCTTTATCATGAAGACAAACGTTGTGCATGGGTTCTGGTTGAGATGGATATGTCCTTGGGTTTACCGGAAACCATTATGATTCAGCGGGGGGAGAAAGCTTTTCGACAGGAGATTGATTATTGGCGCACACCTTTTAGGTGTTTTACTTGTGGAAATCCTGGACATCTTAGGAAAGATTGTGGGTCGAATTTGGGTCATGGGGATTCTGATACTGGGGATGCATTCAAGCAAGCAAGATGGGATATTGAGCCTAATATTCCGGGGGTGATCAATTCTTTGGACATGTTCCAGGAAGAGGTGCAAATGCTTACAAAGGTACATTGGGTGGTCAAGGTTCTTTCTTTGTTCACATGTAAGTTCAAATCTGTCTTTTCGGCCATTTTTAATTCATTGTCTCAGTCTGACATTTCTTTGCTTGAGGGTTGGGGGGCTGAGACATTGAAGAAAATCTCTCTTGTTCTATTGTCTAGTATAACCCCTGAGATTGCTTGTGACCCCCATTTGGTGAGAGAAAACCAGGAGGTTTTCGATAATGACCATTCTTTCCATTTGGGCCATTTATCTATTGTTTCAGACTCGCAGATGGTGAGGGATGAACATATCACTCTCCAGTCTGTGGCTACTAATCATGCTCCTGTGACTTCCGGGGGGGATGTACTTTGTTTGGAGGAAGGTTTATTTACAAACCCTTTGCCTGTTTTTAGTGAAGGCATTTTACTGGCCAACTCACAGTTTCCTACTCTCCCAAATGTGACTATCTGTAAAAAGGAAAGGGGTAGACGCAAAAAGGGAACTGGCACAGGATTCTTTGGGTGGTTCTGCGGATGTTCTTTTTCCTGATGAGCGTTCCTCACATAGCTGTTAACATGTGGGGAGAGTCAATCTTTGATCTCCTCAGTCTTTAGAGCTCTTAGAGCAAAGAGGGTCTTCCAGGAGGTTACTCCATTATTTTATTAACCCTAAATATTCGTGGTGTTGGGGGCGCACCCAAACACAACGCCTTCCGGAGACTGTTTTTTACTATTCGTTCGCATTTGGTTATGCTTCAGGAAACCCTGGCCGGTGAGGTGAAGGCTAGGGCTTTCTTTTTTCCTTATATCCTACTTGGGAAGTTTGTACTATTGGGGCTACTAGGCATTCGGGTGGTCTACTGACCGCTTGGGATCCACATCTTTTTAAGTTCAAGTCTTTTGTTGTTGGGGGGGGGGGTATCTTATTGTCATGCTTTAGTAGGGAAACTTCTTCCCCTTTACATGTCTTCAATTAATATGGAGCCCAATTGGATAAGCAGCTTTTATGGAATGGTCTTGCGGCTACTAGTTTGTTGGACATTAAGTCACTGGTCTTAGCAGGTGACTTGAATTTTTCATTGGGTGTGAGAGATTCTTTGGGTTTACATGACCTTCTGCAATCAAACTCCTCTTGGTTCATTAATCTATTTGATGAACATTGTCTTACATATATTGTCCCCAAACCATTGTTTCCGACTTGGTCGAATGGGAGAAAAGGTGATGCTGCAGTGGCTAAGAGATTGGACCGTTATTTTCTACATGAAGATATGCTTGGGACGTTAACACAAAGCTCCTCTTGGGTGGAAACCGTCAAACTTTTTGACCATTTTCCTGTTATTTTGCGCATTGGAAAAGGGGATTTCCCAACAAAATTTCCTTTCAAGTATTGCAATTTGTGGTCTCTGGAGACCTCGTTTATCAATTTGGTTCGATTACTTTGGGCTACACTTGAGAAGATACTTTGTCCTTCAGCTATGCAAAGGCTTCCTTCTTTTCTTAGATTGCTAAAGATTAAGGTGGTCCCTTGGATCCGGGGGAAAAAATCTTTGTTACAGTTGGAATTACAAGATGTTGAGTTTAATATCACTGCACTTCTCTCTCGGCCATTTGTTGAGACTGTGACTAATCCAGTGAGGGCACAGATTAGAGACATGGAAGATAAGAAAGTTTCCCTACTATTCATTAAGGAAGATATGTGGCGGTTAAAAAGTAGAGCACTTTGGATTTCAAGTGGGGATCAAAATACTAGGTTTTTTCATGCATTTGCTGATAATAGAAGAAAGAGAAATGCTATCTGGGATATTAGTACTAAGGAGGGGCACTTGCTTACAAGTCCATCTGGGATTGCGGAGGAGGTTGTCAAGTACTTCTCTGGTATCTTTAAGCATCCAAATTCTCTCAATTTGGAGGCTCAGATGCGGATCATACAAGTGATGCCACACATTTTCACTGAAATTGACTGTAATTCTATTTACTCACCTGTTACTATTTCTGAGATTGAGGTTATGTTAAAAAGTATGGAAAAGGAGAAGAATCTGGGGCCGGACGGTTGGTCTTGTGAGTTTTTTATCCAGTTCTTCGATATAATGGGTCCTGAACTTGTTCGTCTTGTTGAAGAGGCTTGGGTTACGAGAAAGATTCCTGGAGGGGTGAATGCAACTTTTATTGCTTTGATTCAGAAGAAGTCAAACCCTTTGACATTCTAGGATTTCCACCCTATCTCCTTATGCAATCTGATTTATAAAATCATTTCTAAAACTATTGCACATAGAATTAAGGCGGAATTGTCAAAAGGTATATCAGTCGAACAGTTTGGTTTTCTGAACCATAGATTGATATTTGACGCGATTGGTATGGCTCATGAGGTGATACATACTGCAAAACTAAAGAAGATTGAATCCCTGGTCTTGAAACTTGACTTGATAAAGGCTTATGATTATGTTGATTGAACTTTCCTTAGGCTTCTATTATTAAACGTTGGTCTTGATTTCTAGATTACACAATGGATTATGGGTTTTTTAAAGACTACAAATTTTGCAGTGCTTATAAACGGTTGTCCAACTTCCTTCTTTAAGGCGACCAGAGGACTCCAACAAGATGTCCATTCTCACCCCTGCTTTTCATCCTTGTCATTGAGGGGTTGAGTTGTCTTATTTATCAGGATAGGGATGAAGGATTGATAAGTGGTATTAAGGTTTCACATAATCATTATATTTCTCATATGTTATTTGTCAACGATGTCCTCATATTTGGTATGGGGAGTGAGCAGGAATGGCTACATTATAAGTTTATATTGGATACATTTTGCAGTGCAGATGGGATGAAGATCAACTTTCAAAAGTCATGCTTTTATTTAATTAATTTAGATGTGGATCAGTTATCTCCTTTGCATGGGATCTTCCCTCTTGATATATTGGATCTGAACAGGGGCATGACCTATTTAGGTTACTATCTTAAGCCAAATGCTTATTTGGTTACTGATTGGATTTGGATTGTTAAAAAGGTAGAAAACAGGGTGATGTGTTGGTTGCACGGGAAGTTATCATTGGGTGGTCGTTTGGTTCTTCTAAACTCAGTATTGGCAAATATTCTGATCTATTGGTTCAGCCTTGCCCATCTTCCGGTGTCCATTTTACATATGATTCGAAAATTATTTTTTAATTTTGTTTGGAAGGGTACACAATTCTACCATGGTTTCCATTTAGTATCTTGGGATCGTATATCAACTCCAAATCCTCTGGGGGCTGTTCGGGTACACAGGGTACTACCAAAGGACCGAACACCAAGAGCAACCACTTCACACAAACAGATCACAGATCAACACACCGATGTTTTGACGTGGTTTAAACCCTCTTGAGGGAAACACTCCACGGCCCCGACCAAATAGCTTCTACGGGACAATTTATTATGCAAAGAAAGAAAGTTACAAATGAGCTTCTCATAATCGATCAACTAAACAATGACCCTCCATGCTCTTTAAATAGAGATCATGGACCAATCGGGTGTTAAGCCACGGATCAAAGTTAGGTTTGATCTAAGAGAAGTTGAGCCGTCGGATCACTCTATGTCGGAAACATATCATGACCGTCGGATTAAGTATTTACAAATGCATACTAATGCATACTAAAGAAACACACTATCCCCAACGGATATATTACACAAGTTGATCTTAACTAACTCCTAAGTGTCTAAATATCCTAACATCCCCCCTTAAGAACAACTTGGGATAAGATTGAAATATTTACAAAAGTGACACTATTAGGAGAAGGAAGGAGGCATTAGAGCCTATCCCCCCTTAATGACAAGTTCTTGAACTCCTAACATAGATCAAAGTTTAGAAAACTTCGCTTCTGTAGGAGACTTGGTGAAGATGTCTGCAACTTGATCATCTGTAGGGCAAAAGAGCACTTCAAGAACCCGATCATGAACAAGATTTCTGATGAAGTGCATATGTAGCTCAATGTGTTTGCTGCGTTGATGTAGAAATGGATCTTTGGTAAGCTTGATGGCACTTTGATTGTCGCACCAAAGTGGAGTAGGTTGCTGCTGCTCGAATCCAAACTCTGAAAGGATCTGTCGAAGCCATAAAGCTTCCTGACTGGCATTAACTGCTGCTCGATATTCTGCCTCTGCTGAAGAAAGAGAAAGAGCTTGTTGTTTCTTACAAGCCCAAGTAATAGGTCTAGATCCCAGACTGAAAACATAACCTGCAGTAGACTTTCGATCATCAGGATCGCCGGCCCAATCTGAATCAGTGAAACCAACCAACAAAGGTTTCCCCCCTGTACTGTAATGAATCCCAAACTGAACTGTACCTCGAATATATCGAAGTATTCTTTTAGCTGCTTTCCAGTGACTTTCATGAGGTGTCTGCATATAACGGGCAACTCGACCAACGACAAAGGAAAGGTCAGGACGGGAATGAGTCAAGTATAGGAGACTACCAACAAGCTGACGATACAAGGTGGCATCGACTTCAGGTGAAGTACAAGTGGCAGAAAGTTTGACTCCAAACTGGAAGGGAGAAGGGGCTGGTGTACAATATTCCATGTGAAAGCGACGAAGAAGGTCACAAGCATACTTAGACTGAGAAAGAAAGATTCCTTCTTTGGTTTGCAGGACTTGGAGACCAAGAAAATAATGCAAATGTCCTAAGTCTGACATTTCAAAATTTTGTTTAAGACTGGATTTCACATGGGTTATAAGCTCAGGGTCACTACCAGTAAGAATAAGGTCATCAACATATAGAACAAGTATGATTAGATGGTTTCCTACTTTCTTGGTATAGACATTGGGGTCAGAATAACATCTAGAAAAACCAGTGTCAAGGAGAAAGTTATCCATTTTGGCATACCAAGCTCTAGGAGCTTGCTTAAGGCCATATAAGTATTTCTTAAGGCGGCAGACAAGGCTAGAGTTATTCTGAACATAGCCAGGAGGTTGTTCCATGTAAATTTCCTCATGTAAATCACCATGTAAGAAGGAAGACTTGACATCCATTTGATGGACTTCCCAGTTGTGTAAGGCTGCAAGGGAAAGAACAAGGCGGATAGAGTTCATTTTTGCGACAGGAGCAAAGGTTTCATTGTAGTCAATCCCTTCAACTTGGGAAAAACCTTTGGCAACTAACCTTGCCTTAAGTCTTTCAACACTTCCATCTGATGCATACTTAGTTCTGTAGACCCATTTACATCTGACAAGTTTTCTTCCTTTTCAAAGAGGTACAAGATCCCAAGTATCGTTCGCCATTAAGGAACGATATTCTTCATCCATGGCTGCATCCCAATCTGGATTCCCTGAAGCTTCTGCAAAGGTTTCTGGATCATGATTCTCGGAAACTTGAGCCAAAAGAGAAGAGGCTCGCTGAAACTGAGAACGTGTTCGACGTTGATCTCTAGGATCACCGGCAAGATCACCAGCTGCTTCACATGTTGAACGGACCCATCGAGGAAGCACTTGTGCTGGTGCAACTGGAGGAACATGAGCAGGTGGAGGTGGATTTTCATCCTCACTGTCATCATCAGAAACTGGAGTTGGAAACCTGTCAAGGAAGTTGGAAGAAGAAGAATAAGGCACAAACGCCGAATCAGGCTCGCAGGCCAAAGATGGCACAATCGCCGAGTTAGGCTCGCAGGCCAAGAGACTTTCATCAAATTTAACATCTCTTCTAATGATTATAGCATGAGAATGTGGTTGAAGAAGTCTATAACCTTTTACATCTTTAGAATATCCAACAAATATGCACTTTTCACTTTTAGGCTGCAATGCTTTCCGTTTTTCATCCGGAATGTGAGCCCATGCTTCACTACCAAACACACAAAAGTGACTTACATCAGGTTTAGTTTTACTCCATGCTTTTTCCGGTGTTATACCTTGTAATGCTTTTGTGGGGGTGCAATTAACTATGTAATTTGCACAATTTATGGCTTCAGCCCAAAATTGAAGACTTAGTCCCTTAGATTGGATCATACAATTAGCCATTTCTTTTAAAGTGCGGTTCTTCCGCTCAGCTACACCATTTTGTTGTGGTGTATATGGAACAGTGTGCTATTGTTGGATGCCTTGTTCAGTGCAGAAAGTAGTGAACTGTTTGTTAACATATTCTCCTCCATTATCAGATCTTAACTTAATAATTTGATGACCAGATTGTTTTTCAACAAGGGCCTTGTAGGCCAAGAACATGTTAAATACTTCGCTCTTAAGTTTTAAGAAATAAACCCAACTACGTCTGGTGTAATCATCAATGAAAGTTAAGAAATATTTGAAACCAGAAAAGGAAGCAGATGGAAGAGGACCACACAAGTCACTATGCACAAGCTCCAAGGGAACCGAGGCATGCCAAGAGGCACATTTGTCAAAACTGTCCCGATGATGTTTTCCGAGTACAAAACCGGAGCAAACACCATCTCTGCAAGATACCATCGGAAGACCTGTCACCATATTTTCTTTACATAGTTGTTGCAATGAGCGATAATTTAAGTGACCAAATCGCTCATGCCAAAGTTTGCTCAAGTTATCACTATGAGCAACAAAAACTGAAGGGAAAGGTGATGACCCAAAGTTGTTAAACTTGTACAACCTGGTAATATCATCAACAATTCCGGTAGCTAGAACCTGTTGAGGATCTTTAAAATCCTTGATTACAACTTTGTGAGGTGTAAAGGTCACAATTTTACCTTCACCAGAATGAGCGATCTGATAGACTGATAACAAATTGCAGGAAATTCTTGGAACACATAGTACATCACTAAAATGACCATTATCTACTGGAACTGTTCCAGCTCCTACAACACTTAGAGATCTATCATCATCAACAAATATTTGTTTGGTGTTACATTCATGCATAGTAGAAAAGATGGCTTGATCCTTAGCCATATGATAAGATGCTCCAGAATCAATGAGCCATTCATTTGAAGTAGAAGAAGAAGATGCATTATAAGAATAACCAGATGCACAAAGTGCATGTCCATGAGAGGCAGATTCTGAAGGCGAATCTAGGCTGATGTGGTGTTTCTTTATTGCTGCTTCCAAGGCTGCCATCTTCTTGAAACACTTAGATTCATCATGATTATATTTCCCGCAATAGTTGCAATGACGCTCAGTCTTCTTGCCTTTTGGCTTGGATCCTTTGTCATTTTTTAAAGAAGGAGTTGACTGAGAGGGTTTTGGACCCTTGTTTGACTTATTATTGCGAAAATTTTGTTTCTTGGGAGGCTTGGACTTTTCTTTCTGTTGGGACAATAAGGCTTTCCCAGATGTATCTGCATTGTTGATTATTCCAAGATGAATGAGTTTATTTTGTTCCCTAATCAAGGAATCACAAAAGGATTCAAGACTAGGCTCTTGATAGCTAGCTGCATTCAAGGATGCTTTCATGGAGTAAAATGTAGATACAAAAACAGAATATGCAGGTCCAAGTTTGGAAAGAATATGATAAATGCATTGTTTGTCTTCCCTCTCAATCTTACATTCTGCACATAAGAGCTTGACAGTTTTGTACTTAGATAAATAATCTTGAATGCATGAAAAGTCACTTGGATTTAAAGAAATCAACTCATTTTCGAGTTGGTGACCTCGAATTTCATTGTGTTTACCAAACACAGATTCCAACTTGTCCCAAGCAGTATTAGGTTCATCAATTCCAGATATGTGGAATCGCAAATCAGTAGAGATTGACATCCCAATCAATCCACGAGCTTCATCACATCTATTTGCCCATTTTATTTTCTTATCATCATTAGTGGGTTCTTTTTCTTTCCCTGTGGTAATTCTGAAAAGTCCCCTACTTCGTAGAACATCCTCCATACGAGATTTTCATGAGAAATAGTTGGAACTATTAAGTAGAATATCACAATGGGGGGCCATATTTATAAATTAATGGCTGTAAAAGCAGAAACCAATAGTCTGGATGTGAAAAGCTCGAAAAAATAGGCGGTTTCAAAAAAACGGCACTGAAAACTGACTCTGTATGATGAAGTTATGCTTGAACAAAGAAACTGTTGAAGATGTCCCCAATAGTGACGTGGCAGCTAGAGAATGTCCAGCAAAAAAGAACCCCCCTCTTCCCAAGATGAACCTTTTGACAATCACTTTACAGGAAAGTTGCTTTAAGTGAACCACTTTTGTAAAATAAGTGATTTCACTTTTACAATGATATTACTTTTAAATAGTGTAACAATAAAAAAAAACTTAAGTGACTCACTTGTATTTTTATTTTTTATTATTTAAGCGAGATGCACTTTTACAATAAAGTAACTTGAAAATAAAAATTGCATGCACTTTTCCTTTTAAAAGTAACTCCCTAAGACTTGAACTCAAGACCTATTAAGGAATAAAGCAACTTTGAACCAAGTGAGCTAGATTAAAAGGTATGTAAAATATGGGAATGAGGAAGGGTTTTTTTTTTTTTTTTTTTTTACTCTTCTTGCTCGGTTTGCGTGCTTGCCCTTTCTCCTGCAAAACAGACCACAAAACGAAACAAAAAAAACTTTTCCACACTTGTGGAGTTAGATCTTGTTAGCTTGCCCGAAAAGTATACGTTTTCTCTCTGTTTCTGATTTGCGATCGCTCAAGGTGCACGGCAAAGAGCATACGCAGACGGGAAAGCAACAATCCGAACCCAAAAAAAATCTAACAGTAAAAAAAATGAAATATGAGATTTTTTTTCTTATCAAAAAACGAAATAAAAAAATGCGTCACTGTAACATTATACCTTCAGATCTGATGAAATACGCGTTTCTGGAGCAACCGGGAACCGTTTTCGATCAAACGAAAACTATTTCCTAATGGAAACGATGCTCCGGACGCAATGGAACACCTCCCACGGCCCAGAAATGCACAGAAATATTAGAACTAGAAACCCTTTCGAGTTTCGGCAACAACAGTTCAAGAACTAGATCATAACTGGAAGCGGCACTTCATAAAAGCTCTGATACCATGTTCGGGTACATAGGGTACTACCAAAGGACCGAACACCAAGAGAAACCACTTCACACAAACAGATCACAGATCAACACACCGATGTTTTGACGTGGTTTAAACCCTCTTGAGGGAAACACTCCACGGCCCCGACCAAATAGCTTCTACGGGACAATTTATTATGCAAAGAAAGAAAGTTACAAATGAGCTTCTCATAATCGATCAACTAAACAATGACCCTCCATGCTCTTTAAATAGAGATCATGGACCAATCGGGTGTTAAGCCACGGATCAAGGTTAGGTTTGATCTAAGAGAAGTTGAGCCGTCGGATCACTCTATGTCGGAAACATATCGTGACCATCGGATTAAATATTTACAAATGCATACTAATGCATACTAAAGAAACACACTATCCCTAACGGATATATTACACAAGTTGATCTTAATTAACTCCTAAGTGTCTAAATATCCTAACAGGGGCTAGGGTATCTTCAATTTGTTTTGGGTCTATAGGGCCTTACATACAAAAATCCTTTGGCGGAGTCTTATGGATGAGGAGCTTTGGGGGAGGATAATCCATGACAAATACATATACCATGATTCGGTGGTTGGATGGATTCGTGCTAGTGTAAATAAAAGAGGTAATTGCTCTTTTGTATGGTCTGGTTTAGTGGCTATCTCTCCGATTATACTTCACAGGTTATCATGGTTGGTGGGTAATGGTTTTCAGGTCAGAGTGGGACTAGATAGGATTCTTGGGAATTCTTCAGCTAGTGTTCTATCTGCGGAGACAGTTCAGATTATTAATGGAATGGGGATATTTTTCTTAAATCGGATTAAAAAAGAACAAGGTGAAACCCGGATGGTGAATTCTTGGATGTCGGATCGGGAATTAGATCTTACTAGTATAGCGGCCACAGAGTGGGATTGTTATATTTCTGGTTTGATTCATGTTGGGATCTTTTTGACTGACGGGCTAGACACTCTTATTTGGGACTTTGGTGGCGGTGATGGTTCGGTTTCTACTTCTGCGGCATATTTGTCTATTGATGAGGATTCTCGACATCCACTTCTGAATGGTGGCATACTTCTCTTTGGAAATGGGATATACCTAGTAAAATCAAACTCTTCCTATGGTTGGAATTCAATAATAAGATTATTGCTGGTGACCGATTTAGAATGCATGGTGGCATTGGGCTGTCTGTTTGCTATCTATGCTTCAGTGTTAAATAATCATGCATCTATTTGTTCACAAAATGTTCAGTTACTCAACAACTTTGGGAGGAGATTGCCATTTATTTCAGATTATCTGGCAGTTGGTCGGGGAACTCTTTGGCCCATTGTGTTAAATACTGGCACATTAGACATCGTTTGCAGATTGCTTTTCCCCTAGGCTTTATATGGCGTATTTGGCGATTGAGGAATTCGTTCTTATTTGAGGATAAATATTATACTTTCAACAAAGCTGTTCATTTTGTTAAATATTTTATGTTGGATGCTCAGATACATTCGCCTCATGTATTGAAAACAACTCCGAATCATCCTGTTATGTGTTATGATAACCCAGTTGGAATGTTTGATGGTGCGGTGCAGCAAGAGTATTGTGGTGCAGGTTGTTTCTTGATCCTAGATCAAGAACATCATGTGGAGCTATACTTTGGTTGTGGAGTTGGTAATAATTCCACATCTTAGCTACTTGCATTATGGGGTATTTTAACATTGGCTAGATATTTTGGGATTCATAGGGTGGATATTATTGGTGACTCTTGTAATGTCCCCATTCAAATAAGTGCATAGTAAGACAATCCCATCAATCCTACTAGTTTCCTAGGTTGGATGGGAACATGTGGGATGGTAATAAGGAAGCTAATAAATGATATTTAGACATTAGAAGGGTTCAAGTATTTAATAAATATGATGAATAAATAAATTCAAGAGAAATTCTAGGTGGCAAGTGGTTTTAGAGACATATGGAGGTGGTGGGACCCACACTAGCTTGATTTTTCAATGACACATGGCAGCTCTCTCTTGCCAATTCGAATTCATGGGAAGGTGAACACTCTTGGGTGAGTTGGTAAGTCATAACACATGGCATTGAGCATCTTAGGTCGAAATGGGATGGAATAGTAACCTCCATGGGAGAGGAAGAGTCAAATTGGAGACTAGTGGACACTTGGGCTAGATTCCCTAGTTTTATGACAACAATAATGAAGCATCTATGACATTTATGACAAAATTCAGACCTGACTTCTTACACCTGACCATTATGACATGTCAGCCCCAAAAATAGGCTCAAGGAAGGCGCTCATGGAGTTAGAGGAATCCAAAGAGACTCAAATTCGAATTTGGGAGAAGATGGAAGGTTGGAACTAGGAGACAAGTGGCAAATGAGGAATATTTCCTAAATGGAAAATTATTGAATCTATTGAGAGGATTTCGACCCCTTGAAGGATAATGTTGGTTATAAAATGTAGAAATCAAGTATGAGAATGGCTTTTGATGATTTGAGAAAAATTGCATTTGTGAAGAGAGAGCTAGTGGATGACTAGTTTCTTGCCTTATCCAATTTCGAGGGTGAAAGATTCCCATCCAAGTTGGTGTTTGGAGAGGCCACTCAGGTCTTTCATGGTGCTTTAATGGAGTTTGTATTTGTAGGTATCAGCTACAGGAAGTTTCATGGTTTGGTTTAGTGCAGCACTTTCTCTCCACCGTTTCCAGTTTTGAAGGCATATTCATGCTCCTTGAGGGAGGGCATTTTTGGTGAGCACTTGTGCTTCTTGAGAGAGCTTCTCATTATATATTTATGATTGTAATAGCTTCATATCCTCTGTTATTCATATTCAGAAAGTCTCAGGTCGAAATACCCACTGGTTGTATGCAAAACTATTGATTAATGAGCAAACAATGTCCATTTCCCCAATGCATTGATGTATGACACTATAATGTTGATTATTTCGAATGGATGGATGATTCTCTGATATATTTGTGATCAATATAATGCCATGGATGTCTTCTACAAGTTTCATGTACTGTACTTGAGCATTTGAAGCATTTTTATTCAGTTTAGTTGTATTGGGAGATGAAATAGTGCCATTTCCCCAAGGGTCGAATTGGGGGTTTTTGCTGTTGAATGTGAGAGAGTTATAACAGTAGTAAAAATCAATTAATGGTGCATATGAGACCTCAATAACATGCTTAACACATTATATACCTCTGTTCATAAATTTGTGGGAGTTTGGAGGCATTTGGAAGGCCATTTTCAGTGTTACCCGGGGGGATTTGATGCACAAATTACTAGTCAAAATTACCTATATTGATCAGAATACAAATCAAGTTTGCAGCAGTATTTGGAGGTCCATAAAACATCCCTGAACCTGATATTCAAGTCTAAATACCATTAATACACTCATACAGAAGATTTGGGAGCATTTGGGATGATTTGGAGGTCAAAACAGTTAAACTAGTCAAAGGTCGAAATTGGGGAAAAAGTTGAAAAATTGGCATTTTAATAAAATTTGAAAAAGGGATATTACAACTCTACTGCTATTATGAATTGGGTTTCTGGTAAACATCGGCTACAAGTTCCGGCCTTATCATATTACTAAAAAAAAAAAAATATTTGACTCTTCAAACTACCTTTACTGCTCTGAGATTTAGCCATGTTAGTAGGGTCTTCAACAAAAAGGCAGATTATTTATCTAAGAAGGGTCTTCTATTGAGCGAAGGAAAGGCTTTGATATGCCACTTTCAGAAGAATCAGCTTATGGAGGAAAAGGAAACATTCTTATACTGATTCTTCAGCTCGTTTTTTTGTCAGTTTTTTGTGATTATACGGTTATATATATTAGTACATAAGTTTTGTGTAGTTATAGATGGTTTGTTGTTTTTAGTCTTGGGACTTGATAAACCTCTGTGTTTTATTGATATAATCTTCGGTTTATGGTTTATACGGCTTTGATCTAGACACCTGACACTTGGTATTCATGGATGTTTTTTTAGCATTGATATAGTGCTAGCTAGTGATGGTTGATTGTAATTCAGATGAAGAGATTTTTCTCTTATGGACATGCTCCATTGTGTAGTTTCTTTGATTCATAAATGAATAGCAAGAGACTCTTTTTCTTCTGGGAAAAAAAATTCAAGTAATAATTAATGACACAATGTCATATGATGATGTACTTATATACATTGACTAGTCATTATGGTTGGGAAATCATGTTCTTTAGATATGATGTGAAACTTCATTTATTATTATTATTATTATCATTTGTTTATTTCATGTTATATATATTGTGTGTGATATTATGTCCTTTACATTTCCTTCCCCTTTTTTGTTCTCCAAGCATATTTATGGTAATGCTTTATGTATTTGTTCTAGCTTGTAATGCCTTGTCATGGTTATCTATTCTTGAAGTTGTGATGGTTGATGATACAAGAGTGAAGAGTTGAGAATAACTTCCTTATTATGAAAGGGTCAAACCACCATAATTCGATTTTAGTAAATTTATGTGGTGACAACTTCTATGATTTGAGAAATGATAGGATTCCACAATTGAGATTTCTTCAATCTAATCTAATAGGGTCTTCACTTCACTTTTCATATTGATTTCATATTTAGTTAATTTTGTTATGAATTTTATAATTAGGATGATGATAAGGCATCCTTGTACCTCGTGTATTGTTTTGGAACCTTTTTCTTTTGATACCTCTAATTATTTATTGGTTGATAAGATTTCAATTCGATATGTATTGGTTCATTTTATTCAATGTCTTGAGTTTTACATCCAATGGCTTCTTTATTCAAACAAGATCGACATTTTTTCTTTATCATGCATTGGTTCTTTATTGTTAAATTTCTTCAACATTTCTTGTTGTGACTTCTTTTCACTTTTTCACTTTTTAATCTATGGGATCAAGCTTGGGTTATGATTATTAAGATGATAAATCTATCTGTCTTTATCAGTAACAACCTTGTAAAATTATTTTTTCATCTTTTGTATTGACTTTTGACTATCCTTAAGGATCACCTTTGAGATATATGTAAGGTCTTTTAACGGAGGAGCTTCTAAATCCGACTTCATTGTAACATCCTGCAATGTTATCTTCTCTTTCTTAAACAAGAATGTCAAATTTAGACTTTATGTTTAAGATGAAATTATCCAATGTTTCATCCAAAATTTTGTCTCCCTTATTGTCCCACGAGGATCTAACATTGAATTGTGATATAAAAGTATAATCCCCAATTTTTAATTGTAAATTAATTATTTCATATTGTTTTTTATCCCACAAGTCCATTGTTTCAATTATATTTGACTTGGGAATAAATAATTGGTCAGTGAATCCATCACTAGCAATAGAAATAGTAATAAATATCCCTTCAAGTTTCCCTTATTGCTCAGGAACAAGCACGAGAGATGGAAATGGAGGTCCACCTGCAAATGGTTGCTCAATTCCAACTAAAATGGCCTAAGAAAGATATACATATATTGTCAAAAGAAATATACAACATAATGCAGGACTACATGCACTTAAATTAAGGTCTCTAGGACTCGACATGATGTTTTGAACATGTATTGTACATGTGAATATTGAATTTTGTTCAAAATTAGATACGATGCATGAGTTTGGAGTTGAACTTTCCCTTCAACCTATTGCAATATCACTCTTTTCCAAATTCACCAAGTGGTTTTCTTAACTATAGAAGCCATATTTTGAAAATATGTAACAACAATCGTTTTGGATTGGTTCCCTTTGTTTTTTATGATACATTTGGGTTTGAAAGTTAAGTGCATTACGCTCTAGATGTTCCTATGTACTTTGTATATTGGAATAAGATGTATGTCAATTGAAGTAGCATGTCTTTCAAATATTTTATGAAGGGAAAATTACCACTTCGTAATCATGATCATCAATAACAAGTAGAAGAGAATGTGGTTGTGGTGAGTAGATTTACCACTCCACCAACAACAACCAGAAGAGAATATGGTATAACAACGATAAGAAATAAAAAGAGACTAACGAAGCCAAGAAAGAAGAGATTAAAATTTATATTTAAGGTATTTCAGAAATTAACCACATCCATATTTATTATACCATGGATGAAATATTAAACCATCACACCATATCGTTTGGATGAAATATTAAACCATGGAAAACATTTAGATAACTAGCATTCGCCCCTTTAGGGACAAAAATGAACGCCGCTATGAGAAGAGGAAAGGTAGAAGGAAGAAAAACATAAGCAGAGATAGTACTTGAATTAAATAATTGAACGCAAATATACATTAAGGAATAAATCTCATTCGATTATTGAAAATGCACAACATAATCCAAGCGCAAATAATTCATTGACGCATAAAGTATCAACTAAGTGTAGCACCAAATCGCAAATATATATAGCAAGTAGATATGCAAATATCATTCATCAAATAACAATAGCCCTATTCAATATTTTATCAACATCAACATATAACTTTCAGATATGTATGTAATCCGAGTTGATTGATTTTATAGCAAAAGTAGAGAACGAGTTAAAACTGCGATAACCAATTCAAGTAGCTGAAGTAAATACTCAATTTGATTTGCCATAAAATCTTAAAAAATGAAGCAGAGAACATATCCCGACTGGTCCACAGAGCTTGTCAACTTAACCGACCGACATATCTCTACTGCTTCATAGAGCTTGTCGACTTAACCGACCGACATATCTCGACTGCTTCATAGAGCTTGTCGACTTACATTGCAAATTTTCGGTTGATGGGCCTAGTCGATAGGTTCTTTTTGTCGAAGAAAGAAGGAGATGTGAAATAACTGAACAAAAGATGGATGACTGTGCAAAATTGATAGATGTAGATGGTACTATTTATTTATCAATGGAACCGGCCACTGCTTCTTGTTGTGCACAGACCTGAACAATTGTTTCAGCTGAGATAGATAGATGGTGGTAAAAGTTTTCCCAATGGCGCAGTGAGTTTTGGATGTCAATCGTAAGTGTTGTCAGACTTGATAACTCAGTCATCTTTTTCTCTGTTGTCTTATTCTACATATGAATTAAGTCTGGACCAAATAGCTCAATTTTCCCATTGGCAACTGTAAGCAGTGTTTGGAGATGTGGTTGAAGTTGTTCCACTTTGAAGAGGTTGTTTCGGGCTTGGCTCAACCATTGCTCTTCACTTTTTATAATTTCTCCAATTTGCTATTTTCTATCAGAATTTGACCTTCGATGGCTCTACTCATGGTGTCGTCAGCTACTCGGCGTTGCTGTTAAAGTTTCTCAATTAAGTCACTTGTGTTCCGCATTTATGTGAATACATTGCCATAGTGTTTGTACCAGTTCCAGAGAACATTAATTACAGTAGTTGCTTGGTCATTATACTAGCTGAGCTGATCATATGCCAAATTAAAGGCTTCATATTGTGCCGACATCAGGGATGTTGTTATTGTGTCCTGTTCCTGTCGGTCCCTGATGAGTTCTTCTCGCAATCTCAACACAACTGTTTGGAATAACTGAAGAGCTTTATCAAGTGTGCTAGTCGTGTTGGAGCTGGCTAGAAGAGAAACGACTTCTTGTGCTAAGTCATGACACTTAGCCAAAAATACATTTTGCTCCTATTGTAATCCGTGTATGCGGTCTTCGGTTTCTAGTCTTCGGTGTCATTGCTCTCAACTAATTGCATCAGCCAGTAAGTCGAGCTCTGTTTTTGTTGCTTCTTGTGGCTTGTATGTCGAGATAAGGCCAAATTGGTTGAGATGTATAGATAATCGACAGCTGAGACATATGATCCAAATGTTATTTTTATTGTTGCAACTCTCTATTTTGGTGTCATTTGTCTTGACGTTGCTTTTTCTTGGACTTCTGTTGAGATTGTGGAGGCTTTTTGTGTGTCTCGGCTACTTCGCGTGAGACTTGTGCTTCGTCAATGTTTTGTTCTGCTTGTATTGAGCTACTTGGTACGGCTGCTGTATTTGTCGAGAGTGCTTCTGCGGCCATTGGTTGATTGTCTTCTTGTCCTTGTTCCGTGGCTGCTTTAGTGATTTGTGATGCTGGTTTGGCTTGTAGTTCCATGGCCGCTTTAGTGATTTCTACTGCTGGTTTGGCTGCTGCTTCGAATATTTCTTGAGTTGGTGCTTCTTGTTCTTGAATTTCTTGAGATGGAGTAGTGGTTCCGTTAGCAAGGTTATGGAACGACACATTAATATCTGCTATGTCTTTGACTTGGGGAGCAGGGTTGGAAAGGGAGCTTCCAGACAGTTCTGGTTTGGCGACAGGTGACAACACTTCTGGTATCAATGGTTCGAATGAATTTAGAACTTAAAGTTCTGGGGGTTGTTCTGGTGGATTGACAAAAGGCCGAGGAGGTGAATGGGATTGCACTGACGAGTTCACTAGAAAAGGGATAAACTGTGAATTTTCCTCACAAGAAATGAGATTGGTGGGGTCCAGATTACGCTTAAGATGTCTATGATGCATACCAATTGCTTCTGGTGCTAAAGTAGTCGGAGGGTTCAATAATTTAGTTGGGTCATCTCCAAGAGGGGCCGAATCAGTCGATTGGTTATTGTCGATTAAGACATGTTTCTTCATCACTAATTCTTGCCATTTTGGGAACATATTGGGAATATTGGTTATGAACTGCATTAGGTCTTGTTTAGTTTGAAATGTTTGACGAAGAGGGAGAGGAAGAGATTGTACAACATTTGAAAATTGAGTTAATGCTAAAGGTGCAAGTGGAGTACTTATAAGTGTAGTGAAAATAACGTCTTCCGTCACAATAGTCGGAGACATTGGGGGTGAACTTAAAGTCAAGTCGATGGAATCCTCAATCATAAGCTAAACTTTCTTTTTAGGTTTTGGTCGGCCACGAGCTTCCTCAGCTTCCAAAAATCTCTTAAACTCCTCGTCAACTGGTACTTTATTTTTAGCTGCATTCTCGAGAATTTTTGTTGCACTGTCGAACAATTCTATCTCGTCTTCCTCAGTCGGCTCTTGTATGATCATTTTTCTTTTCCCTTGCCATGCAATTGTACATTTCGTGTTTGTCGAGCTTCTATTAACTCGTTGGCTACCTGTTGAATGTTGTCACTCGTCAAAGCATATTCTGGGTTGTCAGAGTGACTTTGTTCATCTGAATGTTCGGAGGGTCTTCATGTGGTGTAAGAGTAAGTGCTAGAGGTTGTTGTGCAACTATAGGTTCAGCTTCATATAGAAAGGTGTGCATATATAAGCGGCCTTCATACTCTTCCTCTTTTTCTGGATCTGTTAGAGGTTCAACTATGGGGACGCTGACCTCTCGGGCCTTAGCAGGAATTGTTAGTATTGTATTACCTTGTCTGCTTAGATCATTGAAGATTTCTTTAACGGAAGGGTAAAATTCAAGAGCTCTTGCGGTGCCAGACCTTGGTGTGATCCAGTTCAAGTTGGATGTGTGCCGACGGAGGCAAATTTCGTCGAACATTTTGAGGTACTCTCCATCTGTTGGATACAGTTTTTAGGTTTTGAAACCACTTCCAGCTAGATTTTTACAGTTAAGGGACCTAACTGATTTCCCCCAAATGTAAAACACTTGAAGTTATGCTTTGACATGGGTCTTTCTAGAACAAAGTCTTTATTTCCTTCTGGTCTGAGATGCGTCATGGAAATCCAGATAATTAGAGATGGGTACCGAATGGCCGCTTTATCATTTTGACATTTGGAGCATATCGTCCGGATAATGTCGGCTAAGTATTTTGCCCAATTGTATTGTTTGCCACTTACTGCCATGTTCAATACTGCCTCTAGCATTTCAATTTTTAGATACGAACTACGACTCGAAGTTGATAAAGCGATCGAAACGATTCGAGCAGCTATCTTATAATTTTCATATTTCATGTTACTTATCACTAAACCTCGAGAATTTTTTCCATTCGGGTGCTCTGTAAATTATTTAATCAACTCTAGCATGTGTCGAACGGGTACGTCTTCGCCTCTATTTGACAATCCTGTAATCTTGTAAATAAGTGCACCATTTATCTCAATCGAGGTATCAAAATAAAATTTTCCATTATGATATCTGCTAACTATGAATTGAGCAATAATATCCTTGATTTCGCCAAATGATTCAAGTAGAGGTGCTTGCATGTAATTCAGAATTGTAGCAGCCCGCAATTTTACAGCTTCTTCTCTCCATTGGCCTTTTAAATCTTTTCCCCAAATTAGAATGTATTTCCATGTTCTTCGCCAATGTGACTCATATACCTTAGCATTTCGAATTTGCTGCAAGCGGGTTTGCAACGGTGTTTGGGCTGTCTCTAACTCACGGACTTTAGCTGCGACTGAATGAGTGGTTATCTGAACCATCTTGGGCGCCATGGTTTCTATGCAATTATAAAGATCGCAGATGTTTTTCGGTATTTGTTAAGTCTGGTTTTCCAGTTCTTGTAGAAGAGTATCGAGGAATCCTCGACTTCGGGATTTAAAAAAGACGAGCTCGGCACGTGTGACTGTAAAGTACATGGGTGTAATAAAAATTGATTTAACAATGGAGTTAATTTTGATTGACAGGCTATCCGTGCCTCATTAAGTGGATGCTTTTCATTTATGTTGGAAGGTTGTCGCTTTCTATCTTTTATCTGATCATGTCGGTTATGGATAAGTTGTCGATTTTGATTAATATGGTGATTTCGACTTGTATGTGTGGCGACTTGGAAACTTCCATCTTGAAATCCTTCGTATTGTTGATGCATAGAGTTGATATAAATTTTTGTGGATTTCCAACGAGTTACACGTGTGGTCGACCTTCGACGAGTTATAGATTTGGTCGGCTTGATTTTTCCTGATTTTGGATCATATATACTGGGATCATGAAGTTTGAAGTTCTCTACAAAATGGATGTTGACAAATAACTTTTTTTATATACATTTTTTCTGTTTCTGGTTTTATAGGTCATAATACAATGTAAAGTAGTTTTGTGATTATGCCAATTTGGCCTCTGTGCAACTTTAAGTTACATTTTGGGTGCTCACATCAAGGAGGTGAAATTCGTCAAATCTAGAAATGGGTCGAAACAATATGTGACCAAAAGAGAGTTTTGATTACTACATTTGGCATAGTATATGTTAAAGTTGAGTCTGGTCGACTTTTAGACTATTTTGGCATGCTCGAGAGGCGACTGTACAAGTCGGTGAAGAGTGTTCGATTGCTTTGGCATAGCTGACAGGCGATTGCAAGAAGACGAGCTAGGCACGTTTGACTGTAAAGTAGATGGGTGTAATAAAGAGTGATTTAACAACGGAGTTAATTTTGATTGGCAGGCTATCCGTGCCTCATTAAGTGGATGCTTTGCATTTATGTTGGAAAGTTGTCGCGTACTATCTTATATCTGATCTTATCAGGTATGGCTAAGCTGTCGATTGTGATGAATATGGCGATTCCGATTTGTACACCTTGCGACTTGGAAACTTCCATCTTGAAAGCCTTAGTATTGTCGACGCATATGGTTGATATAAAATTTATTTTTTTATTTTTCCAACAAAATAGGTTGTATTAATACTTAGAATCATATTCATTTATGTTAAAATATTGAAGTTAAATCTATCTGTATATATTTTTTAAATTGAGTGATTATTTAATTTTATTAAACTTATGATGGCATTTAATCCATAATAAATAATAAAAAATGTGAATGTATTGTTTACTAAGTAGGGGTAACTATTATCTATAATGAAATAATAGGAAGCAAGTTGTATGAAAAATGATATATTACAGAATGAGAATTTTGACAAAAATATATAAAGATAATTATTAAATATGGGAGTTGTCTATTTATTCTAAGTTTTGGAATTTTCCGTGGATTTTTGTTGGAATCTATAATATCGATCTCCAACAAGTTACACATGTGGTCGACCTTCGACGAGTTACAGATTTGGTCGACCTGATTTTACCTGATTTTCAACCATATATATTGCGATCATGAAGTTTGAAGTTCTCTACAAAGTGGATGGTGACGAATAACTTTTTTTTATATACATTTTTTCCATTTTTGGTTGTATAGGTTAGAATACAATGTAAAGTGGTTTTGTGGTTACCCCAATTTGTTCTCTCTGCAACTTTAAGTTGCATTTTGGGTGCTGACATCCAGGAGGTGAAATCCATCAAATCTAGAAATGGGTGGAAAGAATATGCGACCAAAAGAGAGTTTTGATTAATAAATTTGGCATAGTATATGTTAAACTTGAGTCTGGTCAACTTTTAGACTGTTTTGGCATACTCGACGAGTGACTACACAAGTCAGTGGAGAGTGCTCAACTACTTTTCCATAGATGACAGGAAATTGGACAATTTGAAGAAGAGTGGTCGAGAGACTCTTGTCGAAGATCGATTGATTATGCTGATGAAAGATGTTTTGCGTTATTACAGTTGTAGGTGAAGAGTGACCGACAGAACATATTATTCTCTGCACTGGGGTTTTACATCATCGGGCTATTTCTGTAGTCACGACCGAAATAAGGGAGCGTTATCACAGTTGCAGGTGACAGTCCGCCGGTTCAGTTTTGAAATTTTTTTGACTCTCTGGCTATATGTTCCAAAGACAAATGTAATGAACAAGTCGAATATGGCCACCTGATGTACATATGTCGGTCGACATGCAACACCGGTTTATCAAGGAGGTCACTATTTTGAGACGTGCAAATAAAACATTTGAAGCAGACTATAGAAATTATTCATTATTACATCGACTTAAGTCGTCTAAATTCAACAGGTTTTCAAGATCATACCCTTCATTTATATTTATTCAATCCATGGGAAAGTCGACCAACGCCTCACTTAAGCCGATAAGGAATCGACCAACAGCTTTCACAATTTATCCACTATTTTATTTTGTTGAATAATGGTCTTACTTTTTTAATTTTATCGAAGCTATTTGACATGTCATAATATTATTTTGTGGTCGGCTCCTCATCCCTGTCAATTGGTAAAGTCTTAGTGTATTGGTCGAAGTCGATAGATTCGACCATTTTAATATGGTTGATATTATATTTTTGGTCAAAAAAGTGTTGAGGTCAACTCTTTCTTATGTAATTTTGTAATTTGGTCGATGGTTGAGTAGTTGATGGACTATGTATAGTTAAATTATCTTTCTTTGACGCTGATAGAGTTGTAAGTAAAGTTTGGTCGATGTTATTTAAAATGGTCGAGACTTTAACCTATGAAGTGAGGTCACTCTTATATTTAAAGGAGTTATTGTAACACAGATGTTTGTTTCTATGGTCGGCTGCTAAGGAAGTGGTTGGGCGCCGACTGAAGTGGTAGGGTTTTCATTGTTTCCCATATATATTTTTTCATTTTGATGATGATTCTCATGCCGTATAGAGTCTGACATAATTCCAAAAATTGTCTTCCACTATGGGAAATCGCAAATCTCCTTGATTCCAGGACAATATTCCAAATTAATAGCTTCTTCTTCCAAGTATTTCCAAAGTTATGTTCATTCAACTACGGATTTCATCTCGAGCAAAACTTCTTCTTCACGCAAATAAATTTCCTTTTATTTTCCCTTTCTTTGATTTAATTGTTAAAACCTCAATGACCTGAGCTTCTCTTTCCAACCCATAAACCTGTCGGCTTTTGGATGACCTATATAATTTTTCACCACATAATTTAACCTGTGAATGCACTCATTCAACAAGAAATCACTCATTAACGTTTATTTTTAAATTAATCTAAACATTTAATTTTTAAGTACCAAACAAAACAACGATAAAAAATTTCCACTAATCAAAGAGCATTGAAGCAATCATGGACTGAGTTATGTTCAAACGGAGATGCTTAGGCTATTTATGGTTTATATTGTAAAGTGGTCGAGCCTTAATATTGGTAAAGTAAAAGTTGTGATCTGTGTTCGACTAAGTGGTCGAAACCCTATGTGGTTTGGGTTCAAAGGGATTCGAGTAAGTTGCCTTGTTTTGGCAATGAGTAAAATTATGTGTTTTAATGGTCATCTCAATTCTATATAATATAGTGTTTTCATGGTCGAGTGTGTAAAAATAGTCGAATAATTATTTAAAAATATGGTCGATGTAACATTGTTGGGACATGTAGTTTGAGTCTATACATCATTACAGTGATAAAAAAAATTATATGCTGTTTGGTCAAGTGATAAGTCATTTTATTTGAGAATATGCGACCAAAAGAAAGTTTTCGTCGATACATGTGGCATAGTATATGTTAAAGTTGAGTTTGGTTGAATTTGAAAAATGGTCGCTAGATAAAGTTAATATAGATAAAGTCACTTTGTAGTGGAGTCGACCAAAATTTCTTCGAACTAACTTGTGCATCGACCAAAGTCATTGTGTCCATATCCTTCTGAGAACTGCATGGCCTCATAAGGCCATAACGAGGAACAGAAACATTTTGCAAATGGTATTCAACGGAAAATGGTAGAATCTCTTTAGGAAATAAATTTATCAGCATTTGAAATCGTTATAAATTTAGGGTCCTGATTGAAACGTTTCAGACAAACTATAAAAGAAACAATATGTCCAAATTGAAAAACTAATAATAAATTACAACAATAACATTTTAATCCTGCATCTGTTATGGGCTGATTTAATTCAACTGAGGTTGTCGGTAAATAGTCGGGTAATTATTTAAAAATATGGTCGATGTTTGTTAGAATAAGTCATGTTTGTCGGTGAAGAGTGGTCGACTGCTTTGGCATACCCGAGAGGCGATTGCACAAGTTGGTGAAGAGTGGTCGGCAAACTCTTGTTGAATATCGAGTGATTATGCTGATGAAAGATGTTATGGCCAACAGAACATATTCTTTAGACGGTCAATTTGTCTCGTTAGTGCCCAGGTCGGCTTCACGTTCAGGTCAACAAAAGCATGCATAAGTTTATCAACACTTTTCATTCGAGAAAAACAAATGTCGGCTAGATTCCTCGCTCATAGAGCGAATGGAAACTGCCACGTGTTTTGCGATGGTTCGTCAATTTAAGTTTCTCTTCATCAAGGTTTCCTGTCACTTCATCGCATAGTATATGTTAAAGTTGAGTCTGGTCGACTTTTAAAAATGGTCGGTAGAGTGTTTTCATGGTCATCTCGATAATATATGGTTCATGAGAATTGTCAAATTTGGTCAAGTATAACTGATGTACGTGGTCGACCACTTTCATCAATCCTCAAGTTTGGTCGAAGCAAGTTTGGTCGAATCCACTACAAAGTGACTTTATCTATATTGTATTTGGTCGACCGCTCCGGCTCAATACTTATTTTTGGTCGAACTGTAAAATATGATCAATGGCTATGAAGGGCATGTAATCAAGATGACTAATGCAGACACATTTGATGTGCATCTTACACATTAATTGGTCGAGTCTCTAAAAATAGTCAGGTAATTATTAAAAAATATGGTCGATGTAACATTGTCACGACATATAGTTTGAGTCTATACATCATATGGTCAATAAAAATAATTATATGCTATTTGGTCAAGTGATAAGTTGTTTTATTTGAGAATATGCGACCAGAAGAGAGTTTTCGTCGATACATGTGGCATAGTATATGGTAAAGTTGAGTCTGGTCGAATTTGAAAAATGGTCGCTAGATAAAATCAATATAGATAAATTCACTTTGTAGTGGACTCGACCAATTAATGTGTAAGATGCACATCAAATGCGATTGAATTAGTCATCTTGATTACATGCCCTTCATAGCCATTGATCATATTTTACAATTCGACCAAAAATAAGTATTGAGCTGGAGTGGTCGACCAAATACAATATAGATAAAGTCACTTTGTAGTGGAGTCGACCAAACTTGAGGATCGACGAAAGTGGTCGACCACATACATCAGTTATACTTGACCAAATTTGACAATTCTCATGAACCATATATTATCGAGACGACCATGAAAACACTCTACCAACCATTTTTAAAAGTCAACCAGACTCAACTTTAACATATACTATGTGACGAAGTGACAGGAAACCTCGATGAAGAGAAACTTAAATTGACGAACCATCGCAAAACACGTGGCAGTTTTCCATTTGCTCTATGAGCGAGGAATCTAGCCAATATTTGTTTTTCTCGAATGAAAAGCATTGATAAACTTATGCATGCTTTTGTTGACCTGAATGTGAAGCCGACCTGGGCACTAACGAGACAAATTGACCATCTAAAGAATATGTTCCTGTCGGCCATAACATCTTTCATCAGCATAATCACTCGATATTCAACAAGAGTCTGCCGACCACTCTTCACCAACTTGTGCAATCACCTCTCGGGTATGACAAAGCAGTTGACCACTCTTCACCGACAAACACGACTTATTCTAACAAACATCGACCATATTGTTAAATAATTAGCTGATTATCTGTGCTAATTTAGTATCCAAAGCGGTCAGCATGAACTCAACCATCATAATGCTTCGACCGAATTTGTTTCTTGTCGGTGGATAAGTCAGCAAACTTTTACACATGCGATATCAACTCGTCGAGTACATCAGGTCGACTTTACGTTGATTCTCGACACAACAACAACGCGGACAGTGAGGTAAGCATCTTATGGTCAACGGCAAGCTTCATTCGATGAGTAGTCACGGTAGAGCTTCGTTCGTTCGATGACTGTCAGCATGTCGATCGATATCTTTAATTGGCGATAGAAATGTTCTTGGTTTCACTGTTTGGCTGCATTATTTCGACATACATAATACTCAATTGCTGTAACCAGTAATGGTGTGGTCGATTTCAACGGTTGATGTTCTATGAATCTGAGATGAATTCCACACGTGAATAAACATAACACTGGAAATACTTGGAAGAAGAAGCTATTGATCTGGCAGATTGTTGTGGAATAAAGGAGCTTTACCATATCCCACAGTATCAGAAACGATGAAAAACCTACCAGGAGTGTCAAAGAAAGCACACAGGCGACTTATGGGGAATGTTACAAATCAACGACTGTATGATTGATTTGGCGATTTGGCGATTCAGAGTAGGCAATTTGGAGATTTGGGAATGTTAGAAATCAATGACTGTATGACGGGAAGCAATTTGGTGATTCAAAGTGGGCAGAAGTGAAAAGTCGTGACAGGAGACAGGAGGGTTGCTTGTAAAGCAAGCCACGCCCAATAGATGGCGGCAGGTCATTCGCGGGAGGGACGAACACGCGGCAGAATTTCATTCGCTCCATAAGAGAGGAATCTAGCAGACGTGGATGGTCAAGCTTCTCGTTAGTGAAACACCTTCGGCGTAATTAAGTGACCTCTCAATTATTATAAAATCATTTAGTTAAGCATGATATAACTTAGTCTTTATAGGATATATAGCATCAAAGTGATATAAATAAGAAAATTATTATATTAAGTTATATTTAATTATTAAAGTATATACTTAAAAAGGAGTATCATATTTTTGGAGATTATAAACTTAATTATGGATTTAGTATCAACAAAATATTAAGAATATTATTAAAGAAAGAGAAATGTTTAGAAAAAATGACAATGTACTAAGTGCAAAACATCATAAAGAAAGAAGGAAACAATGTTATATGTATATATATATATATATTATAGAATTTAAGATATTAATATAATTATTGAATGGTATGTCACCTAAGGACATAGTTTTACATGAAGGATCACTATGAGGCTTATAAATATCAATGTCACTAATCGTTGTAATCATTTTATCATTCATGTTTTACAAATTTATATATTATCAATTCTTTTTTTCCATGAAAAAAAAATGCATTTTTATTCATTGTTGATCAAAAATATATATCCTCGGTGCATAAAAGCATAGCTAAATCATAGAGAATAGAAGCTCAATGAAGAGTCTATCATAAGTGTGACTATCAATCCACATAACAACAGCTAGGTGAATAATCCCAATTTAGATTTCACAAAAATCAGATAGTGAAGTAAGTACCAAAGGCACAGATGTGCCCCCCTAAAACCCTTTGATACTTAAAGCCCATTCATGCAGCAATAGTCCCTATTTTGATAAGGCATCTGCTTGATCATTGAATTCCCGGTATATGTGACAAAATTTAATAAGCTGGAATGTGTCTCTTATTATATGCATCTAGGACACTAAAGGGGGCAAATCTTAGTTAACAATCTCAGCCAAACCTTGCATACTTCTTATAACCAGTAGCGAACTAAATATCTGCAAGTGATTAAGTCCACATCTGGTCGCTTGCCTGAAGAGGTAAAAAAGACCACTGAGATCGGCCCTGTAATTTGAACCATTCCCAATACATCCTATCCTAAGAAAATAATGGGAATTGTTGAGCTAGAGACTGAAACCAAAAGCTCCTCTAGAGTTTTGACTGGACCCATCAAGAAAATCCCATGCCCAGTCTTCAGCGATCCTAGGGGGCTTCCTTGGCTGATGAGCTCTGTCAACCTAATCCTATTTATAATGTTGAAATAAAGAGAAATATTGTGAGGCAATCTGGAATGTTGGTCTTTGATGATCATTAAATATGGTAGCATTTCGTGCCAACCACAACCCCCGGGCAATGATGAGGGGGAGAGACCGCAAGGGGTCTAAGATCTTGAATTCTAAAGAAGTGTTTGAAGCACCATACCACTGATTCCCCTACACACGGATTGGAATAGAAGACAAGCTTTGACATCTCACCCCACACCTTTTTACTATAATCACATTCCACATATATATGAAAAGACGATTCAGATGTAGCTTTGCAGAGGTAACAGAGACCAAGACCCTGAAAATGAAAGTGTTGTAGTCTGTCCCAAGTTAGAATCTTGTTCATTAATAATAACCAGAAATGCAGAGTTACCTTAGGGGGGTTTTATTTTCCATAGTGGCTTCCACCACCACCTATTCACCTCCATATTTTTTGGACATAAAGACATGTATCCAAGTTTTGCAATATAACTTCCCCCATTTTGATTAAAATTCCACCGCAAGCATCTTCACTTGTATGAATATGAATATGATATTTTACAATATTTTCTCTGAAAGCATTCCATTCATCCTTTATTTCCCTCGCCAGTCCAAGGTTCTCTCCTGAAATCCACCCCTGTTTCCACAAAGACATCCCCCTGTGCTTACTATCTTGTTAAGTTATTCAAGTCCTCTCTCCTACAAATGAGCCACCAACCTAGGGCTAAGACGACCTCCTTATGCTAAGCCAAAAATAGAATCACGTCCAACACGAATGGATTTCCCATTTCCAACATTCCATGCAAGAAAAGTTTCAATGACCTGAAAGGAGTTCAATAATGCTTTCCAATGATTGGAAGCCTTCCTGCAGTGCTTGTCTCTTCTTCTAATCCACTTCATAATAGTCAGAGGTGAAATGTATTTATCTATCAAAATATTTCTCCAGAGACTGTCCTTTTTCAAGAAATGCCAGAGAGTCTTAGCTGCCAGTGCCTTATTGAAAAAAGACAATATTATTCATGCCTCGTCCTCCCTATTGCTTCGGTGTTGCCAACGTAATATAATTTCACTAAATGGAAGCCCTGGTATTCCGGACTCTACCTCCAAATAAAGTTAAAGCAAAGTTTCCTGATAGAGTTGAGAATCAATACTAGAATAGCTGCGAGAAGGTGCCAATATATCATAATAGCCTCTAAAACTTACTTAACAAAAACCAATCTTCCAGCCCTAGACAACCAACGGTTGCACCAAAGATTAATCATGTCCTCAATCCTAACCACCAACCACCACCAGTCCCTTTTCCCATATTTATTTGGTTCAATATTAAAACCCAAGTATTGAATGCCATCCTATATCCTCTTACATTCAAATGGAAACTATCTCCACCAGAAACTGTGATCCTCCATCCGATTCTCCAAAATGTAGATAGCAGACTTATCCAAGCTAATTTCCATCCCCGTAGTTTTACATAATAGCTCCAGATTTGCTTCCATCCTATGACATTCTAGGTGGGAATATAGGAAAAATAAAAATATATCATCCACAAACATTAGATGAGTCAGATTTTCTCTACCATTAAAAGAAACTCCTATAATTCTTCCTCTATCTCTATCAGCATTCAAAATCCTACTGAGGCCTTCCATAATCAGTATAAAAAGATAAGGGAAGAGTGGACAACCCTTCCTCGGACCTCTTGAAGATTAAAAAAAGGGGGTCCTTGCACCATTTATAAGAACTACAAAGTTTGGGGAAGTCACATAGCTCATTATCTAATTAGTGAGTTCTAGAATGAAGCCTATGTGAAGAAGAACTAACCTCGGAAATAAGCAATAAGCCTTGTCATAGGCTTTGGAAAGATCGATTTTCATAGCATCCATCCTGAGGTTGCATGATTTGATGCAATAAAGATCCTCCTAGGTTGATCCCATAGCTTCATGAATTAATCTACCCTGCAGAAAAACAAATTGCTCACTGGAGACATACCTGGAAAGAAGGAGATTGAATCTTATTGCCAAAATTTTGTCCATAATCTTATACACTCCATTGCACAGAGAAATAGGCATGAAGTCACCAAAAGTTTAGGTTTATCTTTCTTTGGTATCAAGGTCGGGAAAGTCGAGTTAATTTGGACATAATGGCACCATATTTTCGGACCTCTTCCACCATATTCAAAATATCACCTCCCACTGTATCAAAAAAGTCCAGGAAAATTTCTAGTGGCCAACCATCTGGCCCCAGGCTTTTATCACGATGGAAATCCCCTAATGCATCCCTCAGTTCTTCCATTGATACTTCCTTGTATAGAGCCTCATTTTGATTCTGATTGAGAAATGAGGGAAACTTCTCAATGACTTGTAACATACCCAACATGTCCTGGTGCATTAATTCAGTATAAATAGATTTGAAATATTCTATAGCTAACTCTGATAAATTCCTGAAGCCTTTGACATAATGGCCTCCCACGTCCTTCAGTTCCCAAATGGAATGGTAATTATTTCTATGTGCCACCATTTCTGAAATAATTTTGTGTTCTGAATCATTCCCCACCTCAAGCTAAAGAGCCCTACTCTTGAGTCTCCATTCCATCTCTTCTTCCTTAAGAAACTTATCTTTCTCTATATATTATTAATTCTTATCCAATATGGCAAAGTCAATTATAATTGAGATTTTTTCCTTCATTTAGTATTAGAGCCTTTTTTCTCATCAAAAGGTGATCAACATGTCCCATATTCAATCACTAAACCAACACCATTTCTCTAGTTATACCATGGATACCATCATTGATGAATTGATGAATGAACTCATTGAGGAGACGATAAATAGATCTAAAATGTACAAATATGAGGAACACAATGAAATTGAACATGCTTCAAAAGAAATATTGGAACCAACTCCAAAACTGATGAAAACTAATTCAAATTGCATGAAGAGATAAAATACAATAGCCATGATGAATATGAATGTTGGCCCCTTCAATTTAATTAAATGTTGTGGAAAATGGTGTTGTTCCTTGAGATGTTCATCGTTGTTGAGGAACTATGCCAAGTCATCCAAATTCCACTTTAGGCCTCAAGATAGCTCTTAGGACCATAGGGGATAACCCTTAGTAATCTTTAAATACTTGACTGCCTAATGTCACCACAACAACAACGTAATAAAGTGATGAAACCTCATGAATATTTTTTGCCATCACGGCCCATAAGTCTATCGAGATGCTCTACCCCCATGTTGCTAAAAATTTCAACCATCTTCAATGTAACCCTCGATGCCTTTTTATCTTATTTCTAAATGTTGGGTTCTAGCCTATCTTTATGTAACTAATTCTAAAAACAAAACGGATGGTTGGATGCGTGATTCCTCAAATGCCATTTATGCTCCACTCCCTCCAAACTATAAGGGATTTTTTTTATCAATAATCTTCATTAATCCTTGCTGCCACTTAGCTTGCCAGCTATCCTAATTTGAAAATTGCATCCCATTAATTGGCATTTTCTGTGCTAATCCATCTTTGGTCACATCTTCATGAACACAAGTATCCTCAACAATTTTGCTTCATTAGTGGAAGTTCTCCGTTATTGTGGAACACCCAAAAGAGTTGTAGATTGACTTGCCAATTTTGTTGATGATGTTTCTCGAGTTCCTTTTCATTTGGCATAGGTGCATATAATGTATAACAACTTTTATTTGTACTCTTAAGGATGATTCATCTACTATCAACTACACAACTAAAGAGAGAGTGACATCAAGACCATTTTTATGAGCCTTGGGATCAATTAGTGCCTTAATTGTTTCCAAACAAATTTTCTATGCCATGCTTTGGGAATCTTGGAGTGGATTTATAAGTTATTCCAAGCATTCCAAGGGTTCAAAGTGAGACAATTTCAATGCAATTTGTGTCAAAGTACAAATGAAACTAATGGTTAAGACTCCATCATGGTTTGGATTTGGATGGGCATCAATCTATCAAAGTACAAGAGAGAGTTTATATGCTTTGAGAGTAGAAATAATGCTTGAATACTCTGTTTCCCAAATTCAATCTTTCTTATCGAGTCCACAAGTGTTTCCATCCCATATACATTTGCATAAGAATTTCCACTATTTTTCGTTATGTTGTAACAACTGCAAAATAAAATTAATAGCTTTTGGTGTGCTTTTCCCATCTCTTCCCCTCACCAAAGAAATTGAGCTTGAAACTACCTCAAGAACAAAGTACTCAGAAAATCCATGATATTAGGTCAGCCTTGGAAGACCAATAAGATGGAATAGATAATTAGTGTCACCTTCAGGTGCAAACTTGGACAAAATTGGAGTTTCAATTGTTGACTAATCCTTCAGGATCATTGTAATTTTAGTTAACATTATAGTTATTAGATTATACTTAAACTGTGTGAAACATCTAATTGTCTTGTTATCTAACTGTCTCTTAGATAACTGAATTGTACCCACTTATATATTTATGTTGTTTACATTAATAAAGATAGAATTGTGGATTTTTCCTCACGGTCTGTTACAGTGGTATCAAAGCGTTGGTTGCAGGGGTTGAGTCTTTAAACTCCATGTTCAAATTTGTATGCAGAAGAGTCTTTTAATATTGCGTATTTGTTTGTTCTACTCTATGTATATGTAACCAAGAATGCAAGCGGAATGGTTGGTTATATCCGTCACAGAATATAGATCAGAAGTTTGTGATGCGGAAACATTTTTTAGAATCCATAGTTCATATAATCCAACTTAGACTGTGGTCATGAGAGTAGATCTGGAGTTTAACCTTATTGTTACTTGTATTCATGCACTAACCCCAAATATTATCATCTACAGTTAATATTTGTTTGAAACCTAGTGGACAAGAATTTGACTCTACAATACTTGTGCACAGTAAGTTCCAATGAATTCTTTAATTTCAATTGTTGAAATAATATTGTCTAGTAAAGAAAATTATCAAGAATGGTTTCGTAAAGTAAAAAACACTCTTATTTTTAATGACATGTGAGATGATATTTGTGAAAGCAAAGATGACCGTGAGCCAAAGCAGCCTACAAGCAACAAGGAGCTTGCAATCTGGAAGAGTAAAGACAAAAAGGTTTATGCTCTGATTGTTGCTTATGTCAATGAAGAGGTAAGCATGCATATAATTTCCTGTAAGACTGCTTCTATAGCTTTAAAGAAGCGCAAAGATATATATGATTCTCATTCAGAGCTTGAAATTATTCAACTGTTAATGAAGTTATTCAATTTAGAGATGAAGGATAATGATCCAGTGAAGCTAGCTTCCAAAATCATAGCTCTTTATCATGATATTGAAGCTACTGGTGTAAAAGTTGATTTATAGCTCACTCGTTTTTATTAAAGCTCTGTACCCTACCTATTCACACTATCTTGAATCTATTCAAGCTAGTGAAAATATGAAATACATGACCTTTGATCAACTTGTAGACAAAATTGCAGAGAGAGAAAAAGCCTTTGGGACGAAGGAGTCACTTCCCAATGCTGAGACTATGTGTCTTGCACAGCAGGGGAAAAATTCCATAAACGAATTTTCTAGACATGACTCTAGCATCAAAGGTCGTGGAAGAACACAATTTAGAGGTAGGGGGTAAATATCATCAAGGTGAAAGACAGTATTCTCAACAACAACATTAGAATGGTGACAAGCAATCTATACATTGTTATAGATGTGGCAAAGCTGGTCATACTGCCAATGATTGCAAAACTCCTTGGGAGAAAATTATTAACAAGAAAGAGCAAACACAAGACAAAGGTAAGAAAACAAAGGACATTTTGAATCTGCACATTATGTTGTAGCACATTGTAATCTTGGAATTGAAGAAGTTCTTAGTACTTCATTTTCTTCTTAGAATGACACTTGCTTGTTAGATACTGGAGCCACATGCCATATGACATTTCGAAAAGACTTCTTTGAGACATTCAGTGATCAATTTGATGGAGTAGTTCATTTTTCAGACAAGTCTCAGTTAAAACCTTCAGGAATTGGATCTGTTAGACTTAAATTACCAGGACTTGCTGATGACATACTCTCTAATGTTCTTTATCTTCCACAATTGAAGAGAAATTTGATGTCTCTTGTGCATATTAGAAAACTAGGTCATTCAATACATGTGTTTGATGGTATCATTGAGATTAGAAGAGCTTCTAATCATGTGATTGTAATGACTGGAGTGGAAGATGACAAGCTTTTAAAATTGAAAGGCACCTCATTCAATTTACAGAATTCTGCAAATTTGGCTCATCATAGTGGTAATTTGTCTTCCAGCTTGTTATGGAATTCTATATTTAATGGTCACATTAATTATGATAGTCTCATACTTATGAAACAGAAAGGACTTCAAGGGCTTCCTACTATTCCAAGACAACTTTCCCAATGTGATGCTTGTATTTTAGGCAAGCATAGTAAACAACATTTTCATAACTCTATGTCTCGAGCTTTGATAAGGATAGGTCTTATTCACTCATATTTGTGTAGGCCCATGCATGTTCCATCAAAAAATGGTAATAAATATTTAATGACTTGTATTGATGACTATACAAGGATGTGTTGGGTTTATTTATTAAAATCAAAGTCTCAAGCTTTTGATACATTCAGAAATTTTCATTGATAGATTAAAAATGAAGCTCAATTCAATATTGGGACCCTTAGAATTGATAATGGTGGCGAATACACATCTCAAGATTTTGAAAAATATTTGCAAGACAATGGTATTAAACGTCATACCAATGTCCCTTATCATCCACAACAAAATGGTGTGGGAGAACGCATGAACATGACACTATTGAATATGGTAAGATCCAATATGATGTTTTTTAAGAATGTTAAGTTAATGTTTTGGCGAGAGGCGGTTCTTTGTGTTGTCTACATTAAGAATGTTAAGTTAATGTTTTGGCATGAAACAATTCTTTGTGTTGCACTACAAAACAAAATTCCTTATAAGATGTGGCATGGCCATCTTCCAACTGTCGAGCATTTTAGAATTTTTTGTTCCACTTGTTATGCTTTGATTCATGTAGTGCAAAGAAATAAATTAGAAGCAATAAGTAGAAAGTGAATTTTTTGGGGATATTCTAATACTTCCAAAGTTTATAGACTGTAAGATGAAGGCAAATCGAAAGTTTATTATTTCTAGAGATGTTATATTTCTTGAATTTGACAAAGATGCACTCACTGTTGACAAACAACTTGCTCATCTTGATAGATTTCACTCTAAAAAATTCTATCATGAATTGGATAATGAACTTCCAAATCTTGAAGGGAGGATTCATCTTCTAGATCAATCTTTGGAATTTCCTTCCACAACAACAGCTTCCTCTTATTCTGATTCTCCATTAGAGATTGAGGCTAGTTTGAATGACAACAGAGATTCTGAAGAATCAGAACCAACTCTTGAAGAACATGTTCTTCAACCTGTTACAGCTTTTGAAACTAAGCAAAAATTGTAGAAACCAGTATGTAAATCGACACGGACCAAGACATTTCCAAGAAGGTATGATGATTTTGTCAAATTGGTTTCTCATACAGATGAACTTGGAAAAACAGGGACAAGAAGTTATGCCAGATAGAATGAAGAAAATGTAGGAGATGTTACTTCAAGCTCAGGTAACAATTCCCATAGTTCTTATGATTGTGAATTAAACTTTTATGTTGTTGATGAACCTGCTTCCGTTCAAGAAGCAGCAACTAGTGATGTATGGAGAAATGGAACTTGGAGGTTGGTGGACTCACCAATTGGAACCAAACCTATTGGCTGCAAGTGGGTATATAAGAACAAGTATAAATCTGATGGCTCACTTGACAAACACAAAGCAATACTTGTAGCAAAAGGATATGCTCAGAAAGAATGTGTTGACTACACAAAAACTTTCTCTCCTACAACAAAATGGGGCACTATTCAAACTCTGTTTTCTTTAGCATCACAGAAAGGATGGAAAATACATCATGTAGAATTAGATGTTAAGACTACCTTCCTAAATGGATATTTGAAAGAAGATGTCTATATGAATGAGCCTGAAGGTTTTGCTATCAAAGGTCAGGAGCAGATGGTATGTAAATTGGTAAAATTGGTAAAAATTTGAAAATTTCCGAATGATGCTTGGCATGAAAAATGTCCCTTCGGATTAAGGGGTGAATGTTGACTAATCCTTCGGGATCATTGTAATACTAGTTAACATTATAGTTATTAGATTATACTTAAACTGTGCGAGACATCTAGTTGTCTAGTTATGTAATTGTCTCTTAGATAACTAAATTGTACATGCTTATATATTTCTGATGTTTACATTAATAAAGATAGAATTGTGGAGTTTTCCTCATGGCCTCTTACATCAATTTCCACAAAGCCATGGACATCTTCTAAGTATCACCTTATAATATTAGAAACTTTGTTTTGGATCCTTAAATTATCGTCCATTCATTGACACGGTAGATCAAGGTAACAATACCTTAAGTGAACCTCCTTTGTTATGATATCATGTCCATGATTTGCACTGGTAACTAGAAATGGCAATGCCAACCATGTTACCATACAGGATTCAATAAGTGAATGATCTCTGTAGCAACCTCAATTTCTTTGGTTTTCATATTAGGATTTTGTTACCAGCTAAGTTGTACTTAGTTGGTTTCAAGTGAGCCTGCAAAGATAGAACGAGTTTACTTGTTCAAGTTCAAGTTCAGAAGATCAGAAGTCTCAGCAGGCCACCTGGGCCCTTTTCTTCAATAAAATCACATGTCCATGCCCTGCGGGGAATTGTAATAAAGTGTCATATCATGATGGTTTTGTAATAGACTTGGCTTCCCTAGACTTAGGCATCAATCTGGGTATTCCATGGTGTTTTTTTCCTTGTTAATTATACCTTGTTTGTCAACAAGGTATAATTTTCGAGTTTTTCACCTACTCCTCCAAAGTTGGAATGCTTGTCTTGGTCCTTGGACCTTAAGAGGTTATTAAATTATATGTGTCAATGTATATTACCATGTTATGCACTAATATTGAGTCATATGGACATGTTCTAAGTCCCCCCAAGATTTTTTTAAGTTCCTCAAAAACAAAATCGTAAACTTGGGCTATTTTTTAATAGTTTAATTGGAAAAATAAAAAAATGTAATAAAAGTGTGGTTAGGAGGTGAAATTCACTATGGTGTGCTCGTTTTCTAACCCAAAGCACCCATTAAACCCCTAAACCCACTTAAATCTTGTCTCAATCGGATTCAAGTAACGTCAAATCGGTGATTGATTGAAGGTAAATTGGGGTGATTCCAATCAATCTTTGGAGAGGGAAAGTTGTCTTGAGTTATAGGGGGTGCATTTGATGAAGGGGTAGCCCATGATTCATTGGGAAATGGATCCGAAGAGAGGGCATGCACCTCTTGTTGAGGTGGTGCCCACCTCATCACCCAAACTCCACTTCAACTATCAATCAAATCCTTTGATTGCTCTCTAACTCGCCCATCCTCTCTAGTTGGTTAATGTGCCCCCGCTCTCTAGTTTTCTCTATAAAAGCAAGGCCAATCTCCATTGTAAAAGATGGAATGTGGAACCTATGGTCTCAAGTGTAATTTCATTGTTGAATATCTTTGTGAATAAAAGGCTTTGGAGGTCTAATTTGGTGTCTCTGGCTCAAGGGGGATGATTATTGTCTCTCATATGTGTTGAGGTAATTTGTAGAAGTTTTCGCTTTCACTTGCTTCTTTTGTCAATAGTAGCTTAATGAAGGATTAGTATTAATCAATAGGAATGAGTATAGAAGTCTCTTTTACTCATTTAAATCATTCTTTGCTCAAGATCTAGAATTTTGCATGCTTATTAGTTTATATCTATGCTCTTATGTTGTTTAGCTTAGATGTTTTACTAGATTTGACAAATTGTTTGGCAAGTGTGAAGGGTTTCTTCAATAGGTTCTTCATGTTGGATTGGTGGGTGATCTAGCTTGTTTCTACCACCCTCTATCGCCTTATGTGCTTAAAGAAGACATAGTCCTTCTCAGCGCCTTCAATGCAACTCCATTGCCCAAGTTCCAAGGGCATCTTGTTCCTACTTCTATCCTCTAAAACTTCTCATAATTTATGGTTACTAGTTATTATACTATGATTTAGATCTACAATATTTTTAAAGTTACATTTTAAATCAGATATCAATGATAGTTTTACATGCTTAGATCTCAGTATTTCTTAAAAGTTTATAAAACATCTAGATCTAGCAATAAGTTTTCCTTTATGCAAGCTAGTTTAAAGTAGATCTTAAAGTTTGTCCAAAGGAGTCATTTTTTTAGTGATCTAATATTCATATCTAGAAAGTTAAGTACCTCGTTGGATGTCTTTTAAAGGATGTCCAAGACCCTAAGAAGGTTGGTTTTACAAGCCAACTCTCCTTAGTTACTTGTTTTCTTAGATCTAGTTTTGACATAGTAATTTTTAGTAATTTTCCTAACTTGCCCGAATCACTTTTAAAGTGATTTTGGGCACTTTTTGCCACTAATTAGTTTGTTGGTTTTTGCAAGTTTGTTAGCAGGCTTAGCGTTTTGGACACTTTTTTTATAAACCAAGACATCTAGGATCGCCTTGAACCAGTCTCTCTTCTTTTGAGACACTTTCTCAAAGCTTTGTAACCTCTTTTCTCCAAATCTGTAAGGAGAAAGAGGACGACTTCGCTTTAAAAAATTATTGTAAAATCCTTATAATAAAAGAGATCAAGTGGGATATTCAGAGCCCACGACCCATCCCCCATGGAGGATTCGCGTCATTTTCGTGGCGTGACTGTTTTTGTTTTTGCTTACCACTTTTATTTTATTTTCTAACCGGTAGAGTAGATTTGCATTTAATTAGTTTAGTTTTCTTTCAAGTTTTATGTATCAATTTGCAAGAGTAACGAACCCAACCTTGCCTTCCCAAAGTACCGAAAGAGCTTGCTCGAGTATGGGAAAATAGATTCTTGCCCTTTAGTAATTAGCAGAACATTTGTTTATTTTTGCAAGTTGCTTTTCATTTAATCGGAATGAATACTTTGTGCAAATCTCTGCATATGCTCTTGTCCATCGCAAGCTTCCCTGAGCTTTGGAACAACCAGAAAAGAGATTTGTTGCACTCAATAAACTTTCACATACAATTAAAAAACTCACATTTAATAAAAGCTAGTCCCCTTAAACAGATAGAAATCTGGTGCCTCAATATTGACCATTTGTGGGCAAAGTTTGCAATGAAGCGGGAACTAGATAGTGACTGCATGGCCTCGTCAGGCTACACCCTCGTTTGGTGTAGTGTTGGACACACCCCCGCGACTCCGATCTAGCCCACAGTTCACGTGTAGAACCGTAGTTGGCAAATCCTGACATATTCCTTGTACCTTCTTGGTGTATTTGGAATTCCCCCTTCCCGTAATCCATTCATCCATAATAATTAAAACTAACCAAGAAGCACTCACACAACATTTCATTTTCAGCAGACTCCATTTACTCTATTTTGGCACTGGTCTATCAATTTACTTTCTTTTACTTAAACAACTATGTGCCATGGATTAAACTATCTCATTTGTTGATATCATACTTCATGTGTTGTTGCTTTCTTGTTTCAGTAATCATTTCAAACTCCTAGAATTAATTCCATTTTTATAACTCAACATTAAAGCCATACTTTTATTTTCTTAGGGACCACCCCCCTGGCTTTGCTAAGAGTTGGCCTAGATGGAGGAGTTGAGTGTTGAATGACAGTATCTCAACTCGAGACTTGCCCCAAAGGATGTACCCAGTGGCTTGAAGAGTTTTGCCACACTAACCCTTTCCCAAGGTGTGTATCCAGCGGCAATAGATTCCAATCTAAAAATGTAGAAATCAATGGTAGATGAAGCACTCGGTGATAAGAAAATATGACCCAATAGTCTCCAAGAATGGTCCGCGTGATTGACAAATATCTACCAAGGTGAGCATTAAATAGGTCTTCTATGTCAATTTCCTTGCTACCCTCGTCATGGACTAGTCGCCTATGAAGTATCAACTCTAGCTCTCCATAAAACAAAATGCTCGAATCCCCAAGAGGACGATCAACGAGTAAAGAAAATTCTTAATCAGATAGTAAATCCCTCTTGAATTGCTCTATGAAATTTGTTTCATATTGACCACCTTAATCATAGATATCGGTGAGTATACATCTAGAATAGATGTGCAAATATAATCTCTGCAAAGACAGAGGAAACTTTGATATAGTCCCTTAATCTCGACGTGTGCCCTGCCTTGATGTTGGCCATCCAGGTGTATTTTCATCGACGGTTCAAGTGCATTTCAAAGATTAAAAAAATTATGAAATTTAACTCCTCTTCATTCCTCCGAAATGCACAATCTACAGCCACGTGGCAGCACTAGGGCTATTTCAGAAAAGAAAGCCCAAATTAAAACCCAATTCGCTTGCGTTCCAAATTTTATATGGGTTATTAATCACAACAATTTATCACCTTAAGATAGTTAGGATGATTTGCTTGTGTTTAAAAGCTAATCTCTTTATCCTTTGAAATATATAATATGGAACCACGTAGCTATAATCCAATGACTTTTAGGCACTACGAACGGCTTCATGGTTTATTTTTCCGATTTTCTATCGTTTTGGCCACCTTTGTGATGGTATGAAAAAATTTCAATCTTATATTTTCTTGATAGCATAACCATTCTTATAGCATCATACGATAGGGGCAGTCACATGAACCATTAAACCTTCTCATCGACCTTAAAACTTGACCTTAGCGGCATGGCTAAATTCAAACTTCTATTCACACCCCATTTTTTAAAGTTTTGGCATGGGATATATTCCACATTGACCATCCAGTAGAATGTATAGATTTTTATTTATAAACATGAGCCCTTTATTTCATGCTTATTCCACCATGGGCTTATGTGATAGGCTTACTCGATACTTAGCTTGATTCTTGACACTTGGATTTACACTTTTTTTTCCACAGAAAAAATCATATTCTTTTTATTCATACTGAAATCTCAAAATACATTCCTCGGGTGTTTAATGCACTATTTCCATCTAAAAACTTGCCTATTAGTTCATTGTTTATATATCATATACTCATTCAGAGTTTCTTCCATTTTGACTACTAATTCAAATTATATCATTACAAAAACTTCAAAAAGTCAAAAGCTGTCGGCCCAAAATAATATGGGAAAGAACCATTAATAGTCATACCAGAAGTCTAGATTTATCCTTTTATGTCCCTGAAGTCCTCCCTTTCTTTTTGTTACCATGCATATACCTGTAGTGATAAGAAGTCCTTATTTTGATAATGTATCCGCAACCTTATTTTGTTCCCTGTAAACATGATTATATTCTATACAAGTAAAGGAATTTTCTATCATACCCAGGTTATGTCCAATGCCTTGAAAATTCAGATTTCTAATTCTTTTTTCCTTCCTCATATATTTAATCCAGAATTCTGAATCCTCAAAAATCTTCATATTTTTTACTTTTTCCTTTCTTGCTATCTGCAATAATGTTCTCATAGCTAGACCTTCTACTCTGTTATTAGTACCTTTCCCCCATTAGCTTTGAATTCAATAGATTCATTCTTAGAAAGAAAGAGAATTCCTCCCAAACCACAGAGTCTTTTAGATTCTTCACAAGCACCATCAAAAAGACCTATAATATCCTCCTTACCTGCTATGATTTCTTTCATTATCCTGATTTGAACCTTGTTGTCCTGGTCTATAAAGAAACTGTAGATTGCTAGAACCTGTGAGATGAAAAAGAAGGCTGGATAAGGTCCATCCTCAAATATAGTTGCATTTCTAACTTTCCAAATACTCCACAAAACTAGGAAAGAGATGCATCTAAGAGTTTTCATAATAGGGTTCTCAAACCATGATTTTAGATTGATCTCTATAGTACTTGCCTTCCACAGATTATCCAAATGGAGGCTTTCCCCAAGTCCCATCTAGATTTGTTTTGAGAAGGGACAATTCAAGAATAAGTGTTCTGAATATTCTTCGTCTCTTCTACAAAGACTACACCAACTCGAACCACTAAAGTTTCTTTTTCTCAAGTTATCCCAAGTTAGGACCTTTCCTCTCATAATCAACCATATAAATATCCTGCATTTATGAGGGGCACACGCTTTCCATATAAATTTCCACCACCAACTTCCTAGAGGTTATAAGATTTTCCAAAACAATTTATAAGTTATGTTGATTGCATACTTACCTCCTTCCTCATTGCTAATCCATACGAAAATATCAGGTTGATCCTTCAGTAGGACAAATCCTTTGTTCAAATCAGCTATCCAACGATTCCATAGTTCTTCCCACCTTATTGGAAGTGCCCGGTCGACCGCCATTATCTAGTCCTATACAAAACCAACCATTCTTCCTCTGTCAACTACATCAAATAAAGAAATATATCTAGGAAAATTTTTAGGGGTGAAATTTCGCCAATTGGCTATTTTGGGGGATTTTTTCAAAAATTAAATTCGTTATTTGGTCATTTTTAGTCTCCCATATTGCCTATATTTACATAAAATATGTTTTTTTTATCATAACATTCGCCAAAATTTACAAGTTTTAGTAGTAAATTGTATGTTTCATATTTAATATTTGCCTACCAATCTATATATATGTTTTTTTCAATCCAAAATAATCGCCTAGAATACTATACTTAAGTATAGTTTTATAATCCTTAAAAAATACCCTGGATATATCCCCGATATGAGAGGTGCTTAATCAATCCTTTCAGAAGGTTTCTTTGATTTGTAATTCCCACAATTGTATCATTGCCTATCAAAACATCTTTGCCATTACCAACCTTCCAAGCTAGTAGATTACCTAAAACCGGAAAGGCTCCTACAATTTCCTTCCAAAACATTGAACCTTCCCTACTATTCTTCAATGGATCGTTGATCCAATCAATTACTGTCTTATCTTTCAGGTATTTCTCTTTTAGGATTGACTGCCATTTTCCATTCTTTGAAATAAATTGCCAAGGAGATTTGGCAGCCAGAGTTGTTCCAAACCTATGTAACTCCTTCAAGCCCCAACCTCCTTCCTCTTTCGATTTTTCTATAGAGGACCAAGCAGTCCAATGGATCCCTGTTTTGGAGTTCCCTTTCCATAAAAACCTGAAGAACAATTTCCTCAATTTGTTCAAGACTCTTGTAGGGATTTTTGCTATTATCATCCAGTAAATTGGTATAGCATTAAGAACCAATTGTATTAGCATAGACTTGCCTCCCCTTGACAGAAACCTATTACACCATAAGTTAATTCTTCTTTCTACCTTAGCAATCAACCAATCTCAATCTTGGTTACAGTGAGTGCTAGGTTTAAGGTGAAACCCCAAATACTTGAATCCATCATTTAAAGGATATTGTTCCGTAGGCATAATTGTTTGGAAAGTCTGTAAATAAGAATCCTCCAAATCATTGTAGTAACAGGCCAACTTTCCATAATTAATAAGCATTCATGTTGCATAGCTAAACTTCCCCAATATCTCACTAACATATTTTTCCTCCTCTTCATAGGCTCCAAGAAAGAGCAGTGCAACATCAACAACAAAAAATATGAGTAACATTAACTTCTCCAAAACTCAAACCCACAATTTTGTTACTACATTTACCCTCAAATAAGGACCTGCTCAGACCATCCATTACCAGCAGAAAGAGGTAAGGACATAGTGGGAATCCCTGTCGTAAACCTCTTGAAGGTATAAAAAAGGAAGAAGCCACTCCATTTATCAATAAGGCATAATTAACAGTAGATATACACGACCATATCCAGTTAACAACTTGAAGCAAGAAACATGTTTGAATAAGAACCAACCTTATATATATTCAGCAAGTTCTATCATATGATTTGGACAAGTCAATTTTAATTGCCTTAGTTGGAATTTTTTTGCACTTAATAGTATGGAGACACTCATGTGCAGTACCTACTGCTTCATGTATACTCCTATCATCTAAAAATACAAATTGATCTGGAGAGATATGAGTAGCAAGGAAGGGTTTAATTCTTTCTGCAATAATCTTGGAAATAATTTTGTAAAGGGCATTACAGAGTGAAATCAGACAAAAATACCCAAAGGAAGCAGGATTATTCACCTTAGGGATTAAAGCTATGAAGGTGGAATTAAAAAATGATAAAATTCAACCTGTTGTTTTGGAATGTTCAATAACTCTTAGAAGATCTGATCCAAAAAGATCGAAAAAAGATAGAAAAAACTCAGAGGTCCACCCATCCAGGCCCAGACTTCTATATTTTTGGGCCTTTCTCAAAGTTGTTTTCAGCTCCTCCATAGAAACAAGCGCAAAGATAATTGCATTATCTTCATCCTTAATCTATTAAGGAAAATTCGTCCAAGATTGAACAATATCAGGGAGATTGTTCAGTTCAGGCTCAACAAAAATTCCTTCAAAGTATTTTACACCTTCAGCAGCCAGATTTTCAAAACCCCTAATAGATTCCCTGTCTCCTTTATGAAGCTCCGAGATTGTGTTAATTCTCTTCCTTTGATTGACGAACTTGTGAAAATAGGCATTATTTTCATCTCCTAAAGATAACCAAACAACTTTACTCTTCATCCTAACTTCAGCTCCCTTTTCCTTGAGGATACCATTCCTTCTTACTTCTAGATAAATTAGTTCATGTAGCTCCTCATTACTACGAGATCCTGTGTAATCATTGTAGAAGAATCAATCAAAGATTCGATCTCTTTAAGTCTACAATACCTACTCTTATTCTGATTGACCGACCAATCTAAAGTAAGTTTCTTAATTTCTTTTAAAGAGTTTGCAAATTTTTTACAACAAGACTCATTGAAAGAAGCATAAAAAATTTTCCAATTCGCTCTAACCAAACCAGTAAATTCACAATTAACCAACCAATGGAGATTGAACTTGAAAGGAGAAGCAGGTTTCAGCTTTCCCTTTTCTAGATGACAAAGAATAGGCAAATGGTTCGATCCCCCTCCTATAGTTCTCCAATATCTAACCCTTTCAACCTTCCTCGGGAATTCTCCTGCAAATAGGAATATGTCGAGTCTTTTAGAGATGGCTCCCTCCCCTAACCTCTTATTGAACCAGGTAGGTTTTAGCTATGTTGGTTCAATATCTATTACATCCATAACCTCCAAATGGTACTGGAAAAAATCCTGCAAAGGATCAGGTCTAGCTCTAACCCCCCAAACCTCATTCCTATTTAAGGTAAAGTTGAGATCACTAGCTATAATATAGGGTAGATCTAGCAGGAATGTCTTCTCATAAAAGTTCTCCCAGAAAAAGGCTTTCCGATTGTAAGGGTCGTAGACATTGAAGATAGTAAACTTCAATTCTAATTCCTTGCTTAGAAAATAGGTGCCAATACCATAACAAAAGGAAAAACAATTTAAGACTTCTATGGTACCTTTCCAACTAGTTAATAAACCACTAGAAAAACCTCTACCGTCAGACCAAACAGACTCCCATCCATGCAGCAAACACTTCAAAATTTCTACTAAAACTAACCCACCACACATAGTTTCCTATAATACCAATACATCCAGACAATTTAAATCTACCAGTCACACCAGTGCCAGTTGTTTTAGGTTGCTGGCCAACCCTTGGTAGTTAAAGGACATAATTTTCATGGAGACACCTTGTTCAAGGGTTGGTCTCTAAGCGCCCTAGGTGAAATACTGTCAAAGAATCTAAGGTTTAAATCCTCCCTTGAAGATTTCTTATTCCTGGAAAACCTATTAACCGGGGTATCAAACCCTAAACCTATTGTCTCATCATCAACCCCTTGACCAACAACACCCTTAGACCTGAGGGCATAAGGATTAGAAACATCCCAATTTACCTTAGAAAATGTTGACGCAAAGACATTTAATTTCGGAAGAGGGGAGCCTTCTCTAATTATATTTGTATGCACTCTAAGAGATTTACGAAGATAAGGGCTACCAAAACAAAGACTAGAAACAGAACATGGTTTACCTAGAGATTGAACCAACAACAAAGAATCCAAAATATCCAAAGACAAGGGCTTAATAGAGTCCAAGATATTTACAGACATACCTTCCAAATTCCCTTCGAACTGTAGAACTTTATCAACTCCTTCAGAGTGAAGAAGATCCCTCGACCCATGAGATTCCTTTGCCACGATTGAAATATCGAGGATAGCATTCAGAGGTGATCTGAAACCAAGATTCTTGATTAGGGTTTTTACCCCTTGAGCTAGAAGATCCTCCTTTCGCTGAAAATATTCTACTTCAAAAGAAAAGTTTACTTCGGAGACATGGTCATCAAATTATTTCCCGAGGCAATGGTCGAGGATTTTGAACCCTAAAGAAGTCTTGATCTCTGATTGTTGAATATCATGACTTGCCTCTGAAGAGGGTTCATTAATGCACTTCTTCTCGACATTCCATGTCGAAAGTGTTTCTACAGAGGGTAGAATATCCATAGAAACTCCCGGTATTGAGTCTGCCCTCGTAATCCGGTCAATATTTTTGTTCCTCGGTTCAAATTCAGGAGTTAAGACATGGTTTGGCTCGGCTTGGTATTTGAAGTTTTGGTTGCATTGAATTATCAAAAGGGATTGAACTAATATCAAACCCAATATATTTTTTTGCAACACAGGTATTTGATTTAAGATAAATATCAAGTGAGAATATTAACTTTGAAAAATGATGATGGCAGTTTAAATAAAAACCTCAATAAAACTTAGGTTTGGACTTGGATATAATGCATTGGCTAAAGATCCAATTGTTAAGTTTAAACCAAATAACCAAGCAAGATCACTGAAAGAAGCATAATCACAAGATAGACACATAATATATCCTGGGAAACCCTCATGGGGTAGAAAACCCAGTAAAGCTTTCCTCAATAAGATGATCAACCAAAATACAAGATGTGCTCCTCCTTCCTTTTTCTCCTAAGCTGATCTCCCAGACAAGTGCGCACTCTTTCACAAGTGAGTGAGTGATCTAATGAGGAGTTCACCTCCTCTATTTATACTTGACTCTCAACTGACTAAAAGACTTGTTGGGGCCGACCTCACCTGGAGAAGTCTAATAACCCCTAAAATATAACTACAGGGCCGACCCACACATGGTGGGTCTAATAACCCTAGTTAATATCAAACCCTGGAGGAATAAACATCTCCAGATACATAGTAGGATTACCTCGGAGGAATGAAACATCTCCGGAATAAATAATGTACAATTATAATATTCTTAGAAGTTACAATATTCAACACTCCCCCTTAACGAGAAGGATATTATAATAACATCTGTAGGAGCAAGGAGTCATTTACTACATCATCTATATATCATCGGAAGCTTTCGTCATTTCATCATCATCAGTAACTTGACTAGTTACTGGAACATCAGCATCGTCATACGATCATTAGCATCGTCATCACACGATCATCATCATCATCGCCACACGATCATCATCATCGTCATCACACAATCATCAGCATCGTCATCATACGATCATCAGCATCGTCATCACACGATCAACAGCATCGTCATCACACGATCATCGGCATCGTCATCACACGATCATCAGCATCGTCATCATACGATCATCAGCATCGTCATCACACGATCAACATCATCGTCATCACACGATCATCGGCATCATCATCACACGATCATCAGCATCGTCATCATACGATCATCAGCATCGTCATCACACGATCATCAGCATCGTCATCACACGATCATCAGTATCGTCATCACACGATCATCAGCATCATCATCATACAATCATCAGCATCGTCATCACACGATCATCAGCATCGTCAAGGAATGATGTAAACCAGTCATGTACCTTTTGAACCGAAGTCCAGGGACGATCCAGTCCTATCATGTTCTCGGAGACCTCACGTCTACGGCTCAGTTTACAGGACCAAAGTCCAAGGATGATCCAATCCTTCACCGTGCTTTTAGGACCTACGTCCAAGGATGACTTAATCCTCAACCGTCCATCAAGGACTTCATTCTCGAAGACATACGTCTACGGTTCTTCTTTCGGACTGAAGTCCAGGAATGATCCAATCCCTTCATTATCGAAGACATACGTCTACGGCTCTTCTTTCGGACTGAAGTCCAGGAATGATCCAATCCCTTCATTATCGAAGACATACGTCTACGGCTCTTCTTTCGGACTGAAGTCCAGGAATGATCCAATCCCTTCATTCTCGAAGACATACGTCTACGGTTCTTCTTTCGGACTGAAGTCCAGGAATGATCCAATCCCTTCATTATCGAAGACATACGTCTACGGCTCTTCTTTCGGACTGAAGTCCAGGAATGATCCAATCCCTTCATTATCGAAGACATACGTCTACGGCTCTTCTTTCGGACTGAAATCCAGGAATGATCCAATCCCTTCATTCTCGAAGACATACGTCTACGGCTCTTCTTTCGGACTGAAGTCCAGGAATGATCCAATCCCTTCATTCTCGAAGACATACGTCTACGGCTCTTCTTTCGGACTGAAGTCCAGGAATGATCCAATCCCCTCAACTGTCCACTAAGGACTTCATTCTCGGAGACCTCACGTCTACGGCTCTCTTTAGGACTGAAAGTCCAGGGATGATCCAATCCCCTCAACTGTCCACTAAGGACTTCATTCTCGGAGACCTCACGTCTACGGCTCTCTTTAGGACTGAAAGTCCAGGGATGATCCAATCCCTTCACATGTTCATCAAGAACATGTATCCTCATCATCATAACATGTATCACCACAACATGTATTATCAAAACATGTATAACCACAACATGTATCATCATCATCAAAACATGTATAACCACAACATGTATCATCAACATCAAAACATGTATAACCATAACATGTATCATCATCATCAAAACATGTATAACCACAACATGTATCATCAACATCAAAACATGTATAACCATAGGGTGAAAACGTGAAGGTGGGTAACACTTTCGTGAGAAATCAGTGCAAAATCGTCTTAGCGGAAGTTATTCGGCCGAATAAAAATATTATTCGGCCGAATAAAAATAATTGTTCGGCCGAATAATTGAAATTATTCGGCCGAATAATTTTGAAGTTATTCGGCCGAATAACCACAAACAGTTCTCCGTCCCGTTTAACGGAGACTCTTGAAATTTGTGCAAACGGTTGCCGGACGGAAAAAAAATTTCGGGCAATAGTTTATTCGGCCGAACAATTATTCGGCCGAATAATTGTTCGGCGGAATAATTGTTCGGCCGCATAATTGTTCGGCCCGAATATTTATTCGGCCGAGTAATTGTTCGGCCGAATATATATTCGGCCGAATAATTATTCGGCCGAATAATTATTCTGCATAAAAAGACAGCATCGGCTGCCATTTGTCATTCCCTGTTGGAATTATTTGGACCCCGCATGGGCCCGCTGTAGTCCTCTGCCACCCTGCCGACGCCCCAACCTGCTGCTCGCCACCCCGCTGCTCGCCGCGCTGCTTGTGTTTCATGGCTGGCTATTTTTCCGCGACTCGCGTCTGCTCCATTGCTGCTGTCGTTCGTCTTTTCTTACGTTTCTTCGGGGTGTGATCTGCCCTTGCTCTGTTCGTTTTTAGCAGCGAGTTTGTTGGTTGCTTCTGCTGTCGATTGTCGGTTTTCTCGTTTCGTCGGGTTGGGATTTCTGCTAGTTGCTGCTCGTTGGTGGTATTCAGACGGTTGGTCTGTGTTCGTTGTCAGGTGTGTGTTGGTAGGTGGCTGCTTTGAAGGTGTTGCGGCTTTATCTGAACGGTTGAAGGTGCGTTTTTCCTTTGTTTTTACTTAATATTTCTGTTTGTTAATGTTATAGGGCTTATGTAATGACGTTCGTTGTTGTTTGTGAAGGAAATAGGTGTTGTTTTGAGCGTTGCTGGGTTGAATAGAGGCGGCGTTGCGATCGACGATTCTTCACTGCATTTTTATATAGAGGTATGCATCGTCGTAAACTTTGTTTTTATGTTGTTGGCAGTATTAGAATTCAAAAAATCTGTAGTGCTGTTTAATATTGGAAGGTTAAATGTTTTAAAATGCAGTTTTTATTTTAGAGAATCAGTTTTCTGTCCATGAACTCTGTTCATGAACAGTTCAGTTCGTGAACTCTGTTCATGAACAGTTCAGTTCGTGAACTCTGTTCATGAACAGTTCAGTTCGTGAACTCTGTTCATGAACAGTTCAGTTCGTGAACTCTGTTCATGAACAGTTCAGTTCGTGAACTCTGTTCATGAACAGAGTTCTGTTCGTGAACTGAGTTCATGAACAGAGTTCTGTTCGTGGACTGAGTTCATGAACAGAGTTCTGTTCGTGGACTGAGTTCATGAACAGAGTTCTGTTCTTGAACTCTGTTCATGAACAGAACTCTGTTCATGAACAGAATTCCATTATTTATAGGTTAGATATGAATATGAATAATATAATAGTACTAGCTATGATTAGTTAATGATTTTTAGCTGTAATAATGTTGTTATCATTGTTCAAAGGGTATTGGTTCTCTGATTGACGTAAGCTTTTAGATAATTGAGATGAACTAACCCCATTAAAGTAGGCGGTCGTTTTTGATTCAATCTAATTACATGCATTCAACAATGAATCTCAACCTCCTACTTGGAATTGGGTATCTGTATAATATTAAGAAAACTATGAACTTACTACTATTCCATCAACCATGAATGTTCATTTGCTATCATAGAAGTTCTGTTCATGAACAGAGTTCTGTTCATGAACAGAGTTCTGTTCATGAACAGAGTTCTGTTCATGATATGCTATGATATGCATGAAATTATTGCTTCTTTATATATATGGATATTTATACCTTAATCCCTGATGAGTTTCATATTAAGTTTTCCAAATTCTCAATAAAGTGATGATAAAGGATATATTAAACAACTTTATAAATGATCAACATGTGGTGTGACGATGTTAAGTCAGGTACAAGAATGTCAATTGAGTTCATGAACTCTGTTCATGAACTTTGTTCATGAACAGAGTTAACTTAGAAAGTCACTTAAAAATTCAATATTGTAAGTTATTAAGTATTTTTTTTATAAAAATTAAGGAATGTTTGTTTATTGAGATATAGAATGAAAACATAAGTGATAGTTTAAAAATTAGGAAGGTGATTGAACTATTACAATATGGGATGATTATTGATGTCATGTTTATGCTGCAATATTGTTCTTAGAGTTAGGAGAGTAACTTACAAAAGAAAGTAAGTTATAATATTTTAGGTGGCTCTACATTTTTTACGCAGATCTTAAGAGATATGTTTTTAATTTTGTAGAATGAACATGTACAACATCAATGTTTGTAAATTGTTTTATCAAAGATCTTAACTAGAAGTTTCTTAATAAGGGTATATTTATGTTATACTATTTGAGGAAGCTCTGCATTTTGAATGCAGATTTTTAATAGATATGTTTTGAGTTTGTAGAGTTAACATGTACAACTTCAATGTGTGTAAATTGTATTATCATAAATATAAGTTAGAATTCTTTTAATAAGAATACATATATATGTTTAGTGAGATGTTTGTTTGTTGACATATATAATTCAAACATATTTGTTGGATTAAAAGTTTTTAAGGTTATTATACTATTTCAATTAATTGTGTTTTATAATGAAATGATTATTAGATATGTTCTTTATGTTGCAATATTAGGTAGGGTAAGGAATTTTAGTTAATTAATTAGAGTTAGGAGGGGGACTTAAATTTTGTTGGAGTTTTTAATCAAATATTGGCTTGATGCTTGTAGTGGTAGTTATGTACATTTTCAATATGTTAATGTTTGTGTAAATTTAGAAGTTATATCAAATGGAAAGAGAGTCTGCGAAGGGAAAGCGTAGGAGGTCATCACAATCTTCAGGAATTGGTGTTCCAATTGGTAGTCGAAGGTTGTCGAATTCACCGCAGGGTTCAGGTTTATTGCATGGGTCCGAGTCGTTTGATCACCAACAAGTTCGAGGGGGTACAAATGATTCTCCTTTGTCTTCTGTGGGAGAGCGTCGATCCCAACGTTCTGTTGGTATGAACATTAATGTTTAATAATGTATAATTTGTATTTTTTGTGTGTTGAATTTATGGAAAAAGTTAATTTTTGACTACGGCTATATTTGAAGCAGAGCGATGTTCAGAAGATGTGCGTAATTCGATGGAGCGAGGGGAAGATCAAGATAGGAATATAGATGATGGAATAGGTGTGGGTGGAGAGCAGGGTCCTGAAGTTCCTCCTAGAGCTAGGACGACATATGTTCCACTAGCTGAGGGGTGTACACCCATATCAACGTATCCGTCTGATTTACCTGATGAGCTTCCATGGCGAGGTGTTGTGCAACAAACTATTCTTGAAAGTTGTAAATCCCACTATGACAGGTTGAACAATGATCTTTGTTCTTTGGATCTCCCTCCAGAGAGTCGACAAAGTCTAGAGGTTGTTTTGGCATCTTTGCAAAAATTCATTGATGCATACGATGAGCTTGGACCAACTACAAATAGTTTTGTTCATTTGATGCGGATGCGAAAGGAGCAAGTTATGGGTCCAGATAAGTGGGAGGTTGTGAAGGAGAGAGTCAGTAGAGAACAAGCCAATTCAATGTTCAATTTCAAAGAAGGCCTTAAGCGAAAAATGTTGAAAGTGCAATATTTCAAGCATCCTCAAATTGCACATTTCATATATGATCGATTTCTTGCAGCTTATGGTCGATTGCCTTGGAACGATGAGGTTCCTAATTATTTTGCTAGATTTTTTTATGCGGAGTTTTTTCTAGGTATGAAGCCTAACTATACCGATGTTCCCTCTGACTTTTATGGAGCTGGAAAGGGTAGAATATATAATCGAAAAGGTGCTCTTAGAGACCCTGCCACTATACAACCTCCACCTGAGATACCTCGTCCACCAAGGGTTGTGGCTTTAAGATCAGAGATGGAGACAACATCTCAACTAGGGACAATTGGAAGGGAATCAGTAGGTGATGGTTTAGCTTCAGCTCTTGCAGGAGTAGAAGTTGGTTTGGGGCGAGAGAAGGCTCGCGCTATTCTTCGTCAGAGTTTTGTCTACAAGACGAATGACGAGGTAGATGCATTGAGCATTGATGATCTCAGGGCTTATGCTAAGTTTTGTCGAGATATAGCTTCAGATGTGTTATCTAATGACACATCGAGCATGGGAGAGGTTTGTTGATTATGCTATGATAATCTATTTGATTTTTTATTAATCATTTTGAATTGAATATTTTGCTACATGGGAATAAGTATATTAAGCAAATGTATTTTGTTTGTAGTTTACGAGAATGTTAAATGCAAATAATTTTCGATTCTCCAGTAGTCAAAATCAAGAGCATCCTAGTCAAAATGAAGAGCGCTCAGGAGAGGTATTTTAATTATAATATTTATGATTGAACATGATATTTTTTTTGTTTACTTGAATTTTAATAAATATCAATGTATCTTATTGTTAATTTGACTTATCTATGCAGGTTTCATTAGATTCCAACTTTTTAGATGGTTTACCATCTCTTGTGAGCTAATGATTTTAATTTTTTTGTTTTGGTTTTAAGTTAATTTGCTTAATTTATTATTTGTATCTACTATGTTTTATTTACTAACAAAATTTAAATTTTAGGAAAGAGACCACTTGGAAATTGGGGGCGAAGATGTGGGGTCTTTAATGAATGCCGATATTGGCACTGAGGTAATTTTGTCGAACTAGAAATGATTTTTGACATAAGTTTAATGTTTTATATTTTTTTGATTTATTTGAAAATTGTTTTTGTACATGTTGCAGCTTGGCTCTTTTAGATCTTTTGGAGCCAAAGGAAAGTCTCTAGGGGAAAAAAGTGGTGGACATGCATCCAAAGAATTTGATGTACGATTTTTTTAATAATTGAATTGTTTTGTAGATGAGTTTAATATCTTAATATTTTGAATTTAGTTTAAAATTGTTTAAATAATTTATGATCTAAATTTATAATTTGTTTTTCTGTGTGTTGTAGGTGGAGTTGAGTCCCAGGGAAGGTCCTAGTGGAAAATAGTGGAAAGATATTGGTCGAGATGGATAGTGGTTCAGATTTTATAGTTTTTGTTGATATCTATATATTGGTGTTGTTTTGAACATGGAGGGTATTTATTTTTTGATTATATATATATGTACATTGAATTCACAAGTTCATCAACTCTTTTTTGGATTATATACATGAGTACATGTCCATTATTTCTCATTTGGTAAATGTTTAGAATATGTTTTGCATGAGTTTTGATAATATTTATAATATGTTTTGCATGAATGTTTGAAATGTTTTTATAGGTGCAATCCAAGGTTAGGAAATGTTGAATGATGACAATGAATGTTATGAAGTTAGAAAATGGGAAGTGTTAGGAATGTTTGAAATGTTATTTCAAGTTGGGAAATGTTGAATGTTGACAATGAATGTGATGGTAAGAATCAATGTTGGAAAAAAATGAATGGGAGGTGTTAGAGAAAAAGAAATGTTGGGAAAGAATGAATGGGAGGTGTTATGGAAGAATGAATGTTTTCAATTTGTTATGTTGAGAATAAGTGTTATTATAATATGTTTTGCATGAATGTTTAAAATGTCTTGATAGGTGCAACCCAAGGGTAGGAATGAATGGGAGGTGTTGGAAATGTTTTTAAAATGATAATCTAAGTTAGGAAATATTCAATGTTGAAAATGAATGTTATGGTAAGAATTAATGTTGGGAAAAATTAATGGATTTTTAATTAATTTAATTTTTATTTTCAATGTTCAGGTACATTTGATGAAGGCTGAAATCATGGCAAATGGGGGTAACGGTTTTTTGTTTTTTAATCATAAGCGAAGATTCCAGGATTCTGAAGTTTGTGCTAAATTAGAGCAATGATTTTAAACAACAATTTGATGAATTTTCATTGATTTGTTGGGAATAATCATTTTTCTAATTTAGCATAAGCTTCACAATCCTGGAATCCTTGCTTGTGATTAAAAATCAAATGATCGTTATCTCCATTTGCCATGATTTCAGTTATGTGAATTTGCACAAGCGATATTTTAAATTAAAGATTTGGGACGGAGAACTTGGTTACAATTTTAAGACATCTATTTAAGATCATATTTATGGTGAAGTATGTATTAAAGAAACATGTTCGATGGATTAATATACTACAAAATTTAATAGGTCTTTTTGTATTTTTTCGTTAGTATTAATCAACCAAAAGTAAAAATTCGGGGCGGAGTGGGCATAGCCACATCCGTTATCTCATCCCTTAGTGGTCTAATAGACATATGGGGACCCGAATAAAGTACTTTTGAATTTTTAAATTATATTTGAATTCATTTTTAAGCATGTTAAAGTACAATCATTTAAGCTTAGTTGTCATTCAAGAAAATATTTCATAAAATCTCAATGAAAAAATATATTGGGCACAACAATTTTGATAATTGGACAAAAAATATATTGCACACAACAATTGACATGGACAAAAATATAGATCAATTTATTTTTGATATATAGTTAAAAACATCGTAATGGAATACCATCTTCAACTATCCGTTCATGGTCACATATGGATAGTTTCCATTTTTTGGTTTTCAATTGTTTTTTTGATGGAACTTGTATCAATTTTATTCGAGATGCACATACTAAATGACTATATTGACAACATATAACATCAGGCTCATAATCCTGAAAGTATACATAATTTTTAGTCATATGCGTCTGCTGAAAAAAGTAGCCTTTTAAAATGATGGATCCTCTTTCGTATGTAAATCCGTTGTCGTTGTAGTCCTCCAATAATTTCATTTTTCCTTCGGTGCATCGCATCAAATAATATTTGACATTTTCGTTGTTGTCTATAGGTGCAATCACAGCGAAAACATCTCCTGTGCAAGTTATGATTGGTGTTAGCGTATTTAAATGAATTGAATTGACCACTTATGGCGAAGGATTAGAATGAACAATTGATTAAAAAGTCAAAAACAAGTTTATTACCTTCTCTTACGAGATCTGAAATTCTATCGCCATCAGACGATATTGCTATTTCTTCTGATTCTAATTCTTCAACACTTGCCAGTGGCATTTTTCCTTTTGGATTAATCTCTGTGTGTCTCCAAGCTTTTACGTAGTTGTTTGTTATGTTTTCACAAACTTCTGTAGATTCGACATTTTCAATGCAAATATGACAAAAGCATGATTGCTTTCTACTGTCAAATGCAAACACGTTGTGAAATGATTTTGTTTGAATAGAGTGAAGATCTCTAGTTCCATGTATGGTGCTAGCGTCATATGGTATTGATCTATTTATATCTTGGACCCCAACAAGCCAAAAAAACCTACACAATAAATAGTGTACATGTGTACTTAAATGTTAGTATATACATTTTTTTTAATTTTAAGAAATAATATAAATTAAAAAAATAGTGGACATACCTGCGCACGTCTTTTGATTGTTGATTATAATCATGGCTTAGATTTAATTGACACCATTGGACAACCTCTGCAGCTGAATGAAACCGTGCTGAAGAATAGTTCATTTGCCATCTTCGAAGTGCTCTTTTCACGCATGCTCCTGCACCATCATGCTCACCTTTTCCATGCCCAGTTTCAAAGAAATTCCAGCGATGTTTGATGTTCAGCGCTTTATGAAGTCGACATAACCAAAAAAATGATCGTGAAGATTTAAATTGACCCGCACATCCATCAGACCATATCCAATGCTCTTTGAATTTGACTTCGCGTTTTTTCAGTGAGTCATAGAAAATATTTTCTATACAATGTTGGACAAAATGTGTGTCGTGTGTACGATCATCGCTGATATAGAAGTGATATTCTTTAATCACATCTCGATTGTCACATGTGCTTTCAATGCCATCGATATCCTGTTGAGAATGTCTATATACAACATGGACAAATATCGAAACTTGGTCAGAGTGATAGTATTCACTCTGTATTTCGTTTTGTGCAGCAAATGTATAGTTTTCAGCAAAATCAACCACCGACAAAATTGTTCCGGGTGGAAAAATTTCACGAGACTGTTTGAATTGAAGATCTTGCCATCGTGCTCTATGTGAATGTTGGGTGTATTTATAAATTTCGTTTTCAAATTTTTTGAGAAAATCTGTGACGCATATCTTGTCTTCTAGCAAATCAATTCTTTTGGAACGTGAATCACTAGAACTTGTAGTATAGTTGATGTATTCGTATCTCTTCCAATCAACATTTACATTTGACAACGATTGATCATTATCGATAGGGTATTTATTGTGGAATAACACCAAATTTCCACAATGATGACAATGTTTTCCATTGACACATTTCTTTGAATAAAATACTTCATCGTGATTTCTCTCACATAAAATTTGAGATATGAATTCACGTATCGTCGGCGGAGGTGGTGAATTTGTCCAAAACATTTTACCAAATTCAAGAAACGTGTCATAATATAACTGAAATTGCACATGATAACGGCAACAACATGTATCACGTATAGTTATAGGTCGAACATACCATGGTTTTTGTTGCACAAATGTAGTGATTGATATATTAATTCCACGATGATCTTCCTTGAATTTATTGAACAATTGTACTTGTGTCATGTCCATTATATGTTTTGGTTGGCTTTCATATACATTTCGCGATATTCTTTTGCGTATCACATCTCTTGCATTTGGTGAAACTCGAGCATGTTCCAACCAATATTCTCGTACAATATCTTTAACCCCTGCTCCTAATCTATCTTTGTAAGGTTGTCTACAAATAATTGTCCAACAAGCAAGTTCATTATTTTCATCTATTTGCATTCTGAATTTGCTATGTTTGTATAATGTTTTTCTTGATGTTCCAACTGCTTTTGCTAGTTCTGTTGTCAAACGCTTTTGTTTAGTACTAGCTGAAAGAATTGCTGTATGAATTGCTTTACGTGCAGCACTGATATCTTTCTTCCTGGATTTTCCAAATTTTTTTATTGCATCGCCTATATTTTCCATCACATTTTGTTTCAATTTCGACTCTTTTGTTACTTTGTGAATACCCAATAACGATGTAGCACCTTCTAATTTCTTGGACACTAATAAACATCTCAAAATTTGTGCTTGTCCTGCTATTGAGTAATCTTTGAGAACTTCATCATAAAATTTTGTAGCACGATATCGTGCAACATGTACTGGTAGTTTTTCTCCATATTTGTCGCAATCAATGTCTTCTAACATTTCATCATCAATAGTAAAAGTACCTATACATCAAATTAAATTAAATTTAACATATATCAAAAAATAAAATTCATTATAAAAAAATGAATTTGGAAAATATATGATATATACATACCAGGTTCAATTTCTGGATTTTGAACTTGATCTTCAATATTGATTTCATCGACATTAGCATGTAAATCACTATTTACATCTTCTACAATGTTCTTTTCAACTTCAATTTGTTCTTCTTGTACTCTATTTTCAATTTCCATTTCTTCAACATTGTCATGTAAATCTGTATTTATATCTTCAATAGTTCTCTCTTCCGTTTCAGCAACCCTTTGTTTTTTGGCAATATATCTGAGTTTTTGTTTCTCTCTATTATCATCATCATCGCGTTTACGATCAGCTTTTCTTTTACGATTTCTCTTATTGCCCATGGTTGTTTAATCTATAGACGATAAATTAAAGAATCATGTTACTTTATAGTAAAAACAAATAAATTAAGATTTAAAAACATTTACGGAATTTATAAAAACATGAACTGAAAACAACTATTTGAAAAAAACCTCTTTCAATTAAATAAAAAGTGCAAAGCTACTTTGAAAAAAAAACATCCTTGCAAAGAACCTCCTTGCAAACATGTCTAAGAAAAGAAATATTTTGAAAAAACTCCTTGCAAATATCCCTTAAAAAAAACACTTTCAATGTGTTTTGGAAAAAAGAAGAAGAAACATACTTTGTAAAAATCTTTTTTTCAAAAAAATGTTTTCTTTGCAAATATACAACAAGAAAATAAATATTTGGAAAAAACTTCTTGCATTTATATGCCTTAGAAAAAAATTTTCTTCAATGTGCCTTTGGAAAAAAGAAGAAACATACCTTGTAAAAACCTCCTTTTGCAAAAAATGTCTTCTTTGTAAAAATGCAATAAAAAAGAGATATGTTGGAAAAACTCCTTCAATGTGCCTTTTGTAAAAAAGAAGAAGACATAGTTTGTAAAAACCTCCTTTTGCAAAAAATGTCTTCTTTGTAAAAATGCAATAAGAAAAAAGATAGTTTGGAAAAACTCCTTGCAAATATGCCTTGGAAAAAAAAACTCCTTCAATGTGCCTTTTGTAAAGAAGAAGAAGAAACATAGCTTGTAAAAACCTCATTTTGCAAAAAATGTCTTCTTTGTAAAAATGCAACAAGAAAAGAGATAGTTTGGAAAAACTTCTTGTAAATATGCCTTAGAAAAAAAAACTCCTTCAATGTGCCTTTTGTAGAGAAGAAGAAGAAACATACCTTGTAAAAATCTCCTTTTGCAAAAATTATATCCTCCTTCCGAAATTAGTTTGACAAAAAAATGCGAAGTTCAAACATGCGAAAATAATGAATTAACTTTATGTTTATTTATATGAGTATAAATTTTTATTTTTATTTTTTTTCCGGCCGACGAAAATTTTTTTCCGTTTAGTTATTCGGCCGAATAACCTTCGCTATAAGTTACGGCGCCGTTACGGAAAACAGTTATTCGGCCGAATAATTATTCGGCCGAATAATTAATTCGGCCGAATAATCTCTGAAACATGACCGATTCAGATCTCTGCAAAATTTTCAGGTTTCTCCATTTTCGGAAGGAGAAAACCACCTCTTACACAACAAAACGAATGTCGGACTTCATACCAGTAGATTCATTATTGAATCTACTTTACGAGGGTATAAATTTTGTTGTATATAGATAAGAACTGATATTTTTTAAGTTTTATATTTGTAACATGTGTCGAGTTACGATTCAGCTCTTTAAAAAAACAGCGAAAAGAAAAATCCATAACTTTGTAAATACAACACCAAAAAAATCGAAGAAAATGTGGGTCGATTCATTGACGTGTCTACTTCAAAAGGGTGGTCTTAGATTTTTTGATTTTATAGCGGGTTGAGAGAAAAGTGGTGCAACAAAAAGGTTGTTGAAAATCGACTGAGTTTCCCCATGGATCGACTTTAAAAAAATATAATAATTAGTATAGAGGTCCATTGGATGCAAACTTATAGTCACGCGTTAGTACATTGTGTGTAGATTGTCGTAGCATTTTCAGTTTTTGCAAAACACAAGTCTAACAACGATTTTAGTGGTGCAACAAATCATAACTCTTTTGTAGTCTTTTCATTTTATAAGAACACACTGTCAAACATTTGCGAGATCGACATATCAAATCTTAATAAAAAAAATTGAAAAAATTATGAGTAGAAAGCTAACATAATTCTACAAAAGTTTTCTTTTTACGGCAAAGTGAAATTTTAAATAAAAATATCACTTTTGTTCGCCCGAAGTTGGAAGACATGAAAAAAACAGAATTATTTTCTCACGAGACCCCCCAAAATAGACACCCATCTTCATTTTTTCACCCCATAACATGTATCATCATCATCAAAACATGTGTAACCACAACATGTAGAACATGTATAACCACAACATGTATCATCAACATCAAAACATGTATAACCACAACATGTATCATCATCATCAAAACATGTGTAACCACAACATGTAGAACATGTATAACCACAACAAGTATCATCAACATCACAACATGTATCATCATCATCAAAACATGTATACATATAATCATCAAAAGCATGTATACATCTATCATCAAAAGTATGTATACATCTAATCATCATCAAAAGTATCTAGTATGTATACATCTAATCATCAAAAGCATCTAACATCAAAAGCATGTATACATCTATCATCAAAAGTATGTATACATCTAATCATCAAAATAAAGAATATAAGAGTCCTAAATCTAAATAATTCTAGGTGAGTAAGTGCAAAGAAAAATAAGTAACCTCATCATTGATGAGATAGGCTTGTCTGCCTCATATTGTGCTACTCCCCCTTTCGAGGAGGGTTCTTCTGAACTACACCAAGCTTGTCTCGGAAGTGTTCAAACTTTACTCGAGACAGAGGCTTGGTCAGGATATCAGCAATTTGATCCTCAGTGTTTATATACTCTAGCTTGATAGCTCCTTTCTGCACCATATCTCGAATATAAAAGTAACGGATCTCTATGTGTTTTGACTTATCATGAAACACAGGATTTTCAGTCATCTTGATGCAGCTTTGATTATCACACATAATCACAGTGGGTTCCATTTCTAAGTCAAACACTCCAGATAAAAGTTTCCGAAGCCATACTGCTTCACAGCTAGCAGAGCAGGCAGCTATGTATTCAGCTTCAGCAGTACTGAGGGCCACACTTGATTGTTTCTTGCTGAACCATGAGATCATGGCAGATCCAAGACCATAACATCCACCTGAGGTACTTTTTCTATCTGAGACACTACCTGCCCAATCAGAATCTGAGTAACCATGTAATCTGAGTTCATGACCTCCAAGATAAAATAGGCCAAAATCTAATGTACCTTTTAGGTACCTCATTATATGCTTTGCAGCTATTAAATGAACCTTTCTAGGTTCTACTAGATACTGACTTAGGGTATTTACAGCAAAGCATATATCAGGTCTAGTATTTGTTAAATACATCAATGATCCAATGATTTGTCTATATAGAGTTATGTCCACTAGTTCTGATGAATCATTAGCTAATAACTTTAAGTTGGAGTCCATGGGAGTGGCCATGGCTTTACACTCCAACATATCAAATCTTTTGAGAATCTCCACAGTGTACTTACCTTGATTTAGAAAAATCCCTTTTGGTTCTTGCCATACTTCTAGACCGAAGAAGTAGTGCATTCGTCCGAGATCCTTCATCTCGAATTCTGAAGAAAGCTTCTTCTTGCTTTCAATAATCTGTTTCTCATCTCCAGTTAGGAAAAGATCATCTACATACAACAGTAATATAACTGGTTCATCATCCATCACCTTGAGATAAAGATTTGGGTCAGCTTTACTTTTGGTAAAGCCCATGCTAGTTAAGAAATTGTCAATCCTTCCGTACCAAGCCCTTGGAGCTTGTTTTAAACCATATAATGCCTTCTTTAATTTGCATACATGAGTTCTTCCATCATTAACCTCAAACCCTTGAGGTTGCTCTATGTATACTTCTTCTTCAATTACTCCATTCAGAAAAGCTGTCTTAACATCCATTTGGTGTAATTTCCACTTCATCATGGATGCAAGAGCCATAATAGTTCTAATTGAAGTATACCTGGCAACTGGTGCAAATGTTTCTTCGTAGTCAATTCCCTCCTTCTGAGAGAATCCTCTGGCTACAAATCTTGCTTTGTATTTTTCAATGCTTCCATCTGCGGCATGTTTTATTTTGAAAATCCATTTGGAAGAAACCACACTTTTATCTTTTGGCTTGGGAACTATATCCCAAACATCATTTTTCATTATTGACTGATATTCTTCTGTCATTGCTTCTACCCATTCTTTCTTCTGAGCTGCCTCTTCATAGCTAGTAGGTAGTTGATCCACAAGGTCACACATTAAGGCCATATAGTTGGATACTAGCTTTGGTTTCTTTCTTTCTCTAGTAGAGCCTTTAGGAGCTCCATATCTTTCAGCTCCTTGAATAATATCTCTAGCCCATGCTGGTCTTCTTTTCCTGGATAGTTCTGCAACAGGGGGTTCTTGAGGTTCCAGCATGTGATGATCCTCTGGTGTAGCTTCTTCAGGGATGTGAACAGTCTCTGAATTTCTGGGTGATGAATCTTCTTCATAAACTTCTTCAAGTTGACACTTTCTGGATTTCTTGTGAACTGCTTCCTCATCAAAGGTTACATCTCTACTTATTTCTATATGATGGAAACCTGGTATGTAGATTCTGAAGGCTTTGGAAGTTTCACAATAACCAACAAACATTCCCTTCTTGCCTGAGGGATCCAACTTGGTTCTCTTTTCTTTTGGAATGTGGATATACATAGGACACCCAAATATTTTAAGATGACTTACCTCAGGCTTCTTACCTATAAACACTTCTTCTGGAGTTTTGAATTCAAGAGCACTGTGAGATAATCTATTTTGCACATAAACTGCTGTCTTGGCTGCTTCAGCCCATAAGTACATGGGAAGATCTTGGTCATGTATCATGGTCTTCACAGCTTCCATGATTGTTCTATTTTTCCTTTCAGCCACCCCATTCTGTTGGGGATTGTAGGGAGTAGTTAGTTCCCTTTTAATTCCAGCTTCTTTGCAAAAGTCCTCAAATTCCTTTGAGGTGAATACTCCGCCATTATCTGTTCTGAGAGTTTTGATTTTCTTGTCTGATAGATTTTCTATTAGAGCCTTGAACTCTTTGAATTTTCCAAAGACTTCATTCTTCCCTCAATAAAAATATTATTCGGCCGAATAAAAATAATTGTTCGGCCGAATAATTGAAATTATTCGGCCGAATAATTTTGAAGTTATTCGGCCGAATAACCACAAACAGTTCTCCGTCCCGTTTAACGGAGACTCTTGAAATTTGTGCAAACGGTTGCCGGACGGAAAAAAATTTCGGGCAATAGTTTATTCGGCCGAACAATTATTCGGCCGAATAATTGTTCGGCGGAATAATTGTTCGGCCGCATAATTGTTCGGCCGAATATTTATTCGGCCGAGTAATTGTTCGGCCGAATATATATTCGGCCGAATAATTATTCGGCCGAATAATTATTCTGCATAAAAAGACAGCATCGGCTGCCATTTGTCATTCCCTGTTGGAATTATTTGGACCCCGCATGGGCCCGCTGTAGTCCTCTGCCACCCTGCCGACGCCCCAACCTGCTGCTCGCCACCCCGCTGCTCGCCGCGCTGCTTGTGTTTCATGGCTGGCTATTTTTCCGCGACTCGCGTCTGCTCCATTGCTGCTGTCGTTCGTCTTTTCTTACGTTTCTTCGGGGTGTGATCTGCCCTTGCTCTGTTCGTTTTTAGCAGCGAGTTTGTTGGTTGCTTCTGCTGTCGATTGTCGGTTTTCTCGTTTCGTCGGGTTGGGATTTCTGCTAGTTGCTGCTCGTTGGTGGTATTCAGACGGTTGGTCTGTGTTCGTTGTCAGGTGTGTGTTGGTAGGTGGCTGCTTTGAAGGTGTTGCGGCTTTATCTGAACGGTTGAAGGTGCGTTTTTCCTTTGTTTTTACTTAATATTTCTGTTTGTTAATGTTATAGGGCTTATGTAATGACGTTCGTTGTTGTTTGTGAAGGAAATAGGTGTTGTTTTGAGCGTTGCTGGGTTGAATAGAGGCGGCGTTGCGATCGACGATTCTTCACTGCATTTTTATATAGAGGTATGCATCGTCGTAAACTTTGTTTTTATGTTGTTGGCAGTATTAGAATTCAAAAAATCTGTAGTGCTGTTTAATATTGGAAGGTTAAATGTTTTAAAATGCAGTTTTTATTTTAGAGAATCAGTTTTCTGTCCATGAACTCTGTTCATGAACAGTTCAGTTCGTGAACTCTGTTCATGAACAGTTCAGTTCGTGAACTCTGTTCATGAACAGTTCAGTTCGTGAACTCTGTTCATGAACAGTTCAGTTCGTGAACTCTGTTCATGAACAGTTCAGTTCGTGAACTCTGTTCATGAACAGAGTTCTGTTCGTGAACTGAGTTCATGAACAGAGTTCTGTTCGTGGACTGAGTTCATGAACAGAGTTCTGTTCGTGGACTGAGTTCATGAACAGAGTTCTGTTCTTGAACTCTGTTCATGAACAGAACTCTGTTCATGAACAGAATTCCATTATTTATAGGTTAGATATGAATATGAATAATATAATAGTACTAGCTATGATTAGTTAATGATTTTTAGCTGTAATAATGTTGTTATCATTGTTCAAAGGGTATTGGTTCTCTGATTGACGTAAGCTTTTAGATAATTGAGATGAACTAACCCCATTAAAGTAGGCGGTCGTTTTTGATTCAATCTAATTACATGCATTCAACAATGAATCTCAACCTCCTACTTGGAATTGGGTATCTGTATAATATTAAGAAAACTATGAACTTACTACTATTCCATCAACCATGAATGTTCATTTGCTATCATAGAAGTTCTGTTCATGAACAGAGTTCTGTTCATGAACAGAGTTCTGTTCATGAACAGAGTTCTGTTCATGAACAGAGTTCTGTTCATGATATGCTATGATATGCATGAAATTATTGCTTCTTTATATATATGGATATTTATACCTTAATCCCTGATGAGTTTCATATTAAGTTTTCCAAATTCTCAATAAAGTGATGATAAAGGATATATTAAACAACTTTATAAATGATCAACATGTGGTGTGACGATGTTAAGTCAGGTACAAGAATGTCAATTGAGTTCATGAACTCTGTTCATGAACTTTGTTCATGAACAGAGTTAACTTAGAAAGTCACTTAAAAATTCAATATTGTAAGTTATTAAGTATTTTTTTTATAAAAATTAAGGAATGTTTGTTTATTGAGATATAGAATGAAAACATAAGTGATAGTTTAAAAATTAGGAAGGTGATTGAACTATTACAATATGGGATGATTATTGATGTCATGTTTATGCTGCAATATTGTTCTTAGAGTTAGGAGAGTAACTTACAAAAGAAAGTAAGTTATAATATTTTAGGTGGCTCTACATTTTTTACGCAGATCTTAAGAGATATGTTTTTAATTTTGTAGAATGAACATGTACAACATCAATGTTTGTAAATTGTTTTATCAAAGATCTTAACTAGAAGTTTCTTAATAAGGGTATATTTATGTTATACTATTTGAGGAAGCTCTGCATTTTGAATGCAGATTTTTAATAGATATGTTTTGAGTTTGTAGAGTTAACATGTACAACTTCAATGTGTGTAAATTGTATTATCATAAATATAAGTTAGAATTCTTTTAATAAGAATACATATATATGTTTAGTGAGATGTTTGTTTGTTGACATATATAATTCAAACATATTTGTTGGATTAAAAGTTTTTAAGGTTATTATACTATTTCAATTAATTGTGTTTTATAATGAAATGATTATTAGATATGTTCTTTATGTTGCAATATTAGGTAGGGTAAGGAATTTTAGTTAATTAATTAGAGTTAGGAGGGGGACTTAAATTTTGTTGGAGTTTTTAATCAAATATTGGCTTGATGCTTGTAGTGGTAGTTATGTACATTTTCAATATGTTAATGTTTGTGTAAATTTAGAAGTTATATCAAATGGAAAGAGAGTCTGCGAAGGGAAAGCGTAGGAGGTCATCACAATCTTCAGGAATTGGTGTTCCAATTGGTAGTCGAAGGTTGTCGAATTCACCGCAGGGTTCAGGTTTATTGCATGGGTCCGAGTCGTTTGATCACCAACAAGTTCGAGGGGGTACAAATGATTCTCCTTTGTCTTCTGTGGGAGAGCGTCGATCCCAACGTTCTGTTGGTATGAACATTAATGTTTAATAATGTATAATTTGTATTTTTTGTGTGTTGAATTTATGGAAAAAGTTAATTTTTGACTACGGCTATATTTGAAGCAGAGCGATGTTCAGAAGATGTGCGTAATTCGATGGAGCGAGGGGAAGATCAAGATAGGAATATAGATGATGGAATAGGTGTGGGTGGAGAGCAGGGTCCTGAAGTTCCTCCTAGAGCTAGGACGACATATGTTCCACTAGCTGAGGGGTGTACACCCATATCAACGTATCCGTCTGATTTACCTGATGAGCTTCCATGGCGAGGTGTTGTGCAACAAACTATTCTTGAAAGTTGTAAATCCCACTATGACAGGTTGAACAATGATCTTTGTTCTTTGGATCTCCCTCCAGAGAGTCGACAAAGTCTAGAGGTTGTTTTGGCATCTTTGCAAAAATTCATTGATGCATACGATGAGCTTGGACCAACTACAAATAGTTTTGTTCATTTGATGCGGATGCGAAAGGAGCAAGTTATGGGTCCAGATAAGTGGGAGGTTGTGAAGGAGAGAGTCAGTAGAGAACAAGCCAATTCAATGTTCAATTTCAAAGAAGGCCTTAAGCGAAAAATGTTGAAAGTGCAATATTTCAAGCATCCTCAAATTGCACATTTCATATATGATCGATTTCTTGCAGCTTATGGTCGATTGCCTTGGAACGATGAGGTTCCTAATTATTTTGCTAGATTTTTTTATGCGGAGTTTTTTCTAGGTATGAAGCCTAACTATACCGATGTTCCCTCTGACTTTTATGGAGCTGGAAAGGGTAGAATATATAATCGAAAAGGTGCTCTTAGAGACCCTGCCACTATACAACCTCCACCTGAGATACCTCGTCCACCAAGGGTTGTGGCTTTAAGATCAGAGATGGAGACAACATCTCAACTAGGGACAATTGGAAGGGAATCAGTAGGTGATGGTTTAGCTTCAGCTCTTGCAGGAGTAGAAGTTGGTTTGGGGCGAGAGAAGGCTCGCGCTATTCTTCGTCAGAGTTTTGTCTACAAGACGAATGACGAGGTAGATGCATTGAGCATTGATGATCTCAGGGCTTATGCTAAGTTTTGTCGAGATATAGCTTCAGATGTGTTATCTAATGACACATCGAGCATGGGAGAGGTTTGTTGATTATGCTATGATAATCTATTTGATTTTTTATTAATCATTTTGAATTGAATATTTTGCTACATGGGAATAAGTATATTAAGCAAATGTATTTTGTTTGTAGTTTACGAGAATGTTAAATGCAAATAATTTTCGATTCTCCAGTAGTCAAAATCAAGAGCATCCTAGTCAAAATGAAGAGCGCTCAGGAGAGGTATTTTAATTATAATATTTATGATTGAACATGATATTTTTTTTGTTTACTTGAATTTTAATAAATATCAATGTATCTTATTGTTAATTTGACTTATCTATGCAGGTTTCATTAGATTCCAACTTTTTAGATGGTTTACCATCTCTTGTGAGCTAATGATTTTAATTTTTTTGTTTTGGTTTTAAGTTAATTTGCTTAATTTATTATTTGTATCTACTATGTTTTATTTACTAACAAAATTTAAATTTTAGGAAAGAGACCACTTGGAAATTGGGGGCGAAGATGTGGGGTCTTTAATGAATGCCGATATTGGCACTGAGGTAATTTTGTCGAACTAGAAATGATTTTTGACATAAGTTTAATGTTTTATATTTTTTTGATTTATTTGAAAATTGTTTTTGTACATGTTGCAGCTTGGCTCTTTTAGATCTTTTGGAGCCAAAGGAAAGTCTCTAGGGGAAAAAAGTGGTGGACATGCATCCAAAGAATTTGATGTACGATTTTTTTAATAATTGAATTGTTTTGTAGATGAGTTTAATATCTTAATATTTTGAATTTAGTTTAAAATTGTTTAAATAATTTATGATCTAAATTTATAATTTGTTTTTCTGTGTGTTGTAGGTGGAGTTGAGTCCCAGGGAAGGTCCTAGTGGAAAATAGTGGAAAGATATTGGTCGAGATGGATAGTGGTTCAGATTTTATAGTTTTTGTTGATATCTATATATTGGTGTTGTTTTGAACATGGAGGGTATTTATTTTTTGATTATATATATATGTACATTGAATTCACAAGTTCATCAACTCTTTTTTGGATTATATACATGAGTACATGTCCATTATTTGTCATTTGGTAAATGTTTAGAATATGTTTTGCATGAGTTTTGATAATATTTATAATATGTTTTGCATGAATGTTTGAAATGTTTTTATAGGTGCAATCCAAGGTTAGGAAATGTTGAATGATGACAATGAATGTTATGAAGTTAGAAAATGGGAAGTGTTAGGAATGTTTGAAATGTTATTTCAAGTTGGGAAATGTTGAATGTTGACAATGAATGTGATGGTAAGAATCAATGTTGGAAAAAAATGAATGGGAGGTGTTAGAGAAAAAGAAATGTTGGGAAAGAATGAATGGGAGGTGTTATGGAAGAATGAATGTTTTCAATTTGTTATGTTGAGAATAAGTGTTATTATAATATGTTTTGCATGAATGTTTAAAATGTCTTGATAGGTGCAACCCAAGGGTAGGAATGAATGGGAGGTGTTGGAAATGTTTTTAAAATGATAATCTAAGTTAGGAAATATTCAATGTTGAAAATGAATGTTATGGTAAGAATTAATGTTGGGAAAAATTAATGGATTTTTAATTAATTTAATTTTTATTTTCAATGTTCAGGTACATTTGATGAAGGCTGAAATCATGGCAAATGGGGGTAACGGTTTTTTGTTTTTTAATCATAAGCGAAGATTCCAGGATTCTGAAGTTTGTGCTAAATTAGAGCAATGATTTTAAACAACAATTTGATGAATTTTCATTGATTTGTTGGGAATAATCATTTTTCTAATTTAGCATAAGCTTCACAATCCTGGAATCCTTGCTTGTGATTAAAAATCAAATGATCGTTATCTCCATTTGCCATGATTTCAGTTATGTGAATTTGCACAAGCGATATTTTAAATTAAAGATTTGGGACGGAGAACTTGGTTACAATTTTAAGACATCTATTTAAGATCATATTTATGGTGAAGTATGTATTAAAGAAACATGTTCGATGGATTAATATACTACAAAATTTAATAGGTCTTTTTGTATTTTTTCGTTAGTATTAATCAACCAAAAGTAAAAATTCGGGGCGGAGTGGGCATAGCCACATCCGTTATCTCATCCCTTAGTGGTCTAATAGACATATGGGGACCCGAATAAAGTACTTTTGAATTTTTAAATTATATTTGAATTCATTTTTAAGCATGTTAAAGTACAATCATTTAAGCTTAGTTGTCATTCAAGAAAATATTTCATAAAATCTCAATGAAAAAATATATTGGGCACAACAATTTTGATAATTGGACAAAAAATATATTGCACACAACAATTGACATGGACAAAAATATAGATCAATTTATTTTTGATATATAGTTAAAAACATCGTAATGGAATACCATCTTCAACTATCCGTTCATGGTCACATATGGATAGTTTCCATTTTTTGGTTTTCAATTGTTTTTTTGATGGAACTTGTATCAATTTTATTCGAGATGCACATACTAAATGACTATATTGACAACATATAACATCAGGCTCATAATCCTGAAAGTATACATAATTTTTAGTCATATGCGTCTGCTGAAAAAAGTAGCCTTTTAAAATGATGGATCCTCTTTCGTATGTAAATCCGTTGTCGTTGTAGTCCTCCAATAATTTCATTTTTCCTTCGGTGCATCGCATCAAATAATATTTGACATTTTCGTTGTTGTCTATAGGTGCAATCACAGCGAAAACATCTCCTGTGCAAGTTATGATTGGTGTTAGCGTATTTAAATGAATTGAATTGACCACTTATGGCGAAGGATTAGAATGAACAATTGATTAAAAAGTCAAAAACAAGTTTATTACCTTCTCTTACGAGATCTGAAATTCTATCGCCATCAGACGATATTGCTATTTCTTCTGATTCTAATTCTTCAACACTTGCCAGTGGCATTTTTCCTTTTGGATTAATCTCTGTGTGTCTCCAAGCTTTTACGTAGTTGTTTGTTATGTTTTCACAAACTTCTGTAGATTCGACATTTTCAATGCAAATATGACAAAAGCATGATTGCTTTCTACTGTCAAATGCAAACACGTTGTGAAATGATTTTGTTTGAATAGAGTGAAGATCTCTAGTTCCATGTATGGTGCTAGCGTCATATGGTATTGATCTATTTATATCTTGGACCCCAACAAGCCAAAAAAACCTACACAATAAATAGTGTACATGTGTACTTAAATGTTAGTATATACATTTTTTTTAATTTTAAGAAATAATATAAATTAAAAAAATAGTGGACATACCTGCGCACGTCTTTTGATTGTTGATTATAATCATGGCTTAGATTTAATTGACACCATTGGACAACCTCTGCAGCTGAATGAAACCGTGCTGAAGAATAGTTCATTTGCCATCTTCGAAGTGCTCTTTTCACGCATGCTCCTGCACCATCATGCTCACCTTTTCCATGCCCAGTTTCAAAGAAATTCCAGCGATGTTTGATGTTCAGCGCTTTATGAAGTCGACATAACCAAAAAAATGATCGTGAAGATTTAAATTGACCCGCACATCCATCAGACCATATCCAATGCTCTTTGAATTTGACTTCGCGTTTTTTCAGTGAGTCATAGAAAATATTTTCTATACAATGTTGGACAAAATGTGTGTCGTGTGTACGATCATCGCTGATATAGAAGTGATATTCTTTAATCACATCTCGATTGTCACATGTGCTTTCAATGCCATCGATATCCTGTTGAGAATGTCTATATACAACATGGACAAATATCGAAACTTGGTCAGAGTGATAGTATTCACTCTGTATTTCGTTTTGTGCAGCAAATGTATAGTTTTCAGCAAAATCAACCACCGACAAAATTGTTCCGGGTGGAAAAATTTCACGAGACTGTTTGAATTGAAGATCTTGCCATCGTGCTCTATGTGAATGTTGGGTGTATTTATAAATTTCGTTTTCAAATTTTTTGAGAAAATCTGTGACGCATATCTTGTCTTCTAGCAAATCAATTCTTTTGGAACGTGAATCACTAGAACTTGTAGTATAGTTGATGTATTCGTATCTCTTCCAATCAACATTTACATTTGACAACGATTGATCATTATCGATAGGGTATTTATTGTGGAATAACACCAAATTTCCACAATGATGACAATGTTTTCCATTGACACATTTCTTTGAATAAAATACTTCATCGTGATTTCTCTCACATAAAATTTGAGATATGAATTCACGTATCGTCGGCGGAGGTGGTGAATTTGTCCAAAACATTTTACCAAATTCAAGAAACGTGTCATAATATAACTGAAATTGCACATGATAACGGCAACAACATGTATCACGTATAGTTATAGGTCGAACATACCATGGTTTTTGTTGCACAAATGTAGTGATTGATATATTAATTCCACGATGATCTTCCTTGAATTTATTGAACAATTGTACTTGTGTCATGTCCATTATATGTTTTGGTTGGCTTTCATATACATTTCGCGATATTCTTTTGCGTATCACATCTCTTGCATTTGGTGAAACTCGAGCATGTTCCAACCAATATTCTCGTACAATATCTTTAACCCCTGCTCCTAATCTATCTTTGTAAGGTTGTCTACAAATAATTGTCCAACAAGCAAGTTCATTATTTTCATCTATTTGCATTCTGAATTTGCTATGTTTGTATAATGTTTTTCTTGATGTTCCAACTGCTTTTGCTAGTTCTGTTGTCAAACGCTTTTGTTTAGTACTAGCTGAAAGAATTGCTGTATGAATTGCTTTACGTGCAGCACTGATATCTTTCTTCCTGGATTTTCCAAATTTTTTTATTGCATCGCCTATATTTTCCATCACATTTTGTTTCAATTTCGACTCTTTTGTTACTTTGTGAATACCCAATAACGATGTAGCACCTTCTAATTTCTTGGACACTAATAAACATCTCAAAATTTGTGCTTGTCCTGCTATTGAGTAATCTTTGAGAACTTCATCATAAAATTTTGTAGCACGATATCGTGCAACATGTACTGGTAGTTTTTCTCCATATTTGTCGCAATCAATGTCTTCTAACATTTCATCATCAATAGTAAAAGTACCTATACATCAAATTAAATTAAATTTAACATATATCAAAAAATAAAATTCATTATAAAAAAATGAATTTGGAAAATATATGATATATACATACCAGGTTCAATTTCTGGATTTTGAACTTGATCTTCAATATTGATTTCATCGACATTAGCATGTAAATCACTATTTACATCTTCTACAATGTTCTTTTCAACTTCAATTTGTTCTTCTTGTACTCTATTTTCAATTTCCATTTCTTCAACATTGTCATGTAAATCTGTATTTATATCTTCAATAGTTCTCTCTTCCGTTTCAGCAACCCTTTGTTTTTTGGCAATATATCTGAGTTTTTGTTTCTCTCTATTATCATCATCATCACGTTTACGATCAGCTTTTCTTTTACGATTTCTCTTATTGCCCATGGTTGTTTAATCTATAGACGATAAATTAAAGAATCATGTTACTTTATAGTAAAAACAAATAAATTAAGATTTAAAAACATTTACGGAATTTATAAAAACATGAACTGAAAACAACTATTTGAAAAAAACCTCTTTCAATTAAATAAAAAGTGCAAAGCTACTTTGAAAAAAAAACATCCTTGCAAAGAACCTCCTTGCAAACATGTCTAAGAAAAGAAATATTTTGAAAAAACTCCTTGCAAATATCCCTTAAAAAAAACACTTTCAATGTGTTTTGGAAAAAAGAAGAAGAAACATACTTTGTAAAAATCTTTTTTTCAAAAAAATGTTTTCTTTGCAAATATACAACAAGAAAATAAATATTTGGAAAAAACTTCTTGCATTTATATGCCTTAGAAAAAAATTTTCTTCAATGTGCCTTTGGAAAAAAGAAGAAACATACCTTGTAAAAACCTCCTTTTGCAAAAAATGTCTTCTTTGTAAAAATGCAATAAAAAAGAGATATGTTGGAAAAACTCCTTCAATGTGCCTTTTGTAAAAAAGAAGAAGACATAGTTTGTAAAAACCTCCTTTTGCAAAAAATGTCTTCTTTGTAAAAATGCAATAAGAAAAAAGATAGTTTGGAAAAACTCCTTGCAAATATGCCTTGGAAAAAAAAACTCCTTCAATGTGCCTTTTGTAAAGAAGAAGAAGAAACATAGCTTGTAAAAACCTCATTTTGCAAAAAATGTCTTCTTTGTAAAAATGCAACAAGAAAAGAGATAGTTTGGAAAAACTTCTTGTAAATATGCCTTAGAAAAAAAAACTCCTTCAATGTGCCTTTTGTAGAGAAGAAGAAGAAACATACCTTGTAAAAATCTCCTTTTGCAAAAATTATATCCTCCTTCTGAAATTAGTTTGACAAAAAAATGCGAAGTTCAAACATGCGAAAATAATGAATTAACTTTATGTTTATTTATATGAGTATAAATTTTTATTTTTATTTTTTTTCCGGCCGACGAAAATTTTTTTCCGTTTAGTTATTCGGCCGAATAACCTTCGCTATAAGTTACGGCGCCGTTACGGAAAACAGTTATTCGGCCGAATAATTATTCGGCCGAATAATTAATTCGGCCGAATAATCTCTGAAACATGACCGATTCAGATCTCTGCAAAATTTTCAGGTTTCTCCATTTTCGGAAGGAGAAAACCACCTCTTACACAACAAAACGAATGTCGGACTTCATACCAGTAGATTCATTATTGAATCTACTTTACGAGGGTATAAATTTTGTTGTATATAGATAAGAACTGATATTTTTTAAGTTTTATATTTGTAACATGTGTCGAGTTACGATTCAGCTCTTTAAAAAAACAGCGAAAAGAAAAATCCATAACTTTGTAAATACAACACCAAAAAAATCGAAGAAAATGTGGGTCGATTCATTGACGTGTCTACTTCAAAAGGGTGGTCTTAGATTTTTTGATTTTATAGCGGGTTGAGAGAAAAGTGGTGCAACAAAAAGGTTGTTGAAAATCGACTGAGTTTCCCCATGGATCGACTTTAAAAAAATATAATAATTAGTATAGAGGTCCATTGGATGCAAACTTATAGTCACGCGTTAGTACATTGTGTGTAGATTGTCGTAGCATTTTCAGTTTTTGCAAAACACAAGTCTAACAACGATTTTAGTGGTGCAACAAATCATAACTCTTTTGTAGTCTTTTCATTTTATAAGAACACACTGTCAAACATTTGCGAGATCGACATATCAAATCTTAATAAAAAAAATTGAAAAAATTATGAGTAGAAAGCTAACATAATTCTACAAAAGTTTTCTTTTTACGGCAAAGTGAAATTTTAAATAAAAATATCACTTTTGTTCGCCCGAAGTTGGAAGACATGAAAAAAACAGAATTATTTTCTCACGAGACCCCCCAAAATAGACACCCATCTTCATTTTTTCACCCCATAACATGTATCATCATCATCAAAACATGTGTAACCACAACATGTAGAACATGTATAACCACAACATGTATCATCAACATCAAAACATGTATAACCACAACATGTATCATCATCATCAAAACATGTGTAACCACAACATGTAGAACATGTATAACCACAACAAGTATCATCAACATCACAACATGTATCATCATCATCAAAACATGTATACATATAATCATCAAAAGCATGTATACATCTATCATCAAAAGTATGTATACATCTAATCATCATCAAAAGTATCTAGTATGTATACATCTAATCATCAAAAGCATCTAACATCAAAAGCATGTATACATCTATCATCAAAAGTATGTATACATCTAATCATCAAAATAAAGAATATAAGAGTCCTAAATCTAAATAATTCTAGGTGAGTAAGTGCAAAGAAAAATAAGTAACCTCATCATTGATGAGATAGGCTTGTCTGCCTCATATTGTGCTACTCCCCCTTTCGAGGAGGGTTCTTCTGAACTACACCAAGCTTGTCTCGGAAGTGTTCAAACTTTACTCGAGACAGAGGCTTGGTCAGGATATCAGCAATTTGATCCTCAGTGTTTATATACTCTAGCTTGATAGCTCCTTTCTGCACCATATCTCGAATATAAAAGTAACGGATCTCTATGTGTTTTGACTTATCATGAAACACAGGATTTTCAGTCATCTTGATGCAGCTTTGATTATCACACATAATCACAGTGGGTTCCATTTCTAAGTCAAACACTCCAGATAAAAGTTTCCGAAGCCATACTGCTTCACAGCTAGCAGAGCAGGCAGCTATGTATTCAGCTTCAGCAGTACTGAGGGCCACACTTGATTGTTTCTTGCTGAACCATGAGATCATGGCAGATCCAAGACCATAACATCCACCTGAGGTACTTTTTCTATCTGAGACACTACCTGCCCAATCAGAATCTGAGTAACCATGTAATCTGAGTTCATGACCTCCAAGATAAAATAGGCCAAAATCTAATGTACCTTTTAGGTACCTCATTATATGCTTTGCAGCTATTAAATGAACCTTTCTAGGTTCTACTAGATACTGACTTAGGGTATTTACAGCAAAGCATATATCAGGTCTAGTATTTGTTAAATACATCAATGATCCAATGATTTGTCTATATAGAGTTATGTCCACTAGTTCTGATGAATCATTAGCTAATAACTTTAAGTTGGAGTCCATGGGAGTGGCCATGGCTTTACACTCCAACATATCAAATCTTTTGAGAATCTCCACAGTGTACTTACCTTGATTTAGAAAAATCCCTTTTGGTTCTTGCCATACTTCTAGACCTAAGAAGTAGTGCATTCGTCCGAGATCCTTCATCTCGAATTCTGAAGAAAGCTTCTTCTTGCTTTCAATAATCTGTTTCTCATCTCCAGTTAGGAAAAGATCATCTACATACAACAGTAATATAACTGGTTCATCATCCATCACCTTGAGATAAAGATTTGGGTCAGCTTTACTTTTGGTAAAGCCCATGCTAGTTAAGAAATTGTCAATCCTTCCGTACCAAGCCCTTGGAGCTTGTTTTAAACCATATAATGCCTTCTTTAATTTGCATACATGAGTTCTTCCATCATTAACCTCAAACCCTTGAGGTTGCTCTATGTATACTTCTTCTTCAATTACTCCATTCAGAAAAGCTGTCTTAACATCCATTTGGTGTAATTTCCACTTCATCATGGATGCAAGAGCCATAATAGTTCTAATTGAAGTATACCTGGCAACTGGTGCAAATGTTTCTTCGTAGTCAATTCCCTCCTTCTGAGAGAATCCTCTGGCTACAAATCTTGCTTTGTATTTTTCAATGCTTCCATCTGCGGCATGTTTTATTTTGAAAATCCATTTGGAAGAAACCACACTTTTATCTTTTGGCTTGGGAACTATATCCCAAACATCATTTTTCATTATTGACTGATATTCTTCTGTCATTGCTTCTACCCATTCTTTCTTCTGAGCTGCCTCTTCATAGCTAGTAGGTAGTTGATCCACAAGGTCACACATTAAGGCCATATAGTTGGATACTAGCTTTGGTTTCTTTCTTTCTCTAGTAGAGCCTTCAGGAGCTCCATATCTTTCAGCTCCTTGAATAATATCTCTAGCCCATGCTGGTCTTCTTTTCCTGGATAGTTCTGCAACAGGGGGTTCTTGAGGTTCCAGCATGTGATGATCCTCTGGTGTAGCTTCTTCAGGGATGTGAACAGTCTCTGAATTTCTGGGTGATGAATCTTCTTCATAAACTTCTTCAAGTTGACACTTTCTGGATTTCTTGAGAACTGCTTCCTCATCAAAGGTTACATCTCTACTTATTTCTATATGATGGAAACCTGGTATGTAGATTCTGAAGGCTTTGGAAGTTTCACAATAACCAACAAACATTCCCTTCTTGCCTGAGGGATCCAACTTGGTTCTCTTTTCTTTTGGAATGTGGATATACACAGGACACCCAAATATTTTAAGATGACTTACCTCAGGCTTCTTACCTGTAAACACTTCTTCTGGAGTTTTGAATTCAAGAGCACTGTGAGATAATCTATTTTGCACATAAACTGCTGTCTTGGCTGCTTCAGCCCATAAGTACATGGGAAGATCTTGGTCATGTATCATGGTCTTCACAGCTTCCATGATTGTTCTATTTTTCCTTTCAGCCACCCCATTCTGTTGGGGATTGTAGGGAGTAGTTAGTTCCCTTTTAATTCCAGCTTCTTTGCAAAAGTCCTCAAATTCCTTTGAGGTGAATACTCCGCCATTATCTGTTCTGAGAGTTTTGATTTTCTTGTCTGATAGATTTTCTATTAGAGCCTTGAACTCTTTGAATTTTCCAAAGACTTCATTCTTCCCTTTTAGGAAGTATATCCAAGTTTTCCTTGAATAGTCATCTATGAATGAAAGATAGTATTCAAACCCACTTAAGGAAGTGGTGGGCATTGGACCACATACATCTGAGTGTATAAGCTCTAAAATGTTCTTAGTCTTTGTTTCACTCTTTGGAAAGGGGTTCTTGATATTTTTCCCTTTCTTACATCCTTTACATGATCCATCATGATCAGCTTTTAAATCTGGTAATCCTATGACTACCTTGCTTACATAGGGTAAGGCTTTAAAGTTGATGTGGGCTAATCTTCTATGCCATAGCTCACTGGGGCTAGAGATCTCATGTGCAAGGGCAGCTTCTGGATGACCCTTGAGTTTATAGAGACCTCCTTCTTCTTCACCAATAACAACTGCATCTTTTAATTGTCTTTCCTTTGGACCACATGAGTACTTGTCCATCTATGAAGGCTACTCTGAAGCCTTTCTTATCTAGAGCTGAAATGGAGAGAAGGTTCTTCTTTAAACCTGGGACATATAAGATGTCTTTCATCTTCAAGGGTGTTCCAGAATCTAGCTTATAGCTAGCTTCACCAATTCCTTTGATAGGATATTGGTAGTCATCTCCTAGAGATACTTTCTGTGAAGAAGACTTTTCTTCAAGATTTGAGAAGGTCTTCCTTTGACCTGTCATGTGCTTGGAAGCACCACTATCAATGAGCCATGTATCTTCTCCAGGAGATACAGATCCAGAGAGTGCAGAGAATAGAACATATTCTTCTGGATCTTCTTTCTTCACCTTACATCGTTTCCTTTTGGGTTTTACCTCTACCTCTTCTTCTTCTTCATCTTCTTCTTCTTCTTCTTCTTCACTTTCATTTTCTGCCATATGTGCATGATGTCTTTTGTGGAAGACTTTCTTCTTTTGAGAAGGACAAAATCTGGAGATGTGTCCCAATTTATGACAACTGTAGCATTCTACCGTAGAAAGATCTCTTACTGAATTGGGTCCTCTTCTCTTGTTAGATCTAGAGAAGTGTTGAGATCCTTTGTGGTCAACTCTCTTGAAATGACTCATTCTTCTTCTTTTGGTATGGGTGGCTAAGGCTTGGTCATCCTCTTTGAGAAGGGCTTCTCTATTTGCAACCCTAGCTTCTTCTTGAACACAATCCTCCCATACTACATCAAACTTCATGCTCTCTTTCCTGGCACACATGGTTTGTATAAATGACTCCCAAGATCTAGTGAGACCATTGAGGGCAGTCATCACAAGTTCATCCTCATCAAGGGTATCACCAATTGCATCTAGTTGTTCCTTGATTTGTGAAACCCTTGAGAAGTAGTCTTGAATGGATTCTCCTTTGTGCATCTTGGTGCTCTTCAATTTAGACCTCAAATTCATCTTCCTATTGATGTTCTTCCCTTCATACATTCTTCCTAGGGCATCATACATTTCCTTTGGAGTCTTCTTGGAGGCCACTTGGGGAATCAAGTGGTCTTTGATGGAATCAGCTATGATTCTCTTTGCCCTAATCAAATCTTTCCTATGTTTCTCTTTGGCTTCATCTCCTTCTGGTTCTGCAACTTCTTCCTTGATAAGCTGAGCAAGATCATTCTCTTCAAGAATGAGACCAATTCTGTATTTCCATGCCCGGAAATTCTCTATACCTTCTAGCTTGTCTTCAAGCTTAGTATTTGGAGCCATCTTCTCTTGGGGGAGTCCAAGAGACAGAGTAGACTTACTTGGAAAGTTACTTTTCACTTTTCCGGAAACTGAAACAGAATTTTATCGCACTTTTGGTAGAATTAGGGTTTGACTTTCCCGGAGTTCTACTTAACCAAAAAGTTCGATCTATAGCTTAAAAGAATGCTCTTGATAAGGGTTATCCAACCATGTAATCAGAAATCAAAAATTCCGACTTTTTTTTCTGAAACCAAAATCTGACGTATCGCACTTTTGGTAGAATTAGGGTTTGCAATTCCCGGAGTTCTACCCAACCAAAAAGTTCGATCTAGGGCTTAAAAGAAAGGTATTGAGGAGGGCTATCCAGCCATGCAACCAAAAATCAATAATACCAACTTTGGGATGAAACCCTAACTTCACCAAAGAGAGAGAGAGAGAGAATCTTACCTTGTGAAAGATGTCCTATTCAGTCTAGCTCTGATACCATGTTAAGTTTAAACCAAATAACCAAGCAAGATCACTGAAAGAAGCATAATCACAAGATAGACACACAATATATCCTGGGAAACCCTCATGGGGTAGAAAACCCAGTAAAACTTTCCTCAATAAGATGATCAACCAAAATACAAGATGTGCTCCTCCTTCCTTTGTCTCCTAAGTTGATCTCCCAGACAAGTGCGCACTCTTTCACAAGTGAGTGAGTGATCTAATGAGGAGTTCACCTCCTCTATTTATACTTGACTCTCAACTGACTAAAAGACCTGTTGGGGCCGACCTCACCTGGAGAAGTCTAATAACCCCTAAAATATAACTACAGGGCCGACCCACACATGGTGGGTCTAATAACCCTAGTTAATATCAAACCCTGGAGGAATAAACATCTCCAGATACATAGTAGGATTACCTCGGAGGAATGAAACATCTCCGAAATAAATAATGTACAATTATAATATTCTTAGAAGTTACAATATTCAACACAAATTTGGCATCATGATTATGAATAAAGGTAAACTAAATTGATGGAATAACAAGTAATAGTGAAGGCTTACTTGGACTAAGGATTGTTTTGATACAAGTGGAAAGAAAGTCAAATTTGCAACAATTTGTGAAATGTTGAAAACATTTGAGAGGGAAATTTTGAGTTATAAGAGATGGACGACTAAGAATATCAATAGAAGATCATGGGGATCAATGTAAGAGATGCGAAAAAACATAAAGAGGATGTACTGCAAGTCTGTTACCAATGGTTGAGAGGATAGAATATGATAAAACAATGGTTTGGGTAATGGGTTAACTTGGTCATCGTTATCCTTTTGTAACCACCTTGACAAGGTCATTGTTATCAACTCATTTTCATAAGAGGCCTTGCAGTTTAAGGAAAATGGCTTACTCACATTTTTTGTGGTACTAGTGTTACTTGGGTTACTCAGGTTCCTTATGTTGTTGGGTTTCTATTATAGTGCAAGTTGTGGGATAAGGGATAATGAGTCAAGTCTATGTGCTAAGAATGTTTTCTACGGATTCTTTGATGTAATCAAACTCATTTTGGATGTAGCTTGAAGGTGAAAAAAATGAGATTATTTGGGCGCCTTTAAATTTTTATGCATAATCTATCTTAATATTGGATATGATCTTTTACTATCTTTAAATGGATTTGATGAAATATATGCTATAATGGATTGTGTTTCACATATATAGGATGTTGTTAATTCCCATATAGAAGTAATGTTAAGATGTTAAGTTGCCAGTATGACTCAAGTTGCATCCGTCTTCTAAGTTTTCCCCCATCCTCCCACAATCGAGATTGTGATTTGGGTGAGACCTTCTTTCCTCGAGGAGGATTGAAAACCTCAGCATATCTAGACTATAGTGAACCTTTGTTGGCCCTTTCATGGGAACCCTGGTCTCAACCTAACACCAACAAATGGTTCTATTGTTGGGTCCATGCTTAAATAGGAAATACTATCTAGATGGAAAGGGGGATTTATAAATCCGGGATCGAATATTAGTGGGAGAAGAGATTCGAGGACTTTGTATTACCAACATCATACTTGTGAGAATGGAATATGGCTATGTGTAGAGAGTTTGTGTTATATGATGGACCTTATTTCAACCAATATGAGGTTTTCTAGTGTGAGTTCCCTGTAAGTCTGTATAAATTGTTGAAAATACTTGCAGAAACCCAATAATATCAAGATCAATAGAAGAAAATTGTTCAGTGGAATTTTTCTAACCTTATGGTTTTTCATGAGCTTGACCATCAAATCATGTGAACAATAGGATTTTGGGTAGACAACAATGCCAACATATACATAGTGGAGTTTCCTTATCTTTGGTCTCAATCAACTTCGGCAATAACCATTCTATGGATTTTCCTAATTATACTAGACACTTGATGTCCCCTTTTTTATTGAGACCAATGATCAGGCAAACTTGCGATTATCACAAGAGCATACTAATGGACAACAGTTTGGGTTCTTTACTTCAAGCAAAAAAATGAAAGATTAATCTAATCTAATCTAAGAAATGAAATTTTTTGTGTGAGTTTGTGGTCCTGGCCCAACAAACAATTTATTTTATGCCTTGTTTAGTCAAATAAAATCAAAGCGGAAAGAAAAAACAATCACAAAAAATGGTGTGGATCCCCTGAGGGGGTATGGGGACTAGGCACTACGTATCCCACTAATTTTATTATGGATTACCAGTTATAAGTGTTTGTGGTCCTTTAAAAAATAGGACCAACAAAATTACAATTTTATGGACGATTTTTACTTTTAAAGAAAGGTAGAAAGGAGAGGAGGGTCCTGGATGGCCCAGATCTTCAAATTTTCACTAGAGATTCCTCCTACCTGTTCATAAAAGGGTAAAAAAAATCCAACACATGTGCACTAAAGATGTCAAATAATTCGATTAGGAGCTCAAAAATTTTCCTAACCTAAAGTATTGAAAGATAGACTTTTTTAAACTAGGCTACAAGTAAGGATTAGGAAATTAGATTTACTTGCAAATATAAAGCCTTTAGAGAGATTAGATCTAGTATTTCAAAAAAATTGCATACTAAAATAAATAGCTATTGATATGATCTTTTAAAAATATAACTACTTAGATTTAGCATGCATAAAATAACCAAAGGAATATTTAGAATAGTGAAGGAGGGAGAGATAGAAGAGAGCTCAAGAAATGAGATATCCAGATCTATGGAGTCTACTAGTGGGAAGTGGAGGGACTAGGTCCTTCTGAGTTGAAGGATATGGAGGAAGCAACCAATCTTAGCCACCTCTTCAAGTTAGGAAACTATCACACACCCCAAAATACCCATATTAAAAAAAAATCAATAGGATAAATGCATGTATACTTTTGTACTTCTAACATTATTGAATCAAACAATTTACTTTACTTGATTTACATACTGGACTCTAAACAAAAGTTATTTTATGCTAACAGGGTTTAGCTTCACTTCTTGGGATCATAGATCAACCAAGGTGAGCCCCCATTAAAGATTCTCTAGCAGCATGTCAAGGTTCTGTTTCTTGAATCGCATCCAAGGTCTAGGACTGAGTCCTATATACATTTGTTACATTTGTATGCTAGGGTTTAGGATCTAAACCTTACTTCTTTTATGGGCATATTAGCTTAGGATTATAAACATCATTACCTAGAAGCATTTAACCTAGCACATTTTAGCATGCTGAGGGTTTAAACCCTACAAAACCTTGTATGAAGCTTCAATTAGATTACTAACATATATTAGTGTTTAATAAACAATCTAACTGTAGCTTCCAAAAATTCCAATTTATAATTTCTTATTTAATATTTAAGAAATACGGATTGCAGATTCCCATGGTTAAATATTGAGGTTTCCGCATTCCCGACTTCCGCATTGCGGATTGCGGGTTGCGGGACCCTTAGTTATATAGACGATTTTTAACCGCTTCCGCATTCCCGACTTTCGCATTGCGGATTGCGGGTTGCGGGAGCTTCATTTATAAAGATGAGTTTTGAACGCTTCCACATTCCCGACTTCCGCATTGTGGATTGCGGGTTGTGGGAGCTTAAAAAATTTAGGGTTTCAAAAAGATGATTTTGCATTCTGACTTCCAAGTTGCGAATGCGAATTACGGAACTCCAAAATTTAAAGGTTTAAAAAATGACGATTCCGCATTCTAATTGTGTATTCCTTGGATTCGACGGCTTATGGAAAACGTTAACAAGTAAAATCAGATCTAGAAAACTTATTTGAACTTGAAGGTTTTTACAGATTTTTATTCAAGATCTAGGGTTGAAAGTGTAAGATTATCTTGTCAATCTGTTATAAGTTATTCTAACTATTTTTATATAACGGAAAAAGATCAAATGCCTACTTTATAACAGAAATAAACCCTGTATATTACTTTGCTTATAACAGTAAGGAAAAATAACAGACATTGATACACAATTTGATGCATAACTATAAACTTTTGAATATAAACTGAATGATAAATGTTACAGTAAAACGGTAATGTACAGTTATTTCATAATAGAAGGAATAATGGAATAAAACTTGAACTGACTATTAATTTAGGAATTATTTACAGTACAAAGTAAGTTCAGAATAGTGATACAATAGATTAGTAATATACCTAAGCCATGTGATCATTCTTCCTAGCAATCTATATATCATTTACAGAAATTAATATTTGCAGATTGATAAAAAGACAGTTGAAAGAAACAAAATCATTCTGAATAACAGTTTAGGAATCATTTATAGTGATTGATGATTGCATAATGATAAAAAGATAGCTGATAACAAACATAAGCAATGTGATCATTCTGCTTAACAATCTATATATGATTTATAGTAACAGACATTCATAAATAAATAAATAGAGCCTGAACTAAGAAATGCAATCATTATGCTTAACAAATTAGACATCATTTACAGTAAACAGACATTTCAAAAATAAATAAATAGAACCTGAACCGGCAAAGGCAAATCAAAACTGAAGTTCGTCGTTCCTCCCAACCAATCTTCCAGAACAGCCAACTTACTTGTTCTGAAACCTACAAGGACAAAGACTGGTCACAGAGTTCCTCTTGCATAATATAGGTCACAAATCTCACTTCATCATAAGCCTCCTTTTCATTGGAAGAACTCAATACTCAGCGTATTCTCCCCTTCATCATAAGCCTCTTGCTCAGTGGATGAAATCAATGCTTTATAGCATTTCCTTAGGACTTAGGTCATTTATGAGCCACCTGCTCGTAACCGCTCCAACAGGAGACATGACCTGATTTTTAGGGAGGAGCCTCCTACATCATTTGCAACTTTACTAGGTTGTCTTGCCATAGTGGATTTCCTCTTGACACTTGTCATTTCTCCTTGTGAGTCAACAAACACTCTTCAACAACTATTTCATTTTTTATTCCCTCGGCTATTTAATAATTAAAAATAATAATTCATTTACAAATTTCTTGACCTCACTTGGTCAATAATGTCAAATCAAATAATAACATAAGGTCTTATAAAACAATAATCATTCGGGTTCCTTGGTGTATTACATACAACCCCCTTAAAGTTTAACACCGTCCTCGGTGTTGCTTTTAAACTTCATTTGAATCATTCTGAAACAGAATTGGATATGCCTCACGCATATTGATTTCCAATTCCCAAGTATCCTCTTCTGGAATAAGGTGCTTCCATTGCACCTTGACTTGTCCGATGATGCAGTTCTGGAGTAAAAGTTCTCTCATGTCGAGAATAAATTCTGGTCCCACCTGAAATTCTCCTTCGGGTTCCACCTAGATAGCATTCCATTCAACCACATGAGTAGCATCATGAACATATCTTTTTAAAATTGAAATATGAAAAACATTATGTACTTTAATTGTAGGTGGTAGTGATAATTGATAAGCCACTGGCCCAACCTTTTCCAATATCTCAAATGGTCCAAAATACTTGGCTGCCAATTTTGCGCACTTTCCCAATTTTAAGGAACTTTTTCCGGGTTTCACTTTAACATAAACATGATCCCCTGCCTAGAACTCTCTTTGAGTTCTTTTCAAATCAGCATAACTCTTTGGTCTATCTTGAGATATCTTCAAGTTGTGTTGTACGTGTTTCAATGTTAGTTCCATGTCCTTCAATATTTCAGTACTTAACATTAGTCTATCAACTGGACTATTCCAAGAAATTGGAGTGTTACACTTCAGTCCATGAAGTATCTCAAATGGACTCATTTTAGCTAAAGCTTAAAAATGATTATTATATGCAAACTCAACAATATGTAAATACTCTTCCCATTTCCCAGGTTTGTCCAATACATACATTCTAAGCATGTCTTCTAAAATTTGATTCACCCTTTCAGTGTGTCCATCAGTCTGGGGGTGATATGCAGTACTGAAATTTAATTGAGTATCCAAACCTTTAAATAAAGCTTTCCTGAAATTTCCCATAAACTTTACATCCCTATCAGAAATCACAATTTTAGGTACACCATGCAATCTAAATATTTCTTTCATAAAAATATCAACAATATTAATAGCTTTATAAGTAGATTTAACTAGAATAAAATGTGTTGTTTTACTAAGCTTATCTACCACAACCATAATTGAATCATTTTGTTTAGCATTCTTAGGCAAACCTGTTATAAAATCCATGCTAATAACTTGCCACTTCCATTATGGAATGGGTAAGAGCTGTAGCAATCTAGTTGGGTGTTGATGTTTAGCCTTAACTTGTTGGCATTCAATGCATCTAGCAATGTATTATGCTACTTCATTTTTTATATTAAGCCAAAAGAAATCTTTTCTCAGCATAGTAATCATTTTCTGATATCCAAGATATCCTGAATATGGTCTTTTATGCATTTCATTCATGATTAATGACTTGACCTCCTATGAATTAGGTACTTACAATATTTTTTTACATACAAACAATTCTTTTATGTTAAGACTGAATTCTGTTTTTACTTTATTGGTTCTATTTTCTGTTGTCCTTTCCTTTCAATTTTGATATTCTTTATCAAATTTTGTTGTTGTCATGATTTTATTTTCCAGATCTGTCTCATAATTACTACGTGCAGTTACATACAGCATGTTTGCATGACGACTTAACGTATCAGCCACTTTATTTTCCTTTCCTTTAATATGTTTAATTTCAAAGTCATATTTACTTAGGAAATATAACCATCTAGCTTGTCTAGCATTTAAATTATGTTGGTCAAATAAATATTTTAAACTAACATTATCAGTCATTAGTAAGAATATTCTCCCAATAAGATAGTGTCGCCACATGTTAAGTGCATGAATAATGGCGGCTAACTCCCAATCATGAGTAGCATAATTACTTTCATGTTCTTTAAGCTTCCTAGATTCATAGGCCACCACATAGTTGTCTTGCATTAATACTCCACCTAGACATGCATCTGTGCATATAAAAAAATCTTTATAGGGGTCTGCTATCTTTAGTATAGGAGTTGTTGTTAGTAAATATTTCAGTATATTAAAGTTGATTTCACATTTCTCATTCCAATCAAATTTCTTACCCTTCTTTTGCAATGAAGTTATAGGATATGCAATTTTTGACAAACCTTCAATAAATTTGCGATAATATACAGTGATCCCCATAAAATATCTAACATCAGATACATATTTAGGCACAGGCCATTCCATGATAGATTTAATTTTATCGGGATCCACCGATATACCATCTTTAGACACTACATGTCCTAAGTATTGGATTTTATCTTTAAAGAAATCACATTTACTGAATTTAACATATAATTCTTGTTCTCTTAATACTTGTAGTACTATTTTTAAATGCTCTTCATACTCCTGCTGATTTTTAGAATAGATTAATATGTCATCAATGAAGACAACTACAAATTTATCTAAATATTGACTTAATATACTATTCATTAAACACATAAAAGATGTTGGAGCATTTGTCAAACCAAAAGGCATTACGACAAATTCATAGTGACCGTATCTAGTCCTAAAAGTTGTCTTATATATATCTTCATCTTTAACTCTGACTTGCTGATATTTGGATCTCAATTCTATCTTTCAAAATATTGTTTCTCCTCGAAATTGGTCGAATAATTCTTTGATCTAAGGTAAAGGATATATATTTTTAATTGTCATTTTATTAAGATGTCTATATTCTATACACAACCTTAAAGTACCATCCTTTTTATTTACAAACAAAACCAGTGCTCCCCAAGGGGAAACGCTTGGTCGAATGTACTTCTTATCTATTAATTCATGTATTTGGGATTTTAATTCATTAAGTTACAGTATGTTCATTCGGTAAGGATATTTTGAAGCTGGTATTGCTCCTGGTACTAAATCAATAGTGAAATCTATTTCTCTTTTTGGAGGTAATCCAAGAATTTCTTCCGGAAACACATCCTTAAAATATTTTAAAACTGGAATATCATATATTTTAATTTCATTGTTTTTATCTTTGTCATCAATTATACGAACAACATATACTTTACATCCTTTGTGAACAGACCTTTTCTTTTGTAAAGCAGAAATTTCTCTAATAGTAGTTTTCCTTAGAATTCCTTTAACTATTATAGGTATACTTTCTTTGTCTATGCATGAGAAAGTTTTATCATAGCAGTTCAGAATTACTCTATGCTTTTCTAACCAATCCATTTATATCAATAAATCATAAGATCCTAAAGGCAGAATATTTAAATCAGCATGCGTCATAAGACCATTCATATTAAATTCACATTCTTTCACAAAACTAATGACTTTTCGTTTCGTGCCTATACCAAGTTGAACTAACCAAGACTTTTCAAATTTATTTTGCTGTAATTTACACATTTCTACAATTCTTCGTGAAATATAACTTAAATTTGAACCTGGATCAATTAATATAGATATTGGTTTATCCTTTAACATATCTTCAATTTTTACCATAGATGTATGATGGTCTGCTTTCCTGTTCTCCAATGCTGCGCAAATTCTGGGCATGCTCCTTGCTACATCTCCAATCGTAGTATCTTCTTGAACAGTGTGAACGTTGTTAAGAAAAAATTGTCTTACTGAACAGTCTTTAAAATAATGTGGTTCACCACATTCCCAACATTTTAAAGGTTCCTTTTGAATATTGCTTTTATTATAGCCAGAAGGTGCTTCTTTTCCTTTTATTACTGTAGGATTTTGTGACCTAAAACTTCTGAAATTATTTCCCTGATTGTTTCGATGATTATTTCCAGAAGTATTATTAAATCTCTTAACTTTTCTTTTTTGTTCAAAGCTTTCATGTTTTATGTTCTTCCAACTTGGTACATTATCTCTTTTGTTCTTATTTTGATCATAGAAGAAATTTGCTTTCCTCGTAGTTTCATCCAATGTTTTTGGATTGTCATATTCAATTCTCTCCTTGTAAATTGTTGGTAAAAAACTGAGAAAACGTTGTATTTTATGTTTTTCATCAACAATATAAGGTACATAACATAACAAACTCAGAAATTTACTGCACATTTCCTTCATTGTATAAGTTCCTAGTTTTAAATCATAAAACTTTTTAGATTTTTCTTCATAATACTGTTCTGACAAGTATTTCCTTTTAAAGTATTTCTTGAAACTTTGCCAAGTTAAGTGACGTTCCTTAATTCATTTTACTTTCTTGATGTCTTGCCACCAAATTTCGGTCTTTCCCGTTAAATTATAAATTGTCATTTTTGCTTTTAATTCATTAGAGTAGTTGTAAATCTGAAAGTACTTTTTCATTCCTAAAAGCCAAGCTTCTACTTCTTCTTCGGTTTCAATCTCACCATTGAATATAGGAGGTTTTATCTTTTTAAATTCACCATAAATTTCTTCATAAGGTTTACTTTTCCTACTATACTTATCACCATCACTACTTTCGCTAGATTCTTTGAAATTATGTTTACTTTGTTTAGGTGAATTTCCACTTGAATACTTAGTTTCACTATCTGAAAATTTTAACTTCCTTGCCTTGCGTTTATAAGATACATTCTTTAATGTTTCTATCTCAGGTCCTTTCTTCCTTTCTACTTCCTGATTATGTATTTTTGTTAACAAGACATTGTTTAATTCCTCTTTTTCTTTCATAATGTATTCATTATCTTTATTAACACTTTGTAGTTCTTCTTTTAAATCTTTTACTGTTTGTAACAATTCGTATGGATTATCATTTCTACTCTCATTTAGATGCACCCACATATTATCATCATTAATGTTTTCTTGTTTGTTGTTTACTTGTTCTTTAGGATGGGATTCTTCTCCAGCTGACATTTCAACATCTACCATAGTTCCTGCAAAATCAAGGTTATACTTCTCTTCTGAGTAGAAGAGAATCAACCATAACACATATGTTAGTTTTCTATTTGTACTTTTTCAATTTCGAGCAATTTAGGACAAATGTTGCGACCATGCTCTAATACCATTATGTCACACACGCCAAAATACCCATATTAAAAATATATATATAAGATAAATGCATGTATATTTTTTTACTTCTAACATTATTGAATCAAACAATTTACTTTACTTGATTTACATACTGGACTCTAAACAAAAGTTATTTTATGCTAACAGGGTTCTACTTCACTTCTTGGGATCATAGATCAACCAAGGTGAGCCCCTATTAAGGATTCTTTAGCAGCATGTCAAGGTTATGTTTCTTTTATAGCATCCAAGGTCTAGGACTCGGTCCTATATACATTTGTTACATTTGTATGCTAGGGTTTAGGATCTAAACCTTACTTCTTTTAGGGGCATACTAGTTTAGGATTATAAGCATCATTACCTAAGTATTTAACCTAGTACATTTTATCATGATGAGGATTTAAACCCTACAAAACCTTGTATGAAGCTTCAATTAGATTACTAACATGTATTAGTGTTTAGTAAGTAATCTAACTGTAACTTCTGCAAATTCCAATTTATAATTTATTAGTTAATATTTAAGAAATACGGATTGTGGATTCCCATGGTTAAATGTTGAGGTTTCCGCAATCCCGACTTCCGCACTGCGGATTGCGGGTTGTAGGACCCTTAGTTATACATACGAGTTTTAACTGCTTCCGCATTCCCAACTTCCGCATTGCGGATTGCGAGTTGCGGGAGATTCATTTATAAAGATGAGTTTTGAACGCTTCTGTATTCCTGACTTCTGCATTGCGGATTGTGGGTCGTGAGAGCTTAAAAAATTTAGGGTTTAAAAAAGATGATTCTGCATTCCGACTTCCGCGTTGCGGATGTGGATTGCGGAACTCCAAAATTTAAAGGTTTAAAAACTGAGGATTCTGCATTCCGATTGCAGATTCGGTGGATTCGACGGCTTACAGAAAATGTTAACATATAAAATCAGATCTAGAAAACTAGTTTGAACTTGAAGGTTTTTACAGATTTTTATTCAAGATCTAGGGTTGAAAGTGTAAGATTATCTTGTCGATCTATTATAAGTTATTCTAACTATTTTTATATAACGGAAAAAGATCAAATGCCTACTTTATAATAGAAATAAACTCTGTACATTACTTTGCTTATAACAATATGGAAAAATAACAAACATTGATACACGATTTGATGCATAACTATAAACTTCTGAATATAAACTGAATGATAAATGTTACAGTAAAATGGTAATGTACAATTATTTCAGAATAGAAAGAATAATGGAATAAAACCTGAACTGACTATTAATTTAGGAATTATTTACAGTACAAAGTAAGTTCAGAATAGTGATACAACAGATTAGTAATATACCTAAGCCATGCGATCATTCTGCCTAGCAATCTATATATCATTTATAGAAATTAATATTTGCAGATTGATAAAAAGACAGTGAAAGCAACAAAATCATTATGAATAACAATTTAGGAATCATTTATAGTGATTGATGATTTCATAATGATAAAAAGATAGTTGATAACATACATAAGCAATGTGATCATTTCTCTTAACAATCTATATATTATTTACAGTAACATACATTCATAAATAAATAAATAGAGCCTGAACTAAGAAATGCAATCATTATGCTTAACAAATTAGACATCATTTACAGTAAACAGACATTTCAAAAATAAATAAATAGAACCCGAATCAACAAAGGCAAATCAAAACTGAAGATCGTCATTCCTCCCAACCAATCTTACAGAACAACCAAACTACTTGTTATGAAACCCCCGAGCCTGTTTGCAGAACCACAAGGATAAAGACTGGTCACAGAGTTCCTCTTGCATAAGCTAGGTCACAAATCTCACTTCATCATAAGCATCTTTCTCATTGGATGAACTCAATACTCAGCGTATTCTCCCCTTCACCATAACCCTCCTGCTCAGTTGATGAAATTAATGATTTATAGAATTTTCCTAGGACTTAGGTCATTTATGAGCCACCTGCTCGTAACTACTCCAACAAGAGTCACGATTTGATTTTTAGGGAGGGTGCCTCCTACATCATTTGCACCTTTACTAGGTTGTATTTCAAAAAAAAAGTGATAAAAAATAACTAATTTCACTCTCAAAGTGGGTACATGCGTAAAGTGGGTGCTCTGAGTTAGAAAACGAACACCCCCATGATATATTATACCTTCTAGTACCACTCTTTTAGGCTTGTTCAAATTTTACAATTAAAATATCTCATTTTTGCGGGAAGTTTCTTTATTTACGGAAAATTTAAAAAGACCTAAGGGGGACTTAACACATGTCCATAAGACTCTAAAATAATGAATAGCATGGTAATATACATCAGAAACTAGGATTTAATAACTCCCCAAGGCCTGAACACCGAGACAATACTCCAGCTTTGGAGGATATTATGTGAAAAAAATCGAAAATTATATATCGCTAAAAAGAAAGATATAATTAACAAGTAAAAAAACATTCTAGAGTAATGTACTAATATTCAAGTCTTAACATTCCAAGCCCGTTACAAAGATTCATCATGCTACGTCATTTTATTACAATTCTCCTATGGGGGTATGGAACATGTGTGATAGAAAACAAGGCCATAATGGCCAGCTGGACCTCTGAACTCTAAAAATGAACAAGTAATTGTTCAGTCTTTTGGTGGCTCAACTACAAGTCCATCCAATTGAAACTTGGGGGGTAACAAAGTGATTTATTCCATTTGATAGAATCCCACTAACACAATACAATATTGATATTCCAAGAGTTCCATTGGAACAATCCATGAAGATCAAGGCCATGTCCAAGTACCTTGATAGTACCAAACTTATCATACTAACACTAGATTGTTTCCCTCACATAAAAGATACAAGAGATGATGATATCGAAAGTTGTTCATGAAAATTTTTGGTGCACAGGGTGTATGAATGAGGGACATCATTCCTCCGAGTGTCCTTGGTTGAGGGGAGGGTTCACGTCCAAACCCCCTCTAGGACCTTTTCCAGGAATATCATTTATAGGAATTGCACAAGTGGCTACCTCTACTATAGTTTATATTCTACTACAATATCATGATTTCCTGAATGTTTAGAACTCTCAACCTAGGGAATTTTCTGATATTAGCATAACATGCAACCATCCCATAGGTAATGTCCAATTTTGTGTAAGTATTCTTCAGTCCCTAACAAAGTATATTGTAAATTTTTTAGTACTTTTACACACAACATGGATAAGTGTAGAGAGTTAGATGTCCTAGCTAATAGTGTAAGTTTTTAAACTTGTAACATGAAACAATGCTTATAGATTATGAAGGAAAATAGAAATTAAACAATGGTACACACATAATATACAAAGATTTACCTAGAAACCCTTAACTGAGAAAAGAGAAAAAACTTAAAGCCGCACCTCTCTCTTTCACATTGTATTATAACATTCAAAGCACAATATTTATGTCTTCTAAAGAATCCAAAATCCTAATCCAATACCTTGTATTAGATTACAACCCCAATCCATTAACTAAGATTAAATTATATATTTTGTGGAAAAACACAAAATACAACCCAATTTGTTTGGGGGTTCACTAACCAGAACCCCACCGGCTCAGGGCTAATTCCCCTCATTAGTATTTGCTCCATGGAGGGTTCTTCGAATCCCCTGTCACACCTGGTGCATACGAAAAGAAAGACTTCATCAAAATATATTTGACTTTAGTACAACCAGATGCAAATATTATATGCATACCCAACATTCTCCCACTTGTTGTTTTCTTGCAAAACTATGGCCCATGTATTGATAAGGTCACATGTTCAAGGCAACAATGCCCATATATTCTCCCCCAAGAGAACTTCTCAGTACTAAAAAACTTTGTCAATAATTCTGCAATATTCTTTAAGATGTCAAGCTTCTCTAGCAACACCTTCTTGTCTTCAACAATATCTCTCTGGTTCTGCACATCAATATGATTTGTTTTAGAATGATAAGCACAATTATTTGCTAGAAATATTACACACTGATTGTCACAATATAACCTTACATATTTTGTACAAACCTAATACTTAAACACAATCTCTACGACCATACACCTTATCTTCTTTACTTGCATGGGTGGATTCCATGTATTCAGCCTCTGTAGTTGACAGTGAAACTATAGCCTATATCTTGCTCATCCAACAAACAACTCCTCCAAATAGGTTAAACACAACCACTTGTATACCTTATGTGATCAAGATCTTCATCCCAACATGTATCAAAAATTCCGTGTACATCTATCACTCTATCTAGTCCAAGTCTTCCTTCGTAATAGATTGCATAATCTATACTTCCATGCAGATACTCGAAGACCCTCTTTATAGTTATATAGTGCTCCTTCCCTGTTTTTTACATATATCTATTGAAAACTCCCACTACATGGCCAATGTCTAGTCTAGTAAAATAGAAAGGAAATGATTCGTACCTATAGGGCTCCATTGGGCCCCAGGAGAATGTGCTAGTTTAGGATCCTCCCTAAAGTCTATGCTTGTGTATAGATAGTTGTCTACTCTGACAATTTTCTCTCCCCACTAGTCAAATAAATTAGGACCAAAAATACACATAGGTAGTTTTCCTCCCAAGCGAACCATGAAATCTTGGGATCGCATGGCCAAAGTTTAGGAGTGGAGATACTAGGACACATGACATGCACCCTCTCCATAAAAAGGGCATACAAAATCAAAGCATATCCAAATTGCTTCACCTTCCCTATCTTGCATCATGTCAACCTGTCTCGCGTATTAACCACAATAGTTTAGCACTATTAAAAAACAATGGATTGTAAGCACTCTAGTGCATATTACATCTCTCCACATGAAGATGGATGCTCTGTGGTTAATATTGAAACTAGTGTGATAGTGAACAAGATGGTCTTCAAGGTCAAATCTTGAATCTATCATATTGGCACCTGATTGTTGCTCTTCTAGGTACCCTATGTGCAAGATGCCAAGATATGCATTTACATTGTCATATTACCTAGGCCTCTTCCTCCTCCATGAAGAGGATCGGTGCTCTCCTTCTGAGATATACCTATCAAAAATTACATGTCATTGACATCTAAATGGATAATCTTGTGTCCCACATTGAAAACCTATTCATTACGGTCCCACCACCCCACTAGTCTTTGTAAATATTCCCTCTGCTTGTGCATTTTAGTGCAATAGAAGAACTTTAGAAGCCTATAGTTATGTAAGGGGTCCAAAGTTGGCTCATGCCAAATTTCCTCAACATCTGCATCCTCATTCTCTTTCGCTTTCCACTCAATCATAGTGGAAGAATGCCTTCCAAAACCCAACATCAAAAAAGAGGGTCAGTTCTTTCAAAAACAAATTATTTTTTACTTTTTGAGGGATGGTCAAAACTACTACCATATACATTTTCAATTGTGGTATACAAAAACTATGATCAGGTCCATCTTCTCATGACTATTGTATGTCAAAACCATGGCCATGCAAACGTGGTCAAAGTGGAGTTTAACATCCCACAAAAAATATGAAAATTAAATTTTAAACCAATGGAAATGTTGAGGGGGGTGAGTGGCCTACTTGGAGGGATCAACTCGAAAATACGATGGTTGAATCTCCCATAATCAACAATTGAATCCCAAGGGCACCAAATGTTTCTCCAAAATTACCAAATTACTATAGTAAAAATGAATTAAGAAATCATTTTTCACCTATATTAAATCATTTTGGACCAAATTTTGCCCCCGAGAACTATACAATAGCCATTTTTAATTGTTTTACTATAGATGGTCACAGTAATCCATTGTGATGGCTCATATATGGTTTTTATTGATAGATTTTGTTCTATTGACCTTTCATTGACTATGTGTAGGATTGCGTAGGATAATTTCTTCAAATTGTTCTCGACCGATGATTAGGTAATTTGAATGTTTAACATGCGAAGATAGGTTGTTGGCTTGTGCAAAAAAATCTAAAACCTAACCTTATGTTGAACCTTTGCTTGATCTCATCATTTTACCTTAGGTCATGCCTTACTAACCTACACCCATGTGCATACTACCTAATTGTTGTTCGTTGTCTAGTGCATATGCCTTTTGCCATCACTTTTGTCACTTGTTCTTTGGCCAAAATAGCTCCTGTATCTTGACCCTTTGTCCCTAGAGGGGACACATTTTTTTATTTTTTATAACTAGCACAGTAATGTTGGTGCATTTGTTTTATGCAGTATTACACTGTGCACTTGGAATGTATATACATGCCTTTTTTTTAATAGAAACTTGAACATAGATTGTATTAAAAAGGTTGTGCACAACCATCCATATACATATGAAAAACTAGTCTAAGAGCTGAAACTGCCTGCATTGGAACCATGGATAATTTTAGGGGCTATATATAGCCCATGAGTTATATTAAGGGGGTTACAAAAATTTAGTGGGCTATTTTCATATATGGAAAGGGTTTTTCAGCTAAAATACATTCTCCCAATATTTATTAGAAAAAAAATAAATCCAAAATGAATAGTCTCCCGTATATTAATGAGGAAAATGAAAAAAAACTATTTTCGCCCTAGAAAATTCTCCCTCAAATCTATCTTTTGCCCCCAATTTCTAGATAAGTTCTAGTGAAATCATTCCTTCGCCCCCAATTTTCAGTAATGGATATTCCCAAGGGTTATTTCGCCCTCCATTTTCCTTGTAATTCAGGCATATGGTTACATTCGCCTATATTTTTTGTCAATTTCATGTGATACCTTCTTTGAGCCCTCGATTTCTAGTATTGGAGGGAAAATTAGGGGCTATTTTGGTTGATGCAATTCCACATTTCATTCTTAGTTTTCTCAACATTTTAATCTTTGCATAACATCTCCATTGTCGAAAGCTCAGGGCTTGAAGGGGCATGTCGCACATGCAATTTATCATAGAATACAAACTTGCATCACGCTTTTTATCCAATAATTAAAGTGGTATGTTTTTTATCATTCTTTTTATGCTTTGTATCCATAGTTACAATGATTATTATATTGTAAAATTATCTTTTATCGTGTTTTTTATCATGGATGTTTTTTTTATCTAGGGCACTCTTAATTCTTAGGGCTCATTCAGTTTTATTATGGTTTTATTTTATCCTAGGAATATTGGTTCCGTGAAAGTGTTGTAGAGATCAAAAGTTATGATTTATTTTATGCCTTGTCATGTTTAAACTGTTGACTAACATTTATATGTTGTTATCGGATGCTACTCTTGATGGAGAGACGCCACATGGTTTTTATATATATTCAAACTAAATTTGACCTAGTAGTTTAAAATGTACTTTTATTAGGATATTGCTTTGCAATTATTATTGGATCTAAGGTGTTAATGAGAGTGTATATGTTCATATTTTATGTCTGTTATTATTGATGTTTGGGATGTTATTAATATAAATGAATGGACACTAATTATAATGGCGGGGCTACAAAGGAATGGTCATTATTTTGGCCATCTTCTTGTAGAGTTGTCCAAATCATTCTGGTAGATTCTTTTATTTGTATTGAGAAGTTCTTGACTGGTATACTTTTTTATTTGTATTGCCAAGTTCGTCGATTTTATTTGTGGCCTAAATTTGTTGGGTTCGATACTTGGTTTACGATATTTTATTTTTTGTAAGGGTCATTCAGAAGTAAAATGTATTTTGGTGATTTGTTTTGATGTGTAATTGCTATCATCATCCAGAAATGGATCTATTTATGTATGATAAATATATGATTTAGATGGAACACGATACTTCATTTCCATCATGATTGTACATAATATGTATAGGGCATGTTTTCCTTGAGATGTATACATTATGCTATTTGACATCTAGTCTTTTGCATTCAATTAGGGTTCTAAAACAATTTTACCACATTTTGCATGCTTTCAAAAATTTCAAGGACATGGATATAAACACATCCTCAGTTTATCTGAGAAAAAGTAGTCTTTAACAAAGTAGTTCTAATGATATGTGTGATGGTGCATTAATGTGGTTTATATTCTTGTTAGTGTGTGTTCTTATTTCTAATAACCATTGCAAGTTTCTAACTAACTCTAAAAATTCTAAATCAAATGACATAATTCATATTTTGATTGTCAACAAAAGAAAGGAAAAAATGGCATTTGTATCTATAAACAAATAAGAAGGTTATTTTTTTCTTAGAGGGTAGCTTAAAAATGAGAGATTTGGAAAATAATCTAATTGGGAATCCATACACTATATTAAGGTTATGGCTCTTGATAATACTCCATATTGTAATAACGGTTCGTGGGTGCCATGATCACTCAACAATGTAAAGTGTTCAATTCTATCAGTTTGTCGATATGTCAAGATTTGGGTCCCCTCATGTCTATTGGACCATTAAGGGACGAGATAAAAAGTGGAGTCCCCACTTTCCCTGAATCTAGTTAGTGTAGTTGTGTTTCACCAACACCTCCAGTTGTGAGTGACCCGATATTTCTTGTGAAATGTATAAATAATTTCTTCCTCTCCTCATTCATGCATTGTTCATTTGAGGGTCTAGGAGTCGAGAGAGTCGATCTCTAGTATATGATCTTCTATTGTACTACCTTAGTAATATGAAAAATCAAAAGTTGAGTCTTCCTAGCAAAATATTCACCAAGATGTTACAAGGTTTTATAATTTGATGAAAGGCTCGCCAAAGTTTTGCAATATATTATAATTCAGTGAAATATTTGCCAAAATTTTACAACATCTTATAATTTAGTGAAATATTCACCAAGAGTTTACAAGATTCTATAATATAATTAAAGATTAGCCAAAACATTATATATACATATTATATTATTGATAAAATAGCCTTCAAATTTTCCTATATATTAGGGAGATCCTCCCATTTATTATACATATAAATTTTGGGGGTGTTCTTAAAATTATCCATGATTGGAAAAACTAGAGCAGGAGCAACATTGAAATTACAAAATTTCCAGACGAGTCTTCTATAATTGACCATATTGTTTTAGGGATAAACCATAACATACTGGTTACACAAGAAAACACAAAAAAAACATTCAAAGATTTAGTTGATTGAAGTAGTCTTCTATTCATTCTTGCCTAAGGGGTCGTAGACAGGATGTTGAACTGAATTTTTCTCCATAGGGTGGTCTCCTTCATCAGGTAGTTTGTGACTACATTGATTCATCTTTTCCATTTTTAGTATTTCTTCTTTAATTATATCCACAAAACCCATTAACTCACACAAGTTCCCTTCCAGATCTTCAATCCTTGAGTCAAAACAGGTCAACTGGTTCGATATGTATCTTGTTTCCTCTGAAACTGATGTCGTCTCCTGAATTCGGACCTCTACACACTACTTCGTAAACCTTCCTGAGATTCTTCTTGAAATCTTCCATATTGCCTTTAAAATAAGTGCATACCGTTGTCCAACCCTCCATATCTTCTGCTAAAGAGAACGAGGCAATCGACTGTAAACTAAACTCTTGGGAATAGGGGGAAACCGCAATAGCAGAGTGGAAAGGGAGAGGCAAAGATTCAAAGTCTTCCCACTGAAGCTCTTGAAAAATCTATGAAACCTCCCCAATATGTTCATGCATATGACTCCACTCATACCCTTTCATTCTTATCAAGGCTTCTTTCAACACAACCTAAATGCAGCTTATGCGAAGGACTGGAGACGGGATGGCTGTCGCCATGCAACAATAAAGGCTATAGCATAGGGCTACCCTTTCAGGATGCGGACAACCATCCCCCTCAGGCATAACTACACATGTCCCCCACGAGGATGGATAATGTCTCATGTTCCTAGCAAATGTTTTGGATTTAGACATGTTATAACCTTGCAAGGAATTAATGGGGTAGATTAGGGTATACATTTGAACACATTATCTTTGTTTGCTAGAACCACCATTCCTAGATTGTTCCTTACTCCTTGGTTGGCAAGTTTTTCAGCAACACCATTGTTAACCCTCAAGGAATGGTAATAGGTGAGAGAGAGCGACTTGGGGATATTCATTATATGTTCATATATTTTGCGACATATTTGGGAGCCTACTTCATAAACTTGCCTCATTTTTTGAATTACCTACCTGGACACTCCAAAGACTATCAACCTTGGAATTTTCAAAATCGAGATAAGTTTGAACCCAAGTAGAAGGGAAATCCATTCAACTTCATTATTGGTTTTAGTTCCTATTCCCCAAGCATAAGAGTTGACAATTTTTCCTCCTGGATCAAAGATGATCTCTCCCGCACCTACCTCCCCTGGGTTTCCTTTTGAGGCCCCATCAAAAAACAGAGAATAACAATGTTGATTGCTCCACCAGATCCTGAAGTCTCGCTTGTTTTTCTTGACTTCCCAATTCGAATACTTCATTACACTTATTTTGGATTGAACAAAGCTCGCCTATATGAAGCCTTTTTCTCATATGGCCTCTTTGGGAAAAAGGGGCTCCAAGTTAGGGAAAGAGAGACTACGAGAATCCAAGCTTTCAACAATTAAATTTTCTACCCTGTAACCTACCCTGTTGTAGTATCATTTTGTTTTTTCGAAGATCAATTTATTCCTAGCTATCCAAATTTTCCAACATATATTCTTTGGGAGAGTGTTCCAAATCCGCTGAAGAGTTGGTTTATTTTTCAAAGTACTCGGAAAGACTTTCTTCCAATTCTCGATTATCTATTGAACTTGCCTAGGCATGGAGATGTTTACATAGAGAGATCCCAACAAATACTCCCACACTTTTTTGGAGAACTCACATTCCAAAAGGATATGTTTGGAGTCCTCCTCATATGTTTTACAAATAACACACCAAGAAGGACCCATAATTCCTTTTTTTTTTAGATTGTCAGTAGTAAGGATTTTATTATGCATTAGCAGCCAAGCAAAAAAATTAATTTTTGGGAGACAGTTTGAATTCCATACCTTAGACCACAGTTTATCTGAGGGAAGCTTTCAGGTGCAATCCATAATTTTCCTATAGCCTTATTTGACTGAATAAGTCCCTAGAACCCCCCACCCCTTGCGATCCAGTTCTCTAATGTGTAAGGGAGATTTCCCATGTAAGAAGGAGAGAAGGGAGGAATATATGTGTTGAAGATGAGCCAGACGAGATAAGGATTTCCAGCATTTCCAAACTCTATTGGATGCCCATACAAAAATTTCAAAAATTTTGATGAAACCATTTTCTTGGGGCCAAGTGTAGATACCTGCAAGTTATGTAAGTATTCCTAGGGGAGGTTGTCCCAAGATGCCATCGGTCCATAATTTAATTTTTTTTCCATTGCCTGGGATCCAGTGGAGGGAATCCCTTATAATACCAGCAGAGGCTTTACAGATATCCAAAATAGGATACCTTGTTCCTACCAAAGTTTGATCCAGACATCTCATGCACGATTTCCTTCTATATTTTTACCTTTTGACCTCCTTCAACCATTCTTTTTTCCCATAATTAAACCTCCAAAGGATTTTTTCTCCCATTTATATATTCATATTCCTTGGTTCTCTTAAACCGATTCCTCCTTTACCCTCTGGCTCCTGGATTGTATTCCATTTCACTAAATGAAACATTTTACTGGAAGTTTTCCCTCCTTGCCGGAGGAATTTTCTTATCTCAAGGCTGATGTTGTTCATTACTCCTGATGGGGCCAAAAGAAAGGCGCTAGTATAGAGAGGGTATGAAGACAAACTAATTTAATGAGAGTTACTTTCTCGGCAAGTTTCAGCCACCTCATTCCCCAAGATTGCATCTTATCTTTAATCTTTTGAACCACAGGTTGCCAAATAGAAAAAATTACTTTTTTTAAAGAGATAGGCACCCCCAAATATTTGAAGGACAACCAATTCAACTTGAATTTGAATCCTAAGACTTAAGAAATATCATTTAAGACCCTAGGGCTACAATTCCAACCATAAAGGTAGCTCGTGTCCCAAAATTCACTAACCCGCCAAAGGCAATAAAAAATAAATCCAAAGTGCTCTTGAATCTTTTGGATATTTGAATCGAAACACTTCCCAGCAAAATCGCGCCATCCGCGAACTGTGCATGGTTCACCGGTTAAACTCCCCTTACTCTTAGGACTCCGGGAATATTTCCTTCTGTCAAAATCCTATTTAAACTTCTCCTTGGGGTATCAACAACCAAGATGTAGAGAAAAGAGGACAAGGAGCACCCCTGACGAATCCCATGATAGATGTTGAAGAAGTCTGTAGGCCATCCATTCACTAGGGGAGCAATCCAGGGCTTACTAATGCAATATTTAACCCATCTTATGAAGGAATATGAAAACCCAAATTTTCTAATCACCAGGAAAATGAATTCATGATGAACTCTGTCAAAATCATTGGTTAATAGCTTGATAGCCATTCCAAATTCCTTCATTTTTTTGCTTGAGTGAATTGCCTCCTGAACCAGTAAGATATTGTCATAGATATGACTTCCATCTATAAATCCTCCATGATTGTCTGAGATGAGCTTTGACATGACTCTTTTTAACCTTTTAGACAAGATTTTTGTAAGAATTTTGTATGACGAGTTACATACGGAGATAGGCCTAAATCGTTTGATGGAGGAGGGATTCCTTTATTTAGGGACCAGGGCAATAAAGGAGGAGTTGTTGTATCCTCCAATATTGTCTATATTTCTAGTCCATTTGAGCATTCTTATAAGATATTTTTTTATGAAGCTCCAACACCATCTGTAAAAGGAGATGGAGAATCCATCCGGGCCAGGGGCTTTATCAAGATGCAGATACCACACCGCCTTATGGAATTCTTCTTTAGTGATAGGGAGGCATACAAGAGAATTTTCTTCTTCTTATATTAAATATGGGGTGTCCTCGCACATTTGATCCATAACACTAGAAAGCACCCCTCCCTCTTCTGTATATAGGTTCTCAAAAAAAGTTTCAATTTCCTCTTTTATTTCTTGCTAATATGTATTTTTTCCCCGCTATTTATTCAGATCCCGGATGGTATTATTACTTTTCCTATATTGACATTGGTTGTGAAATAACTTAGTGCTTCTATCCCCCCCTTTTAACTGTAGGCTCCTGGATTTGATACGCCACTCTTCTTCTTCCTTGCTTTCCAAATCTTGAATTTTCCTATCCAATTCCTTCTCCTTGAGAAGAACCTCGTCCGTCACTAGGAAGGCTTCCATTCGACCTTGTAATTGTTCCAATTCCACTTGAACTTCTTTATTTTCAGCTCCAGGGTCTTTGTAGTTTGAAGCAACCCATTTTTTGAGAGCCAGCTTGACATTCCTTAATTTAGTTTCACAGATGAAACTCGGGGATCCCACTTCATAAACGTTCCAAGCTTCTTGAATGACATCCATAATTCCTTATGATTTCATCCATACTGGATTGAACTGGAAGGGAATTGGGCCAATATTTCCAATTAAAGTGAAGTAAAGAGCTACGGGTTTGTGATCTGAGACTATAGAGGCAAAAAAAAATTAGTTTGGAAGAGAATACTTTCTAAGAAAAGAGCAACTTACTAGAAATCAGTCCAATCTCGCTGCAATGTGTCCTTGTCCCGTTCGCTTGTTGTTCCAAATGTATTCCCCTTTCTTAGGATTTATATCGATTAGATTCTAGGCTGCAATAAGAACCTCCAGGCGCTCCCCGAAAGGATCCCTTACCTTCATCATGCCTCTTCTTTCTTCGACTGAAATTGTGACATTGAAATCCCCTGTGATTATATTAGTGATTTTGACTCCTACTCTCTCGTAGGTGATCCAAATATTTCCAAAAACCTTCCTTGTGTCCTAATTGAGAGGGCCCATAAACATTAACAAGCCAAAAAACTCCCTTGCTTTCTAAATCTTCTAGCCCTCCTAGAAGCCAGTTTTGATTCTCAATAAAAGATTGTAACCTATATATATTTTTATCCCACCATGTTAATATTCCACTCGAAGCTCCAATTGCGCTAACTTCCTTGACTTCACCATTAGTCCATATCCTGCTCATTGCACTTATACTATCTTCTTCTTGCATTTTTTTCTCCTGGATCAAGAAGATTGTGGAAGACTCCATTTTCCTTATTCTCTTCATTGCTTCCGTTTTTTGTTTACCACCTAACCTTCTGCAATTCCAAGAGATAATTTTCATTATTTCTTCTATCTTGGAAGGGGTTCATTGTCCTTCGTCTCCTCCAATGTCCCTTGATTTTGATTTCCTATTGATATTATTCTGATATCCTGGTCTAGGATGGTTTGTTTACCCGCCTCCTTTTCTCGAGTTGCTTATAGATCTCTTAGGGTTTTATTTGGTTTTCTTCCTTTCTTTGTTTGTGGTCCTATTTATTCTTCCTTACTTTCAGAATTTTCTTCTAGGTGAGGTTTTGATCTAGAACACGTTACTGAGCCTCCTGAGTTGAGAGAGGTCTTTGATCTGACCTCTCTATAAGCCTGCATGGGGAGGGTTGGTACATAATTTTTTTCTTGACCTACCTTGATCAGGATTGCAGTACCTTCTGGTTCTTTGGTTCCCTCCTCATTATTCTCCTTTGGGTCTTCCTTCTCATCCTCTTCCTTCTTGTTAGAGAGAACTTGGAAGCTATTCGAAGGCGCCTTCTTCTTCACGGGAGACTATTGAGGATTGGGAGCGGCCTTATTTCCCCATCTTCCTAATAACTTCATTCCATTATTTCCCTGTTGCTTCTTATGTGTCTTGATGCTTCCTTTTTGGGCATAACCTTGCAAAATGCTCATACTCATGGAAAAATTTACATTTGAAAGGGATTTTCTCATAGTCTACAGTTTGAAGGTGATTCCAGTCATCCATCGACAAGTTTATCACTTCGGAAAGGCCTTTATCCAAGTCAACCTATACACATATCCTAGCACAAGAGAACATTGGGGGTTTTGGCTCTGACTTGTCTATATATTTCCCTAAAGAGTTTCCAAAAATAGACAAGGAGTTACATCTCCATAAATAAAATAAAAGAGAATATGAACCATTAAGGACAAGTGGCTCATTTCCTCCAAAAATAGACAAGGAGTTACATCTCCATAAATAAAATAAAAGAGAATATGAACCATTAAGGACAAGTGGCTCATTTCCTCCAAAAATAAAAAAGGAGTTACTCACATACATTGAAAATAAATAAATAAAGAAAAAGAAAAAGAAAAATGGAACCATTATTAAGACAAGTGGCCTATTTACCCAAAGTAGACAAGGAGTTACTCATCAATGTAACCACCACCATCCAAGTGGCATAAATAAGCCTATAAAATCATACCATCAATAGAAAATCCAAAATCCATATAGAGTATAAATGTCACTTAATAAGATTTCACAATAATAAAACTATATCATCTTAATAACTTAGCATTAAATTAATATTGATAATGGTACATAGTACATACTATTATAATGACAATTATTTACTTGCAAATTAATAATCATAATGTACCAGTAAATATATCATACCACATGAAGCATTTCAATATTAATAATTCAATGAGCATTAAAAGAGGCAATGCACGATGAATAAGCATCGACCAATCAAGTCATTGAACCGTAAAAGAGGCATTGCATCAGCATCGACCAATCAAGTCACTGAAGCAATAAAAGAAGCAATGCACAGCATTAACCAATCAAATCACTGAACAATAAAAGAGGCAATGCAAGGTGAACATGCACCAACCAATCAATCTACTCGATTATTAGATATGCACCACACAGTACTTACCAATCAATCTATTGAACAATAAATATGCAATATTAATTAATTCTAAAGCATACAACAAATTGATCCCTGAAGTGAGGCTTCTTATTCTTCCATTAACATAAGGGAGGTTAAAATTCTTTCACAAAGAACATTTATAAATTCTCAATGCACATAAATATAAAATTATGAGTTTCTAACAGGCCCAACAGCCGCATAGTTGGAACCATAGCTATGATACCACCTGTAATGTCCCTCGGGGATATTGAAGGGTCTTAGGGAAATATAATTATATATATAGGGATAATTAGAATATTTTAGCACAACGGAATAATTTTATAAATATTTAATTTCATTTTCTACAAATTAATTATGACAAAATATTAATAATTCCAAATAAATTAAAATAAAATTCATAAATGATCAAGAAAATTGAACCAAGGTTGGGAAATCTTATCCAACACTATATAACATCATTATGCATCCATCCCCAGCCTTAACACAGGTTACTTGCACCTAAAAAGGTCATTTTCACTTAATCATGATTAACTAGTAATTAGTGTACTAATTGCGACACTTAGTGCATAATTGATGGTACTTAACATAAATTCATTTGTTTATCACCTAATCATAATTTATAAATACCAATGGATAATTAACACCTAATATCATGTAAGTAAGGCCTAATTATCATTTTCCAATTAATTAAACAAACAATTACGAAAATGACTCCACAAGACTAGTTAACTAGTATTTATCACAAACAGCTAGTCTTGCACGGATTCAACACACATCCATACCAATGAACCAAAAATTGAACCTAAATACATTATATATATATATATATATATATATTTAAGCATGCACATACATCCAAATAAAGGTTTATTTACAGATCATTCCAATTGCACATAAGGTGATATTTTCCATCAATTATAATGAAACTAGTTAACATTCACCGCAAGGAATTGAGTCTAAATAACTAAACCAAAATGTAATGCATCCATAATTAAAGGATAAAACCTGATAAGTAGCCACCTAAAACACAATAACATGTTAGAAACAGAGCACATGGTTGTAGCATTTCGTTTTTACGAAAACAAAGATTTCAATCCACAACTAGTTAGCAATTTTCACCGCAATGTACCTAGTTTCCAATTTAACTTTCCAAATACCAAATAAAGAGAAATATATGAATACTGTATCTCATGTAAATCATATCAGGGGTCACCTACAGTCATGTTTCTTTATCGTTCCTCCCATATACATTCCATTAAATAATTCACAAACACTAGACAATTCTACTCATCTAAATTGACTAGTAATCTAAGAATCACTAGAATAATTAAATCCACAGCTCATAGAATCATTCAAATGTCATTAAAACTCCAAATAACATGTTTTTTCAGTCATAACAGAGGTATATCTCATTCAAAAATTTCATCAAACACTTCATATGCAAAGTCACAAATCTACTCGAACAATTCCATTGAAGGAGCTAGAAATTTGAAATTGATCTAGAGTTTCGGTAGACATTTCCCAAACACTATCAAGAATATTTGCCCTCACATCCTCAAACAAATTTCAATTTTATTTATCACACATAAGAATATAAATAACACTCGGGAATTTTTACAAACATTTCATGTGCCAAGTCTCCAAACTACGCAAAACAATCCAATCGAAGAACTAGTTTTCGAATAAAATGTAGAAGCATCAAGGAGAAGTGCCTTAAAGCATTTCGAGGCTATAGAGACATAAAAATACACATTATATAATGAACATGGGAATAAATATCATTTATATAGAAGAGGTTCCAAATAATCATTTTCTCAAACAATTTGTGCCCAAAATCCCCAAAACTAATTTCCAATTCCTTCACAAAATTTACTTGCATAAATAGATTGAATTCCATGAGAGATTTCTTCCACAATTAGCTCGTACATTTCATCAAAAATTTCATGTGATTCCATAAATAAATCAGATCAGAGCCAAATAAATTAAATAAACATGAGATGAATCACTTATCTTGCAAAATACGCAACTGAAATCGACCGTGCCACGTTCCACTCAGCCGTAGACACAATGCAAGCCAAAATTCACTTTGCAATGGTCACCCCCGATTCGAAACCATGATGACACAAACAAGAGCGCACTCAACCACAAATTCTCTCAATAAATCAATCCAACCACAACCCAATGGCAAGTGTGGCCTCTACTTCCACTCTAGGGAAATTCCAGTGGCTCCGGGACAACAGTCCAACCACAACCCAATGGTAAGTAACACTTCCAATCCATGGAAATTCCAGTGGTTCCAGGAAAAAAGATTCAGAAATATATCAGTCCAACCTCAAATCCAATGGAAAGTGGATTCCACATCACTTCAAATCTAGGATCTCCAGAGGCAATTCCAAGACAAATTTTTCAGGAGAAATTAGTCCAACCTCAAATCCAATGGAAAGTGGATTCCACATCACTTCCAATCCAGGATCTCTAGAGGAAATTCCAGGACAAAACAGTGACAATTCGAGAGTAAATCAACTTGGCCATAGGCTCAGTAAGGGCACATTGACCAGCAATCATCTCATACCAAGAGTAGCCAAAATCAAACCACAAGTGCCAAACACAAGCACAAGAGCAAAAGCATGAACCAACACACAATTGTGACTAGTTAACACCCCCAAATTGAATTCCTTCATGAGAAATTTGAATTGGGAGAGAGAGAAACACAAGGGATGAGTTACATTCCAAAAGTAACAAATGGGAGTTACAAATTATGAGGCTACACCAAGAGAAACACCAACCCAACTCAAGAGAGTGCACTAGGTGAGAGAGAGAGTGAGAGACTCTAACACTAATAAAATTAATCCCAGAATAAATTAAAACAAAGTGTAACATAACACGTGAAGGTACACAGCCAAGAGGGTGACTCCACTAGGTCCACAAGAAGGGTGTATAACATCAACATAGACACAAACACAATGGTAACACTTTTCCTGCAACCCCTTGCTCGTAACATCATGGTTCCTCATACTCTTTTATGTGGCATCGGTTGATCCGGTTGTTTTATTTTATTTTATTATTTTATAATTTCAACATAATAAAAATAATAATAATGTGCAAACCATAGTCTAGGCACCTTTTTCCAGTTTTTCCAACATAACAACAATAATAATATGTCCAGGGGATAAACCAGGGGGTATTACATCAACTAAAGATCATTTATTCACATAGAAAAACAAATACAATTTATAGTTTGGATTGAAAACCTTGAGACATGATGGCATCACCAACATATGTTGTCACCCAAGTTGTGTACAAAGGTACCACTACATGATGGGTATACTGGAAATTCAATTGATATATGATTCAGGTTCTCAACATTTTTTTTATATACTATGAGGTGTAGATCAACATTGTATTTACCAGTGGCTATGATCTACTCCGACATCAATCCACTGTGTATTGTATGTGGCCATTCTCTATTTCATTTCATATTCTATATATCTAAAATGCGTTTGCTATGCATATGATCAATATAACTGAGTATGGTTATGCCCGCCTCAAGGGAAATTTTTTAATTTGATATTTTGGTTTATGTTTGCAGGTGTTTCTAAATCTAGAGCTATTAAAACTTTTCCTTAGCCCACTTGCCAAAATCCTCTATTCATAATGCATATTTTCCATCAACATTTATTTTAATCTTATACATTAGGGGCCATTCTGATATGTTGATATTTCACGCGATTGATACAAGGAACACAAATATATGATGCTCCTAGTTAGAATTAGAGAAATGGGTGAAGACTACATGCTCCAAATCAATTGTTTGCATGCTTATAGATATGTGGCCATGCTTTTCCTTGAATAAAAGTGTGAGCATCGTAGTTCCTCTAAAGAAGAGTTGTGGTCGACCACAAATTTTTTGTACAAGAATTGAGGCCACATATCAAAAGCCCTAAATTTGGGAAGAAAACTTGGGAATTAGAAAAGTCATGAGTGTGGATCATGCATGGACAACATTTGTGTGACATGCATGAACTCTTGACTTCGAAATTGTCACTTTTGTGGCCTATAAATGGAAGATCCATGGATAACTTGAGATGGATATAGAAAAAGTGATATCAAGTATCCAAGTGCTAAGAGAATTTAGAGAATACAAAAGTATTGTGAACATCATGACTTCATTGTTGAGGTGAAGTTACCAACCTACTTCTCTACAAACATATGAATATTGAGTGGATATCAAAGGATAGCTAGATCAATTCCTCCATGTGACACAAGAAATTGTATATCACCATCAACAAAGGACTAAATCATGTGGCTAATGACAGAGAATCAAGATCTTTGGTGGAGGAGACACAACAATTAGAAATTATGTATTCATGTTGGTTGTTGTAATGTTTTCCTCTTAATATTAAGATCAATATTCTTCCCCCCACCCCCAGCCCCACCCCCCTTCCACCCTGGCCCAAATTTTTTGTCACTTGTATAATAGTGTGATTTAGATGAGGATTGATTTACCTGAACTAGTTTAGATTAATATACATGTTTGTTATTAATACACAAATGGATTTGAGAAAGGTATTTGTTTGATGTGTGTGCAAGTATAGGTGCATCATCGCATCGATAAGGAAAAGGACCAACACACTTTGGAGAATAAAAAAACCAGGAGAAAAGAAAAAATTACTTTTGTTCTATGTTTATTTTCTTAAAACCTAATTTATTATGTGACAAGTGTTGAGCAAATGAACTTTGGAGCACCTAGACTGTTTATTTGGGTGTTGAGCAAGTGAGTTCTGAATAGAACCTAAACTATTTTTGTTTATTAAAAGATGTTGAGCAAGTGAGATCTGGAGCATCTGGACTATTTGTACTAGTTAACTGGTGTTGAGCATAAGATCTGAATAGCACCAGGACTATTGATTTAATGGTGTTGATCATAAGCTCTAGAGCACCAGGACCATTGAATTAATAGTGTTGAGTAAGTGAGATCTGGAGAACTATTAGTTGAGTGAGTGTTGAGCAGTAATGCTCTGGAGCACTTAGAATCATGATGATTAACTGATGTTGAGCTGGGAGCTCTGGAGCATTAGTAATCCATTGAATTATTATTAAACTAAATTATTTTACTTTATTCTTTTTAACTGACTGGAACTGCTACTGAAAGAGGGACTGAGCATGCAAGAGTTTAGAATGGTCAAGTAGTTGATAACTAAAGATCAACTAGATGTTATGTGAGTAAAAATCATATTTTAATAAATAAAGATAAAATAAATGGTGAGAGTTAAAATAAACTAAATTATTAACTAAAGATAAAAACTGAACCATTAGTGTGTCTAACAACTAAACTGAGTGATTTAAACCTAAAATCCTAGAAGCCTTTCCTCATAAAATCTTATAAGTAGTAGAGAGAGAACATTGCAAGGGGCAAGTGTTTCCAAGTTCACTGGAGGGTTCAGCCGTGGGTCTTGAGCACTCAGATTACCAAATTGTATGCTATTTGGTGTGTCCTACAAAGAGGACTATGGGAATATTAGGGGAAATTATTTTATAAGATCCACACAAAGGGCTAGTAAACAGACCTTGTGACTACTCTGTTGTTAGTAAAGAAGATAGTGAATTTTCCCTAGGCCTTCTAGTTCTTGTCATGCTCAGTTCGGGTCGAGGGTGATCTGTTGAACAAACTAGGAACGGTTTGAGGTCTACGGTTGGGTGGAATGCGACAGTTACCAAGTCAGTCAGATAGCAATAAAGGACTGATAAGTATCTTCATGTTTGTTATTTATTATTCTGAAATTACTTTCTTTATAGATCTGTACTATTTCTTCTCTTATTTCGCTCATGCAAATATTCTGGTGGTATAATGTAAAAAAGTTGAATCTGTTTGGGGTCCTCTTGTAGATTAATTCCATTTTTTTTACACTGCTAAAAATAGTGTTTTTCCAATTATTTATCATGCAAATTTATATTACAGGATTTCATAATTTATTTACATAGAATCATTGGCAGAAGTAATTAGCCATGATAATTGGGTTACCTTTCATTTCCCAAATTAGTGTTTAAAAATCTCATAAGTTATATGTTCAAAGGAGAAAGCTCCTATTATTGCCCACACAAAGAGAGAATCCTAGGAACAGGATTCTGGGACTAAGTCCCTAAACTCTTATTAGGGATATTAATATATATTTATAAATTATATATATTAAAAACATAAATATTAAAATTTAAAACCAAAACTCCATTCAAACATCAATCATTCCATATAAGCATTCAAAACTATACGAATTAAAGACATCAAACAATTCATACCATTATTCGCATATCATAAAGATAAAAATAGAATTCCAATATTCGGTTACTCGTGCACAAAAGAGAACGAGAGTAAAACTCTCCATGGTCAAACCGAATACCAGCTAAGTCCTACGTCCATGCCAGACAAGGTCGCGCCTTTGGTGTTAGACCAGGGCTCGAGTCCCACTAAGCATAAATTTTCATTCCATACTTTCCAGGGTCATGCTTCGAGCATTGACCAGAGTTAGACTTCCACCAGGATCGATATCCAAGACACACACAAAGACAGGGTCACGCTTCTAGTGAATGACCACGGATCAAATCCCGTAAAAGAACAAAACTCCAACTCAAAGAGGGTCACACTTCTAGCGAATGAACATGGATCGAATCTTGTAAAGTAAAAGAACAAAACTCCAACACAAAGACTGGGTCACACTCACGCGCTGACCAAGAAGCAACTTTATCACGCTTAAACATTCAGACATTTAAAACACAGTAAAACCCCAAACTTTATATCCTCATACATTGCGAAAATAACGACGAAACCCTTAAGAGGAACCATAACCAGTCCCAACAAGCATAGTATAGACGCCCAACAACAGAGTACAAAAACTAAGATAGTGATTATCATACTAATTACACATTACCGAGAAATACCAACATTAAAAAGGCAGTTCGCCTGTATAAACACTTAGAAGGTCATTTACATTATAGACTTGAAAACAGGAAGCATTTCATTTTCCAAACACAGTATACAAAGATCAGAACCTTCACAAAACGTCTGCAAGGATTATCACATTAAAATGAAACCCTTAGATCAACCACTAAGCATAAATTTGTTATGGCCCAAAGTATACAACGAAACCCCAAAACTAGGTAAAAACTATTACAGACTTACAAACAGAGCAATGCTCTATTAAGGTACCCCTTGGCTCTCCAAAAGCGTAGCCAACCAACCATTAAACAATAAAACCACAGAACAAAACCACACCCCATTTTGTGCCTCCGTAGAGGGAAGCGGGTCCATAAGAGGCCATGAGCTTACCTGAAGCTTTTTGCAGTAGAACAATATCTTCACCACGCAGCCCTTAGGTGATAAAAAGACCATCGATCTTCACCTTGCACAAAGGACAAACCCAAGGTCATCCTCTGGGGAAAATAAATTATGCATACATAAAAATTTTACCCAGGAAAATAGCAAATGGAGGGTAGTATCTTACCTGAACTAAGCCAACACAGTAGAGTCACCTTCTACCAACGCGTTGCATTACATACCAAGAGCGTAGCTCTAATCCAGTGTAAGCCACCTCTAAAACAAAATGCTGAGAGGAAGCCTCTGCTTCACACTCCCACAACAAGTTGCATTAGCCTCAACGATACAATGGTAAAACCCTATGCTTACCTTGACTTGAATGCAGACGCCATCATGAAATCCTTCATTCATGGCATAAGCTTGCCTTCACATGGGAAGCAATAAATTCCAACCACCCCCACTAAGGTCTGAATTGCATTCACTTGGTTTCAAGACAAGGCCAAAGGACTTAACAATAGTGCCTAGGATCATATGGAGACCTCCACCAAAGTTTCGTTAGGCATGACCATGGTATGGTCTTTCCTTGGGACCTTGTTCCCTTTTCTTTTACTTGCACAAGCGTAAAATGTGTAGAGATTAGGACATGGCATAAGACTCGGCGTGAGTCATCCCAAAACCACATGCAGAGAAATATAGACACAGTGCTAGCTTATAATAATCTAAGTAAAACTCAGGCAAGAATGGATCCAGGATCCGTCTACGGAAACATAAGAACATCTTCCTACATATGTTAAGTAACGTAAACAAGTATTGAATAAACGCAGTCACAAATGATTCCATTCCAATACGAATCAGGGTCACAAACCAAATCCAGTCGTCAAGACATAAATATCATAGTAATGAGCTAAATGATATATCAAGATATTACATAACAATTAGATGTCGACTCTTTCCAAGTCAAGCAAATCCAACCAACCAGTACAATGCAGTAAGATTAACCGAGTAACCGACCAAATGAAATGCAATCAAGTCAGGATATTAGTATTTAACCAATGCTGAAGTTAATTTAAAGAATCATATGTTTTACGACTGTTTAAGCCCTTATATACTTTTTTTTAAGGTGTATTTTTTAGGGACATTACAAATGTTATTTCCTCTTTCTTCTTCTCTTTCATTTGGACATATAGCTTGGATGTAGATTAAAGGGAAGAACATAGAAATTTGTACTCTCAATTGTCGGAGAGGTTGGCCCACTCTTCAGAGAACCAACCTAGGAATATTAGGGGGATTCCTAGAACAACAAGAGGTGAGAGATAGATCATTAGCATACGAGTTATGGCACTAGATAAATGGATGAAGTTAAATGCCCCTAAATCCAAATTGAAATTTTTTTCTAAAATCACTTTTAAATCCTATGTGGACCAAGTTTTGATAAGATAGTTTCATCCCCGAATGTGGGTGTTAATATTGAACTAGCCATGGAAAGGAGCGCCACTCTCCCACCTGGAAGCGTGGCTCCCCCACCTGGCAGCTGATCTCAGTCGACGCCCTTCCCCTGACAGCGTCTTTAAGAGGGTGTCCTGACCTAGACTAGCTGGAATCCCCGCGCGTGGTTGTTTTAACTCCTATGATGCACTGGTGGTTGGAATTAATGTCAACTCGTTCATCTACGTCCTATCTCCATTATTGGATCCACCTTTCCATCATTCTCTCTCATGTGAGGCCTAGACGCTCCCTCTCCAAGGCTCTAGATATGAGGTATCCTCTACATGCTTCGGTTGTTATCACCTGCTTCTGTTATTCTCTATCTGTTCCTACCGTTGAAAGCTCTGCTCCGTCTTCGTTCTCCTCCGAACTTGCTTATAGCGCCGTGAATCATCCGCGTGGTACCTCCAAGCATGGCGCTAGACATGGTGTCGGTCGGATTGCCACTTCCACGGAGAAAGATAAGAAATCCATCAGCGGCTATGATGATAATGTCACTGCTCCTATTCGCAGGCTGGTTGATGAATGGGAAGCGAACTACGTCTCTGATATTCTTGCCTCTGGTAACCAAGGTAATAAAATCAATTATTACTAGTTGATGAAGAACATGCTAGGTACCCTGGTTGAGGAAATGTTGGCTAACTGGAACATGGTCAAGGTCTCTATCATGGACACCAGGATTCACATGGTCCACCTGGATGAAATGCTCGTTTCTCTGGAATCCATCTTAAATGGAGGTAAATACTTTTTCCTTATCAATTCCGCTCCTCCCCACGACTCTGGTCCCGATGCTCGCACAGAGGGACCAGTTGGTAAAGTGAACATTCAGGTAGAATGCGTCGCCACTGCAACTAATGCCCAGGCTTCGGGCAACACTCTGCATGAGCCCATTGGCGTAGTTGTTGAGGAAGTCTCTGTTCTTGTTCGGGGATCCACTTCAGGGTCGGTATCTCCTGTTGCGGTAGTCTTACAAGGGCCCCTCCCCTTGGTGCCTCCTTCCCTATACCCTCGACTGTCGACTCTCTGCACTACAAAAGGGTACGAAAGTCTGATGTCGATGTTGTTACTCCGCGCAAGACAGAGCCTCTGCCTCCCAAACTCCCGGTTCAAAGCTAGGATGAGGACTTCTTCGGTAGTTGCCCCATAATTGAAGACAAGCCCAATCACCAAAACGTAGATGCTAGCACCTAGAGCTGCTCTGAGAGAGCCCAGCTCCTCTTTTTGTGGTTAGCGTATCGGGTTTCCTTGTTTTGGCTTAATGGTTTACTGTTATGCTCTGGTTTGTTTATCTAAACTGGTTCAGTCCTATGTTTTCAATGGTCGTTTGTAATTATGTCAATGACTCTCAGCCCATAAGTGGGAGAGTCTACAAAGGCCTTTTTTTGAACTTTCTGCTCTACGAGAAGCTTCAAAATGCTCTCAGATTTATAGACTCTCCAGTGCATGTAACTGTTTTTGTACTATAATATATTTTCTCTATGCAGTTTATAAAAAAAGAAAGATAAGATAGTTTCATGGACTCGATTTACAATTTTCAACTAGATTTCATGTATTGTTTTTGTCCTCCCTTGACAAAAATGTTTTGTTGAGTGGATTATCTCAATCAATTCAAATGGAATATTTCAAGGAAATGTTTATCATGAGGTCTTCGATTCTAGTTTGGCTAGGTCATGTTGGATTACCTACTACAATTGACATTGGCAGTTGAGATGCCCTCCATCTAGATATTCTGTGGAAGAGTGTGAAACCCTGCAAAATTTTCCTTTAAAAAAGAAACATGACAAGGTTGTTTTAGCTAAATGTTCCAAGTTACAAATTTGAAAATTATATTCCATAATTCATATCCCAGTTTAAATTTGGAAATTCATTTAGACCATTCCCTGAGAAATGTGATATCAAAGTACATTAAAAAAATATATCATCATCCCTATGTGAGAAAAAAAATGAAAAAAAGATACACTATCAAATCTGAATTAATGATACATAGATAACAATTGTATGGAAGATTCATCTTCATCCCTATGTGAGTCCAATGAAGTGGTGCCTAAGCATAAAGACCAAGGAAAAAAGTATGGTTTATTGCCAATGGATTAATGAGGCATAGATAATAAAGATTGAATTGAAGAGTAAATACGTACATCAAAGTACCAATGAAGATTCATCCCCTGTTTATTTTGAAATTTTGAAGATTCATCCCCCTCTTTATTTTGAAAATATGGACAATTTAGGAGATAAATATAATCGATGAAAATTATCCATCTCTTGGAAGGGCCTTTAGTGTGTACAACAATGTAGAATTGTCAAATAAATGTACAATTACGTATGTTAGATAAATGCTTTGTACAATCCATTCACAATTCCACCCTTACCCATCATAACATTTTTGAAAAGTAGATAATACTCACCAATACGATCTAATTTTTTAATTAACATGGAAAATTCTTCCCCGTCCCCATGTGAATCCAATGACTATAATCCCATAGTGACTCACGATTAAGACAAAGGAAATATGCACACCAAGTAATTGGAGACATTTGCTATTACACGATTGGTATTTACTATGGAGTATGTCGCGTGCAGGACTCTATATATTAAATTTTTCCATAAATATAAGATTGGTATTTACTATGGAGTATGGAAAGAATTAAATGAAGAAATGTTATTATGATGTAATTGGTGACTCTATATATTAAATTTTTCCATAAAATATATTTATGGAAAGTAATTAAATGAAGAAATATTTATTATAATATAATTAGTCTATGTCACGTGCAAGATTCAATACATTAAATTTTTCCACAAAATAAATATGTAGAAGATAGAGAGTTGTTTTCAAGTCTAGTGGGAAGCATGAGTGGTGGTAAGAAAGAAAGAAAAAAACCTTAGAAGCATGGGATCATTGAAAATGTTTCCCATGAGTGGTGGTAAGAAAAAAGGATAAAACTTTTTGCATTTATCTATAAGTATGGGATCATTGAAGATGTTGTTATCAATTTGGAATATGGTTTATAATATTTTAGTAAATGTTGGGAGAGGGATCATTGAAGATGTTGTTATCAATTTGGAATATGGTTTATTTTATTTTAGTAAATGTTGGGAGATTTTAGGAATGAGTTGGGAAAGTGAGTTTAGAATACTTATAAAATAAATCTTGGAATGAAAGTTGATAGGTACGTGATATGATAATTTTGAAGAGGTTGTTTAAGATGGTCATTGTTTATCTAATATTGTAAGTATACATGATTTGTAGGGGAAGTTTAAATATCGAATGTTATAATTGAGAAAGATTTAGAAATTCAAATTGTAGATTTGATATTTTGAAAAGGAGTGTTGAAAATAACAATATGATTAGATTTGTACTTTTGTAATTATTGTGATGCTTTAAGAATATGGAAAGTTTTATGTGTGGCATCCAAAAAGTTTCTTGTATTGTAACTGCAAGAGGCATATAGTTTTTTGAAAATGAAAATGATGCATTTTGTCATTTCGGAGATTGGGTAAGACGATATGTTTTTTGTTGAAAAATGTATTCTTTTACCTACATATACAATTAGTATTTGTATTGTGAATCCTAATTTAAATCACTTTAGAGTATAATAAGAATGTTTTTATGAGCCGGGGTGCCATCATTTGCTTTCGCCGCATTGAGTGGGAAAGGATCCAGGGGTTGGTACAAACCGAAGAAGCTGGAGAACATGGGGAATCATAAATTTTCTAGCTTTAAATCTCTCACATGAATGAAGGATACCCACTCTACCTACTGGAATATTTTAAATGTGTAAGAGACATACTCTCATTTCCACTATAAATTTAAGTTGGATCCAACTAAATTTTCAAATATGGTCAAAGTTCCACCATGATTCAAATGATTCAAATTCCAAGTATGGTGGAACTTTGCCCCCTAAGGTTTTTTCCCATTTTAAATCGACCTAGATATTAGAAAAATCGATCAAAGTCCCAGATCAATCATAACTATAGCTTCTTCGGTTGTTGGATTCCAATGGGAAGAGGGAAGCTTGCTCACATTTAGTCAAGTTGTTTTTTATTTGCTTCCTTTTATCATGATGCAAGAAGTATACATTTCGAGTATTGAGAATATTACATTAAATACTATTAGGAATACTTAAATTTGGAAGTAGTTAATGGGGGGTATCTATTTCACCAAAGTCACCAAGACTTGTCTCTAGACTCGACTATATGGAACGATCCACTTGCACATGTTAACTAACTCACAAGAGGTGAAGCATTACAGCGACTAATTTGAATCGATTGGAACAAATATGTCATTTTGGGGGGGATTTAAATATTGGTGGGAAAATAACATTACCTTACTTAACCATTAAACCATGAAGCAAGACACTATTGATGATATAATAAGACTATTTAATGTTTTGTTAATATCTACTTAACTTATAAAATTTGAGTGATGACAATGAAAAGAGTATGTTAGATGCTTAATATATGTTTCAAAGGAAAAATGACAATTGGTTCAATTGGAACTAAAAAATATCATAAAGGTTCAAGATTCTCAATGCGAGCAGTAGATATTTTATAATTGTATAAGTTATTCCAAGTCATCAAATGTAAATTATTATTTCACACACATGCACCCACACAACACAGGAGCTGTATAAGGGCTAACCAAAACGCCCTCGATTTGCTGGAATCCGGCAAAGCAATTCTTGCCAAAATCGCAATTTGGAGTGCTTAGATCGGTTTTGGACCCAAAATCGCGAAAAAAGCAGGGCATTTTGGTTATCTTTTATCCTACGCCCGCAACACATCATATAGAAGATGGAAAAATGCTTAAAAACAAGCAAACTCATCCCATAATCAATTAACCATTATATCAATAAAGCTCACCACTCTCCACTATGCTTTAGATCTCAATATAAAGCTTAGTACTTTAGTTATAATTAGCTTTTCAAATTCAACTAAAAACACATAAACAATATGAAATAAAAATCATAGCACTATATATCCTCTATGTAAAAAAATGATAAATAAAACTTGAATTTTTAAATAACACCTTGTATGTAAATTTCAAACCTAAATCTTACTAATTATAATTATAATTAATTTTTCAAATTCAATATAAAAAATAAAAAAAAGGAATCTCTGTATTCCAATCTTCATTATCCATCATATAAACTCTACCACCTAAACAAAATTATAAATTGATAAATAAAACAATTGAATATCCACATCGCAATCCTCATAAAATAATTTCGAATTAAAAGATTTAAAGGCAATCATTATCCATCATTTACACCCCATGTTGAAAATCATTTACACTCCAAGTTGAAAAAACCCATTGAATGACAATTAGAACACGGAACTTAAAATGAGTAAGAAACACTCATTCCTGACATAGTATTAAAATTATTAATATATTTTTATAATTAATTTTTCGAACTCCATTAAAAAAATAAAAAAATATAATAAAGACAAATGGAACCATATCACTTCATACGTCAAATTGCCTGTTCAAGAATATATGCACCATCCCACATGAAATCAAAGCTGCATCATTTTCTTGCACTAATTCAATATGACGATTATGATGCCATCTCATCAGGTTGACAAATTGATGCACTTGAACTTTTCTTGGCACCCCAGAAATATAAAGATCATTTATACCTGCGACTCCCGAATATTTGCTATTTCCAAGGAAGAGTGAGAAGGTGATTGGAGCTCCAGTGCAACAACAATGACAGTAGCCAGGGGATTATCTTCATTTATAGTGCGAGCAGTCCGGTCCGCTGGTGCCCGTTCTTCTGCCGTTGGATCGCCAGGTATCAGCACGCTGATCATATTCTTCGCTTTGTCCTCATTCGTTTGAGTTTTATGTGTTAAAAGTTTAACCTAGCAGAACTGTTTCTGTGAAGTCACAGAGTAATATTTGTATCTTTTGATTTAAAGACATTAATTTCGAGTGACAGAGCCGTAAATTTACTGAATTCAACTCATTTTGATCTGTAAATTTAAGTTCACAAGAATACTGAAGTGTTTAAGCACAAAGAGTTTAATGAATACTGAAGTATTTAGCCAGAGTGATTATTTGTAAATTTATTAAAATAGTTTGATTATGCTCTTTTTAAAAGGAATTGTGAAATCTTTATAGCAATTGTGAAACTTTGACATTAAGATTTCTTTGATCTTTAAATCCAGGTTCAAAAAGTTTAATTTTGAATGAAAATTTGTATTTAACTGCACAGAATTTAATTTTGATTGAAAATTTGTAAACTTATTAAAGTAGTTTTATTAAGCTTTTAAGCTAAAATTGTTAAATTTTAGGGGAGGGAGAGGTTCATTTGGAAGGAAAGATTGTAAAGATATTAAAGCCGCCTTATTATATTCTTTCCTTCAAAATTTTCAGAGTCCAGTTGGAAGGTTCTCATGTTTAGATACAAAGAGGATCGTTTAGGATTTAATAGAAATGTTTGCACTAGCTACAGAGAAGTTCATTTCAATGTTCAGGCTTTAATAGAAATACTTCATACTCGGCTATAATGAAATTCACTTTGAGTGAACGAATGTAAATTAATTGAAGCCGCGTTAGTAAAATTTCCAATCCGGTCATCTGTTTAATGGAAATGTTTTGCATCAGCTACATAGAGATTCATTTTGGGGTTCAAATGGGAATTTTTGCATTAATTAATTGCAGAGTGAAAATCTGTAAATTTAATAAAATCGCGTGGCTATAATCTTCCGTTTGCGAAAATTTGACGCGGAAATCTCTAAATTCTGGCTCTAATAGAAATATTTGCCTATTTAGCGACAAAGAGGTTCAGGTCATTTTGTGTGAAAATTTGTAAATTTAATGACAAAGAGGTTCATTTTGTGTGAAAAATTGTATATTTACTCAAATTGTCAATGTTGTCCTTCAAAGCTAAAATTGTGAAATGAAATTACAGTGTAACGATTTTTTTGAAAATTTGTTCTTCCTCTTAAGCGAAACGATTTTGGGTAAGTTCCGAGGTTCTAATACCAGGATTCGCGAAGCGTCAAGTTACACCATTGCCTATCATAATTCCAAACCCCATTATAACATTTCCTAAAGATGAATAATAATGCATACTAATACAACCATTGATTTTGAATTAACACAAACATGCATCCTTAAAGCTTAAGGTGAAGTGTTAATATGTATATCAAAGTACTAAGGAAGATTTTTCTTCATCCTCATGTGAATCGAGTGGCAGTAGTCCATAGCGACTCACGTAAGTGCCGTAGTGTCTCACAGTAAAGAGAAAATAAATGAATATATTCTTATGTTAACGAAGTATAAAGATAAAGATGATAAAGGGGATATTCGGTCATATATAATTCTTGGTTGGATTCTTATATAACTAGCACAACAACTTAACTTGTGATTGGTGAATACCAATGGGTTACAAGTTAAGTGCTAGGAACAAGTTACTTGTTCTCCATGGGTAACGAACTGCCCGTTATCTATGTGTAAGATACTTGTTATTCATGTATCATTCATGCATCAATTACCATTTATCCATACATAGTTACCACTCCACCTCAAATTCTAAGATATAAACACGTATGGATGTAATGAAGTTCATCAAGCCATTGGAGATTGATCTATTTCAACTTTATAACTTATGTAATATGGAAAGTAATGAAATTAGGAAATGTTTATTATTATATCACATGTTGTGAATTGATTTTTTGGTTGAAGAAGTTGTTTTATGAGTGTTGGGTAGGAAAAAACATTAACTTTTTACATTGATTTGTCAATGTAAGGGTTTGTGAATTGTACGGGATGGTTGAAGATGTTGTTATCAATTTGGAAAATAGTCTTTTTCATGTTAGCAAGTGTTTAGAGGCTTTGTGAATTTATGAGTGGTGGGCAATATCAAACATTAACTTCTTGCATTTGTCAATATAAGGTTATATGAATGGTATGGGATTGTTGAATATGTTGTTACCAATTTGGAAGATAGCCTATTTCATGTTAGCAGGTGTTTAGAGCCTTTGTGAATTAGTATGGATGATGAGTTTAGGGTATTTACAAAAATAATATTGGAAGGGTAATTGATAGGTATGTGACATATTAATTTTAGAGATGTTGTAGTTTAAGATGGGTGATGTCCACTTGAATGAATATTGTAGGTAGACATGACTTGCAAGGGAAATTCAAAGGTTAATGTCGAATTATGTACTTGAAAAAGATTCATAAATAAAATTGCAGATTTAATATCTTGACAAAAAGTTTTGAAACTAGTGATATGATTAAATTTTCACTTTTGTACTTATTGTGATGTTTTAGGAATGTGGAAAGTTTCATGTGTGGTATTTGGAAAGTTTCTTGTGTTGTAACTACAAGAGGCATATAGTGTTTAGAAAACGACAATTATGCATTATTATTATTAATTAGGAGATTGAGTAAGGTGACATGCTTTTTGTTGGAAGATTTATTCTTTGTATCTACATAAATAATTAGTTTTTTAATTACAAATCCTAACTTAAATCACCTAGAGTGCAATACAATTTTTTTTATGGAATAAGTTAAATATGTAGATAATTGACCCTCATTTTAGTGATAAATTTGAGTTGAATCCAAGTAAATTTTAGGTATGGTTAGAGTTCCACAATGATCCAAATTCCATGCATGATAGAGCTTTGCCCCTAAGGGTTTTGCCCCATTTTACAATGACCCTGATACTAAAAAAATCAATCAATATTTTGGTTCAATCATAACTCTAACTTTGTGGGTCACTAGATTCTAGATGTGGAGGGAAGCTTGATACACATTTTAGTTTGCTCATTTACTTATTAGCTTCCTTTTAACATAGGTCTCCGCAAAGTCGTAAGACCATGTATGGGGGCTGACGCCTGCCCAGTGCCAGAAGGTTAAGGAAGTTGGTGACCTGATGACGGGGAAGCCGGGGATCGAAGCCCCGGTGAACGACAGTCGTAACTATAATGGTGGCCTTCTTCCTTCACACGGCATTGCTCCATCAGGCTTTCGCCCATTGCGGAAAATTCCCCACTGCTGCCTCCCGTAGGAGTCTGGGCCGTGTCTCAGTCCCAGTGTGGTTGATCATCCTCTCGGACCCGCTAGAGATCTATCTATTGAAATATGGATATCTGGCCGCTCCGTTCTATTCAGGAATATATATAATAGGATCGAACCTGTTCTTTACATATTGTTATTTGGTACCATTTTCAATTCTTTAGGCTTTTATTAAATCGAAAAAGAAAAGATGTTCAGTCATCTTCTTTATGTATATGAAATATCCTCCAAATAATGAAAGTACAAAGAAAAAGAATTGGATTTGCTTTCCAATCGGTTGTGTTTGCATTAATTGCTATTTCATTTTTACCAATGATTGGTGTACTTGTTGCACTTGCCTCTCCCGATGGCTGGTCAAGTAGCAAAAATGTTGTATTTTCTTGCCCTACAACTAGAGAATAGAGTTCCATTCAGAAAAACAACAAAGAAAGCTATTGAACTAGCTGAACAAGAAGATGTAGAAGGTATTCAGATCCAAATTGCAGGACGTCTCGACGGAAAGGAAATTGCCCGGGTCGAAGATTAGCCAACCAAAGTTAACTTCGGTCATTAGGTATTGAACAGAGGCAAAAGCTTTTGTAATAGTCGGACGATAGTAAAAAGCCATAGCAGAACCAGTAACTACTTGTACTAAAAAACATGACCATATATATATGGGGTATACCTGATCTATTTATTCTATTCCTGTTTCTCATTCTTTTATTTCGATCAAAAAGGAGTTTCAATATGATAAGAGTACTTGATCTACTGTGGGATCCATTATCATCATGGGTAGAAGTCTCAGGTCCGATCATTTTATTTGGGCTATATTATGGATTTATAACTACATTGCCTTTTGGTCCCTCTAAAATATATTCCATCAGATCTTTCTTTTTGGGAGAAACTCGTTGAAGCTGAATAGCTATAGAACGATGACTTTGGTTTACTTGGGTTATCGGCATTTCGTTCGAGCTCCGTGGAATTTGTTTTCCTGGGACGCAATCTATTCTCTTTCCGTGATAAGAATTAATATGTCTAATAAAAAGGAATTTGTATTTCAAATATTATGAAGAATAAATATTTTCATGATGAAATATTTTCATAGGGAATAATAGGTTTCCCTATTCGTTTATATTATCACTTTGAGATCATCAATAAATCTTTTGGGTTCCTAGTTGTTCGGAAGCCCAATTGAATCCCGATACTCCTTACATATAAAAAAGTAGGATCGAGAACCCAGAGGGAAAGATTTTACGGTGGAAATAAAATCTATCAATACACGACTGAATATTACCAAGAGTACTCAAATTGAAAGTGGAAAGTAGGAGGTATCTATATCACCAAAGTCACCTATGACTTGTCTCTAGGCTCAACTACATGGAATTATCCACTTGCACATGTTATTTGAACCACAAGAGGTTAATCACACGACGGATAAAGTGTATCTGGATTGGAACAAACTTGTTACTTTGGGGATTTGAACATTGGTGAAAAAATAATACCATCTTAACCATCAACTCAAGACCTCATTGACAAAATAATAATTCACTATTTGATTTTTTGTTGATAACTACTTAACATATAAAAGTTTAGAAATGAGAATGGAAGCAACTTGTTTGATGCTTAATACATGTTTCAAAGGGAAAAATGTTATCGTACTTTTAATTGAAAGTATTATAATGAAATGTAGTCGACTAGCACCAAATGATTAATCTTTCCACTAAGTAGTTATGGGTAGATGGTATTTGTTTTGTCAAAGTCTTGGAAACCTAGCCTCGAATTCTCATGATGATCCATTTGCATGGTCAAGACAACAAATGAGGAATGAAACTATAAATTTTAGTAGAGGAATATGGTGTAAGCTAAATGATTGACGATTTGCACCCACTTTATGGCGCTTTTTTGGCCAAAATTGGTTGAAATTGTAGTTTTAGGTTGTTGGAATTGCATAATCTGTGTGCCCCTAAGGTAATTGAGGGCATTGAATCCATTTCTACAATCGAAATTGCAATTTGAACAATGAAAATAATTATTTAAGCAAAAATCCTATAGCTGGATTTTGGCAAAAATCATCGAAAAAGTGCAAATTATTTACTGTTTAGCTTACTCCGAGGAATATCACCACCCCTACTAAAAAATACAAATAGAACTAAGACCACCTTAACATTGGATATATGTATTTTAAAAATGTTTCACAATAAATCCTCATTAACCATATGTGGTGTTGTTACATTCCAACTCTATTCACAAACTATGGCCTATATTGTTATTATATAAATAAACCATTATTAGAGGGGAAGGAGTTTTATAGTCATAAAATATATTCCAAGATGCCACATAATAGATGTATCTAATTATTGTTTCACGTGCACCCACCACATAATGCGATGTGCATAGGAGGGAAAGGCCAAGCAAGCAATCATACTCACCCCCTCAACCGATATGTTAGTAGGAGACACCATTCCTTCGTGCTTGTCCCCATTAACATACAGATCATGGTATGTTAGGACTTATAAAGAAGACTTTAAAGTCATAGAAACCATTTCACATTGTTTATTAGAAGAATTTTGTGTATACATTCTTTCTTAGTGTGTATATATTAATATTTGTTTTTCCAAAATTATGAAGATCACATAAATGTCTTAAATAAAAACACATGTTGTTGAGGCAACACTGGGGTGATCAATATCCAGCCTGCTGCAGGCTGAATAATATTCGCCCAACAATAGCCTCTTCATTGAACCAGGGTTTTTGGTTTTTGAATTGGCCACCACGTCTATCAAAGCAACACCAGTGCGGGTGAGGCTATTGAATCTCCCCATCTTCATGTAAATTCCACAGGTTATAAGCCAAGTCAAAAGGGGAACCATATATTGGACTATGTGTAGAGATGGACTTTGAATCAAGATTTGTACCATATAACATATTTCTATAGTGGGATAATTCTCATTGAATCTAGGAATTGAATTATTAAAATAATCCTTTAGGTACAAAGTTTGTGAGGAGATAGGGCAACTAAAGGAGGTTTGTCCAAAAGCTAAAGTATCTCAAAGGAAAGAAAGGGAAAACAACAAACCTAAACACTATAATCACCAATGGATGAATCTTGGAGCAACTTTAAAAGAGGATGTGGTTCATTAAAAGTGTATAACATCGATAAAGGCCTTGACCCTTCAAACTAAGGGATGTGACATAGGCATGGATCCATTCATGCTAAAAAGATAAACTCCTCAAACTAAAGCATGTGACATAGACATAGATCTATTCATGCTAAAAAGATAAACCCCTCTTATGTAAGTTATCGTGAAAATGTGGCATGATTCAAGCAACTTAAATTTAAAAAAGGTAATAATTCCTTCAACTAAATTAGAGAACGTTAGACAATTGGTTTCATTGGAGCTTCCACCAACGTCGTACTATTCAATTGAGTGAAAATATGTCATTAAAAAACAATGAAGAGGAGAGGAGATTTGTATAGTCTTAAAAGCTATTCCAAGACATCAAATATGGACTATTATTTCATACACACATGCACCCACATAACACATCGAATAACATACTCACCCCACAACCAATCAACCTTTATATTAATAAGAGGCACCACTTCCTTGTGAATTAAATCCCAAATAAAACTTACTAATTATAATTGTAATTAATTTTTAAACTCAACTTAAAAACATATTAAACACTCAATATGAACCCCCATTTCCTCACAAATAATATGAATAAGAATTCTAAAACACAAACATTATCCACCATGTCTACTCTATGTTAGGAAGTGACTCTATGTCAGAAGTGACAAATAGAACAAAAACTTTAAAAGCAAACCAGTAGCACCACTCCTTTAGGACTGCATTCCAAACACAAATCTTATTAATTATAGTTATAATTAACTTTTCAAACTAAAAATAAAAAATAAAATTAAAGTACATAATTCAATTCTCATCAACAATATAAAATAAGGAAAGTAAGAAAATCTTAAATAAGAAAGTCTCATACAACCAAAATTAGTATATAATTAACTAATAAAATATAAATATATACAAAATTATTTATAAAATATATAAACATAAAACTAGTTATTATTAATTATTAATTATAATTATAATTAATTTTAAAAAATACATATGATAAAGAAAGTAAGAAAATCTTAAATGAGAAAGTCTCATACAACCAAAATTAGTATATAATTAACTAATAAAATATAAATATATACAAAACTATTTAAAAAATACATAAACATAAAACTAGTTATTAATTATTAATTATAATTATAATTAATTTTAAAAAATACACATGAAATATTAATCCAACCCAATCCCAAACAACATCCGATAATATTCCAGACAAACATGATACCCTACTCACAAACAACTTGGGATAAGAAAAATAAAGACAAAATTATACCTCTATGTCAAATAAGACAGGTGGAAACCATGTCATTTTCGAGATTCAGAAGTGAGAACCTGTCACTTCATGATGCTGCCTTATGATCACGGATATACACAATCTCTGCAAGCGTATATACACCATACCACATAAAATCGATGAAATAGTGTCCTTTTCTTGCAGTATTTCAATAGAAAGATGACGATGCTATCAGTTCAATTTGACAAGTTGATGCACTTAACCTTTGTTGGCACCTCAGAAATATATAGAATATTTAAACCCGCGACTCACGAATGTTTGCTATTTCCAAGGAGTGAGAAGTTGGTTGGATCTCCAGTGTAACAGCAATGACGGTAGCCAGGGGGTTTTCTTCACTTATAGCGCGAGCAGTCCGGTCTGCTGGTGCCTGTCCATGTGCTGTTGGATCGCCAGGTATGAGGACGCTGATCGTATTATCGGCTTTGTCCTCATTCGTTTAAGCTTTAAAATGTCAATGTTTAACTTATCATAACGATTCCTGTGAAGCCAGAGAGTAATATTTGTGTCTTTGGCTTTAAAGACGTTGATAAAAGCGGCAGAGCAGTGAATTTACTTAAGTCGTCTTACTTTGATCTCTAAATTCAGGCTGACATGAATAATGAATATTTAGTTACAAAGAGTTTAATTTTGAGGGAAAATTTGTAAATATATTGAAGTAGCCTTATTATACTCATTTTAAGCTGAAATTGTGAAATATCTTTAGGCCAGAAATCTCCATATTCAGGTTTCGATTGGAATACTTGCGTATTAAGCCGCAAAAAGGTTCATTTGTAGGGAAAGATTGTAAATATTTTGATGCCGCCTTATTATTGAAGGACATCTTTAAATTCACAGTATTGTAGGAATCTTTAAATTCACGGTATAGTAGGAATGTTTTCATGTTTAGATACAGAGGGGTTCATTTCGATGTCCAGGATTTACTAGGAATGTTTGCATTAGCTACAGAGAGGTTCATTTTCATGTTCAGGTTTTAATAGTAGTATTTGCGTACGAAAGGTTATACTCTTTCCTATCCTTACCTTAAAAGGGTAAAAATTTGAAGCCGTTTTGACTGAGAGTGTAAATTTATTGAAGCCGCCTTATTACATTCTTTCCTTTCCTCGAGATAAAAGGGTAAAATTTCGAAGCCGGTCATCTCTAAATTGAAGGATCTAATGTGAATCCTTGCATTACCTACATATAGGTTCATTTTGAGTTTCTAATAGAAATATTTGCATTTAGTCAAAATTTGTGAATTTATTGAAGTTGCCTAATTATAATTTTCAGTTTGTGAGGCTGCAATAGAATTATTTGCCTATTTAGGTACAAAGAGGTTCATTTTGTGTGAAAACTTGAAAATTTACTTAGGTTGCCTTACTGTGTTCTTCCTCTTAAGCTAAAATTGTGAAATTTGCGCATGGTGTAAAGATATGTGTGAAAATTTGTGAATTTACTCAAGTTGCCTTAATATGTTCTTCCGCTTAAGCTGAAATTGTGAAATTTGCCGATTGTAACGATTTTTGGTAAGTTATAGAGGTTCTCATAGCAGGATTCGTGATGCTGGTGCCAAAGGGATTTATATTGAGCAAAAAACGTACAGTTAATAATTTGCCTTATTTTGTCGTTTCTTTTAAACTGAAAACTTGTAGAATTAGGTTCCGACAAATAATATTCCTATTGTGATCTGTGAAGAAGTTTGGATTGAGTGAAACATTTTCGAATTAACTCTTTTTGCCATTTCATTTAGGCTAGAAACTTCAAATATGCTCTATTAAACTGTTTTTATTTAGTTCCTGAAGAATTTTGATAAATCTGCGTAAAGGAAAACAATAGCAAACATAATCTAAAACACATGAATTAACAATGGCTCACACACACATTACACATAGATTTACCTTGGAAACCCAAAACCGGGAAAACCAGCATTCCCGAGAGTTTCTCCACTCTATCTCATTGTTTATCTTTTTTGTTTACAATACAATATTATAGCATCCAAAACCCGAATCTATAAACCCAGATTAGATTACAACCCCAGTCCCTTGACCAGAATTAGTTTACAATGGGTTACAAAATCATGGGCAGAAAACAGTTCAAAATGGACTCTAAAAACAGCTAGTTCCCCATCGCAACCCTCTAGACAGGGGCTAACAAGCCCCCCGGACCTACACATGTCCGACAGTTACAAGGTTCTGATAGAAGCTATTTTTTCTGTTTCATTTAGGCTAGAAACTTCAAATATGCACTCGTAAAATGGTTTCTGTTATTTTACAAGATTTTGATAGCAGTTCTTTTTTGTTTACTTCTAGGCAGGTTTCTAGAGTCATAATTTGCAAATTTATCAAGTTCTGCTACCAGACTAAGCATATGTGGCTCTGAGGCTTCTCATAGCAATCTTTGCATAAATGCCTTTAAAGAAGTTCATTATGCCAATAGGCATTTATATTTTACAATTTGGGGTGGACAACGAAGGGTCCTCTTCCTAGATTGCAGGAAGATGAGACAAGTGTAAATGTCAAGATTTATTTTGTGGGCATCGTTCCAAATTCGAAATAAACAATTGTAAAAACAAATCTCAGTTTACATGTGAATCGTAGGGCGGGTGATAACTGGTGGCTGAGGCATGGATAACAGGCAATTCATGGCAAACAACCCGCTATAAAATTAAATAGAAAGAAATATATATTGAAAGAACATTGAGATGATTAAAGAACATCGCCACTTAACTTGTGGCCTATTGGTGTTCACCGGCCACAAGTTAAGTGGCTGTGCTAGTTTACAAGGTTGTGGTACCTGTCTTTGTGTAGGTGGCTCCGAAGATCATTTTGAGCCAATAGTATCAGAGCCCCATAGGCAACAATATAAATATTCTTCAGTCATTCCAGCTAAATACTTCGATACCTGTCTTTACAAGGTTGTGGTACCTGTCTTTGTGTAAGTGGCTCTGAAGATCATTTTGAGCCAATAGTGTCACAGCCCTATAGGCAACAATATAAATATTGTTCAATCATTCCAGCTAAATACTTTGATGTTGTAACAGTGAAATGATTTCTGACATTGTGATGATAGTCTTTGCACAAGTGTCTCTAAGGAGGTGCATGTAGAGCCAAAACTTGTAAAACCCCGTGGAAATCCATCCTGGGTTTTAGTATTTCTTTGAGGTTTTTTCTGTTGGATGAAAATACCTTACTTTTGATGCATTGGTTTTGATTGTTCGCGCAGCTTAATATTTAGATCTTTATTCTTTCAATATTGTGGATCTGCTGGCAATTTGTTTTGAATGATATTCTACACAAGGGCCTGTTCCTGGGAATTGAAATTTTATGATACCTGACTTTGTTTGTTGTTGTGCAATTTCTGCCATCAAGTATTCTGTGAAGAAATTGTTTTGATTAAATTCGACCATCCGTTTATATTGTTTTCCCTTGTCTTGTTTGTAATAACATATGAGCTAATTTCAAATCCCCTAATGCTTGCCGTGGATTGCTAAGCTCAATAGAAGGAATTTACAAAGAAAGAACAGTATCTCAGGTGCTTCTGCAATTTCTTAGCCTAAACCATTAAAAATTCATCCATTTTAATATTTTGGTTTCTGTGAAGAAATCCTCTAGTAATGGAAATGATGTGAGTCATGTACACTTTACTTGTGTTAGATGACAAATACGTTTTGTGGGAATTTGTTATTTCAGACACATTCGCATAGGTCAAAAGTGAAGCCAGACCAAGGGGTCAATCAGTTCTCACCAATGTTGCTGGGCATTTGGCTAGTTCAATGTCAGCATGTGCCCGGTTTGAATTCCCTTGGGTGTGGCACATTAGTCTAGACCAACAAGGGATGCCATCCAGATGGTATAGAAAACAGAGAAAATACATATGGATATTCAGGCTATATTTTAGCTGAAAAGAAATTTTGGAAAAAGTGGTGCTTTGATTTTTTGCAAACTGGATCACAAATTTTCTTAGCAGGTTCAAAATCTATGATCTACCTGAAGCTATGGAACTATGACCGCCATCGGTCAACCGAAAGAGCAGACCTGCCACTGCAGGATCAAGAAAGAACGAGCCCGCAGCCAATTGGGCAAACCAGAATTCTCGAGTCATAGGTAGAAAGCAAATAGTAAATTGACAGATATAGGCTTCCCCCAAATGGGGGAAGAAGGATGTGGGAGCCGTAATCCCACTTTCTCTTTTATTAAGTTTTTACAATAAAATTAACTCTCTGATAGAGAGCGCTCTTGATCCACAAAAAGCGAGATTCAAGAGACTTTGCTAGCTTATGAAAGCTTAGGAAAAATAAGAGAATAAAAGAGAAGTCTTCTTTATGGTTCACGCTCCTAAAATCGCTTCCTTTCTTCGCTTTCCTGTAGCACAAAGCTAAAAACCAGCAAACAGAAAATTTATTAATGTGTTAGTATTGGTTAGCTAAAAACACATAATATCACAATTTAATACTTGCCAATGATAGGAAATATTCTAGTCGTTCAGTACTAAAACTTAGATCTAGATCTATTATGATTTATCGTTAAGATTCCTCGATCTATGAATGAAGCAAATATATTTTAAAAATAAAACTTTTGAAATAAAATCTAAATGCTTTTCTTAAACAAAAAGGGAAAGAAGAGGTTGATTGAAATTTTTGGAAGAAGGAAATGCTCAAGCCCGAGCTTGAATAAATTTGAGAAACGGAGAGCCTGCAGTACAAGAGAGCATTAGATTTATAAAGTGGTGGAGAAAAATAAGATGCAACTGAGCTCCGATCTCTACCACACGCTTGATGATCCACAAAGCTAAGAAAACCTTCAAACAAGTGATTAGATCTAGTATGATAGGTTAAATGAAATAAAAAGTGCACAAGTATAACTAACTACAAAATGCAACTTTCAGATCTAAGATAACGTCACATAAATAAACAACTTGAGACTTCAAATGCCTATTCTAAGGATTAACATATAATCTTATTTAGCTAAATAATTAACACTTGCATGAAAGGAAGAATAACTAAACAGATATCACCTCGGTTTATGGGCAAAGCATTCACCACAAAAGTTTTTGCACCATTAGTCTGACCTCCAAAGGCTCAACTTTATTCATATGAAAGATCAACAAATAGCATTTACAATATAGGCAGAGGTTCCTTATATCCATCCTGAATGAGGGAGAAAGCCTCGCTTTTATAGAGAAGATACAAGAGAAGAGGGCACATGAGAGAGCCAGGGTTTTAGGAGGGCGAATCCCATTGGTGTAGGCTTGAACAAAGCTTAAACTAAGCTTAAACTAGCTCTAGGTTGGCGCAATAGGATGAGGTGGCTGCCACCTCATGAGAGGGGTGCCCCTCATTTCTTTGTTAACATCTCCCAACCAATACTCAATCACCAAATAAGCAAAGTCGCCCAAGGTTGAAGGAGGTCGCAATTCCCAAGGAGAGATCACTTGAAGTGCTCCAGATTTGATCGAAACTTGACTAGATTTGATTGGAATGGTCTCCGATACTGATTGCCATGTCAACTGGCCCTTTATTTGACTCAAATCCCTCTTTTTTAGGGAATTTGATTTTTCTCCATTCTTTATTATTTTAATTAAATAATTCTCTTTTAATATTTTGGAGAGAATTTTTATTAAAGTGATAAATAATCACTTAAAACTTAGGAAAAGTCGGTTTTGGGGTTTTATGGGTGCTCCGGGTCAGAAAACGAACACCTGCATGGAAAAAATAACGCCTAGACCACACTTCTATCTTATTTTTGATTTTTTAATTAAAATCATTAAAAAACCTCGTAAAACGGGAAAAAATAAAATTGTCCGAACTGACTCAAAATCCTAGGGACCTAGTGCATGTCCATAATGACTCAATTCTATGTCTAGCAAGTTCATAAACATTGACACATGAACTTTAATAACCTCCTAAGGCTCAAAAATCAAGATGACCATTCCAGCTTTGGAGGAGTAGGTGAAAAACTCGTCGATTATACGATGCTTATTCAACATTGCATAATTGACAAGGAAAAAACACCATGGAATGATCACCGTTAATAAAAAGGTTCTAGGAGGCCAAGTTCTTTACATAAGACCGTCTTGCTAGCACATTTTTACAATATCCCCAAGGGGGTATGAACATGCAATTATTACAAAGGGACCAAATGGCCCTGAAAAAGACTTCTGAACTTTGATGATGAACATTAGAAATGTTCACAACTCTGGCGGCTCAATGTACAAATCCACCTAATGTACAAATCAGGAGGTAACACATATGAAGTTCAATGAGGTTGGAACCACTCTCAAACATTCTGAAACAATTAATTGTAATGTTAAAAATTTAAGTAAAATGATAGAAAATGAAAGATAAGGAGAATGCCACTTTTACTTTCAGAATTTAATGTTGCCATCTTTGGCGAGTTTGGCGAGTTTCAGCCCATTCTGGCAAGTGGCGAGTTTGCTAGGCGAGTCTCTACTGAGTACTTGGTTCACAACAGACTCATGCAGACTCATCGTGTCTAACACTGTTTGTGCCCCATTTATTCTTGGAAACATTCCACATGCAAATTGTCCTCACTAACAGTGCATGCAAACATTGACTAAAGCAAAACTAAAAAATAGAACAGAACTGCGAAATATGAAACAACATCTAAACTGGAACTGACCTGATGATGGCACATGCATCTTTTTTGCATGTATGCACCCTCTATTTCTCTCTCCTCCATAAATGCCCCTGTGTCCTCATTAATCCTGCATGGAACTGCAGGAGGGCATACTGTTGTTGCTATCATTAATGCTGCTGCATGGACTGTGTTTCCCGCCGTTGTGCACACAGCAGCAGAAATATTTCGAAGTTGCTTTGGGAATGTGTGGCCTTGGGGACAAGCAAAGAGCTAGATGTTGTCACCTAATCCTGACTCCTCCATTTAGGAAAACTCCTAACGAAGCCAAGGGGGGTAGATCCTAACAAAGAGTTTCTAAGGCTCTTAAGTGTTTTAAATGTTTTAATGGATTCGGATGGGTGTTTTTTAGGAGTTTTTAGTAATTTGCAATAAAATTGTGTCCAAGTATAACTTTTGCAAGATAGATCACATCCACAATATGATGATAACTTATAATGAAACATCCACAACATAATATGATAACAAATAACAACAACTTTCAGATAGATAATAAGCAAATGAAATACTAAACAATTGTTGCTTTGTAGAATGACCAGTGCCAAAATGGAGTCAATGTCTTGAAATGTTGGGAGTGCTTGTAGATGTTTTGCAAATGTCTCTTAGTGAATTTTATTGTAAATTTTTGAGGTGAGGTGGATTATTATGGGAAATGGGATCTCCAAGATATACCTTTCGGTACAAGAGATATGTCCGGATTACAATCTAAGTGGCTCTGTACAAGGACATGTGGGATGGCCAGAGTCTCTAGAGTGGTGTTCAACACTACACCCACAAGGATGTAGTCTAACTGGTGCTCTGAGGTCTCGTCCCAGTGGTTCCCGCGTCCCCAGGCAAAATTTGCCCACTTTCGATTATAGCGATCAACGCCAGATTTCCGTTGGTTTTCTCGGGAATTAATTTTATTAAGGTTGAAGTGGAATTAGATGTGAGAAATTAACAAGCTACACTGCTTCTGGGTATCCCACAAGTGGGTAGAGCATACATAGTGTAGTAAAATGTGTTAGTTCCAATTTTATTTAAATGATGAAAGTTTGAAACTAAGAACCATACACTCTTCGATAGAGAGCACTCTTGATCTGCCTTATGGCGAGATTCAAGAGATTTATGAACAAGAAAGTGCTAAAATAAAACTAAACTACTTAAAGCAAAAAACTCTCCGATAGAGAGTGCTCTTGATCCACTTTTCAGTGATATTCAAGAGTCTTTATGTTCTTTTTAGCAATTTATATAAAATGAGAAAACTAAGCAACTAAGATACAAATGAAAAGGCTCTCCGACAGAGAGTGCTCTTGATCCACCTTGCGGTGAGATTCAAGAGACTTTATGTTCCTTTTAATCAATTTATATCAAAAGACAACTAAATAAAAACTTGAAGAAACTTAAGCTAAAGCTACAAATTCAAGATCTAGCAACCCTTCAAATTGAAACTAATCTAACTTTTTCGATCCTACTTGCAGGTAAAAAGCAAATAAAGAACTCAAGACAATACAAGCATCCCCCAAATGGGGGAAGTAGGGTGTGGGAGCCTTTATCCCACTTGCTCTTTATGGAAAACTTGTACAATGAATGGTATTAATCTTCTTGAAAGCACAAGGTTAGAAGGGGAAATGAAGAAGAGGGAGTAGAGTTTTTTGTGCTTTTTGGAGTTTGCTCTTGGTCTTCTTGGTTTAGCCTTTGGGCTTCTTCTTGTTTGGCCTTCTTATTTTCCTGTAAGTAGGGGCTTTGAACAAAAGCTAATTAATGACTAGTATTTGTTGGTATATGCACAAAAGAAATACAAACCAGATCTAAGAAGATAAAGCTTTCAAAAGAAAACTAAGATCTAGGTGTGAAGTAGATCAACAAAGAATGAAACTTGAAACCTTGAACTACTTTAAGGAAGAGCGAAAGCACGAAGGAATGAAACTTTTAGAAGTAGATGATTCGCTTTGGTAACCAACAGAAAGGGAAAAAAATTGATTTTAAGTTTGAAGAGGTGAAAAAGGGAACTGTTATCACACTATAGTAGCAGGGCTACTATCCTTGTTCAGCAGATATCTGCACATTCCAGAGCTTCCATTATTCAGAGCATGGCTATGATGATTGTATATTTTGGATCACTCATGATCAGAGCAGTGTATTATTCAGACTTATGTCAAGGCTGAGCCTTGAGAGTTCAGATTTGATGACCGATGTGACCCTTTATCCCATACAGTTTCAGTTCAGTGCTTAGAGATATATTGCAGCAGTGTTTCAGATGGTGCATGATGATTATTACTATGATGATGCTGTATGATCTGTGGATATGTTATCACTGACTGTGGATTATTATCTTGTTGATTTAGTCATGTTCATAGCATCTGCTTGGTATATTATTCCTGATGTGGCAAACTGTTTAAAATGAACTATAAATCATAAAATGGACAATTGCTTGCACATTTAGGTCATTTAACAAAACCCACTGGTTTTTCACCTTACATAGATATGGTCTTTCCTGACACCAGTTGTCTGCTAGTGTAGGCTCCATATTCACTTGACTCCATCCATACATGACTTTCCTATTTGACTTTATACCTTGATCTATCTCATTTGACTTTCTGATACTGAGGACTTCCCCATTTTTCTACCTCTGTGTTTGGACCGTATCCCTGTATATTCAGTGTCTCGGCTCTAAGTTGGTGACAAAACTTGCCTTTGGTGAGTTGTAGGCCTAAATCATTCTGGTCGGTTGTCCCGATGTTTGGCATTGGCTCGAACTCCCCCTAGTCACTTGAGATGTTGTTGGCTAAAACTGAAAGCTCATGTTCTACCTATGGAAACTTATAAATTCGCCCATGGAAACTAAAAAAAGGGCAAGAGCGGTGAACAGCTAAAAAAATACTCCTCGAAGAGTATAAGAAAGGTCCAAAAAGCAATGGTTCTTAAAAGTTATATCTAAACAATTGCTGACCTTATATGTATTTGAAAACATTCCCTGGATGCAAGCTGCAACTAGTTGTGCTTATCAGCACACCTGAGATCCGAAGGGTTATGTAGGCCAAAAAGGCCATGAAGTGAAATTGAATGATCCTAATGAACCTGGATCAACTTGATGTAGACATGATGCCTAAGTTGAATAAACACTCTCTGAACAACTTATCCATTTGTGAGGCACAGCCATCCCCCGTGTTATTTTGTCCAGCACAGAGTTTGTAGCTTCCCCCTTCTCCCAGTCCAAAGTATTTTTGAGTTAAGTTAGACAAGTCAACCCCTTGGCCCAACCTTGTTCCTAGCCTTCATCCTTCACTAGCAGTTTGACCATGTCCAATGGGTGAGTTTGTCATTTGAACTATTGTGCAAGTAATTTTATATAAAAGGAATATGCTAACTTGATTAATGCCAATGAATGGATGTTATACTTTGAGTTTGGCTGTGAGAATGATTAGAGAAGCATGTCTTAGTCTACTGATGTGATTTATCCTTGGTTGTATATTCTTGGGATCCGTGATGATGTGGGCCATATATATATGCTTATTGATGATGATTCATGGTCCCACATACTTGATGATGAGATCATATGATGGACATATGATGCAGATGATGATTGATGCAGTTCAACAGTTTTATTTACTACTTCAGATCAACAGATTATGCATTGTCCATATATGGTGGACCCTACAGCTGGCCCATTAGGGCAACCCATGGTGTATGAGTACACATTCCTAGTGGATTTGGATCTTCTGGATCCAATGAGACATTTATCTTTCAGTTCCAGGCACTTCTGACAGTGATTGATGCAGTTTTACACTTGTTGACCAGATTTGGGGCTGATTTCCCAGCCTGAGAAGCAGGGGCCATGAGAGGCCAGTTCACCTAGGGCGTTGTATGTGGAGGGGGTGGTCCAGCCACTCGTTTTTACCATTTACCCCCCCTTCTGGAGAGCTTGGTGGGCTCAGATGGACAGCGCAGATGCCCTAGGAGGCAGTTTTGGCACTTTCACAGTTACCGAGGCAGTTAAAAAATGGGATAAAGTGGTCACTGAGGAATTCGATTTGGGCAATTGAGGCAAGGTTTTGGCATTTGGTTTTCACAGAGGTCTTCCAGGGTGATCTCATTATCTTCCAGCCAGTTTTCACCATGTGGGTATGCCCACATCGATCACAGGAGGTCTTTTACTGCTTGTCTGTCACAGATTTTGAGGACATATTTGATCATTTATATTATCTTGGACATATTTTATTATTTTATTGTGCCTTGGGGATGAGCTAGTAAGGATTGATGCCTCCTAGCCCCACCATGTGCTTATTTTGTTATGTCCTAGTCATTATGAGGTGGATTTTGTACTTTTACCCCTCTAGTGGATGACGTCATCCTCCTTTTGTACCATTTAGTTAGGACGTCATCATTATATTGGGTGATCCATGTGATGAATTGTTATGATTTATTATTAGCCGTTGATTAGATCTTTTGATCTTTTAATCTTAGCCACTCATGTAAAAAGTGGTTAGGATTATACTCTCTCCCCATCCTATTTAAGGAGGGAGCCTCTCATTGTAAAATCATCTAGAGATTTTTGGCTCTTGGCTCTTGGAATAAAATTTCTATCTTTTGGAGTACATGCTTGGATTGGAGTGGATGTTGGTTGTTTCGATTGTAAATGCTTTTGTCCATTGCACTGGAGGATCTATTGTAGCTATCTTGCATATTTGCCATATCTTTTTACAGGTTAAGAAGACGTTTTTGACAAGTGCGAATTGGTGGGAAGGCTTGCCCTTCAAGCTTGGAGGAAGACGTTTTGGTTAAACAGGGAGTAGTTTTGTCTTTGTGCCAACTATTCTTTGCTTATCTCTCTCTTGCTTGTATCTACCTTCAACATGTTAAACTGATTGATGCTTTGCTCCTTGGTTTTGACAGGTTAGAAGGACTCATATGTGGCTTGAAAAAATCGATTTGGCAAGAGGGCTTCAACAATTCTCCATTTGATCTTTGGCAAAAGTAATCCTCGTCTCAACTAGCATTCATCTCTTCATCCAGGTATGCTCCAAAGGTAAGATCTTCTTCTTCCTTGAATCATCCATAATTTCTAGATCATAAAAACCCTAATTGATTAAAACCCTTATTTTTGGTTTTTCTTAGATCTACTTAGATCTAGCCTTGCTTTTGAAGAGATATTAAGAACCCACCCCTAGTGGGATCTATAGTTTGGTGGTGATTGGGTCAAAATTTACACACTTTTCAAGGCAAGAAAGCCCTCTTGAACCAAATCGCACTTCCTTAAAGAGGCTTGTTTGGTTAGATCTAGCACATGGGTAGGTGAGATCCCACTTGATTTGCAATCTACACATTTGATAACCTACCCCCAGACTGTTACTTTGGTGATTTCTACCTTGTGGGCATCATTCCATGTTTTAAGGGATTAAAACCCCCTTTTGAATTTCTTGGCACCTTAAAACTCAGATCTAGTAAGATCTAACCCTTGGATTGACATGATTTTCTAGATCCACATAGATCGGTGCATAAGCTACTTGGATCTACAGTTTGGTGGCCATTGGACTTGATTTGGTCCACTTAACCCCTATTTTAGCCCTCCTTGAGCAAGGTCGCACTCCCTTGGGTGAGTGAGTTTGCCCACTTTGAGGAAGTGGGTGGTTGAGATTTTTGTGGATTTGGAATGGCCATACCTTGAAACCTAGGTCTAGAGTATCATTTTGTGACAATCTGCCTTGGGGGTAGCATTCTCGTTTCAAGGGATTGTGGTCCACTTGAGGTCATTTCATGAAAACCTAGATCTAGCAAGATCCAACCATTCTATCTCAATTAGCCCACTTGACTTGGCTCCTAGGTGTCCCGATCTACACTTTGACATACCTTTTGACCCCATTAGCCCATCCAACAAGGCACTAGTCCTCCTCAAAGCAAGTCGCACTCCTTGGGAATTGTGTCAAACCCTAGATTCGGTACATGGGTACTCCTCAATTTAACTTAGATCCATAGATCTACTCATTACATAACCTCTAGTACCAATTGCATCCCTTAGCTTCACCTTGTGGGTCCACTTCAAGCCATTTCACATATCCCAAGAAAGTAGGATCCACTTGTGTAGCATATGGTGATGCACCTTATCATTTTACCTAATTATGTGGCCTAAATCATACATCGGTTGAAACACTAACAATCTCCCAAACCACCTTCAACCATACTTTAACATCTTGGTCCACTCAACCTTGCATTGGTTTCCGTAACTCTTCACTTACTATTCCTTAGAAACCTTTGTTTGGGTCCAATCACCTTTGATTGGCTATAGGGTCTCCCCCTAGGTTTTGTTTCACCTTGACCTAAAGCAAAGAGTGCCTCGGTTGACGTGACTCCCACCTTGCATTGGGAACCGTGGCATCTCTTGGGTCAGCTCTTTAGTTTCCTATCTCCTCTACCGTCCCGGATGGGATACCATTAGGGGCAACTACAAGTTGTGTGATAACAGGAACCAATCCCAAGTTTGAAGAAGCTGAAGGTTTGTAGAGATCTGCAAACAACATTAGATCATGATCACTTGTTGGATAGGAAAGAAGCCAACTTAGATTCACTTCCAAATCAACCTGAGAGATCTTACATCAAACATTCATACACTTGCAAGACAAAGTGGATTAAATCTAGAAGATATGGTTAATAAAAAAGCATGAAGAGTACTTTGTATAATTGACTACGCATACTACTTCTTATTCTTTTAAAAGCAGGCCAAAAGCATACAACTCAAAGCTTATGAATGTATACTTCTATGGGCTCAAAAGCCTTCCTAGCTAAACCATCCACAATAATCAAAATAGAAAATGCATAAAAATGAGATACCAGATTACCTCAAATGAGAACATACACCATAACACAGATTTTGCACACCTCTTTGACCTCCAAAGTTTTCAACAAATTCTCATTTAAAAATAAATAATACAAGAGCAGAGGTTCCTTGCACAAATTTTCCACATGAATGATGGAGCAAGAGCCTCAATTTATAGAGTTACAATGTGCAGGTCGAATGCACAAGAGAGGAGAGCGAGAGCTAACGGCTAGAGGGACTCACGCTTGATTGAAGGAGAGATTCACGTGATGTGTGGCTTGGAGCGTGATTGGTAGGTGGAGTGTGGTGAGGTGGTTGCCACCTCATGAGAGGGGCACCCCTCTCCATAGGAGTAACCATCCACCCTTTACGAATGGTCAAACATGTGAATGGAATTCACGCGAAAGGAAATGTGTATCACAAACTTTGGAAGCTCCACGCTATCCTAAGTTCAATTCGCTTATCCAAAGTATTAATTTGGCATGTGCTTTTATTCATAAGCATGGTCGCCTTCCACATTAAAACATTAACCACCCTTCTTCCAATGTTTTATTTAGTCATTTTTTGACTTTTTTAATTTTGTCACTTAGTGCATTTTGCTCTTTCTTAGCAATTAAATGCCAATTTGTCGTATCTTTAATGAAAACTACTTCCAGAGGCGAGGTAATCGTCCGAAATCAGGAGAAAGAGGGCGCTAGGGTAAAGAGGACGCTCTGAGCATCAAAACGAGCCTCCCCACGCCAAATTCCGCTTCTAGATGAGGTTTTTATTACATTTTGAAAAAATCCAATTAAACCATTTAAAAAATGGTCTAATTTTGCGGAAAAATTATTTTCGCCAGAATGAAACCAAACTCCTAGGGGACCTAGTGCATGTCCATACGACTCAATTTAGATGTCTAGCATGTAAAAAATCGTTGACACTAAGACTTTAATAACCTCCTTAGGTTTGACCACCATGGTAAATACTCCAGCTTTGGAGGTGTGAGTCAAAAACTCAGGAATTATACGCCACTGAAGAGTAGCGCATAATTCCTAAGGAAAAAACACTCTAGAGTATCTTCCCGATGGCTAAACCTAAGAAAAGCCAAGTCTTTTATAAAAGGACCATGCTTAGACCAACTTTATACAATTTCCCCATGGGGGTATGAACATGCAGTTATTACAAAAGGGGCAAAAAGGCCCTGCAAAAAGACTTCTGAACTTCTAAACACTGATGATGAACATTGAACATGTTCATGAAACTGGTGGCTCACAAGAAATTCAACTGTTGTACAAAATAGTTGGTAACAGACTGCTGTCTGGGATGTCCGCTTGAATATCCACTGTGTGCACCCAGATCTTCTCTGCTTGCTGCTGCCATTTATGTCTCTCTGTTGGACACTTTCCTAGGTACTAGCCAGAGCTTGATAAGCCATTATAATTTATAAGCAACAAAAGCCTTAACATTCCCTGATAAGATGAAGCTCAGGCCCATTGCTTAAATTTTGGATCTTTGGTTGGGATGATTTTGGATATTGATTTAATTAAAGAGTTGGAGAAACTGTTATGTTGGAACAACACATGGTGGCTCAACAGTTACAAAGTTTGACTTAAAACATTTTATTAGCAGTCCGACAAAATATAGTTTCACAGCTAATGGCTCTGGAGAAGTGTCATCCAGACTGGACATTGAACTTCTTGATCATTCACTGGGTGGGAAAACATTCCAACCAAATTGCTTTGTACATAAATATCAATCTCTTTCACAAAATGGATCTATCAAGTGGTTTTCTTCACATATCTGACATCCCACTTTCATTTTTTATTTGTTTTTAATGCTTCACTGTTTTGTTTCATTTTGGTTCTTGCATATGACAGTGGGGAGTGGTTTCTAATTTCGCTGCTAAAGTAAATTTTTGTTTGTTGTGTAAATTTTGTAGAGGAATTAAATCATATAAATTGAAAATCTGCGAGTTTCCAATTGTTTGTCACTGACATGTTGTCTAAATTTGTCCAAAAGAATCACGAGTGCTTATGCCAGGTGTGTTTCTGAAATTTGTTCTTTACTATGGTTCATGTAGCTCTATCAAACCAAGGATCCATAAGGAATAATGGGATTCAGAGGTTTGGAACAGTTGCGAGTGCTTTAGAGGAACCTATCGCACCACCTGTCCAAGTGAAGTATACACATCTTCTTATCAATGGACAATTTGTTAATGCGGCTTCTGGTAAGTTTTTAAGATCAAAGTGTACCTAGTTCATTTAATTATAACTCAAAAATTTCGGTAACTGCTAGAGCCAAGGTGTTCTGTTTTTCTCTCATATAATCTATGTAGAGTTGTTATTGCTTTATGATGTTTTATTTTCTTTACATGTATTTTCTATCCTTCTGTCTTCCACCATCGTGCAGTATGGCAGTGTCTGGTGTTTTCTGCACAGATGTTCTTCAGATCAAGCATCTCCTTCCCTTTAAATTCATGTTCTGTTGAAATTGACTGTAGCATAGTCCAGATTTTTTTACATCATGGCCATGTCATAATGAAGATGCATAGAATGTGTCATGGCATTTTAATTACAAAGAAACTAGAATATTTCTCTTACACCTAATGCAAAACAATTGTAATAACAAATTTTGGTTGTACTACCAGGAAAGACATTCCCAACCTTGGATCCCAGAACAGGGGATTTGATTGCTAATGTGGCCGAAGGTGATGCAGAAGATGTGGACAGAGCTGTAAAGGCTGCACGAAAAGCCTTTGATGAAGGCCCGTGGCCGAAAATGACTGCTTATGTAATTTCCCTTTTTGTTAATTGAAAGAAATTAAAATTTCCATGTTTTCATCTGGTTAATGTGAGTTGGAAATGCACACTGAACGACAAGAGAGTTTGAAAGAAGCATTTCATAGTGTTTCAGGACTAGAATATCTAATTTGTTCTGTTGCTTCCCCATGAATTTCTTTGATTTCTACCGTATGCCAATATGGGTTTGTCAAGATTTTGAAGAAGGCATAGTGCTTTTATGTCTTGACTTTATTATATGGCCATGCTTCAGGAGAGATCATGTATTATGTACCGGTTTGCTGACTTGCTTGAAAAGCATAATGATGAGATTGCAGCTTTGGAAACATGGGACAATGGGAAGCCTTATGAGCAAGCATCCTTGGTTGAAGTGCCAATGGTAGTACGAGTATTTCGTTACTATGCAGGTAGATACTAAAGCACAAAACCATGTGATGATGAGGTGATCTAATTTTATTCCTCAATGCTGTAGTTTAGACTCCATGGAACTGTAGCAAACTTGATTTACTTGTTTTAGTCTGTTACTGCATTGTTTTGCACTGGAATTTTTTTGACTCTTATCTGTACTATTTGAAATATTTTACAGGTTGGGCAGATAAAATACATGGCCTTACAGTTCCAGCTGATGGACCTTATCATGTTCAAACATTACATGAACCTATTGGAGTTGCAGGTCAAATCATTCCTTGGAATTTTCCACTGCTTATGTTTGCTTGGAAATTCTTTATCACGTTCAAACCTTATGTTAACCTATTGGAGTTGCAGGTCAAATCATTCCTTGGAATTTTCCATTGCTTCTGTTTTCTTGGAAAGTGGCTCCTGCACTAGCTTGTGGGAACACTATTGTATTAAAGAGTGCTGAGCAGACATCATTAACAGCTCTTTATGCAGCAAAGCTTTTCCTTGAGGTATGCTCTGGCAGTTAGAATTCTCATCTATCAGTCAAGAAAACGTTCTCATACTAGTGCAACTACTGCTTTCTTTAAAGTCCTTTTCTGAAGATGTTCTAAATGGGGATTCAATATTTTGCTTGAAAATTTCTTTCAATAGTGCTTACTGTTCACCACTGCTATCAGAAAACATTTCTAGAAAAGAAAAGCGGAACTATCTGTGATGCATAGTGTCACAGAAATATGAAGTGTGCTAAGCTGTCAGGTCTCAGTTTCACTGTATTGGAAATACAAAGGATACATTGTGATGCTACTTAGGCATGAAATTTCAACTTCATGTTTTATTCTTGGGCATATTTCAATCTCTCAGTGCTAGACCCTACTTTTACTGGTTTGTATGTGTCCATGACTCCATAATATGATCATTATCTTATTTACAAGTCACCTTGATTACATTTTCCTTGACTCGTAAGCCCTTTCTTTAGTCAAAGTGCAAACAGTCTGGTATTTTTCCATAATTTCAGTAAATTTCTTAGAAAATACTTGTACAATTACAACATTTTCCCTGACATATTTCATGTTTGCCTAAATTTTATGTACAAAATGTTAAGAATCACTAAGTTCGTTACAAATATCTTAACTTATATATGATAAGTTGATAACCAATTATTTTTAATTAAAGGGGCAGGAGGGAAGTGTATGGTTTCAAAAGTGAATATCACAAGCTTTATAATCATAATATGGAATCTCTTATAAATGTTATTCTTGTTTGTAAAGTGTTTCAGCCAAAATTATTTCAGAGATCATGAAATTATTCCTAGCAAATACTAAAAGTTGACCATTTCTGATGACTTTTAATTCTTTGTGCAGGCTGGACTACCTCCAGGAGTCCTGAATATCATTTCAGGATATGGCCGGACTGCAGGAGTTGCAATTGCAAAGCACATGGATGTTGATAAGGTTTGTGTGAGCATCTTGAGTGTATTCTTTTCTTTTGTTGAAAAATACTTATTCTATTCACAGGAAGTTTTTTACAAACAGAGATGCAAAAAGTGGAAGGGTATATACAATGAGATTGTAGTGATCCTTATCCCAGAAATTGAATCACACCAATGATATAGAACCCTTAAACTTCATAAATAAACACAAACACATCTACATAAAAATGAGCACAAGAATATAGAGAGAAAGACCTCTTGAGGTAGGGTAACACCACCAATTAATCCTTAAGAAAGGAATCACTCCACAAGCTTACATCCAACATTCAACATCCTCATACAATGATATTGATGTTTATTTATACTTTCTCATGAGTATTCCTAGGGAGTCTATGCCAACCACCATTATTATTATATTTTTTCTTCTAACTACTTAGTGGGCCTATTTATTACCTACCAACTGTGAAGTGGGCCCATTTCATGGTTATGGCACTGTTATCACACAACTTGTAGTTGTCCCTAATGGTATTCCATCCGGGATGGTAGAGGAGATGGACAACTAAAGAGGTGACCCAAGAGATGCCACGGTTCCCAGTGCAAGCTGAGAGTCACGATAACCGAGGCACTCTTCATTTTAGATCAAGACTGATCAAGATCAAGGGGGAGACCTTGGCCAATCAATGAAGACTAGCTAACCCAAAGGTTCCTAGGGAAATGTGTAAGTTGAGTTACGGAAACCAATGAGTGAGTTTAGATCTATAAAAGTTAAGTGGACCAAAGGGTTGAAGTATGGTTGGAAGAGGCTTAAGGGGCGACAAATGTTCCAACCAAGGAATGACTAAGGCCACTTATGAAATTGAGATAGATCTAAGAAATCTAGGACCATGAGATTTGCACAAGTGGGACCCACTTCCTTAAAATATGGAAATGGTTCAAATGGGGCCCACAAGGTCAAGTTAGGGATGAAAATGGTCCCAAGGGGTATGCAATAGATGGATCTATGATTTCGAGATGGGATAGGCATCACCCACATGTGGGATCTAGCAAAAGACCATTAGCCCAAGGAGTGCGATTTACCCAAGGGAGTCTAGTGCCTTAAGATGAGGGGGCAGATGGAGTCCAAATTCCACCAAAATGTAGATCTGGGTAGTTAAGGTGAAAAGCAAGGTGGGTTTAAGTTTTCGAGTCCAAATGCATGCTAGATCTCCATAGATCTAAGATTGAAAATGCATCACCAAGTGACCCAAGTGGGGCTCAATCCCTCAAAGTGAGGAATGGGGCCCACAAGGTGAAAATCAACAAGGTGAAGCACTAGGGGTAGCTTATCAAGATGGATTTATCCAAATCAAGTGGGATCTCACCTACCCACGTCACGGAACTAGCCAAACTAGCTCTCCTCAAGGAGGGCTAGGTGCCTTGGGAAATGGGTCAAATGGAGGCCAATCACCACCAAACTATAGATCCAAATTGCCGTGGATGCTATAGAGGTCGGTTCTTAATTTCATACCCAAAGCCAAGCCAGATCCAAGTAGATCTTAAAAAAAAGGAAAAATGAGGGTTTTGATTTTAAGGGTTTGATGACCAATGAAGAAGAAGAATGGATCTAGGTACATACCTTGTAGAACATACCTCAATTGCTTGTGACCACTTTGCAAATTGATAGCATTCCCCTATGTGTATATTCAAGAGTGAGATCTAGTGCTCCAAGCCAAAACCTCCTCCTCCAAAGATAGCCAAATCGTCCTCCTCCTACAAGACAAGATCAAGTTAGAAACAAACCAAGTAAAAGAATTATGAAAATGATGAAGAGATGTAATAGAAAGCATCAACTATGTCACGAAGATACAATAATGATACTCCTTGCCACAAAGATCAACCCAAGAGAAGATATGTGGGTCCCCCCAACAATAGCCTCCTTCAAATCGTCCTCCTCCTCACCAATTCGACCTCCCTGCAGAAAAAATGATTGGTAGCCCCAAGATCCACAATGATACATAAAGAAAATACTGTATATTCAAAGTGCAAAAGAATCCATCAAGACAAGAGAAGTAGATCCACAAAGAAGTATTTTATTCCAATCTTCAAGAGCTCCAAAGGTGCTTTTACAATAGGGGGGTCTCCTCCTTATATAGGATAATAAAGACCAAAACTCTAAACCACAAAACCACTTTTTGAAATGAGTGGTTGAGATTAAAAGATCTCACAATCTAATCAACGACTAGGATGAGCCAATACATAATATCACATGGATCACTCAAAAGAGAGATGATGTCATAGCTAAAAGTGACTAAGTGAGGGTGATGTCATCCTCCAAAAGGGGCTAAGATACATGGGCCCACCAAATATGGCATGGACGTGACTCAAGACATACATGGTGGGGCTAGGAGGTATCAATCCTTCACTAGCTCGTCCCCATGGCACAATAATATAAAATAATGGGACTATGACATGTCCACATAACACAAATGATCAAAATCTTGTCTCCAAAACTGAGAGAGATATGCAGTAAAAGGCCTCCTGTGGCCACTGTGGACCCCACTCACTGATGCCAACTGATCTGGAAGATGGGGGGTTCACCCTGGAAGACCTCTGAGAAGACCAGGTGCCAAAACCTTGCCTCAATTGCTCAAATCAATTTCTTCAGTGATCCTTTTATTCCATTTTTAATCCTCCTAAAAAACCCTGAAACTACCCAAACTGCTACTCAGGGTGCCTGCGCTGTCAAATTGAGTGCACCAGGCTGTCTGGAAGGGGGCATAATGGTAAAAACAAGTGGCTGTACCACCCCCTTCCTACACAGTGCCCTAGGCAACGACTAGCCTACAAGCCTCTGCTGGGCAGGCTGGATCAGCATGCCCAAAACTGGTCAACAGGTGGATAACTACAACTATCATCGTTAGAAGTGCCCGAAACTGAAAGATAAGTGTCTCATTGGATCCAGAAGACCCAAATCCATTAGAAGTGAGTACTCATACACCATGGGTTGACCTGTGGGATCAACTGCAGGGTCCACATACCCGGACAGTGTAAAATATGATGATCTGGAAATAATAATAAAACTGATTGACTGCATCAACCATCATTTGAAGCATATGTCCAACATATGGAATCATCATCCATAAGCACAAGTGGTCCATCTCATCATGGATCCCCAAAATGACCATGGCAAACTATGTTTGACTAGGTCAAAATACAACCAAAGACTAGATTATAGCAACAGACTAAGACATGTTCCTTTAATCACATTCACAGCTTAACTTAAAGTACAAACATCATTTAGTGGCAGTTAATACATATATATATATATATATATATATCAATGTTATTTATAATTTACTTGCACAAAAGCTTTAAAGACATACTCATTCAATGGACATGGCCTAATTGCTAGCAAAGGGTGAAGGCTAAGAAGAAGGCTAGGCAAAAGGGGATGACTTGACCAACTTTTCTAAGTGACACTTTGGACGAGGAAAGGGGGAGCTACACTCTGTGCTAGACAAAATAACAAAGGGAAGGGCAGTGCCTCACAAATGGATAAGTTGTTTAGAGAGTGCTTATTCAACTTAGGCATCATGTCTACATCAAGTTGATCCAGGTTCATTAGGATCATTCATTTCATTTCAATGGCCTTTTTGGCCTATATGACCCCTTTGGGATTTCACGTGCTAAGAAGCACAACTAATCGCAGCTTGCATCCGGGGCATATTTATAATCATGAGGTCAACAATATTTAGATATAGCATTTGTTTAACCATTGCTTTTTGGAACTTTTCATACCCTTTGCGGGGTATTTTAGAAGTTCACTGCTATAGCCTTTATTCACGTGTGTTAAGAAACACATTCTAGAATTTTAAGTTCACAGGCTTTCATAATACATTTCCAATACAATTAGTAGATGTGCTTTCAGTTTTAACCAACAACAACTCAAGTGACTAGGGGGAGTTTTGCACAGTGCCAAACATTGAGACAACCGACCAGAATGATATAAGCATACAATCCAACTCACCAAAGGCAAGTTTTGTCACCAACTCAGAGTTGAGACACAAAACAAACATGGATGCAGTCCAACACAGAGGTAGAAATAGGGAAGTCCTCCATATCAAAGAGTCAAGAAGGCAAGTCAGGGTGAAAGCCAAACAAGGAAAGTCATGGATGGATGGAGTCAAGTGAATGTGGTGCCTAAGCTAACAGACAAAAATGTCAGGAGAGGCCATGTTTATGCTCATATGAGGGTAATGAAACCAATGGGTATTTGTCAGAAAACCTAAGTGTGCAAGTAACACATCCAATTTTATATTTATAACATCATCCAAGATATTTCATTTTATATTTTAAATAGTACTGCCACATCATGAATCATGTACCAAGTTAATGATATGAAGGTGACTGTTATCACATATATAGTAGCCGGGTTACCATACATTATTTTTCTGATTCTAGTACACTATTCAGCCAGTTCCTGTTATCACACAACTTGTAGTTGCCCCTAGAGGTATCCCATCCGGGACGGTAGAGGAGACAGGCAACTAAAGAGGTGACCCAAGAGATGCCACGGTTCCCAATGCAATGTGGGAGTCACGTCAACCGAGGCACTCTTCGCTTTAGGTCAAGGTATAACTAGACCAAGGGGGAGACCCTATACCCCAATCACAGTTGATTGGACCCAAACAAAGGTTTCTAAGGGTAAGTAAATGATGAGTTACGGAAACCAATGCAAGGCTAAATGGACCTAATGGTTAAGGAATGGTTGAAGGTGGTGTAATGGATAGTTAGTGTTTCAACCTATGTATGGTTTAGGCCACATGATGGGGTATGACTACTAGGTATAGTACCCTATGTTTGCACAAGTGGGTCTAATTTCTTGGGAAGTGTGAAATGGTTCTAGATGGACCCACAAGGTGAAGTTAGGTATGAGAATGGTACTATAGGTTAGATCTAGGCTAGATCTATAAGTTGGAGTTGGTTCTAGGATTACCCATGTATTAGATCTAGGTTTTGACACTAATCCCAAGGAGTGCGCTTTGGTTGGAAAAGGACTAGTGCCTTGTTGGATGGGTTAATGGGGTCAAAAAGGATGTCAAAGTGTAGATCGAGACACCTAGAAGCCAAGTCAAGTGGGTTGGATGAGATTCAATGGTTGGATCTTGCTAGATCTAGGTTTTTAAGTGATGACCAAAAGTGGACCACAATCCCTTAAAACAAGGAATGCAATCCCCAAGGCGGATCTTAACAAACAGACAGTGTAGACCTAGGTTTCAAGGCATGGGCATTCCAAATCCATGAAAATCTCAAACACCCACTTCCTAGAAGTGGACCAACTCAGAAAATCAAGGGAGTGCGACTTGCTCAAGGAGGGTCAAAAATTGGGTTTTGGTGGACCTAATCAAGTCCAATGGCCACCAAAATGTAGATCCGGGATGTTAGTACCCCGATCTACATTCCTTCAAAGTTTCAAGTGAATCAAGTGGCTAGATCTTAGTAGATCTAAGTTTTAAGATGCCAATGAGATCAAAAAGGGGGTTTCAACCCCTTAAAACATGGAGAGATGTCCACAAGGTAGTTTTCACCAAAGTAAGGATATGGGTATGTATCATCAAGTGTCTAGTTGTCAATTCAAGCGGGATCTCACATACCCATGTGCTAGATCTAGCCCAACAAGCCTCTCTCTAGGAAGTGCGATTTGGGTCAAGGAGAGCTTTTTGTCTTAGAAAATGGGTCAATTCTTAGCCAATCACCACCAAACTATAGATCCAACTAGGGGTGGATGCTATAGAGGTGGGTTTTCAATGTCTTTTCAAAAGGAGGGCTAGATCTAAGTAGATCTAAGAAATACCAAAAACAAGGGTTTTAATTTGATTAGGGTTTTTATGATCTAGAAATTATGGAAGATTCAAGGAAGAGAAGATCATACCTCTTGGGACATACCTGGATGAAGAGATGAATGCTAGTTGAGACGAGGATTACTTTGCCAAAGATCAAATGGAGAATTGTTGAAGCCCTCTTGCCAAATCGATTTTTCCAAGCCACATGAGATTCCTTCTAACCTGTCAAGCCAAGGAGCAAAGCATCAATTAGTTTAACAAATTGAAGGTAGATGCAAACAAGAGAGAGAAAAACATAGAATAGTTGACACAAAGGCAAAACCACTCCCTGTCCAACCCAAAACGACTTCTTCCAAGCTTGAAGGGCAAGCCTCCCCACCAATTCGCACTTGTCAAAGTCGCCCTCTCAACCTGCAAATAAAGTATGGCAAATACGCAAGATAGCTACAAAAGATCCTCCAGTGCAATGGACAATAGCATTTACAATCGAAACAACCAACATCCACTCCCATCCAAGCATGTACTCCAAAAGATAGAAATTTTATTCCAAGAGCCAAGAGCCAAAAATCTCTAGATGAATTTTACAATGAGGGGGTCTCCTCCTTATATAGGATAATAAAGACCAAAACCCTAGATCTCAAAACCACTTTTTGAAATGAGTGGTTGAGATTAAAAGATCTCTCAACATAATCAATGGCTAATAATAAATCATAACCATATATCACATGGATCACCCACATAATGATAGCGCCCCCACTAAAAAGGTACAATGAGGGGTGACGTCATCCACAAGAGAAACTATAAGCATCAAAATCCACCTCATGGTGACTAGGACATAACAATATAAGCTCATGGTGGGGCTAGGAGGTTTTAATCCTTACTAGCTCATCCCCAAGGCACAATAAAAATAATAAAATATGTCCAATATAATAAAAATGACCAAAACTGTCCTCAGAATCCATGACAGTCAAGCAGTAAATGTCCTCCTGTGATCAATCTGGGCATACCCACATGGTGAAAACTGACTGGAAGGTAGTGATGCCGCCCTGGAAGACCTCTGTGAAAACCAAATGCCAAAACCTTGCCTCAATTGCCCAAATCGATTTCCTCAGTGACCACCTTTTCCCATTTTTTAACTGCCTCGGGAACTGTGAAAGTGCCAAAACTACCTCCTAGGGTGCTAGCGCTGTCAATCTGAGCCCACCAGGCTCTCCGGAAGGGGGGATAAATGGTAATAACAAGTGGCTGGACCACCCCCTCCATCATCAGCGCCCTAGGTGAACTGGCCTCTCGGGGCCCCTGCTGCTCAGGCTGGGAAATCAGCCCCAAATCTGGTCAACAAGTGTAAAACTGCATCAATCACTGTCAGAAGTGCCCGGAACTGAAAGATAAGTGTCTCAACGGATCCAGAAGACCCAAATCCACTAGGAATGAGTACTCATACATCATGGGTTGCCCTAATGGGCCAGCTGTAGGGTCCACCATATATGGACAATGTATAATCTGCTGATCTGAAATAATAATAAACCTGCTGGACTGGATCAAACATCATCTGCATCATATGTCCATCATATGATATCATCATCAAACATGTGGGACCATAAATCATCATCAATAATCATCCATACGTGCCCCACATCATCACGGATCCCAAGAATATATAATCAAAGATAAATCACATCAGTAGACTAAGACAATGTTTCTCTAATCATTCCCACAGCTAAGCTCAAAGTATAAATTCCATTCAATGGCATTAATCAAGTTAATATATTCCGTGATTATATAAAATTACTTGCACAATAGTTCAAATGACAAACTCACCCATTAGACATGGTCAAACTGCTAGTGAAGGATGAAGGCTAGGAGCAAGTTTGGGCCAAGGGTTTGACTTGTCTAACTTAACTCAAAAATACTTTGGACTGGGAGAAGGGGGAAACTACAAACTCTGTGCTGGACAAAAGAACACGGGGAATGGCTGTGCCTCACAAATGGATAAGTTGTTTAGAGAGTGCTTATTCAACTTAGGCATCATGTCTACATAAAGTTGATCCAGGTTCATTAGGATCATTCAATTTCATTTCTATGGCCTTTTTGGCCTACATAACCCTTCGGATTTCAGATGTGCTGAGAAGCACAACTAGTTGCAGCTTGCATCCAGGGCATGTTTTTCACATATTCATAAGGTCAGCAATTGTTTAGATATAACTTTTAAGAACCATTGCTTTTTGGACCTTTCTTATACTCTTTGAGGAGTATTTTTAGCTTTTCATTGCTCTTGCCCTTTTTTTTGTTTCCATGGGCGAATTTTTTAGTTTCCATAGGTAGAACATGAGCTTTCAGTTTTAGCCAACAACATCTCAAGTGACTAGGGGGAGTTCGAGCCAATGCCAAACATCGGGACAACCGAACAGAATGATTTAGGCCTACAATCCAACTCACCAAAGGCAAGTTCTGTCACCAACTCAGAGCCGAGACACTGAATAAACAGGGATGCGGTCCAAACACAGAGGTAGAAAAATGGGGAAGTCCTCGGTATCAGAAAGTCAAATGAAACAAGTCAGGGTTTAAAGTCAAACAGGAAGGTCATGTATGGATGGAGACAAGTGAAGATGGAGCCTACACTAGCAGACAACCAGTGTCGGGGAAAGACCATGTCTATGTAAGGTGAAATACCAGTAAGTTTTGTTAAATGACCTAAAAGTGCAAGCAATTGTCCATTTTATGATTTACAGTTCATTTTAAATAGTTTGCCACATCAGGAATAATATACCAAGCACATGCCATGATCATGACTAAATCAACAAGATAATAATCCACAGTCAGTGAGCACATATCCATAAATCATACAACATCATCATAATAATCATCATCATGCATCATCTGAAACACTGCTGCAATATATCTCTAGGCACTGAACTGAAACTGTAATGGGATAAGTGGTCACATCAGTCATCAAATCTGAACTCTCAAGGCTCAGCCTTGACACAAGGTCATAAAATCTGAATAATGTACTGCTCTGATCATGAGTGATCCAACATGTATAGCCATGCTCTGAAAAAAATGTAGGCTCTGGAATGTGCAGATATCTGCTGTACAAGAATAGTAGCCCCGCTACTATGGTGTGATAACAGTTCCCTTGCATTGAGATGCTGAGATGAGCATCTACTATGGATCATTGTTAGATTTTGGACAACAGTTTTATTCCCCATGCCATGATTGAGTTTCAGTGTAAGTTTTAAACCTTAACAGTGAAGTACAAACATATATCGATTCTTAAGCATTTACAGAAAATACACAATGGCACACACATTACACAGAGATTTTCACCTGGAAACCCTTAACCGGGAAAAAACCAGCAAAACTTAGAGCCGCATAGCTCCTTTCTCATTATATGTTTATTTTACATGTACAATACAATAAATGGTATTCTGCAGCATCTAAAACCCTAATTCGTTTACCCGAATTAGGTTACAACCCTAATTCCTTTTACCGGAATTAGATAGAGTACAATGGGTCGAAAATCGCGAAAAAGCAAAAAGCAACCCAAAAAAAAATTTTGCGCTCCGCGCGGACTCCGGGGGCCTAACGGCCCCCTTCGTGTCGTTTCGGAACCTAACGGTCCGAAACGAAGGGGGTGGGCCCTGTCGGGCTACCCCCCCCTCTAAACCCCCCCCTCCGGACGCGCCCGGCGCAGGCGAATCGAAGGTGCCGTAGGGATCGTGTTGTACACGCAGCGACCATGTGAAGAGATATAACATACCCAACATTCTCCCACTTGTTGTTCTCTTCACATACAGGAGAAATTTATGACTTCAACAATTCAGGGCAACAATGCCCATGTTCTCTTTGCACCAAGAGAACTTCTGAGTACTCACAGACTTTGTCAAAGAGTCTGCAACATTTACCAAAATGTCAACCTTTTCCAGCAACACTTTGTTCTGTTCAACCATGTCTCTGACGAAATGGTACTGCACATCAATGTGCTTTGTCCTCGAGTGATAAGCAGGGTTCTTTGCCAGAAATATTGCACTTGAGCTATCACAACCAATTTTTACTGCATTCTGAACAAAACCAATACCTGAACACAATCTTTGCAACCATACAGCTTCCTTACTTGCATGGGTAGCTGCCATGTATTCAGCTTCTGTAGTTGAGAGTGCAACTACAGCTTGTCTTCTACTCATCCAACTGATTGCTCCTCCAAATAGATTAAAAACGTAGCCACTTGTAGATCTTCTGTGATCAAGATCTCCAGCCCAGTCAGCATCAGCAAATCCTTGTATATCTATCTCTCTGTTTAGACCGGGTCTTCCTTGGTAGCAGATTGCAGAATCTGTAGTGCCACGCAAATACCTGAAGACCCTTTTTACTGCAGTCCAATGTTCCTTTCCTGGTTTTGACATGTATCTACTCAAAACTCCCACTGCATGGGCTATATCTGGTCTAGTACAGACCATGGCATACATCAGACTGCCAACTGCACTAGCATATGGAACATGAGACATGTCCTCTACCTCTTCTTGTGTAGTGGGACACTGTTCTGCAGATAACCTTACACCTACAGGAATGGGCACCTTCACTGGTTTGCTTTCCTGCATATTAAATCTCTTCAATATCGTTTCAACATATTTCCTCTGATTTAACCAGAGTTTCCTGTTTTCACGATCTCTTTTTATTTCCATGCCCAAAATGAAATTTGCAGCACCAAGATCTTTCATGTCAAATTCAGATGACAGCTGATTCTTGACATCCTTGATGATTTCTTTGTTGTTTCCAATTAGCAACATATCATCAACATACAATATTACATAAATAAAATGATCACCAATTAGCTTAAAATAAACACAGTGATCAGCTTTGCTTCTTGAGAAACCAAGTCCCAGTATATAAGTATCAAATTTTTGATACCACATTCTGGGAGATTGTTTCAAACCGTAGAGAGACTTTTTCAGCTTACAGACAAGCTCCTTTCTTCCTTTCACCACAAACCGTTCTGGTTGCTTCATATAGATCTCTTCATTAAGATTTCCATGTAGGAAAGCCGTCTTTACATCCATCTGTTCTACTTCAAGATCAAAAGCAGCAGAAATAGATAAAAGAAATCTAATAGAAGTCAATTTTGCAACAGGTGAAAAAATCTCACCAAAATCGATGCCCTCAATTTGGGAGTAACCTTTCGCAACTAGTCGAGCCTTGTACTTCTCCACTTTACCTGCTGCATTTATCTTCTTCTTGAATACCCATTTGCTTCCAATAGGCTTTCTTCCTTCTGGCAACTCAACCAGATCCCATGCCTCATTTTTGTCCAAGGCATCCATTTCTTCTATCATGGCCTTCTTCCATAGTTTACTATCTTCTGAATCCATTGCCTCTTTAGCAGTTCTAGGATCATCATCAGTAATAGATAACACAAAATTAGAACGAAAATCAGGGGGACTGTACCTTTCAACTTGCCTTCTTTCTCGGTCAGATCTCCTCAATACCGGAGTCTGTGGATCCGCCTCTTCATCTGATTCAGACGATTCTGCCTCCTCATCTGATTCAGACGAATCTGGTTCCTCAAAAGAGTCACCTCTTTCATCCTTGATATCAAAGTGTAGCTTCTCTGAATCCTTTTCCTTTGGTACATCCTCAATCCTGGAAGTGCTTTCAACTTCTCTGAAGATCACATCTCGACTGTAAACTGTTTGCCTTTTTACTGGGTTCCACAGCTTGTAACCTTTCACTCCATCCTTGTAACCAATGAAGATACATTTTTCCGCCTTATTATCCAACTTGCTCCTTTTCTCCTTTGGAACATGTACAAAAGCATCACACCCAAACACTCTGAGATGAGAGAGAGAGGGTTTCTTACCAGTCCAAACCTCATGAGGTGTCTTGTCAACCAACGCTGATGTGGGTGTCCTATTCACTAGGTAACACGCAGTGTCAACAGCTTCTGCCCAGAATTGTTGTGCTAGCCCTGCACCACTGAGCATATTCCTTGCCTTTTCCATCAATGTCCTGTTCATCCTTTCTGCAACCCCATTCTGTTGAGGTGTGTATGGAGTAGTCTTTTGCCTTGCTATTCCACACGTTTTACAGAACTCCTCAAATTCACTTTCACAGAATTCTCCACCGTTATCTGTTCTGAGTACTTTTATTTTCTTCTCAGTTTGATTCTCTACAAGAGCCCTAAATTCTTTGAATCTATTAAAAACCTCAGATTTCTTACGCAGGAAATAAATCCAAGTTTTCCTTGAGAAATCATCTATAAATGAAACATAATACACAGATTTACCAAGTGATGGAACAGGCACAGGTCCAAAAACATCACTGTGTATTAACTCTAAGATTCCTTTAGCTCTTACAACACCAGATGAGAATCTTACTCGATTCTGTTTACCATATAAGCAATGTTCACAGAAATCAAAATCTAATGTGAAATCAGACATGCCTTCAGCCATACTTTTACCTTGTAATAGTCGAAGACCCTTTTCTCCAATATGTCCCAGCCTTCGATGCCATAGCGATGTCTTCTCACTAGAGACAGTAAGGACTCTGTCTCCTTCATTTTTACCCTCAGAAACAATAGTGCTGTTACATCCATTTTTGAAGGTGCTTCCCAACAACTTGTATAGAGTTCCAATCCGAACTCCCCTCATCAGCACCAATGACTCTCGAACCATCTTGCATGTGTTCTTTTCAAATAAAGTTTTCACACCTGCATCATCCATTTTACTTACAGATATAAGGTTTCTAGCCAACTTTGGAATGTGCAGAACCCCGGGAAGAGTTTTAACCCTTCCATCTTTGAGCAGTAGCTTGACCTTTCCTCGACCTATGATTTTCGCTACCGAGTTGTCTCCCAGAAATACATCTCCTCCATCATACTTTTCGTATTCAGAAAACCACTCCCTGTGAGGAGTCATATGATAAGACGCACCTGAGTCAATCAACCACGAATCATGCTCTGCATGTGTACTTGAAGATGCCAGATACACATCTCCTCCTTCCTCTGTAGATTCTTTCCCATCTGCGGATGGAGCGTCATTAGGTCCTCTACTTTTATCAGTAATTTTCGATTTACAATCCTTCTTGTAATGCCCAGCTTTTCCGCACTTCCAGCATTTTCTTACAGAAGGTCCTGGAGATTTAGATCTCCCTCTAGATTTAGATCTACCACCTGAAGACTTATTTTTAGATCTGTCTCCAGGGCGACCTCTTACAAATAAGGCATCCTTGGCTGAACTGTCTATGGATCTCCGCCTCATTTCCTCCGATAGTAGGGATGCAACCACATTCTCGAAGTTTAGCGTGGTTGCATTACTCCCAATAGCTATGACCAGATTATCCCATGAATCTGGCAAAGAGCACAACAGACTAATACACTTTTCATCATCATCAAGTGCAATACCAACAGATGTCAACTGACTTACCAGAGTATTGAAGGCGTTTAGATGCTCTGATACAGAGTCTCCATCAGTCATCCTCAGAAGGTACAATTTCTTTCGCAGAAATAACTTATTTACCAGGGACTTTGACTGATACAGATTTCCCAGTTTGTCCCATAGCTTCTTTGCACTGTCTTCTCCAGATACGTTCACCAATACCGAATCTGCGAGGCAAAGACGAATGGTGCTCCTTGCTTTTCTTTCCAGCTTTTCCCATTCTTCTTTTACCATACCAGAGGGCATGGTACCTGGATCTACTGCGATCCACTGTTCTCTATCTACCAGAAGATCTTCCATCTTGAGCTTCCATAGCTCAAAGCTCTGACCATTAAATTTCTCAATCTCGAATCTAGAACTGCTCGCCATTCTTTAAAGAAAAATAAATCACCGCTGCAAAGCTCCCACTGAAACCAGGTTTATCACAAATCCAAGATCGAGCCAAACCCCTGGAAACAAAGGCGTCCCTCTGAACCCAAAATTGCTCTGATACCAAATGTAAGTTTTAAACCTTAACAGTGAAGTACAAACATATATCGATTCTTAAGCATTTACAGAAAATACACAATGGCACACACATTACACAGAGATTTTCACCTGGAAACCCTTAACCGGGAAAAAACCAGCAAAACTTAGAGCCGCATAGCTCCTTTCTCATTATATGTTTATTTTACATGTACAATACAATAAATGGTATTCTGCAGCATCTAAAACCCTAATTCGTTTACCCGAATTAGGTTACAACCCTAATTCCTTTTACCGGAATTAGATAGAGTACAATGGGTCGAAAATCGCGAAAAAGCAAAAAGCAACCCAAAAAAAAATTTTGCGCTCCGCGCGGACTCCGGGGGCCTAACGGCCCCCTTCGTGTCGTTTCGGAACCTAACGGTCCGAAACGAAGGGGGTGGGCCCTGTCGGGCTACCCCCCCCTCTAAACCCCCCCCTCCGGACGCGCCCGGCGCAGGCGAATCGAAGGTGCCGTAGGGATCGTGTTGTACACGCAGCGACCATGTGAAGAGATATAACATACCCAACATTCTCCCACTTGTTGTTCTCTTCACATACAGGAGAAATTTATGACTTCAACAATTCAGGGCAACAATGCCCATGTTCTCTTTGCACCAAGAGAACTTCTGAGTACTCACAGACTTTGTCAAAGAGTCTGCAACATTTACCAAAATGTCAACCTTTTCCAGCAACACTTTGTTCTGTTCAACCATGTCTCTGACGAAATGGTACTGCACATCAATGTGCTTTGTCCTCGAGTGATAAGCAGGGTTCTTTGCCAGAAATATTGCACTTGAGCTATCACAACCAATTTTTACTGCATTCTGAACAAAACCAATACCTGAACACAATCTTTGCAACCATACAGCTTCCTTACTTGCATGGGTAGCTGCCATGTATTCAGCTTCTGTAGTTGAGAGTGCAACTACAGCTTGTCTTCTACTCATCCAACTGATTGCTCCTCCAAATAGATTAAAAACGTAGCCACTTGTAGATCTTCTGTGATCAAGATCTCCAGCCCAGTCAGCATCAGCAAATCCTTGTATATCTATCTCTCTGTTTAGACCGGGTCTTCCTTGGTAGCAGATTGCAGAATCTGTAGTGCCACGCAAATACCTGAAGACCCTTTTTACTGCAGTCCAATGTTCCTTTCCTGGTTTTGACATGTATCTACTCAAAACTCCCACTGCATGGGCTATATCTGGTCTAGTACAGACCATGGCATACATCAGACTGCCAACTGCACTAGCATATGGAACATGAGACATGTCCTCTACCTCTTCTTGTGTAGTGGGACACTGTTCTGCAGATAACCTTACACCTACAGGAATGGGCACCTTCACTGGTTTGCTTTCCTGCATATTAAATCTCTTCAATATCGTTTCAACATATTTCCTCTGATTTAACCAGAGTTTCCTGTTTTCACGATCTCTTTTTATTTCCATGCCCAAAATGAAATTTGCAGCACCAAGATCTTTCATGTCAAATTCAGATGACAGCTGATTCTTGACATCCTTGATGATTTCTTTGTTGTTTCCAATTAGCAACATATCATCAACATACAATATTACATAAATAAAATGATCACCAATTAGCTTAAAATAAACACAGTGATCAGCTTTGCTTCTTGAGAAACCAAGTCCCAGTATATAAGTATCAAATTTTTGATACCACATTCTGGGAGATTGTTTCAAACCGTAGAGAGACTTTTTCAGCTTACAGACAAGCTCCTTTCTTCCTTTCACCACAAACCGTTCTGGTTGCTTCATATAGATCTCTTCATTAAGATTTCCATGTAGGAAAGCCGTCTTTACATCCATCTGTTCTACTTCAAGATCAAAAGCAGCAGAAATAGATAAAAGAAATCTAATAGAAGTCAATTTTGCAACAGGTGAAAAAATCTCACCAAAATCGATGCCCTCAATTTGGGAGTAACCTTTCGCAACTAGTCGAGCCTTGTACTTCTCCACTTTACCTGCTGCATTTATCTTCTTCTTGAATACCCATTTGCTTCCAATAGGCTTTCTTCCTTCTGGCAACTCAACCAGATCCCATGCCTCATTTTTGTCCAAGGCATCCATTTCTTCTATCATGGCCTTCTTCCATAGTTTACTATCTTCTGAATCCATTGCCTCTTTAGCAGTTCTAGGATCATCATCAGTAATAGATAACACAAAATTAGAACGAAAATCAGGGGGACTGTACCTTTCAACTTGCCTTCTTTCTCGGTCAGATCTCCTCAATACCGGAGTCTGTGGATCCGCCTCTTCATCTGATTCAGACGATTCTGCCTCCTCATCTGATTCAGACGAATCTGGTTCCTCAAAAGAGTCACCTCTTTCATCCTTGATATCAAAGTGTAGCTTCTCTGAATCCTTTTCCTTTGGTACATCCTCAATCCTGGAAGTGCTTTCAACTTCTCTGAAGATCACATCTCGACTGTAAACTGTTTGCCTTTTTACTGGGTTCCACAGCTTGTAACCTTTCACTCCATCCTTGTAACCAATGAAGATACATTTTTCCGCCTTATTATCCAACTTGCTCCTTTTCTCCTTTGGAACATGTACAAAAGCATCACACCCAAACACTCTGAGATGAGAGAGAGAGGGTTTCTTACCAGTCCAAACCTCATGAGGTGTCTTGTCAACCAACGCTGATGTGGGTGTCCTATTCACTAGGTAACACGCAGTGTCAACAGCTTCTGCCCAGAATTGTTGTGCTAGCCCTGCACCACTGAGCATATTCCTTGCCTTTTCCATCAATGTCCTGTTCATCCTTTCTGCAACCCCATTCTGTTGAGGTGTGTATGGAGTAGTCTTTTGCCTTGCTATTCCACACGTTTTACAGAACTCCTCAAATTCACTTTCACAGAATTCTCCACCGTTATCTGTTCTGAGTACTTTTATTTTCTTCTCAGTTTGATTCTCTACAAGAGCCCTAAATTCTTTGAATCTATTAAAAACCTCAGATTTCTTACGCAGGAAATAAATCCAAGTTTTCCTTGAGAAATCATCTATAAATGAAACATAATACACAGATTTACCAAGTGATGGAACAGGCACAGGTCCAAAAACATCACTGTGTATTAACTCTAAGATTCCTTTAGCTCTTACAACACCAGATGAGAATCTTACTCGATTCTGTTTACCATATAAGCAATGTTCACAGAAATCAAAATCTAATGTGAAATCAGACATGCCTTCAGCCATACTTTTACCTTGTAATAGTCGAAGACCCTTTTCTCCAATATGTCCCAGCCTTCGATGCCATAGCGATGTCTTCTCACTAGAGACAGTAAGGACTCTGTCTCCTTCATTTTTACCCTCAGAAACAATAGTGCTGTTACATCCATTTTTGAAGGTGCTTCCCAACAACTTGTATAGAGTTCCAATCCGAACTCCCCTCATCAGCACCAATGACTCTCGAACCATCTTGCATGTGTTCTTTTCAAATAAAGTTTTCACACCTGCATCATCCATTTTACTTACAGATATAAGGTTTCTAGCCAACTTTGGAATGTGCAGAACCCCGGGAAGAGTTTTAACCCTTCCATCTTTGAGCAGTAGCTTGACCTTTCCTCGACCTATGATTTTCGCTACCGAGTTGTCTCCCAGAAATACATCTCCTCCATCATACTTTTCGTATTCAGAAAACCACTCCCTGTGAGGAGTCATATGATAAGACGCACCTGAGTCAATCAACCACGAATCATGCTCTGCATGTGTACTTGAAGATGCCAGATACACATCTCCTCCTTCCTCTGTAGATTCTTTCCCATCTGCGGATGGAGCGTCATTAGGTCCTCTACTTTTATCAGTAATTTTCGATTTACAATCCTTCTTGTAATGCCCAGCTTTTCCGCACTTCCAGCATTTTCTTACAGAAGGTCCTGGAGATTTAGATCTCCCTCTAGATTTAGATCTACCACCTGAAGACTTATTTTTAGATCTGTCTCCAGGGCGACCTCTTACAAATAAGGCATCCTTGGCTGAACTGTCTATGGATCTCCGCCTCATTTCCTCCGATAGTAGGGATGCAACCACATTCTCGAAGTTTAGCGTGGTTGCATTACTCCCAATAGCTATGACCAGATTATCCCATGAATCTGGCAAAGAGCACAACAGACTAATACACTTTTCATCATCATCAAGTGCAATACCAACAGATGTCAACTGACTTACCAGAGTATTGAAGGCGTTTAGATGCTCTGATACAGAGTCTCCATCAGTCATCCTCAGAAGGTACAATTTCTTTCGCAGAAATAACTTATTTACCAGGGACTTTGACTGATACAGATTTCCCAGTTTGTCCCATAGCTTCTTTGCACTGTCTTCTCCAGATACGTTCACCAATACCGAATCTGCGAGGCAAAGACGAATGGTGCTCCTTGCTTTTCTTTCCAGCTTTTCCCATTCTTCTTTTACCATACCAGAGGGCATGGTACCTGGATCTACTGCGATCCACTGTTCTCTATCTACCAGAAGATCTTCCATCTTGAGCTTCCATAGCTCAAAGCTCTGACCATTAAATTTCTCAATCTCGAATCTAGAACTGCTCGCCATTCTTTAAAGAAAAATAAATCACCGCTGCAAAGCTCCCACTGAAACCAGGTTTATCACAAATCCAAGATCGAGCCAAACCCCTGGAAACAAAGGCGTCCCTCTGAACCCAAAATTGCTCTGATACCAAATGTAAGTTTTAAACCTTAACAGTGAAGTACAAACATATATCGATTCTTAAGCATTTACAGAAAATACACAATGGCACACACATTACACAGAGATTTTCACCTGGAAACCCTTAACCGGGAAAAAACCAGCAAAACTTAGAGCCGCATAGCTCCTTTCTCATTATATGTTTATTTTACATGTACAATACAATAAATGGTATTCTGCAGCATCTAAAACCCTAATTCGTTTACCCGAATTAGGTTACAACCCTAATTCCTTTTACCGGAATTAGATAGAGTACAATGGGTCGAAAATCGCGAAAAAGCAAAAAGCAACCCAAAAAAAAATTTTGCGCTCCGCGCGGACTCCGGGGGCCTAACGGCCCCCTTCGTGTCGTTTCGGAACCTAACGGTCCGAAACGAAGGGGGTGGGCCCTGTCGGGCTACCCCCCCCTCTAAACCCCCCCCCTCCGGACGCGCCCGGCGCAGGCGAATCGAAGGTGCCGTAGGGATCGTGTTGTACACGCAGCGACCATGTGAAGAGATATAACATACCCAACATTCAGGACACTCAGGGAGATGACCGATGTAGCTATTTAGCCATTTATACAGAGCAGTCAGTAGTGCCCAGAGTTACAGCAGCAGTTTCAGAGGACAGATGATGATTCAGATTGATGAGCATTCAGGTATATGACTCAGCAGGTATATTATGGTGTTGTGGTTATATTGCTTTTATTTCCATTCTCTTAGCATGTCTTAGCATTTAGTATCATGATCTGGCGATCATATAGATATGTGGACTTGGTTGTACTTATACATATATATCATATTTGTCCCTGTTGTTCGCTAGATTGCACACCAGCAACAGAAATCTTTCAAAAGCTGTCTCTTCACTACAAGTGAGAGAGGTGTGGCCTTGGGGGCAAGCAATGAGCCAGCAACTGTCACCTGAATCCCAGCTCCTCCGTTTAGGCTAACTCCTAACGAAGCCAAGGGGGGTAGTCCCTACAAAGAGTTTCGCTAAGGCTCTTATGTGTTTTAATGTTTTAAGTGTGAAATGCTACGGATGGGTGTTGTTTAGGAGTTATTGTGATGTGACCAATTTATAAATGAGATAAACACAAGATAAAAATGAAATCCACGTTGCTAAATGAGATAACAAGATTACAGTTTTCTTCGAGACTTGATAATCAGATAAAGCATTCACAAAATAAAATAAACACAAGGACAAATGGTTTTGATTGAAATATGAGCTTTAAATAACCAGTGCCTTATGGAGTCAAAGAATAATAAAGATGTGATGCTGAATGTGTGGGTCTTGAAAGATATTGTTCGTGAGATCGTTGTGCAAATTATCTTGGTAAATTATAAGTTTTAATGGTCTTGATTATTAGGTTAAGAACAAGGATATCAAAAGTAACAAACCAACCGGGAAAGATACTGACAACCTCTTAGATGATAAGTCGAGAGCACCCAGATTCAAGAGGATAGGTGTCCAATGTTTGAACCGCCCCCGAGTTTGACCAGTGGATTCTCGGCACCACCTGTTTTAGGAAGCAACCTCAGTATTTAACGCCGGTTTGCTTGGTTGGGGTAAAGTTTTATTAGGTTATCACTTATGAGATTAACAGATCTGACACATTTCTGAGTACTAGCCCAACCCTTTCAGGTTGGCAGAGCATATGGGTGTCAGATAACAACCAAGGTAAATTAATTAATGGGGGTGTGAGTTGGAATATTTTATTATTAGAGCACCGTTCAACTCTCCGATAGAGAGCGCTCTTGACTTAGTCTTAAGACCAAAGTTCAAGAGACTTTAATTAATCTAAATGCCTAATGCAAGGGAAATGCAATAACTAAATGCTCTCCGACAGAGAGTGATCTTGACTTGGATTTGGCCAAGTTCAAGAGGCTTTGTTTATTTTATGAAAATGAGAGCAGTTGTAAAAGAAATGAAGAAACAAGTGAAGCTTAAATTACTGAAAGTAAAGAGATGATAATAAGATACGACAAGATGCTCAATATAATTGAAAAAAAAGACTTAGTATTCTACCAAACAAAATTAATCTAAAGGTGGGATCTACCTCCGAACAAGGTCGATCACTAAGAACCACTAGTCCTTGAGACTTTCCAGCTAGTTGGAACTTTGTCAAGGAGGCTAATGGGGAAACGAGAAGCTACCACAAAGCTATGTGGCCTTTGGGATGCAATCCCAAAGTTAGTTTACTCTAGTCAAGACTTGGAAATGGAGTTTTAATCTAAGTACAAGAAATGAAAGACTAATTTACAAACTTGGAAAGATAAGATCTAAACTAAGCATGCGACAACACCCTTCCTCAAATGGGGAAGAAGAACAAAAAAGTGGAGGACTCCTCCACTTAGCTTTTTATTAACTTAGATACAATTGCCTTGGGAAATTGCCCTTGTAAGGTCTTGGCAAAAAGTAAAGACTTAGAAGATTACAACACTCTTATGAGTATACAAAGGAGAGTGAAAAGATCTAGCCTTCTTGGTTCAATAAATGGTTCAAGCCTCTTCTTGGGTTTGTGCTTCAAGATTTTGCTTTTACTTAAGAGGATTTTCCTCTTGCTTTCCTACACACGAAACCAACTCAAGTACCTGTTATTTTGTTAATCAAATCAAAACAAAATGAAACTAAACTAAGACTAAGATCTAATGCGAAGCAAAACATTATAAGATGACAAGCAAACAAATTAGAATGCAACTTAACATGCAAATGCAAACAAAGTAGCATGCAATGCAACTAAGTGAAGCAATCTACTCAAGCAAATGCACTAACTATCAATGCAAGAGTATACAACTGATAAGCAAACTAGCTATGCGAAGTAAGCAATGCAACTAACTAGATGCTAGTACTTAAACACTTTTTGTTTGTTTTGTATTTGTTTTAGGGCACAAAGAGGATGGACGAAAGAGGGATGGAGGAGTTAGAAAGGAAGGGAGAAGAAACGAGAGGTAGAGGAAGATGATGGAGAGAAGAAACGAATGGAGGAAGAGGTTGGTAAGAGGAGGAGAGGGCTGTCCAAAAAGTGGGCAATGGACAGTCCAATGAAGTGGACAATGGGCAGCGAATGAAGTGGTGGACAGTCAACTCAATGGGCAGCCCAAAAGTGGGAAACAAACAGCGAAAAGAGGAGAGGAATGAGGGCCAAACAAGGCCAAGTAAAGGGACCAAAGAGTTTTAAACTTGAAGCTTAGGGTCTCCCACAAGTAACCGGTAACCAATTTGAGAAATAGACTTGTTGATGGAAGAAGCAAACTTTTCCACTTTGATGCAAACTTTAGATCTTGCCTTTGGGAGGTTTCCTGAAAACAAACAGTTAGAACAAGTTTTCTGATGGTGGAGAAGAGGGAGAGACAACCGAGTTCATGTCATCTCAACCTTTTGAGAATCTGCAAGCATACAACACTAATACAAACAATACTTGGTTAAATTTAGAGTGTTAGACAAGAATGAAAAAAGAGACAAGGTAGTAAGACCGATTACAATTTGTACTCTCAAGACTATTCAAGCCTAAAACTAACAAACAACTTGTATCATCAAATGTTTGTTCTATGCTCTTAATAAAGAGATCTAAGCATGAAATATAACCAAGATTGAAATTGCACAATGAAATAACCACAGATATTACCTCAACAATGAAGATTATTTACTCATGAACCAAAAGAAATGCACATCATTTGCCTCCAAAGCCAACTTTATTTCCACAAGGTAGCAATAGCTACAAGCTCTTTACAAATATGACTAGAGTAAGTTTACAACAATTATCCATGAAGAAATGAGGAGAAAGAGCCTCATTATATAACAACACAAGCAAGCTAAAACCCTAGGTCGAATTTGCTCCATGAGAGACAAATGGCACATGAGATCAATTCGAATTCGTTTATAAACTCAATCACTGGGCTTGGAGTGGAGTGAAGGTGGCAAACTCGACTTAGGGATAAAATGGGAAGCTTCACCCATCCAATAACCAACCTCCAACTGGGATCCACGTGAGCACAAGGGAGGAATGCGTGAGCTAAAGGAGGGAAGGCGAATGCTTGATGTGGAGTTGGAGTGGAGTGATAAGTGGAAGCCAAGTCTTGGTGATTGCTAAATTAGGGGAGGCGCCTACCATTGGCTTTAATGCCAACCAACCAACCCATTCATCAATTGCCACATCACAAAATCGACTTTCAAAGGAAGGAGGGCGAATTAGCTTGAAAAGATCTTATGCTGGTGACTGGATAGTGGTCTGGTTGATGACTGAGATGATTGGAATCCTCTTTAATGCCCAGTGCCATGTCAATTAGCCTTTTATTTTATTATTTTCTAATTATTTTGGAGATATTTGGAAATCTCCAAAATATTCATTTTTTATTATTTTAATTAATAATTTCTTTGTAAATGGCTTTTTAGAGAAAATATTAATTATGAGGCTGAATTGACATCCGAAAGTTGGGTTTAGCTGGTCCATGGGTCATGTGTGATTTTTGGATTATGAATCAAGCTATCAATCACTGAATTCGGACCCCGGACGACTGACATATTACAAATTGGAATTTCTCTATTTAAACTATAGAGAAATTTATTAAAATTTAAAAATAATTAAAAACTCAAATCCGACGCCTCCGGTAAAAAATTTTCGAATTTTTTTTCTGAGGGTCCTAGAGACTTGAGACATGACCAAAACCTATTCTAATAGTGTCTAGTAGGCTTATATACATCAGTTGGACTCTAATAACCCCCCATGGCTTAGATTTTCAAAATCGGGCATTCCAGCTTTGGAGGAAGTGGGAGAAAACCTCATCGATTATAGCTCGGCTACAGGTAAAGTATAATTGTCAAGGGAAAAAACTCCTTGGAATACCTTAGTTGCTTAATCAAGTCATGGGGAACCGAGACACTTAGAATCCTACTAGCACACTTTATTATAAACCCCATGGGGCCATGGTCATGTCAACTGAAAACAAAAACTGGTTAGGCACAAATGCTGGATCATCTGATACACTGGAGTACAAACATTCATCATGTTTGTTAAATGGCGGCTCTTCAGATAATCCAACTATGGTACAAATAAGTTGGTAACAGTCCCTACTCAGACTTAGAAGTTCTTGGCCTATACTCATTGGTTTTACCCTCCCTAGGGAGAATAGAGGTGATCATTCCCGCCATAGTTTGGCTTGCTAGTGGTGGTTTCATTACTCACTGTCTTCATCCATCCATGACTCACCCAGTTTGTTCATTACCTTGACTTAATACTTGACTAGTGGCATGGAGGACCTTCCCCCACTGTAGCCTCTATATTGGATGAGCTTCCCTGTTTATTGTGTCTCGGCTCTGAGTGGTGACAAAACTTACCTATGGTGAGTTGGCTTAGCCCCCCTAGTCACTAAAGATGTTGTTGGCTAAACCTAAAACTTTTAGTGCTGCCATTAATACAAAGTATGGAAATGAAATGTTATATCTTGTATGAAAAGCCCATTCATGCAATGTGTTTCTAAACACACATGAACGAAAGGCAAGCCAAATGAAAATGGCTATGAAATATCAAATGTATATTTTTTGTGAAATGTAAAATACCTAGGTAAACAAGCTGTCTGCGACACACCTAGAAGTGCTCAGGTAAACAAGTGCCTTAAAAACACACCTGCAGCAAGAAGCCTAAATAAATGTAAATCTATGCAATGTGTTTGTAAACACACATAGATCAAAGGCTATGGAAACTCTAGGCCCAAAAAGCAATGGAACTTAAATGCTATATCAAAAATATTACTGGCCTCTCTTGTATTATGGATTGTGCGCATCTGTGTAAGGTGAATAAACACTCTTTGAACAACTTATCCATTTGTGAGACACCGCCATTCCCTGTGTTGTTGCTTATCCACTATATGCTATGGTGTGTATTCCCGTTGCCACTTCCAAAGTGTCACAGTGTTAAGTCAGTAAGTCATTCCCTCTAGCCTAGCTATGTTTTTCTTAGCCTTCACCCTTCACTAGCAAATTGATCACAACTATGAAGTGAGTATGACCTTGAAAGTCTTGTCTGAGTAATAAATAATAATTATGACTTATTATATTTGGATTTAGATCGCTAGTAATGATTACTTCTTGTTATAATTGCTAATTAAATGGATTGTAAAGCATGTTTTAACCTTGGACACCTTGCAGCAGCTTGATGACAGTTTGAGTTATATTTTGGTCATGTTGACTTGGTCAAACCTCAGTTTGATCAAAAGTCAACCACAGGACATGAGATGACAGACCTCCGATGCTACAGATAGATGATACATGGTTTGGTATAGGTCACCTTGGTGGGCTTATGTAGTGGTTTCAAGCTTATGATGATGATTTGTGGTTTTCAGCACTTTTACAGATTATTATTATTTGGTCTGCTGGATATGATGAGTATTTATTTTGGACCATGCAAAGGTTTATATGGTGTATGAGTACACATCTTAGATGGATTTGGACCTTCTGAGTCCAATGAGATAGTCTGTTTTCAGTTCCGGGCAGTTACAGTGATGATTGAGCCTCAGTTGGCTATCCTAGTGCAGTTTTGGTCTGTCGGAGGCTCTGTCGGAGCAGTGATGAGATTTACTTGGTTCACCTAGGGCGCTGTGCATGGAGGGGGTGGTCCAGCCACTTTTTATTACCATATTACCCCCCTCCCAGACTCATTGGTGATCTCACCTTGACAGCGCAGGCACTCCAGGAGGTAGTTTGGGCAGTTTCACGTTTCCCGAGGCAGTTCAAAAATGGTAGAAATGGCTACAAAGGAATTCGATTTGGGCTATTGAGGCAAAGTTTTGGAATGGGATGATCAGTGATGATGAGTGGGATGTCTTCCACACCTTCTCTAGCAGTTTCAGATTCATTGGGACCCACATCCATCACTTATGGCATTTGTTGATGATTTCTGGAGCCTCCTAAGGCACACGATTTGTCCATAGAGGCACGATTTGGTACTTTGATGACTATTTTATTATTATTGTGCTATGGGGATTGACCAAGGGTGTCTAAAATTATCCCTTGGACCCACCTTGAGCTAGTTGTTATATTTTGTCATCATGATTTGGTGGGATCCCCTCTCTTAGGGCGATTTTGTCCACTTATTGTTATATTTTATTAGTGATCCATGTTTTTTATTGTTGAGTTCATCTCAACCATTGATTAGATCTTTTGATCTTTTAATCTTAGTCACTCATTCAAAATGTGGTTAGATTGTGGACTCTCTCCCTCCTATTTAAAGGAGAGAGCTTCTCATTGTAAAGGGGACTCTTGGCTCTAGATGATTGGAATAGAAAATTATTATTGCATTTATCTCCAGTGTTGTGGTGAATGCTTTTGGAGTTCGTTCGTTGATTCTTCCTTTGCACTGAGTTATTGGAGATATTGTCTTGCCATATTTTTGTACCATTTTTGCATCTACAGGTGGAGGCCGAATTCATTCAAGGAGGACGTATTGGTAGGGGAGGACCCTCCCTACTTCTTCTTTGGGTTTCTTCGTTGGTAACAGGGAGTATTACTGTCCCAGGACCTTCTGTTTCATGTTACTTTTGCAGTTCACTTGTATTTCCTCCATACTTGACCTTTCTGATTGAAATCGCTTTCCTTGGATTGACAGGTAGAGGAGGTCGCACTTGTGGGCTAGGGCATAATTTCGGCAAGCAAATTCAACAATCTCTCATTTGATCTCTGCGGGAGTCTTCCTCAACAACAAGGCATCTCTCTTCATCGCTCAGGTATGATCTCAAGGTAATTTCTCTTTCCATGATCTATCCATTTGTCTAAGTTACTTCAAACCCTAATTAATTAAAACCCCCAATTTTTACATTTTCTCAGATCTACAAAGATCTAGTGGCTTCTTGGGTAAGACATTTAAAACCCACCTCTATAGTATCCACGACAACCCGGATCTATAGTTTGGTGAGGATTGGCCTTCATTTGACCCCCTTCCCAAGGCAACTTGGCTTCTCCAAGTGAGGTTGCACTCCTTGGATTGGGTGAGTTAACCTAGATCTAGTACGTGGGTAGTTGAGATTTCACTTGATCTTCAATCTACACATCCAATAACCTACCCCTAGACTGTCACTTTAGTGATTCCTACCTTGTGGGCCCTATTCCTCATTTTAAGGGTTGAACCCCTTTTTGGACCACTTGGTGATATCTTAGATCTCAAATCTACTGAGATCTAGCCATTGGATTGCCTTGATTTTCTAGATCCACATTGATACTTGCATAAACTACTTGGATCTATATTTTAGTGGCCATTGGACTTGACTTGATCCCATTTATCATGCTTTTGGCCCTCCTTGGGTAAGGTCGCACTCCTTGGGGAATTTGAGTTTGTCCACTTGTAGGACGTGGGTAGTTGAGATTTCGGTGGATTTGGAATAAGCATACCTTGAAACCTATGTCTAGTATGTCATTTTGTGAAATCTTGCCTTGGGGGTAGCATTCCTTGTTTTAAGGGATTGTTGTCCACTTGGGTCACATCATGAACTATTAGATCTAGAAAGATCCAACCATCATACCTTTAGTATCCCACTTGTCTTATGTCATAGGGGTCATGATCTATAAGTTAACCTCTTTTTGACTCCATTTGTCCCAATTCCCAAGGCACTGATCTTTCTCCAAGTTCATTAGACTTTCCTAGATTGTTGGGTTAACTTGTGGTTTGATCCTTGTCTTGGTTGCTTGAACCCCTTGACATTGTCATATCTTGATCTATAAGTTAACCTCTTTTTGACTCCATTTGTCCCAATTCCCAAGGCACTGATCTTTCTCCAAGTTCATTCGACTATCCTAGATTGTTGGGTTAACTTGTGGTTTGATCCTTGTCTTGGTTGCTTGAACCCCTTGACATTGTCATATCTTGTAATCAAGCTTGTCTCTGGTACTGGTTAGCCCCAATTCAACCCTTAACTACCCTGCATTGGACATGGTTCCCAAGGCAGTGGATTTTCTCACAATTGACTAGTACTTTAATCCTGGATCTTACTTCAAATACTATAAGTCACTCTCACATCCACAATGAACCAAAGCTTTACTCATTAAACTCCTTATTCATCTGGTGACTTTATCCTTAGATCTAGGGTTCACCATACACCTTACGTATTTCACTTATACTTGACTTGATCTGGTGTTTTGGTTTGATCTCTCCTGTCGGGAGTAGATCTGGGTCTCCCCCTTCGTTGTCTTGGGCTAGATAACATAAAGTGAAGATTGCCTCGATTGGCGTGACAACCATCCATTGGGAGTCGAGGTTATCTTGGTTGCACCTTGTTACCAACTGAGTTGCACTACAATTGGACTTCAGTGAGCCGCCAGTATTGCACATTTACTTGTGCCTTTTTCAGAGTTCAGAAGTTCCAAGTTTGGCCTTTTCAGGGCCCATTTGTCAGTTTTTGTAGTACATGACTGTGCCCCACGGGGTTTGTAATAAGCGTACTAGCATGGTGGTCTTTGAGTGACACGGTTCCTTAGGACTTGACAACCAAAGAAGGTATTCCAAGGAGTTTTTTCCCTTGTCCATTATGCCTTGCCTTTAGCCGAGTATAATTGATGAGGTTTTCTCCTGCTCCTCCAAAGCTGGAATGCCCAAAGTGGGGGTTAGGCCTTAGGGGATCATTAGAGCCCATTTTGTAACATGTATAAACATGCTAGGCACTAGAATTTTATCGTTTTGTCATGTACTAGGTTCCCCTGAAGTTTCAGCCAGTTCCGACAAAAAATATTTTTCCGCATTTTTAAGCCATTTTTTTTAATGGTTTAATTAAAAAATTTCAAAAGGTGATAAAAGTCTTATCCGGAGTCAGAATTTGACGCAGGGATGCTCATTTTCAAGCTCAGAGCATCCCCTTTACCCCGGTACCCAGTTTTCCTACATTTTGGGTGACCGAGAACCCCCGTGGAGCAGTTTTGTCTATCAGAGCTATGAAGTGGCACTTTAATGCAAAAATCAAAATGCACATGGCCAAGTAATTAAAATATTTAAAAAAGGAATATTGGCACATGCCAATTGACATGTCACTTAATCACTTGGGCTAAGCGACTTTATCCAAGGGTGAAAGCATGATTTTAACTTACATTTTGGGAGGGCTTATAAGTAAAAGAACCATATCGTACGGATCCTCATGTGGGCCATCCCACCCATGCGTGAACCATTTGACATGGGATATGGTGTCATGGGATTGGCCGAATTAAAAGTTATATCATGTGGAAAGGTCAAAGGATATTTTTAAAATTAAATTTGAAGTGTGGGCAAGTATCTCATATCTCAAGCTACGTAGAACCATCTTCACGTGGGCCAACTTTCATCCACGTGGGCCATTTTCGATTTGATAGTGGATAAGTTTCAATTCATATGGGTGACTATACCCACGAGTCAAAGCTTGTATTTAAATTTCAATCTTAACGGCTGGGCAAAGTTTTCATGCTACGCATTCACCTTCCCGTGGGCCAGCTGTATGGTTTAGTTGATGGATGATTCGTGTTATGGGCAGCTACATTAGCGTGGCATATATGCTAAGCTTCTAAGAGAATACCCAGCAGACCCCACCTTCCAACGCAAGCCAAGGTTTAAGCTGCGTTTTCTTTTTCTCACGGGTGTCATCTCCACTCAGCCATGCACGGATTTGAATGACAGCTCATTGATGGGGGAGCCTACACCATTGTGAAGTGGCATGATCCACTTGGATTAGTTGCCATTTACAACAACCAATCGAAGCTCATAGGTGAGAGGCCATCAAAACAAGGAAACATCACTTGGTTCGACTCCTTCACATGAGCTGTTTTGCTCCATTCGGTACCTTCTATTTTCAAGTGTTTTCTTCCAAAGTTGGATGGTGCATTGCTCATTGGCCATTGAGTTTACCTGCTCTACAATCTAGGAGGCTGCCCTCCTTAGGGTTTTGCGCCCTAGATGCATTGCCATTTGCTATATATTGAGGAGCTTGGCTCCATTGTAAGGATCTGGAAGGTGGAACCTCTGCACATTTCTATTTGTAATATTTTTTTTTGAGTTAATAAAGAGAAGGCTTTGGAGGCTAATCTGATTTGGTGATTGTCTTGGATTGGATCTACATGCATGAATGAGGTAAACTGTACTTATGTTCCATTGATTAATATTGTTGGGATTGCATTTCTTGGGAAAAGAAGTTATCTTCTTATAGATCTGTAAGTAACTCTTTATAGGTTGCTTACATATGTAAATGATATCATGATGCAAAGAATGATGGTGTTTCTTGCTTGAAATTCATTTTTCTATTGTTTTATGGTTTATTGTTATACAAATGCTCTTAATCCCCTTGTTAGTTCTTTGTAGCTATTTACAGGTAGCCCAAGTTGGAGAGCACAAAGAACTTGCTTGATCTTGTCTTCATTTCAACATAGTCGATCGAAGTGTAGATCTTATCGGTGCATCAAGGAGCTTGACTCCATAACCCTTCTCTTCAAAAGCACTCAAACCCCATGGGTTCATCTTTCTAGATCTCCCTTTTTTTAAAATCTATCTTGGCTAGTTCTTCTTAAAAATCTTGCTTTAAAGTTCATTTGATTAGTAGATCTAAGCAAGTAGCAATCTAAAGGTTCATTTTACAAAGTTTATCTTCATTATAAGTCTAGATTGCTAAAAGTTTTTCTATTTTACTTAAAAGTTCAAAGTAGATCTCAAGAAAAGGTAAAGTAGATTAGCTTTCGTTTAAAAGGTCTTTCAAAGTCTTATCAAGTAAGTAGTACTTCATTAGATTGTCATCTCTTAAAGAGACAACAAAGATCTTAAGAAGGCAAGCTTTCTAGCTTGTCTTACTTAGTCATTTTTCTCTTCTTTTGTGCTTTTAACTTATGATTTTTTCCATTTTTTTTTACACATAAAGCAAACATACTCTTAAAGTGTGTTTTAGTAGATTTCGATCGGTTGTTAGCTTGCTGGTTTTTGTACTTAAAATTCCTGTTATAAACTTTTAAAGTCTTTTAAAAAGAGTTTAAAGTCCAAAAAAGTGTCCCAAAACTTCATTTTTTCATGCTAGTTGTTTTCTAGTTCAATTTGGCAATTTTGTAGTGTAACCAAAGCGCCCTTAAAGTGCTTTTGGTCCTTTTCACTAACAATAAAGCTTGCTGGTTGCTTTTATTTGTTTAGCAGGTCCAAAGTTTAAAATTATAAAACTCTTGGGTTTAAGAGCTTCTAGGACGATCCAAAGACCCCCGTTCAAGCACTTTCTCTTTCTCATATAAACATTGTAAACTGACTTGTTCCCTAATGATAAAGGGCAAGCAATATTTCTCTTAAGTTTCCAAGTTGTAATCAAAAAATAAAAAGAGCACAGCAGGCAATTCCAGCGCCTGAACCCAATCCCCCCAGGGGGGATTTGCACCCTTTTTTATTTTTTTCGTTTTAGATTAGTTTTCATTCAAGCAGTAGTAATTAAATAACACACTCGAGCACACAACGTCCTCCAAGGACCCGTTTTTCGTTTTATATGCTTTTGTGTTTATTTCAAATTATTATTCTGTGCTTAAAATTTAATCCTAAAATTAACCCCCCTTGCTTTATGCTTGGGGTTTAGTGTAGATTAATCATCCACTCATACCTATTTAATAAAACGAACAACGCCCCAAATTCGGAGTATGCTCTTGACCACTGCAGCTTAGTCGGAACAGTTGGCTCAATCAGAAACGGGTGTAAGGTATTTAGTGTTAATAGGACAATCCATTAAAATCCAATTCTAAGAACTTGGGAGGTTGCATGGACCGAATCCACAGAGTCAGCAGGTTCTTAAGCGGGTTCATCCTTGCCTGGTTGGACACTTGGTAAGGTTGCTAGAGCACTTAGTTCGAAGTTTAGGTTTTCTTTTGGGCCAAACCAAGAATCAACCCACTCCTTAACTACTCATTTAATAACTATAAAATTTACCAACCGAGCCACTGTAATACTTTCACTGAGACTACACAAGCAACCCCACACAACAGTACTTACAAGCATTTTTTTACATTCTCGGCACTGGTCTTTAATTTTCTGTGTTTAAGTCAATCATAAATGTCGTGAATGCTTATTTATCTTATGTTGGGTTAGCTATTTGATTTAATTCACAAGCAGTGCTTTGTTGTTATATTTTATCGTCTCGTCATCTTTAACTCCTAGAATAGACTTTTATCTTTTGTTGTAGATTAAAAGCCTTAGATTATTTTTCATAGGGACCACCCCCCTTGGCTTCGCTAGGAGTAAGCCTAGACGGAGGAGTCGAGTAATCAGGTGACAACACTTGACTCTCACTTGCCCCCAAGGACACATCGAGCGGCTTGAAGGTTTCCTGCCGCGTCCCCCACAGGTGTGTATTAGGCGGCAACACACCTCTTTGGTTGCCCCTCCCTTCTGCCATCCATCTTGGATCTATCTTTAGGGGCACCTACAAGTTTGTTGATAACAGTGACTAAAACAACAAGATAATAATCCAATGCAAATAATCACAAGTCCATAGGTCACATCATATCATAATAATCATCATCATCCACAAATAACTGAAACACTGCTGCAATAATACAACTGGGCACTGAATTGGAACTGTATGGAACAAAGGGTCACATCGGTCATCAAATCTAAGCTCTCAAGGCTCAGCCTTGGCACAAGGTCTAATCAATATCTGATACATATACTGCTATGATCCATAAGTGATCTCAAATAAACATGCTCATCATAGCTGATCTCTGGAGAAACAAAGCTCTGGAAAGTGCAGATATCTGCTCAGCAAGAATAGTAGCCCAGCTACTATGGTGTGATAACATGCACATTACATACGTTATCCCTTTGGGTACTTCCCCATATACCCCATATTATCCTTCCTAGATGCATTACATTCCATCCTGCTTCGCATGTTTCGTCCTTGAAACATGGGAGGGAACCATATAATATGATCTACTAAGCAATGTAGTCAATTGGTACCAAGCACGAGCATCCATCTATCCTAGTGAAATGTGGACCAGGGGTCCTGTTATCACACCATAGTAGCAGGGCTACTATTCTTGTACAGCAGATATCTGCACATTCCAGAGCTTCATTTATTCCAGAGCATGGCTATATATATATTGGATCACTCATAATCAGAGCAGTACATTATTCAGATATTGTTTGACCTTGTGTCAAGGCTGAGCCTTGAGAGTTCAGATTTGATGACTGATGTGACCACTTATCCCATTACAGTTTCAGTTCAGTGCCTAGAGATGTACTTCAGCAGTGTTTCAGATGATGCATGATGATTGCTATTATGATGATGTTGTATGATCTATGGATATGTTCTCACTGACTGTGGATTATTAGCTTGTTGATTTAGTCATGATTATAGCATGTGCTTGGTATATTATTCCTGATGTGGCAAACTACTTAAAATGAACTGTAAACCTTAAAATGGACAATTGCTTGCACTTTTAGGTCATCTAACAAAACTTACTGGTATTTCACCTTACATAGACATGGTCTTTCCCGACACCAGTTGTCTGCTAGTGTAGGCTCCATATCCATTTGTCTCCATCCATACATGACCTTCCTGTTTGACTTTAAACCCTGACTTATCTCATTTGACTTTCTGATACTGAGGACTTCCCTATTTTTCTACCTCTGTGTTTGGACCGCATCCCTGTTTATTCAGTGTCTCGGCTCTGAGTTGGTGACAGAACTTGCCTTTGGTGAGTTGGATTGTAGGCCTTGGCTCGAACTCCCCCTAGTCACTTGAGATGTTGTTGGCTAAAACTGAAAGCTCATGTTCTACCTGTGGAAACTAAATAAATTCGCCCATGGAAACAAAAAAGGGCAAGAGCAATGAAAAGCTAAAAATACTCCTCGAAGAGTATAAAGAAAGGTCCAAAAAGCAATAGTTCTTAAAAGCTATATCTAAACAATTGCTGACCTTGTGAATATATAAAAAAAACATGCCCTGGATGCAAGCTGCAACTAGTTGTGCTTCTCAGCACATCTGAAATCCGAAGGGTTATGTAGGCCAAAAAGGCCATGGAATTAAATTGAATGATCCTAATGAACTTGGATCAACTTGATGTAGACATGGTGCCTAAAGTTGAATAAGCACTCTCTAAAACAACTTATCCATTTGTGAGGCACAGCCATCCCCCGTGTTCTTTTGTCCAGCACAGAGTTTGTAGCTTCCCCCTTCTCCCAGTCCAAAGTATTTTTGAGTTAAGTTAGACAAGTCAAACCCTTGGCCCAACCTTGCTCCTAGCCTTCATCCTTCACTAGCAGTTTGACCATGTCCAATGGGTAAGTTTGTCATTTGAACTAGGGTGCAAGTAATTTTATATTATCACGGAATATGTTAACTTAATTAATGCCACTGAATGGAATTTATACTTTGAGCTTAGCTATGAAGTGATTAAAGAAGCATTGTCTTAGTCTACTGATGTGGTTTATCCTTGATTATATATATTCTTGGGATCCGTGATGATGTGGACCATGTATGATGATTATTGGTGATGATTTATGGTCCCACATGTTTGATGATGATGTCATATGATGGACATATGATACAGATGATGTTTGATCCAGTTCAGCAGGTTATTATTATTACAGATCAGCAGATTATACATTGTCCATATATGGTGGACCCTACAGCTGGCCCATTAGGGCAACCCAGGGTGTATGAGTACTCATTCCTAGTGGATTTGGGTCTTCTGGATCCATTGAGACACTTATCTTTCAGTTCCGGGCACTTCTGGCAGTGATTGATGCAGTTTTACACTTGTTGACCAGATTTGGGGCTGATTTCCCAGCCTGAGCAGCAGGGGGCCCCGAGAGGCCAGTTCACCTAGGGCGCTGATGATGGAGGGGGTGGTCCAGCCACTTGTTATTACCATTTATCCCCCCTCCCGGAGAGCCTGGTGGGCTCAGATGGACAGCGCTAGCACCCTAGGAGGCAGTTTTGGCACTTTCACAGTTCCCGAGGCAGTTAAAAAATGGGATAAAGTGGTCACTGAGGAAATCGATTTGGGCAATTGAGGCAAGGTTTTGGCATTTGGTTTTCACAGAGGTCTTCCAGGGTGATCTCACTATCTTCCAGTCATTTTTCACCATGTGGGTATCTCCAGATTGATCACAGGAGGACATTTACTGCTCGACTGTCATGGATTCTGAGGACAGTTTTGGTCATTATTATTATATTGGACATATTCTTATTATTTCATTGTGCCTTGGGGTGAGCTAGCAAGGATTTATACCTCCTAGCCCCACCATGTGCTTATTTTATCATGTCCTAGTCATCATGAGGTGGATTATTGTACTTTATACCCCTCTTGTGGGATGACGTCACCCTCTATTGTACCATTTATTGAGGGCGCTATTGTTATGTTGAGTGATCCATGTGATATTATGTTATGGATTCATCTTAGCCATTGATTATGTTGTGAGATCTTTTAATCTCAACCACTCATTTCAAAAAGTGGTTTTGAGATCTAGGGTTTTGGTCTTTATTATCCTATATAAGGAGGAGACCCCCTCATTGTAAAATCATCTAGAGATTTTTGGCTCTTGGCTCTTGGAATAAAATTTCTATCTTTTGGAGTACATGCTTGGATTGGAGTGGATGTTGGTTGTTTCGATTGTAAATGCTATTGTCCATTGCACTGGAGGATCTTTTGTAGCTTTCTTGCGTATTTGCCATACTTTATTTGCAGGTTGAGAGGGCGACTTTGACAAGTGCGAATTGGTGGGGAGGCTTGCCCTTCAAGCTTGGAAGAAGTCGTTTTGGGTTTGACAGGGAGTGGTTTTGCCTTTGTGTCAACTATTCTATGTTTTTCTCTCTCTTGTTTGCATCTACCTTCAATTTGTTAAACTAATTGATGCTTTGCTCCTTGGCTTGACAGGTTAGAAGGAATCTCATGTGGCTTGGAAAAATCGATTTGGCAAGAGGGCTTCAACAATTCTCCATTTGATCTTTGGCAAAGTAATCCTCGTCTCAACTAGCATTCATCTCTTCATCCAGGTATGTCCCAAGAGGTATGATCTTCTCTTCCTTGAATCTTCCATAATTTCTAGATCACAAAAACCCTAATCAAATTAAAACCCTTGTTTTTGGTATTTCTTAGATCTACTTAGATCTAGCCCTCAATTTGAAAAGATATTGAAAACCCACCTCTATAGCATCCACCCCTAGTTGGATCTATAATTTGGTGGTGATTGGCTAAGAATTGACCCATTTTCTAAGACAAAAAGCTCTCCTTGACCTAAAGCGCACTTCCTTGAGAGAGGCTTGTTGGGCTAGATTTAGCACATGGGTATGTGAGATCCCGCTTGATTTGACAACTAGACACTTGATAACACATACCCATATCCTTACTTTGGTGAAAACTACCTTGTGGACATCTCTCCATGTTTTGAGGGGTTGAAACCCCCCTTTGACCTTCTTGGCACCTTAAAACCTAGATCTACCAAGATCTACCCATTGGATTCATTTGAAACTTTGAAGGAACATAGATCGGGGTACTAGCACCCCGGATCTACACTTTGGTGGCCATTGGACTTGGCATGGTCCACCAAACCCACTTTTTGCCTCTCCTTGAGAAAGTCGCACCCCTTGGGAGTTTTGAGTTGGACCACTTCTAGGAAGTGGGTGTTGGAGATTTTCGTAGATTTGGAATGCCCATGCCTTGAAACCTAGGTCTAGACTATCCTTTTGCCCCGATCTACCTTGGGGATTGCATTCCTTGTTTTAAGGAATTGTGGTCCACTTTTGGTCATCACTTGAAAACCTAGATCTAGTAAGACCTAACCATTGGATCACATCCATTTCACTTGACTTGGCTTCTAGGTGTCCCGATCTACACTTTGACATCTTTCTTGACTCCATTAGCCCACTAAACAAGGCACTAGTCCTTCTCCAAGCAAGGCGCACTTCTTGGGATTAGTGTCCAACCCTAGATCTAGCACATGGGTAATCCTAGAACCAACTCCAACTTATAAATTTATCCTAGATCTAACCTATAGTACCACCCTCACACCTAACTTCACCTTGTGGGTCCATCTAGAACCATTTCACACTTCCCAAGAAACTAGACCCATTTGTGCAAACACATTGGTACTATACCTAGTAATCATACCCCATCATGTGGCCTAAACCATTCATAGGTTGAAACACTTATTATCCATCACACCACCTTCAACCATACCTTAACCTTTAGGTCCACTTAGCCTTGCATTGGTTTCCGTAACTCATCATTTACCTACCCTTAGAAACCTTTGTTTGTCCAATCAACTGTGATTGGGGTATAGGGTCTCCCCCTTGGTCTAGTTATACCTTGACCTAAAGGGAAGAGTGCCTCGGTTGACGTGACTCCCACATTGCATTGGGAACCGTGGCATCTCTTGGGTCACCTCTTTAGTTGCCTGTCTCCTCTACCGTCCCGGATGGGATACCTCTAGGGGCAACTACAAGTTGTGTGATAACAGGTCCAATTGCTTCCTTGCCACCTTGATATTGATTCTGGTTGCTCCTTTGGTTTTGTTGCCGCCTAATACACACCTGGGGGGGGGACGCGGAAGGAAAGTCGCTCGGTGTGTCCTTGTGGGAAAGTCAGAGTCAAGTGCTGTCACCTGATAACTCGACTCCTCCGTCTAGGCTTACTCCTAGCGAAGCCAAAGGGGGTGGTCCCTATGAAAATATTCTAAGGTTTTTATCTATAAAACAAATAAAAGAGCTATTCTAGGAGTTAATATGATGAAATGGAAAATAAATAACAAAGCATCATTTGCAAGTTTAAATTATTCAACACTACACATGATTGATATGCATTCACGACATTTTATAATGATAACTTAAAATAAAGAAAATTGAAGACCAATGCCAAGAATATATGAGTGCGATTGCTGCTGTGTAGGGTTGTGAAAGTATTGCAAGAGGTTCGTTGGCTTATTTTAGATTTATTAGTGGATATTAAAGGAGTGGGTAAAATTCTTGGTTTGGCCCAACAAAATCTAACCTTTTGGACTAAGTGCTATAGCGGCTTAACCAAGTGTCCAACAAGGTGAGGATGAACCTGCTTAAAGTAGCTTTCTGACTCTATGGTGTACACCCACGCAAACTCCCGAATCCGCAAAGATAAATTTGGTTGGATTTCCCTATTAAAACTAAGTGCCTTACACCATTTTCTGGTTGACCCAACTGTTCAGACTATGCTGCAGCAGTCAAGAGCATACTTTGGGCTTGGAGCGTTGGTTTATTTTATTAAGATTGTGAAGTGGATGATTAAGCTAAACTAAAACCCCAAGAGTATCTTTTTCATATACCGCGGAATGGTGCAGTACTTCGATAGAGCAAGGGGGTAAAGTTTAAGTAAGTTTTAAGAACAATTTTATTGTAAAAGAGAAACACATAAGCATATATGAAAAGCGGGTCCTTAGAGGACGTTGTGTGCTTGAGTGTTTGTTATTTAATTACTAGTGCATAAAGGAACTAATCTAAACAAAGAAAAATGAAAACAAAAAAATGAAAATCGACGCGAATCCCCCTAGGGGGATCTGGGGGCAGGCATTGGAATAGCCTGCTGAGATATTTTTATTTTTTTGATTTACAACTTGGAAAAATTAGAAGGAATACTGCTTGCCCTTTTTCATTAGGGAACAAGTCAGTTTACAATGGTTGAGAGAAAATAGAAATGGTGCTTGAAACCGGTTCTCTGGGAGGTTCTGGAAGCTCCAAATGCAGATTTTATTCAATTTTTTTGCTCAAACCTGCTAGGCATACAATACAGTCTAGCAAGCTTAGTTTGTTAGAAAAGATGTGTTGTCCGCCAAACTGCACACCAGCAGCAGAAATCTTTCGAAAGCTGTCTCTTCACTACAAGTGAGAGAGGTGTGGCCTTGGGGGCAAGCAATGAGCCAGGTACTGTCACCTGAGTCCCAGCTCCTACGTTTAGGCAAACTCCTAACGAAGCCAAGGGGGGTAGTCCCTAAAAGAGAGTTTCACTAAGGCTCTATTATTTATAGTGTTTTTAGGTGTTGTGATGCGGATGGGTGTTTTTTAGGAGTTTTTGAATGAGAGACAATTATAAAAGTTAAATATAAGACAAGATAACGCAATCCACGTTGCAAACACAAGATGAAAGATACACTTGGACAATAAGCAGATCACTTCACATAAATATAAGCAGATACTCCAATGTTGATACTTAAGCAAGCAAAATACAATATGAAGGACCAAGTGCCTTATGGAGTCAGAAAATAAAAGTGACTGTAAACTTGACACAAGTGCTTGAAATGTAAAGTTTGTGAGAACGTTTTGCAGCTTATCTTGGTAAATTCAAAGTTTTAATTGTCTTGATTATTAGGGCTAAAACCAAGGATGTTCAAAGAGTGTTCGGAAAGTAGTTTTAAGCAGCTCCTTTAAGAGACCTGTCGGGGCCTGTCTGGAATCACGGCGAGGCGCGCAATGCTAACCAGCCACCGTGTCGCAGATTGGGCGGTTTGGCGCCTCCCCTGAGAACTGATTAAAATACTTTATGACAACGCCGGTTCGTTGGTTATGGGGGTGAAAATTTTAATTAGATTTTCGCTTGTAGATTAACAAGTCTTCCACCTTTCTGAGTACTAGCCCAACCGTTTCCGGTTGGCAGAGCATACGGGTGTAGGACAGAAACCAAGGTAAATTAATTAAAGGGTGTATGAGTGGAAAATTTTATCATTAGAAAGCCTTGTTCAACTCTCCGACAGAGAGCGCTCTTGACTTGGTCTTATGACCATAGTTCAAGAGACTTGCTATTTTAACAATGCCTAATGCAGGGAAATGCAAAAACTAAAATGCCCTCCGATAGAGGGTGCTCTTGACTTGGATTCGGCTAAGTTCAAGAGACTTTGGTTTATTTTAAGAAGCAGATAAATTGTAGTAGCAGTATATCTCAGATTGAAAATAGATTTAAACAATAAGATGATCAGCAGGATATGAATTACTACTAACAATATTATTTGCAAGACAAAAGGAAATTTGAGCAAATCTAGTGTTCTACCACACAAGTTTTAATCTACTAGGTGGGATTGATCTCCGAACAAGATCAACCACTAGAACCGCCTGCACTTGAGAACTTCCAGCTAGCTGAAAGCTCTGCCAAGGGAAACCGACGGGGAAGGAAGAGTAACCACAAATTATGTGGTCCTGCCCTTGAGACGAAATCTCAAGGATACAACTTCCGGCTGAAGGCTTTGGAAGAGAAGCAAGATAACAATAAATGCAAAAATAAAACTAAACTACCCAAGAATCTCTTTCAGGTCAAAGACCCTACTCGGGAGAGCATGGGGGTAAGTAAATATGGAATATAAACAAAATGACTTATTGAAGTAAATTTTAAACTAAGAGCATGAAACCGTAAATCTAAGCTAAATCAAACCACAAGACCCAACATCCTTCCCCAAATGGGGAAGAAGACCAAAAAGTGGAGGCCTCCTCCACTTAAAATTTTTTATTAAACAATTACAAATGCCTTGGGTTTATAACCTTGCAAGGTCTTTTGAGATGATAAGACTTGGAAAACAAAGCTAACTCCTATAAGCTATTACAAAGGATAATACGAGATAATGTCATGTTTTGGATCGTCCTTATGGTTTGCTTGAGTTTTGCTCGTTTGGACCTCTTCACTTCAAGATTTTCTCAAGCCCCTTTCCTTCTTCAAAAGCACCTACAACACATTCAACTCAAAACACCCTTTTGCATTAGATAAATAATCAAACTTTGAAACTAATCCTAGAATGCAAGAGATCAATACTTTTTTGGATATGAAATTTTCACTTTTAAAAGAGATCTAGATAAGCAATAAACTAGATACAAAAATGATAAACTTAGAAAATTAACTAGGATCTAAAGAATTAAAACAAAATGCTCGCCTTTTCCTTTTTGTAATGAGAAATCTAAATGCCAAGATATGAAAATGAACTATAAAATTGACAAACAATGCAAGTCTAAACTCAATAAAATGAGATCTACAATGTAATTGAAACTATCAATGAGATGCAAATAAGACTAGGTCCTAACTATGCAAATGTAATATGAAGATCTAAATACTAAAAATGCCTAAAGACTAACACTAATCTTTAACAAGCTTATGCAAAAGACAAATGCTAATGTTTTAACAATTTTGTGTGTTTATTGTGGATTTTAGGGCCACTCAAGGATGGACAAAAGGAGGGATCGTAAAGCAAGAAGTGAGGAGAGACGAGAGGTAGGAAGGCTATCAAATGAAGTGAAACAAGGAGCAAGGGAAGGAAGGTAAAACGAGAGGGAAGAAGGGCTTGAAACAATAAGAGGGCAGCCAACTAAGTGGCTGTAACAAGATAAATGGGCAGCCAACTAAGTGGCTGCAAAATAGAGGAAGACAGTCAACTAAAAGGCTGCAAAAAGATGAAAGGGCAGCCAATTAAGTGGATGCAAAATAGAGGAAGACAGTCAACTAAAAGGCTGCAAAGAGATGAAGGGAGCTCTAAAAAGATAGAGATCTAGAAGGAGGAAGACAAATGGATGACAAACGAATGGATAAAAAAAAATTAAAACGATAAGAAGATGGCTTAAAGGAGGAGGACGAAACTAGGGCAAGAAGAGAATGGGCTAGCAAGTCAATGATAAAGGATTCAAGGAGAAAAATTTGAGGTTTGAAGAAGAAAACCTTTGGGATGTAGTAACCAAATTTGATAAAATATTTGATGGATGGAGTTTAAAACACTTTTCAAGGTCAAGCTTGAACCATTTGATTAACTTTTGGAGAGCCCTGAAATGCCAAACATGTTAGAAAAATGTTTGTGAAGGAGAGAGAGATGCATCCAAGTTCAAACTCCTCTTCACTTCTATATATCTGCACAATACATAAAACTCACAAGAGCACTTGATCAAACTTAGTATGTCAAATAAAATGGGACTAGAAGATGCATCAATATTGCCGACTATAATTTGCACTTCTACATCACATGAAATACAACATAAATGAACAACTTGTACCTTCAAATGTTCATCATATGGTCTTAGAAAAGACTTCTAATCAAAAGAATGATCAAATACAACAAATATGAGCAAATATAATAGCACAATATCACCTTATCATGTGTAGACAATCCTCATGAACAAGTAAAGCACTCCATATAGACCTCCAAAGTCGTTATTTTATTTCAAGATAGCAATTGCTATGATCTAGTACAAATTTGCCAGAGTAATGGTGCCCAAAAATTCCATGAAAATGGTGAGGCAAGAAGCCATATTTATACAATGAGCAGAGCTATTAAGAGCCCTTCGAATTAGCTTGAAGATCCAAGGCGAATGAGCAAATTGTGGAGTGATCGGAGCATGAGCTGGATGCTTGGAGCGTGAGACAGCAGTTCGGTTGGTGTGATTTGGGTTGGTATGAGTGAAGAGGTGGCAAACTTGGGTGGTAGAAGGCATGGGAAGTATCACCCAACGAATAAGCAAGCTACAACAAGGAAGGGCATGATCTTGTTGAAAATGCAGGTTATGTATATTTTAACACATATATAAAAACTTGATACAAGAATATGTAAACAATTGTACTGCAATATTTAAATTTAGACTGATTTAAAACATAATTTTCATCTCTTTCAACTTAATGCTCCATTTGGTCACTGCATTAGAGTTGGTCATTGAGAATCATCAAATGCACAATATATAAAATAAATTACAAGTGACATGAATAGTAGACTAAATTTCAAATGTCATGTACATTAACGAATTATAACCAATATTTGGATCAGCCTTATACTCAGATAGTTTTGATCTTGTCACTGAAAGGACAAGTCAAACTAGATAAACCATATACGTACCTTAAGAGAGAGCAGGTCCAGGTAGAATAAAACAGACCTCAAGTTCTTCAATTAAAATGACAGTAGTAAGAAAGACACACAGGTGCTGCAGACTACAAAGGTCAAGTGCGTAAGCAAACACTTACTCAGAGTTCAATTACTGAATGCTACAGGCAGAATAGAGAAACTGTGAGTCAATCAAATGCTATAGCCAAAATAGAGAAATCGTGAGACAGTCACATGCTACAGCCAGAATCAAATGCAACAGCAAAAAATAGAGAAGCTGTGAGACAGTCACATGCTACAGCCAGAATAAAATGCAACAACAAAAATAGAGAAGCTGTGAGACAGTCACAAAAAAAAGACAAAAGCTGAGATAAAAGAAGGAAACCGTGAGACAGCCTGAATGTTACCCGAATGCTGAGATAAGAGAAGGAAACATGAGACAGCCCGAATATCACCTGAAAGCTGAATGCTAAGACAATAGAAAGAGACCGTGAGGCAGCCCGAATGAGGAAACCGTGAAACAGTCACATGCAGAATAGAGAATGCAGAATAGAGAAGCCGTGAAGATAGCCGGATAGACAGTCGAGGAGAGAGACAGCCGGATAGACAGCTGTGAGGAGATAATCGTGGAAGACAGCCGAGAAGGAGAGATAAACCGTGAGAGCAACAGTCGTGGGAGCAACCAGATAAACCCGTGACAGGGATACCGTGAAGCTAAGCCGTGAAGAAAACCCGTGAAGGTAAGCCGTGAAGAAAACCCTTGAGGGCAAACCCGAGACAGAGATTCCGTGAAGAGAAACCGAAGGAAACCCGTGAAGGTAAGCCGTGAACAAAACCCGTGAAGGTAAGCCGTGAACAAAACCCGTGAGGGCAAACCCAAGACAGAGATTGCGTGAAGAGAAACCGTGGAGTAAAAAAATTCAATGTAGGAGCAGACCCGACAATAATACCCGAGAGAAACAAACCGAATAGTGAAGTGTGAGCTCACGTACAATCTCTCATAGAATCACAAGATTTATAAGGTTTATATAGATTAGGAGTTAACAACCTTAGGTTAGAATAGGAAAAAAATAAAAATAATAAAATAATGAGAAAAGAGAGGTCAACGGATAAAGTACCAATAGTCCAATGTAAAAATAAAACTTAAATGAACAAAGATATAATAATAAAATAATAAATAAAATCACAAAGTCTTTATTAATAAAATCATAAAGATTTTATTAATAAGACTAAAATAAATAATTAATGAAATTAACATAAAGTGAAAAATCAAAGGTCCAACACAAAGGTAAAAGGACCAAAAATCATGGGTCAAGGGTCTTATCTCAAACATAAGGTAACCATAACAATACATGGTCCAATAAACTTTTAATAAATTAATATTTAAATACACTCCATAAAGTAGGAGTCATCATGGTCAAAAATGCACATAAGTGAGAGTGCTAGGACCAAGTAAGAAAAGGACCATGGGTCAACAACCACAAGACCAAAGTGGACAAGCAATCAAATAGAACCAACAAGACCAAAGACTTTTCTCTCTCTTAAGATACATAGTTTATATATTTTGTCATCACTGTATAAGGGAGAAGATCCAAACGGATGGTGCAATCCTTTTGTCCTTAACGCTGCTCCTAAGGGTTAGATACTAGGGACATCGTCAAGGGGTGGCCAGTCCCTTGAGAAGCAACCTAGCAATAACCGATTAGGAGAGGGGACAACAATATCTTCCATTCTTAATGAATGGCTTTCAGCTCAAGGCTGAACCTCAGTCCTAGACTGGGACATGTTGATCAACCATCTGGTCCATGACTAGGATCTCCATTCTCCCAGAGAATGGTCCTCAGCCTCAAGCTGAGCATTCAGTCCTAGGATGAATGTTGATCAACCATCTGCAGGACCTAGGAAGTCTCTGTCTCAACCTGCAGGACCTAGGAAGTCTCTGTCTCAACCTGCAGGATCTGCTTGGTCATCATGACCAAGAAACCGTCTGGTTCTAGACCAGAATACCCTAGAGACAAATAGAGGCCCTAGCCACATGCTAGGGACTTTGCCATGGCATCAATATGCTTGGTCCTCGACCAAGAACCCCAGGAGACAGCTGGGGGCCCTAGGGTACCTTCTAGGGTCTTACTCATACTCTGCCTGGTTAACTTGACCAGGAACCCTAGTCAAATGACTAGGGTACCATTCTCTCTGAGAATGGGTCTCGCAGCTGCACTAAAAATCAACAGATCTTTGGTAGAAAAGGCGAGCTAGTTTATTGGATTGACGTGAGCAATGTGAGGGTGCGAGTTAGCATGGGGATGGCAAGTGGCATGTAGTGGGTGCTAACTCGAATCTAATGGAAGCCGAGCTAACTCGTGATTGCTTAACCAACCAACAAACTCCAACAAGGATCAACACGTGAAAGCAAAGAGGATTGACGTGAGGGTATGGAGATATGCGAGCTAGCACTAAATGATAACTTGAGTTTCCAAGAGAACCGAGCCATGATATGGCCATAAAACTAGGGAGGTGCCCACAATAAGGTAAATGCTCATTCACCCATCCATTAAACCTTTGACACATAGCCAAATCGTGAGTCTTCATGAAGAGCCGTACGGTCATGGCTCACGTTATACTTAAATCAAATCGAAATTTACAAAATTTGATTTAGCATGTGCCTCATATATTTTATGTGGGTCGTACACCTTATTTGAAACATACCCCACCTTCAAAAATTAATTTTTTAATCCAAAAATTAATTTTTTAATCAATCTTGTCTTTTTTGGTTTTTTGTCATATAGTGTATTTTGTCATTTTATGGCTACTAAATGCCAAAATAGTGAAAACTGCTCCCAAAGGCAACATAATCGCCCGAAACCCTAGAAAAGTTGGCGTTAGGGTAAAGAGCACGCTCCGAGCGTCAAGACGAGCCTCCCCATGCCCAATTCCGCCTCCAGATGAGGTTTTTATCACTCTTGAATTTTTTTTAATTAAACCATTAAAAAATGGTCTAATTTATGGAAAAAATTATTTTTGCCGGAATCCAATGAAACTCCTAGGGGACCTAGTGCATGTTCATACGACTCAATCGATGTGGCTAACTCGTAAAAAATCCTAGACACAAGACTCTAATAACCACCTTAGGTTTTGACCACCATGGGAAATACTCCAGCTTTGGAGGTTTGAGTGAAAAACTCAGGGATTATACGCCACTGATGAGTAGCGCATAATTCCTAAGGAAAAAACACTCTAGAGTATCCCCCAAATGGCTAAATCTACGGATAGTCGAGTCTTTTATAAAAGGATCCCGTTTAGACCAACTTTTTACATTTTCCCCATGGGGGTATGAACATGCAGTTATTACAAAAGGGGCAAAATTGCCCTGAAATTGACTTCTGAACTTCTGAATGCTGATGATGAACATGAATCATGTTCAATAAACTGGCGGCTCATCGGAAGTTCAACTATTTGTACAAAATAGGTGATAACAAGATGATCAAAACACTTTAAGAGTGCTTTGATAATGCTACAAAATGCAAAAAAAAATTATATAATCAAACTAGTATGCAAAAACTACTTTACGAATGACTTTTGAAGTCTCTAAATAAAAAATAAATGAATTTTAATTCTAAAACAGATATACCTGCAAGAAAAACCAGTGAGCTAAAAGTTTCTAAAATCGCCCAAAACACACTTTAAGAGTATGTTCGGTTTAGGTGCAAAAAAAAAGTAAAAAATTTCTAACTTAACAACTATAAAAAAGGAGTCAAATGACTAAGGAAAGTGAGCTAGAAAGCTACTTTCCTTAGGATCTTTTGCTTGCTTTTGGAAAAGCTAAGCAAACCAAAGCACTTAATTGCCAAATATACTCTGGAACTAAAACAAATTTTTTCTATCAAGAACTCTAGATTTTATGATAAAACAAGCTTGAAAATGAAGATTTGTATAGTTAGATCTAGATTTGAAATTTATGTTTTAAAAGAATTTAGATCTAATAACTAAGAACTACTTTAGATTTGCTTGATAAAATGTAAATCTTAAAACAAGTAACCAATAACCAATATTAGAGGAAGAAATTGGATCTAGGAAATGGAACCAGTGGGGGTTGAGTGTTTGAAGAAGAGGAAATGGAGTCAAGCTCCCTGATGCACCGATGAGATCAATTGCTTTGTTCGGATTTACTGAATAAAGGGATGAACTAGCATGTTCATCAACTTCTCCAGCTTAGGCTACCTGTAAAACAACTGCAACACTAGTAAGGGGATAAGAGCATATGTAAAAATAATGAAAAGAAAGCAATAAAGTAATGGATTCAAACAAGAAATCATACTACTTTTAGCATCCTATTATTATTGACAAGAGTAAGCAAACTATAAAGTATTACTCACAGAGATTTAAGAAGTTAACTTCCCTTTGAAAGACATATAATCCCGACAATACTAATATGAAAACATGATACAATTTACCTCAAGTATAACAAGCATGAAGATCCGACACCATAGACAATCACTAGACTAACCTCCAAAGCCTTCTTTATTAAACTCAGAATAAAATATTACAATGTAGTATGAGTAGAGGTTCCACCTTCAGATGAATAACAATGGACCAAATCTCTCTCTTTTATAGCCAAAACCATGTAGAGTAGGGTGCAAATACCTAAGGAGGGCGAATTGCCTTGATTGAGGAGTTAACTAGAACTTGGTTGATGTGATCTGAAAGCTGACTGAATGCCAAATGAAGGAGAAATCGCCACCTCTCTGACTAGTTGGTAGAAAATTCCTTGGGATTATCACTTCAAATCCTAGCCATCCATCAAGCAAAGTCGCGCATGCATGGAGAGGGTGCATTTCCCAAGAGATAGATAACTAAAGCTTGATTGGTAATGATTGGAATCAAGATTTCGGAGCTTAGTTAACTTAATGTTGACTATCTAGTCACTTTAGCTGAAGCTCAGTTTAACTTCAGACATCCTCCATTGTTTTAGGAATTTGTCATTTTATTAATAAATGTCTTTTTTTATATTTATTTTGTCTTTTTTTGGAGAATTTGAGTAAATGTCAATTTTTGAGATAAATACTTACTCAAAACTTAGGAAAATTGGGTTTATGGGTTAAACGGGTGCTCTGGCTTAGACAATGAGCCTCCAAAGTTGTCACCCGATACACTTTGGATCATGACAGGAGAATCTTTGGGTTCAACTGGGACTTGTTTTGTCATTTGTTTCTTTGGTTGGATTCCCAAATGGTTGGTAGCCCTTTTGTGAAATGAGGGGATTTTGAAAATCTCGTAGAAAGGAACAGGCATATTCACCTTAGCTAAAAATCCTAAGACATCAATGTTCAAGTTGTAGGGGTTTTCCTTATCCTTTTCATTAACGACTAATCCCAAAAATTTCATAACATCGTACTTGACAGAAGGGATTTTGATTAGATCCTTTAATGACACTAAAGCAGATGAGTTAGTCAACTTGCTAGGAACATTCCCTCTAGGTGGCTTTGCGATTTGGGAATTTTTTACTCTCATAGGCCCAGGTTGCTTTCTCCAAAGTGTTGCTTTGGGTGTGTTGGTTTTTCGAGGAGGCTCAGTCCTTGCCCGTTGATCTTGTTTTTGCTTTGCTAAGGGATTTGGATCAACTCTGGGATCAATTCCACCTTTCGATATTACTTCAGATGAAGGCTTTGGAGGCTTGGAGATGATTCTCCGCATAGATTGATTACCAGGACAGGCTGACTTACTAGGCTGTGGACCAACTGGATTTTGTTGTTGAGGATCAGTAGTACTAGTCCTTGAAGGAATTGAATTATTACAGATGGTCTTTAACATTGATTTTGTTTGTTCATCACGCTTCTTAAAATATTCATCTTGATTCTTCATTATTAAAGTCATATTGGTGACCAATTCACACAAATTTGACATGAATTCCATGTTCATCTCAGACATGTTGATATTTTGGGAAGACATTTTCTTATAGGTTCGCTTCTCACCGGAGTCATGATTTGGAGTCGCTCGGTAAACTTTAACTCTTTACTTTAACTCTTGTCTACTGAAAGATATGTCGTGTATAAGCGGGGAGAGATGAGTGAAAATGAGATGGTTATGTATGATTCAGAAAATGATTACCATTCAAGTTACAAGACCGGATGCGATAAGATATGAGATACGCACGGACACTCGCAGACACCTGAGGTAAGCCTCTACCTCCCTAGCAACGGTGCCAAAAATGTTATCACACAACTTGTAGTTGTCCCAAAAGGTGATCCTACCCAAGAGATGCCACGGTTCCCAAGGTAAATGGTTGTCACGCTAACCGAGACACTCTTCACTTTAGATCTATCCTAAGCAAGACCAAGGGGGAGACCCTGGCTAACCAATAAAGGCTAGTGAACCAACTCTAGACCTCCTAGGGAAATGTGAAGTTGAAAGAGGAGAAGATCAAGACTGAATGGATCTAGATCTAGGGATTATAAGTGGACACATAGAGTTAGGGATTGATTGAGGAGGCTTATGGAGGGACAAATGCTCAATCAAGGAATGATATTGCCACTTATGAGTTCAATTGAGTAGATCTAGGTAGATCTAATGCCAATCAAGAAAACCCAAGTGGGGCCCACCCTTAAAATATGGAAAATGAGTGAAATGAGACCCACAAGGTGAAATTGAAGTCCAAATGGCACTAGAAGGTTGGCTAAGTAGTAGATTTGATGTTTAAAGGGAAAAATAGCACAGCCCAAATGATAGATCCAGAAAGATGCATAAAACCCACAAGTGCATCCCCCTCAAGAGATGACTAGTGCCTTAGATCGGGGGTCAAATGGAGTCGGATTTAAACCAAAATTTAGCTATGACGTTCTTTAATTAATTTAGAAATGGGTTTTATGTTTTAAGCCCAAATAATTGCCAGATCTATCAGATCTAAAAATCTAGGGTTTTAAATGATAAGGGTTTGAGTGACCAATGGGTAAAACACATGGAAATGAATACGTACCTTGTAGATCTTACCTCAAATGCTTGTGGCTGTCAAGTACATCAATGATCCTTGCATTTAGTTACAATTCCAAGCTAGATCCAAGTGATTCCAAGCAAATCGTCCTAGCCCAAGGAGGAAAAACGTCTTCTTTCACCTACAAAACAAACTACATACGTGAGATTTGATCCACAGATAAAATAAGATCCATGCATGACATATCAAAAGAAGCAAATCAATGGACAAAGAACAATTGAAAAAACTCCCTTCAAGATGAAAACGTCATGCCCAACGAGGATGTGGGAAACCCCTGCAATCTTTCCTCAAGGCAATTCGCACCCCTGCAACAAGTGAATTTGGCCTCCCTCTGTAGCTGTTGAAATCACCTGTAAACAACCTAGATGTCTAAAGCAAAAGATGTATAATCATGTACAAGAGCATCCAACAAAGTATGAGAAGCAAATCTGCAAAATAATATTTTATTCCAGTATTTCCAGAGCCCAAAAGGTGCCTTTGCAATGAGGGGGTCTCTTCCTTAAATAGGAAGGAGAGAGACCAAAATCCTAACCACTTTACAAACGAGTGGTGGATATCAAAAGATAGATACAATATAATCAACGGCTATGATGTGTCGGAACAATAATACATGGATCAACTCACTAAGAGGGGGTGCGCACTCACTAGAGAGGCCCTAAGGGGGGGTCGCACCACATAAAATATGTCCAGTACAAGTGTAGGAGCACATGGTGGGGCTAGGAGGTATTAATTCCCTTCACTAGCATCACCCCATGTCACAATAAAATAAGATATGACTCAATAACATGTCAAAGTGACCAAATGACCAAATCGTGGCCCCCCTCAATGAGAGAATAATACATCAAATAACAACCCGGAGAGTGTGTGGACCCCATTGAATGCTGCAAGCTGATATGGAAGGAGTGGGATACATCACAAATGACCTCGGAACAAACTTCATGCCAAAAACTTGCCTCAATTGCACAAATCGATTTCCTTAATGACCTTTTTATCCCATTTTTATTCCACTGGAAAATCATCAAAATGCCTGTAGCTCATTGCCTGGTGTCCCGAACACAAAATCTGACTACAACATCATGTTTGGAGATGGGGTAATATGGTAATAACAAGTGGCTGGACCCCCCATCTCCTCTGTATCTCCCTAGGAGAACGTGCTAGATCAATGCAATTGTTGGACAGGCCATTTTTGCATGGCAAAACTGGACAAAAGTGGAAATATGACCATATCATCTCTGAGAGTGCCTGTAACCGACAACTGAGTGTCTCAATGGACTCAGAAGGTCCAAATCTACTAAAGATGAGTACCCATACACCCTGTGGCAACCTGTATGATCATCTGTAGCCTCAGCCATACCCGAACAATATAAAAATAATGGTGTGGATATAATAATAACCATAAAAAAGTACATCGACCATCATATGAAACCTGTGTCCACTGTATGGAATCATTAAAGGTGTATCATAGAACCATAAATCATTATCATATAACATCACTGGTCCAACTCATCATAGATCCCAAGGTTGACTTGGTCAAACTAGGTTTAACCAGGTCAAAACTGATCAAAATATGACCCAGGCTAGAAATGCCTAATGTTGCAAGTGAAAATGGTTAAAGCATGCTCTGTTAATCATTATGATAGCAAAAATCAAAGTATTAAGCATCATTTCACTGGCAGTTAATAGATAATTATACCAAATACAAGTTCAAATAATCATTTATTTAAAATAGAGCCGCAGGAATATACTCATTTTGTAGACATGAACATTTTGCTAGCAAAGGGTGAAGGTGAAGAATGCAAGGCTAGGATAAGGGGATGACTTGATTGACTCAACACTGTGATACTTTGGATAAGGGAAAGGGAAATACACACTTAAGCATATGTCGGATAATAAACACATAGGGAATGGCAGTGTCTCACAAATGGGATAAGTTGTTCAGAGAAGCGTTTATTCCACCTTGGAAAATGTCTACAACTAACATCCAAGTTGAAACAACTCCATGAGGATCTTTTCTAGAACCGCCATGACTGGGTGCCCGACTAACTGTAACTTGAGGTTCTAGGGGACACTTAGAATTAGTTGTCCCTTACTCCATCTGTAACATACCCAATACTTGAGACATTTTATGTTTATGGAAAAACATTGTCTTAACTTTTATTGTAAAGGTTTATATTTGACCAAGTGGTCAAGGATGACTGTAAATGCATAATATTATTATTTAATAAAATAAAATAGGAGACACTCACCCAAAGAGACTGTTGAAAGAGTGTTTATTGACCCACTAGGAGGAATGGAATTTGAGGTAGAAGGCAATGGACAAATGGCAGCATCATGAACTCAGTAACTAGTTGTTGTTATGGGACAATTCCCTTAAATTGTGGTCAAGTTCCCTAGAATGTGGCACTGGAGCTTGAGGCTCATTTATTAAAAACTGACCACCAAAAGACTTGGGCATCTTTTATAAGCCATCGAATTTGAGTAGAGGTTCACACTTTTTCTGACGATAAAATTTACCTTGTGGTTCTGCTGTATGCACACAAGAGATTCGATGAGGGGAAGCTATGTTTTGAGTTGCAGTGTAAGTCTGTCTTATTTCTGCTAAGTGCAGAGTTTTCCTGTTGAGTGCAGAGGTTTGGTGTGTATGCAAGTCTCCATTGATTGCTGGATTACAACCTGAGTGCCTTGTTTCTACACAGAGTCTTCTTCCTAGTGGTTCAGTGGCTCGGGGGTCCAAGGGAGCAAATGATTTGGCTGCTTCTTCTGGAGAAGGTCGGGAGGAATAGGCCTCTTTGGGTGTTTGTCCACCCTATCAAGTTATCAGGTTTTTACTTGTTATGTCTCCTTTCTGCACTAGTTAAATTATGCTGTTCAGATTGTTTAAAATGTTATTTTCTGGTTATTAGTTAGCTGAACTATTGAATGATCTTTTGAATAAGTTAAATTAGTTTTCTACAGATTTAATGAATGAATGAGATGATAAAAGTGAATGGACCAAATATCTTCCTGTATTTTTCCTTTCGTCATAGACGATGTACTCTATAGTACAGGAAGTGTTTAATTGACCTTGAGGATGAGATTTAAAATAGTAGTAAGTTTATACTTCAATTAGAATAAGTCTTTTATGATATACTACTCCTGCATCATAGAAATTTCATACTATATATTATAGTAGTTCCAGGTTTTTGTTTATCAATGTAAAATGTATTTTTATGCTAGTTTCTATAAAACAAATAGCAGAAATTATATAGGGTTTCATCTCAGAATGCAAACTGAAATATCTAGTTATACATTTACTATTCTTCTCTTAGGATAAAATTAATGTTTTTTAAAAATAGAGTCTATGTACTTACATATCATATATCTAAACTAAACATTGAAGCAAACTCCAAACTGTAGCAGTATGATCTTCATATTAATTGTACTACAAATACTCTTTAGCAATTCACAGCCTACAGTAGATATAGTCATCTTTTTAAACAAATTTCCATCAATATAATCATACAGTAATACCTATATTCCATTATTCTTTATACAGAAAATATGCATATGTTATAACAAACATTATAATCATTTAAATATAAGAATCTGACCTTACATTATAGTGTTATAACTCCTTTAGTATTATGCGAATAAAAGTAGTTGATTTTCGCCAAGGATGAAAACCCCAAACTTATAATAGTTATTAAGTACCGAAATCACTGAACAACCATTACTATGGTTTATTAAGCCCTTTTAAAATACAGGCAGAATTACATTATTACTATATACTATAGCAACAAAGGTATTATGGGATAAACCCTTAAACTTTCACCTTTCAATATTAACGAAGGGTTCTTACAAACATACGAATATTATAAATACAAGTAAAGGGGAGGATACAGGTTCAAGCCTTGTTGAGGAGTATGCCCAGTTTGGCCGGTTTGTACATCACAAATCACAACATGAATCGGGTTCGAGACTTATGAACTCACCCGAGCCTCTTGTAAAGATTTTAAAAACAGTACAAATTAACCCACAGTCAACAAATTAAAAATACAGAGAACTACGTATTAATGGCATTAAAAACTACATCTGTGGTTTAGCACGATGGCAATCCCTTGCATCACAGTCTCAAATCCCTTTACATAGGTTAACAAATTTCTCTACACAGGTTTGAAACCCCATTGAGGGCACGCCCAGGATGGCTTCCATGTTCTAACTATTGGAAAGAGCACAATAAGGTACCGGACCGAGATCTGTAATGGCTCGTCCGAAGGCTCAACAAAGAAAACACAACCTTAACTTTAATACTAATAACATTACACAGTGATTTAAAACAAAGCCGAGGGTTCGAGACTCTTTGGAGAGTTCGCCCGATATTTTTATATATATCAATTTAACCAATTTACAAAACCAAGTATTACGAAAGCTCTAGGTTTCAAACCCTGACTTAAAAATAATAGTAACCAACTACCATAATTATTAATACATTATTCAAGTCTCTCATTACTGATACCAACAAGAAACCAAAATAATACACAGTGCTTATATAACATTTTCTTTTCAAGGTAAAAAAACGAAGAACAAACTAAGAAATCAGTATCCTTTTATTTCCTTAAAGATTTTTTTTACAAAAACGAAGTAATTGTTATCACACAACTTGTAGTTGTCCCTAGTGGTATCCCATCCGGGATGGTAGAGGAGATGGACAACTAAAGAGGTGACCCAAGAGATGCCATGGTTCCCAATGCAAGGTGGGAATCACGTCAACCGAGGCACTCTTCACTTTAGATCTAGATAAGTCAAGACCTAGGGGGAGACCCTATAACCAATCAAAGATGATTGGACCCAGACAAAGGTTCCTAGGGATGAGTAAATGGTAAGTTACGGAAACCAAAGCAAGGTAAAGTGGACCTAGAAATTGAAGTATGGTTGAAGGTGGTTTGAGAGATGATTAGTGTTTCAACCAATGTATGATTTAGGCCACATGATTAGTTATAATGACAAGATCTAGTACCATGTGTTACACAAGTGGGTCCTACTTTCTTGGGATATGTGAAATGGTTTAATGTGGACCCACTAGGTGAAATTAAGGGATGTAATTGGCACTAGAGGACATGTAATGAGTAGATCTATGGATCTAAGTTGAAATTAGGAGTATCCACTTAATGGATCTAAGGTTTGACACAATTCCCAAGGAGTGCAACTTGCTTAAGGAGGACTAGTGCCTTGTTGGATGGGTTAATGGAGTCAAAAGATATGTCAAAGTGTAGATTGAGACACCTAGAAGTCAAGACAAGTGGGCTAATTGAGATAGAGTGGTTGGATCTTACTAGATCTAGGATTTCATGAAATGACCCAAGTGGACCACAATCCCTTAAAACAAGGAATGCTACCCCCAAGGCAGATTGTCACAAAATGATACTCTAGATATAGGTTTCAAGGTATGCCCGTTCCAAATCCACTGAAATCTCAACTACCCAGGTCCTATAAGTGGGCAAACTCAGTCACCCAAGGAAGTGCGACCTTGCTCAAGGAGGGCTAAAAGGTGGATAAGGTGTGTCAAATCAAGTCCAATCGCCACCAAATTGTAGATCCAAGTAGTTTAGGCACTGATCTATGTGGATCTAGAAAATCAAGCCAATCCAAGGGTTAGATCTTACTAGATCTGAGTTTTAAGGTGCCAAGTAATTCAAAAGGGGGTTTTAATCCCTTAAAATGTGGAATGATGCCCACAAGGTAGAAATCACCCAAGTAAAAGTCTAGGGGTAGGTTATCAAGTGTGTAGATTGCAAATCAAGTGGGATCTCACCTACCCACATGCTAGATCTAACCCAACAAGCCTCTCCAAGGAAGTGCAATTTGGTTCAAGAGGGCTATATTGCCTTGAAAAGTGTGTTAATTTTAACCCAATCACCACCAAACTATAGATCCAACTAGGGGTGGATGCTATAGAGGTGGGTTCTTAAGATCTTTTCAAAAGCAAGGCTAGATTTAAGTAGATCTAAGAAAAACCAAAATTGGGGTTTTGATTAATTAGGGTTTGTGACCAATGAAGAGAGAATGGATGGAAAGAGGCACATACCTTGTAGATCTTACCTCAATTGCTTGTGGCCACCTTGCAAATTGATAGCATTCTCCTATGTGTATATTCAAGAGTGAGATCCAAGAGCTCCAACCAAAAGGTCCTCCAAGATAGCCAAATCGTCCTCCTCCTACAAGACAAGATCAAAAAAACAAGTCAAGTAAGATGATTATGAAAATGATAGAAAGATGTAATAGAAAGCATCAACTATGTCACAAAGATACAATAATGATACTCCCTGTCACAAGATCAACCCAAGAGAGAATATGTGGATCCCTCTAACAATAAGCCTCAAGAAATCGCCCTCCTCTCCACCAATTCGACTTTCTTGCAAGAAAACTAGTAGAAGCACCAAAATCCACAATGATACATAGAAGAGATACTGTATACTCAAGATGCAAGAGAATCCACAAGACAAGAGAGATATGCTCCACAAAGAAGTGATCTATTCCAATATTCCAGAGCTCTAAGGGTGAGCTATACAATAGGGGGTCTCCTCCTTATATAGGATAATAAAGACCAAAACCCTATACCACTCTACAATACTACATCAAATGAGTGGTTGAAATTAAAAGATCTCAATATACAATCAATGGCTAAGATGAGCCATAATAACATAACACAGGGGTCACTCATAAACTGATGATGTCATAGTCTAAAATAATCATGAAGGGTGACGTCATCCACTAGAGGGGGTAAAAGTACCAAAGCTCACCTCATAATGACTAGGACATGACATAAGAAGCACATGGTGGGGCTAAGAGGCATCAATCCTTACTAGCTCATCCCCAAGGCACAATAAAATAATAAAATATGTCCAAGATAATATAAATGATCAAATCTGTCCTCAAAATCTATGACAGACAAGCAGTAAAAGACCTCCTGTGATCGTTGTGGGCCTACCCACATGGTGAAAACTGGCTGGAAGATAGTGGGATTACCCTGGAAGACCTCCGTGAAAACCAAATGCCAAAACCTTGCCTCAATTGCCCAAATCGAATTCCTCAGTGACCACTTTATCCCATTTTTTAACTGCCTCGGTAACTGTGAAAGTGCCAAAATTGCCTCCCAGGGCATCTACGTTGTCCAACTGAGCCCACCAGGCTCTCCAGAAGGGGGGGTAAATGGTAAAAACAAGTGGTTGGACCACCCCCTCCTCATACAGTGCCCTAGGTGAATTGGCCTCTCATGGCCCCTGCTGCTCAGGCTGGGAAATCAACCCCAAATCTGGTCAACAAGTGTAAAACTGCATCAATCACTGTCAGAAGTGCCCGGAACTGAAAGATAAGTGTCTCATTGGATCCAGAAGACCCAAATCCACTAGGAATGTGTACTCATACACCATGGGTTGCCCTAATGGGGCAGCTGTAGGGTCCACCATATATGGACAATGCATAATCTGATGATCTGAAGTAATAATAAAACCTGCTGAACAACATCAATCATCATCTGAACCATATGTCCATCATATGATATCATCATCAAGAATGTGGTTATCTATCATCATCAATAGGTATATATATATGGCCCACATCATCACGGATCCCAATAATATACAACCAAGGATAAATCACATCAGTAGACTAAGACATGCTTCTCTAATCATTCTCACAGCCAAGCTCAAAGTATAACATCCATTTAGTGGCATTAATCAGGTTAGCATATTCCTTTGTTATATAAAATTCCTTGCACAATAGTTCAAATGACAAACTCACCCATTGGACATGGTCAAACTGCTAGTGAAGGATGAAGGCTAGGAACAAGGTTGGGCCAAGGGGTTGACTTGTCTAACTTAACTCAAAAATACTTTGGACTGGGAGAAGGGGGAAGCTACAAACTCTGTGCTTGGACAAAATAACACGGGGAATGGCTGTGCCTCACAAATGGATAAGTTGTTTAGAGAGTGCTTATTCAACTTAGGCATCATGTCTACATCAAGTTGATCCAGGTTCATTAGGATCATTCAATTTCATTTCATGGCCTTTTTGGCCTACATAACCCTTCGGATCTCAGGTGTGTTGAAAAGCACAACTAGTTGCAGCTTGCATCCAGGGCATGTTTTCATATACATATAAGGTCAACAATTGTTTAGATATAACTTTTAAGAACCATTGCTTTTTTGGACCTTTCTTATACTCTTCGAGGAGTATTTTTAGTTGTTCATCGCTATTGCCCTTTTTAGTTTCCATGGGCGAATTTATAAGTTTCCATAAGTAGTACATGAGCTTTCAGTTTTAGCCAACAACATCTCAAGTGACTAGGGGGAGTTCGAGCCAATGCCAAACATCGGGACAACCGACAAGAATGATTTAGGCCTACAATCCAACTCACCAAAGGTAAGTTTTGTCACCAACTTAGAGCCGAGACACTGAACATATAGGGATGCGGTCCAAACACAGAGGTAGAAAATGGGGAAGTCCTCAGTATCAGAAAGTCAAATAAGACAAGTCAAGGTTTAAAGTCAAATAAGGAAAGTCATGTATGGATGGAGTCAAGTGAATATGGAGCCTAAACTAGCAGACAACTGGTGTCAAGAAAGACCATATCTATGTAAGGCGGTAAACCAGTGGGTTTTGTCAAACAACCTAAATGTGCAAGTAAATGTCCATTTTATAATTTACAGTTCATTTTAAACAGTTTGCCACATCAGGAATAATATACCAAGCAAACGCTGTGATCATGACTAAATTAACAAGATAATAATCCACAGTCAATGATAAAATATCCATAGGTCATATAACATCATCACAATAATAATCATCATATATCATCTGCAACACTGCTGCAATACATCTCTAAGCACTGAACTGAAATTGCATGGGATAAAGGGTCACATCGGTCATCAGATCTGAACTCTCAAGGCTCAGCCTTGACACAAGGTCTAACATAAGTATGAATAATACACTGCTCTGATCATGAGTGATCTCAAAATATACAATCATCATAGCCAAGCTCTGAATAATGGAAGCTCTGGAGTGTGCAGATATCTGCTAAGCAAGAATAGTAGCCCTGCTACTATGGTGTGATAACAGTAACACTGCTGAGGGTTCTCTACCCAGAGACCCTATCCCTTGAAATTACAACATCAATAGTAAACGAAGGGACAACCACGACCCTAAACCAGCATCACATCTTTCAAACCCTAACTCTGTCTTCGACCCTCGTCATAAACAAACATTGCAGAAGAAGTAACTTAAAAACCCTCACGACTTGCGTTGACAGAGGTGACACCGAGGATGAAACTAAGGCTTACCGTGGCCACCACACCACTGGAGGCGAGTTTCACACCTTCACACGGGACCAAACACCGGAGGCGTTGACTGTAATCCCTGTCAATAAAAGACAATGAGGTTAAAACGCCATCAATTTATAAACTGAAGGATGCACTGTAAAACAACGAATGTTTAATCTTTAAAAAAACTTACCTTACAGGAAATGGAACCCTGGCCGAGAGGAAAGCTTGAGTAGTTGTTACAATGGCACAACCACTCCACATTAAAGACCCATCATTGTGGTTGTAACAAACTATTTTGAGTTCTTGCAGAAGGCGTAACCCTGGCAGCCGAGAAGGCCTGCCTTCCTTTCCTCCACGACGAAGCACATCAAATGCGAAGAGACCAAAACCCTTGAGTATAGCTGTAGGGTTTTGTTAAGCCCAAGGCACATTAATGGATGGACCATGTGAAATTCATAAATGCCGATCTGCCACTATCATTAAGACCCACCTCGTATAGTTTGCAACATATAACAATGAAAACGATTAAATATAGTGCGGGTGGTAGACTAAAACCCACTTTTATATAGTTTCATTCATACATTTAAACATTGCCAAGAAGAAATGCCTCTAAACCATGTAGTTACATAATGTGACAATCTCTTAATAAATGCCAACGTTGAAATTCTTCTATGGTTAGTTAGCCACCTTAATCTTAGTCAAAACCTTGATAACATATGACCACCATTACTAATGTTGTGTCAAATGTAACCATTAAAACTATGATAACCCTTGACATAAAGAGTCTAACGCTTGTTTTACTTTATGAAAGTCCGCGCCATGAAGTCAACCTGTAACCTGTGCATTTGGGAGTACTTATGCATTAGCGTAAGCTAAGTAAGCCATAAGTTTCATACCAGTATACACATGCCAACTCAAGGTTTAAAACATCCTAACCTATTAGGGTTGACTTTTAAATATAAGTACTGTAAAGTTAAGTATCAAACATCTGCGATAAATAGTATCAATAAGACGTGATCAAGACATAAGTACTATTACAAGTTCCAGATACAAGTTCAATAATGTTAGTAGAGGTATAACTAAGATATAAAGTGGAGTTATAAAATAGTCGCAACCTCCTTCAGACTCGTAATCCTACTATTGCACCTTAATGATTAAGTGACGACTTTTATATAAATACAGCTATAGTATCATCTAGATTTAGGACCTTTAGACATAAGTGTTTATGCAGAAAGTAACGATTTAAAAGTACGTACAACAGTTATAAGAGTATTATATACAATAAATTATCGATAAGACAATCAAGTTGTTCCCTTACTATAAGGGTCACAATTATTAATTAATAACTTAGACGCGATGCTTACACTTAATTACTTCCGCATAGCAGATAATGTTAAATAGAATGCTTAGAAATTTTTTAAATTTTTACGAAATTTTGGGGATGTTACACCATCTCACATCACAACTCGTAGTCTCCGTGAGGAATTAATCATTACATTTAATTTCCTGGCGAGCAGTCTTTGGATTTAGCATATATTTAACCACTGCTTTTTAGGTCTTTATGACCCTTTTTGGATTTTGGATGTGCTTAGAAGCACAACTAATCGCAGCACACATCCAGGGTGCTTTTCATTTCAATTTCCATAGCCCTCTTTCATTGTGCTAAGAAGCACAGTTTTATTTGTTTCCTTGGGGTTGCACAAAAGATAATATAATAGTTTCCATAATGCATATAATGATGGTAGTACAATTTGTTTCAGGTTTTAGCCAACACAACTCAAGCAACTAAGGGGATTCTCCACAATCAGGACCAAACATCGGGGCAACCGACTAGAGTGATCAAGGTATCAAATCCAACTCACCTAAGCTCAGGAACCAACATCGGTGGGTTCTCCTGGTCTAGAAGGATCAAGGCTTCGGTAATTTTTGTTGCAAACTCAGAGCCGAGACACAAACTAACATGGATGCTATCCAACACAGAGGCAAAAGTGGGGAAGTCCTCCATATCACAGGATGAGGTGTAAGTCAGGGTAAAAACCAACAAGGGAGAGATAACTGATGGATGGTGAGAGTGAAGGTGATGCCTAAGCTAGCAAGCCATCAAGGTGGGAATGATCATGTGCACACTCCTAAGGGGGTAAAACCAACGAGTATAAAACAAGAGCTTAAAATTATGAGTAATAAAACCATTTAGATAATCAATAATAACCATATCCATGTCATACATATATATACTGCCAAATCATGATCACTAGATACTAAGTCAAGCTACCAAAATGACCAAAAGAGCAAGACAATCAAAACCAATGCACACTATATACCTGCTGGGCCATATACCTGTACCTTCTATCTAGAACATTTGTAACCACTGAAAACACTGCTGCTAAAACTCTGTGCACTGCACTGCTCTGTATGGGACAAAAGGTCATCTCTGTCATCAAATCTGAGGTCGAGAGGCTTAGTCTTGGCATAAGGTTCACTTCATGTTTGATCTGGTTGCTGCTCTGATGTGTGAGTGATCATCAACAATACTGCTCATCATAGGATGATCTCACCAAAATTGTGTAAAGGCCAAGCTCAAAAATATACAACAAATTGCTCTGCAATCATGGTAGCCTGACTACTATGGATGTGATAACAAGAAGTTGAAGAGTCACAAAGGGGTCCATGAGAAAATATAAAAAGGACATGAGAGCTCATTCTCTCCATTCTCGTCTTTTGCATTTTCGAAAACTAGAGTTCTTGAGCTTCGAGCTTTTCTTGGACGAAACCCTAGGAGGAGGAGAGAGTTTCGGTAGTGTAACGATCTGCCCTAGCTCTTGCTAAGGGATAAATCACCCTAGATTTCCCAATTGGATTCATTGCCATAGATGGATGTCTCACAGTTAGTTCCAGACTTGTTTTTCAGAGCAAACTAATGGAAAGGAAGAGGGCGCACTCATTAGAGGGTTTTGAACTTTTGAGTGTTTGTTTGGAAAAATAGTAGCATAGTTCACTAGCAAAGAGAAGAGGGTCGAGTTGTTCCTAAGGAGAGTAAGACGCAACTGATAGGATGTGAAATGATCAAGGAGAGATGGGCACATTTTCCCACACCTTCTGCCTATGAAGGGGGCATACCTATGAAAGACATCTGCTCATATTAAGGAGGGTGCACTGGTTAGAAGGGGACTTGAGTCCTTTATTCATCATTCTACTGTAATTAAATGTTACCTCCAGTCATTATGGTTAAGCAGTGAGTAAGAAGAGTTATCAGAATTGAAAGACGGTCAACTTGAAATATTTTCAGTGTCGGAAGAAGAGGGAAGTATTCTAGAGTTGGTGCTTGTTATCACACAACTTGTAGTTGCCCCTAAAGGTGATCCTATCCAGGACGGTAGAGGTGCTAGGCAACTAAAGAGGTGACTCAAGAGGGCCTTGATTCCCAAGATGGATTGGTTGTCACGCCAATCGAGGCACTCTTCGGTTCTTGCTATCCAAGCCCCAGATAGCAAAGGGGGAGACCTTGATCTACTCTTTAGAGAGAGAGATCCAAATCAAATAGTAGATCAAGATATTCAATGATAAAAAGTGATGAACCCTAGATTTAAGGAAATGATTTACTGTAGAGGCTTAGGGGATATGAGATATAAGCGTTAATTAGATCAATTATAGTAACTCGAGATTTAAGGATGAATCTAGGTAAAAGATACTAGGGTAAATGATCAAATCTAGCTGCCTTGGGAAATGTGTACTTAAAAGATGGAAAAATGGTCCCAAGGAGTAGATCTGACAAGTTCAGGGCTTCCTAGCACAGCTTGATAGTAGATCTGACAGTATCACAACACACAAGCTCAGAAAAGATGGATTAACCACTCAGAAGACCAACAGACCAAGGAGGCCGTAAGCATGGAGAGATTAGTGCCTAGGGGATCGGGTAGATGGAGTCCTCAGAGCTAGACGCCCTTGAGAACCCACTTGGTGCTAGGCCTAAGAATGAAAACCCAGGAATGGTTTGCCAATAAACCAAGTAACTAACCCTAGTGAATTTTTAGAAATTTTCGGAGTTAGGGTTTTGAAGTAAATGACAGATGGGTAAGTTAAAGGAACCAAATATGTACCTTGTGAGCATACCTGCATGATGAGAATGAATGTCGGTATGACGATGACTACTCCTGCAAAGATCAAATGAAGGCTTGGTCTTTTCTCTTGCTCCAACGATTTTCCCAGATCCACAAGTGTGTCCTCCTCTCTTTGCAAAACCAAGGAACAAAATTCAATTAGCAAACAAAGATGGAGGTAGATGCAAGTTAGAAGTAAAAGATAGAGAATAATTGGTGTAAAGACAAAATTACTCCTTGTATAAACCAAGATCTGACAGAAAGTAGCAGGGTGAGCCTCCCCAACCAATGCGCTCCTCTCCAAATCACCTCCTTCACCTGCAAATCGAAATAGTAGAACAAAATAACTACCAGTATCCTTCAGTGCAATGGAAAAGTAGTTTCAATCACCATAGCCAAGCATTCAACCCAAGATCACATGAATTCTCCAAGATATTTCTTTGTATTCCAAAATCCAAGAGCCAAAAGTCCCTTTACAACGAGGGGGGTCTCTTCCTTAAATAGGAATGAGAGAGACCGAAACCCCAACCACTTTTTGAATGAGTGGTGGAGATCAAAAGATATAACAATAATAATCGACTAAGATGAGCCGGCAATACAATACATGGATCAACTCACAAATAGAGGGGGGCACACTCACTAAGACACCCTAGGGGGACGTACCACATGACAAGTGACTAAGACACTTGATAAAAGCACATGGTGGGGCTAGGAGTTAATCATATCCTTCACTAGCATGGCCCCATGGCACAATAATAAATAATATGACCATATAAAATCATAAATGATCATAGGACCAAATCGTGGCCCCCTCAAAAACATAATAAAATATCCAAATAATAGCTCGGAGTGTGTGTGGACCCCACTGAATGTTGCAAGTTGTGCCAGAAGGTGTGGGATCATCACAAAAATCTTCTGAACAAACCTCATGCCAATTCCTTGTCTCAATTGCCCAAATCGATTTCCTCAGTGACCATTTCTTCCATTTTTTATCCTAAAAAAATCACCTGTAAAACTATGTTGCACAAGTTTTTGGAATGTGGGAACGTTGGGGACGTGGGAACAAGTGTTGGATACGGCTAGAGGTTTCCCCTAAATTTGCAGGAAACGACAAGTTGGGAACGACAATAAAATATATTAAAAAATTAAAAATATTAAAAAAACTAGTATTAAATGGGTGAGTTTGTTATTTGAACTATTGTGCAAGTAATTTTATATAACAAAGGAATATGCTAACTTGATTAATGCCACTAAATGGATGTTATACTTTGAGCTTGGCTGTGAGAATGATTAGAGAAGCATGTCTTAGTCTACTGATGTGATTTATCCTTGGTTGTATATTCTTGGGATCCGTGATGATGTGGGCCATATATATATGCTTATTTATGATGATTCATGGTCCCACATACTTGATGATGAGATCATATGATGGACATATGATGCAGATGATGATTGATGCAGTTCAGCAGGTTTTATTATTACTTCAGATCTGCAGATTATGCATTGACCATATATGGTGGACCCTACAGCTGGCCCATTAGGGCAACCCATGGTGAATGAGTACACATTCCTAGTGGATTTGGGTCTTCTGGATCTAATGAGACACTTATCTTGCAGTTCCGGGCACTTCTGACAGTGACTGATGCAGTTTTACACTGGTTGACCAGATTTGGGGTTGATTTCCCAGCCTTAGCAGCAAGGGCCATAAGAGGCCAGTTCACCTAGGGCACTGTATGTGGAGGGGGTGGTCCAGCCACTTGTTTTTACCATTTACCCCCCCTTCTGGAGAGCCTGGTGGGCTCAGATGGACAACGCAGATGCCCTAGGAGGCAGTTTTGGCACTTTCATAGTTACCGAGGCAGTTAAAAAATGGGATAAAGTGGTTGCTGAGGAATTCGATTTGGGCAATTGAGGCAAGGTTTTGGCATTTGGTTTTCACAGAGGTCTTCCAGGGTGATCTCACTATCTTCCAGCCAGTTTTCACCATGTGGGTATGCCCACATCGATCACAGGAGGTCTTTTACTGCTCGTCTGTCATAATTTTGAGGACAAATTTGATCATTTATATTATCTTTTTGAGGACATATTTTATTATTTTATTGTGCCTTGGGGATGAGCTAGTAAGGATTGATGCCTCCTAGCCCCACCATGTGCTTACTTTGTCATGTCCTAGTCATCATGAGGTGCATTCTTGTACTTTTACCCCTCTAATGGATGACGTCATCCTCCCTATGTACCATTTAGTGGGGACGTCATCATTATATTGGGTGATCCATGTGATGTATTGTTATGATTTATTATTAGCCGTTGATTAGATCTTTTGATCTTTTAATCTTAGCCACTCATGTAAAAAGTGGTTAGGATTGTACTCTCTCCCCATCCTATTTAAGGAGGGAGCCTCTCATTGTAAAATCATCTAGAGATTTTTGGCTCTTGGCTCTTGGAATAAAATTTCTATCTTTTGGAGTACATGCTTGGATTGGAGTGGATGTTGGTTGTTTCGATTGTAAATGCTTTTGTCCATTGCACTGGAGGATCTATTGTAGCTATCTTGCATATTTGCCATATCTTTTTACAGGTTAAGAGGACGTTTTTGACAAGTGCGAATTGGTGGGGAGGCTTGCCCTTCAAGCTTGGAGGAAGACGTTTTGGTTAAATAGGGAGTAGTTTTGTCTTTGTGCCAACTATTCTATGCTTATCTCTCTCTTGCTTGTATCTACCTTCAACACGTTAAACTGATTGATGCTTTGCTCCTTGGTTTTGACAGGTTAGAGGGACTCATATGTGGCTTGGAAAAATCGATTTGGCAAGAGGGCTTCAACAATTCTCCATTTGATCTTTGGCAAAAGTAATCCTCGTCTCAACTAATATTCATCTCTTCATCCAGGTATGCTCCAAAGGTATGATCTTCTTCTTCCTTGAATCATCCATAATTTCTAGATCATAAAAATCCTAATTGATTAAAACCCTTGTTTTTTTGGTTTTTCTTAGATCTACTTAGATCTAGCCTTGCTTTTGAAGAGATATTAAGAACCACCTCTATAGCATCCACCCCTAGTGGGATCTATAGTTTGGTGGTGATCGGGTTAAAATTGACACACTTTTCAAGGCAAAAAGCCCTCTTGAACCAAATTGCACTTCCTTAAGAGAGGCTTGTTTGGTTAGATCTAGCACATGGGTAGGTGAGATCCCACTTGATTTGCAATCTACACACTTGATAACCTACCCCCAGACTGTTACTTTGGTGATTTCTACCTTGTGGGCATCATTCCACGTTTCAAGGGATTAAAACCCCCTTTTTGAATTTCTTGGCACCTTAAAACTCAGATCTAGTAAGATCTAACCCTTGGATTGACATGATTTTCTAGATCCACATAGATCGGTGCATAAGCTACTTGGATCTACAGTTTGGTGGCCATTGGACTTGATTTGGTCCACTTAACCCCTCTTTTAGCCCTCTTTGAGCAAAGTCGCACTCCCTTGGGTAAGTGAGTTTGCCCACTTTGAGAATGTGGGTGGGTGAGATTTTTGTGGATTTGGAACGGCCATACCTTGAAACCTAGGTCTAGAGTATCATCTTGTGACGATCTGCCTTGGGGGTAGCATTCGTTGTTTCAAGGGATTGTGGTCCACTTAGGGTCATTTCATGAAAACCTAGATCTAGCAAGATCCAACCATTCTATCTCAAGTAGCCCACTTGACTTGACCTTTAGGTGTCCCGATCTACACTTTGACATACCTTTTGACCCCATTAGCCCATCCAACAAGGCACTAGTCCTCCTCAAAGCAAGTCGCACTCCTTGGGAATTGTGTCAAACCCTAGATCCGGTACATGGGTACACCTAAAATCAACTTAGATCCATAGATCTACTCATCTAATATCATCTAGTACCAATTTCATCCCTTAGCTTCACCTTGTGGGTCCACTTAAAGCCATTTCACACATCCCAAGAAAGTAGGATCCACTTGTGTAGCATATGGTGATATACCTTATTATTTTACCTAATTATGTGGCCTAAATCATACATCGGTTGAAACACTAACAATCTCCCAAACCACCTTCAACCATGCTTTAACTTCTAGGTCCATTCAACCTTGCATTGGTTTACGTATCTCTTCACTTACTTATCCTTAGAAACCTTTGTTTGGGTACAATCAACTGTGATTGGTCATAGGGTCTCCCCCTAGGTCTTGTTTCACCTTGACCTAAAGCGAAGAGTGCCTTGGTTGACGTGACTCCCACCTTGCATTGGGAACCGTGGCATCTCTTGGGTCACCTCTTTAGTTGCCTATCTCCTCTACCGTCCCAGATGGGATACCACTAGGGGCAACTACAAGTTGTGTGATAACAGTTCCCACGTTTCAGAAACCGTTTCGGGTCAATTAGGAACGTTTCGTTCCGGTTCCCAAGTTCCTTGGAACGCGGGAACCTCCAGAACGAGTTTCTCAATAGCTGGGAACCGTTCCCGTGCAACATAGCTGTAAAATAATAAAATGCATGTACCTCTCTACCTAGTGCCCCGAGCACAAATCTGACTACATCAAAATGTATGGGAGCATGGTGATATGGTAATAACAAGTGGCTGGACACCATACTCCCTCTGTAGTGCCCTAGGAGAACCAAATAAATCTCAAAATGTGCTGATAGGCCATTTTATAATGGCAATTATGCAATAAAGTGATAATCTGACTGTAATCTTGTCTGAAAGTGCCGGAAACTGATATCTGAGTGTGCCAATGGACTCAAATGGCCCAAATGTAGTAGAGCTGAGTACTCATACACCATGTGACCACTTGGATAATCATTTGTAAGCTCAACCATGCCCAAACACATTAAAATAATGGTCTGTAAATAATAATAATAATGATAAAAATCCATCAAACCATCATATGAAACCTGTGTTTGATGCATGGAACCATCAAGTGGGAAACATAGGACCACAAATAATCAATCTTGGACATCATTGATCCAACTCATCCTGGGTCCTGCAGTTGACTTGGTCAAGCTGGGTTGACCTGGTCAAAACTAATCAAAATAATGACCTAGGCTTAAATTGACTGATGCTGCAAGTGCAAATGGATAAGATATGCTCCTTTAATTATTTCACTAGCAATACTAAAGTATGAAGTAGCATTTCACTAGCGATTAAGCAATTAATACATCAAATATAAGTACAGAATCAAAACAATCAATTACTAAGAGAAAGACCCTCAAGTGTATACTCATTTCATGGATGTGACCATTTTGCTAGGAATGGGTGAAGGTGAAAAATGCAAGGCTAGGACAAGGGAATGACTTTACAATCTTCAACACTGTGACACTTTGGATAAGGGAAAAAGGGAGAATCACCTAAGCATATGTTGGACAGAGAACACACAAGGAATGGCGGTGTCTTACAAATGGAATGAGTTGATTTGAGGAGTGTTTATTCAACTTTTAGCAAATGTCTACTGCGCACATCCAAGCTTGAACCAACTCTGTGAGGATCTTTTCTAGAACCACTGTGACTGGGTGCACAACTAACCGTAACTTGAGGTTCTAGGGGACACTTAGAATTAGTTGCCCCTTACTCCATCTCACATCCCAACTCGTAGGTTCCGTGAGGAATTAATCATTACATTTTAATTATGGCCAGCAGTCTTTAGATTTAGCATATATTTAACCACTGTTTTTTTTTAGGCTTTATGACCCTTTGGATTTTGCATGTGCTTAGAAGCACAACTAATTGTAGCTTTTATCCAGGGTGCTTTACATTTCATTCCATAGCCCTCTTTCATTGTGATAAGAAGCACAGTTTTAATTTATAACCATGGGCTTGCATATAAGATATAATAATGAGTCACATATGCATGCAATGATGGTAGTACATTTTGCTTCAAATCTAGCTGACACAACTCAAGCAACTGGGGGGATCATCCATAATCAGGACCAAACATCGGGGGCAACCGACCAGAGAGGTCAAGGCTTAAAATCCAACTCATCTAAGCTCAGGACCCAACACCAGCGGGTTCTCCTGGCCCAGAAGGATCAAGGCTTCGGTAAGTTCTGTCGCACAACTCAGAGCCAAGACACAAGACAACAGGGAATCTATCCAGCATAGAGGCAAAAGTGGGGAGGTCCTCCATATCACAGGCTGAGGTGTAAGTCAAGGTAAAACCAAATACGGATGGATGGGGAAAGTGATAGGTGATGCCATAACTAGCAAGCCATAAATGGTGGAATGACCAAGTCCATACTACTTAAGAGGGTAAAACCAACGAGTATAAACAAGAAATTCTTATTCCGAGTAATTAGATCACTTTTTAATTTCAGACAGTCAACGAATAACCATATCCATATATATATATGACCAGATCATGACCACTAAATACCTTGTCAAGCTACTAAGATAAGCAAAGAGCAAGGTAAATATATCCAATGCACAACCGTATACCTGCTGGGTCATACACCTGTATCCATCATCTGGAGTCTGGACCATCAATCGTCATTGGAACACTGCTGCTGTACAACTCTGGGCACTATCACACTGCTCTATATGGAAGAAAAATGGTCACCTCAGGCATCAAATCTGAGGTCATGAGGTTCAGTCATGGCACAAGGTTGTCATGTCTGCTCTGGGGCTTCTCAAAACATGAGTGGTCATCAAAAGTACTGCTCATCATAGGCTGATCTCATAAAAAATGTGTAAAGGACTGGCTCAAAAATATACAGGAAACTGCTCTGCAATCATGGTAGTCCGGCTACTATGGATGTGATAACAGTGCCATTGCTTGAAGATGAAATACCATATTTCACTTCAGATCTGGGAGCTCCCACGGTACCTGGCAGTCCCATTTCTCCAAATCGAATTAGTCATCTCAAGCTTCACCACTTTTCCAATTCTACTTCCTGTAGCAGCTGGTAGTTATCTCAGAATTTTATCAGTCCTGTAGCGGCCATCCCTTGATGCATTTGACGATAAATAGAGGAGGTCAAATACTTGGATATTGCAGCAGTCTAGTGCTTACACTTGCCATCCTGAGGATTTATTAATTTGCAAGATACAAAGTTATTTCCAGGCATGTAATTCCATACTTCAATAAATTACAAATCTGATTGCTATTTTGTAGTAATGTATGGTAAATTTTATTTTCTGTTATGTATCAATTTCATGCTTGAAATACACACATGATTACACATCAAAGGACAGCATTAAACTAACCATCCAACACACAAACCATGTTCAAAGAGGTCTGAAATACTCTACAGTAAGCTACAGCCAAAGTGTTTGACGAAAATCTAAACTAAGGCAGCACCTTTGGGTCTGATTTATGCTAAAAGTAACTACAGCAGTGACCTCTTAAGGCAGTCACTTGGATACAGTAAGCTACAGTACCTTGTCTGTAAGTGTGGTTAAGTTTTAATCGATCAAGTACACAGAGTTGGAATTGAGATTTGCTTCCTTATGAAGTGTACTTCAGTGCAGTGAATTAGGTGGTCACAATATTCACAAAATTATTACCCTCTGGGTGGGATAAAGTGAGAAAAAAAAAATTTAGTCCTTTTGGCAAGGCCTCTTACATGCCCCTTCTGTATCATTTAATGCTGTAAGTTACTGTATCATTTAATGCTGTAAGTTACTGTGATGCTGCCTCTACAAGTTTTGATTGGCCTTGATTTCCATATCAGGGAACAAAGGTTTGTCACCAGTTTGTCGATGTCATCATTTTTAAGAATGCTGACATGGTTTTCATCTACAATCTTAGTTCTTTAGGCAACACTTACTACGAGACATTCTATTGGTTTGATCAATTTGATTCTTCCTTCTCTTTATAAGAGTTCTATATGCCTCCATCTATGATATATCATTATATGGACTTGTAGGCTAATGCTACTATTGCATTTGATGATGACTGATTCAGCTCTTTTTTGTGTCCAGCTTGCTTTCACAGGATCAACTGAAACTGGTAGAGCAGTACTAAGGTTAGCTTCCAATAGCAACCTTAAGCGAGTGACACTGGAACTTGGAGGGAAGTCTCCTTTTATCGTATGTGAAGATGCTGATGTTGATCAGGCTGTAGAGCTTGCACACTCTGCTCTATTTTTCAACCAGGCAAGGAGTTGCATCTCTCACGAGTAAATAATCTTTGGCACGACATTCAATATTTTTACATGTTTATCAAGTCACTGCTTTTCTGCAGGGTCAATGCTGTGCTGCTGCATCGCGAACCTTTGTACATGAGAGTATTCATGATGAATTTGTAGAAAAGGCGAAAGAACGGTGTTTAAGTCGTGTTGTTGGTGATCCCTTTAAAAAAGGTGTTGAACAAGGTCCTCAGGTAAGCTGTTTTCTGGTCATCATTTAAGCATTGAAAAACTATACTAGGGAAAAATGGAGAAAACAGGGATAAGCAACAAATTCATGTGGTCTGTTATTTGTTTAGACTTTGAATGGTCCCATCTTATTGGGATCTGGTTTCCTGATTGCATGTTAGAGCATAATATTCAGGTTTCTGGAATCCTGTAATTTACAAACATAAGATGCTAGTCTATATGTAATGAGTAGGCAATTGAAATCCCAATATTCAAACACCTGATACATATATAAGTAATTTTTTGAATAGCATAGTCAGCTTCTAATTTGTACTTTGAAATCAAATGATATCCTGGTTCACTGCAAAAGAGAAATAAGGGTCACTACACTTGAGGAGTTTGTCGTCCAGAAATGTTCTAGGGAATGTGTTCTTCTAAAGAAAATGTTTCACACCATGGTATGTTATTTCTTGCAGTTGCTGCTACAAAATTCACTTGGTTATTATTTATACTTATAGGTTAGCTGCTCCAGGAGCTGGAGGTTGACGCTTAAATTGAAACCTTGACTGATCCTTTGTCCAATTTTCATTGGGCTTGTACCATGCAAATGTTCATCAAATCCCTCGTCATTGTTTGTTATCGAAGAGGACCCAGAAGTTGAGCAGGGTCCAATAGTTGTTAGGGAAGTTTTGGGGGTGGACTCCAATATTGGGTGAATTTATCATACTATTTTTTGAAAAACAGCTATCATAAGTTGTTCATAAAGTGCCTTTATGTGCATGTCATTGTCAAAGGCATTGATATTAAAGTAATATTTACATGTTTCTAAAAATATTCATCACAAAAACTTCTTTCTACATTTTGAAATAAAGTTAATAATTTTAAATTTCAAATTCTGTTTTAAGTCACATCCACCTAATGACAAGTATACCGATCAACCACAAGTACACCGATCAATCACCCGTGTATCCTTTGCCAACCATTGATCTAGGGTTTAAAATGAGTTATTCTGGACAACTTCAAATTCTGTTTTAAGTCACATCCACCTCATGACAAGTATACCGATCAACCACAAGTACACCGATCAACCACAAGTACACCGATCAACCACATTGATCTAGGGTTTAAAATGAGTTATACTTATTTTGGACAACTTGGAACTTCATTGTTCACATGACACCATTTTGAACACATCACACCCCCAAGACTAAATATGGTTGTAAGGAACATACCAATGCATATGTGATATAAATGGAAGTCCAAAGTGGCTCCATGTAAATGATACATGCACCCCTAAAGTTAGGGTGCCCAAGTACCAGCCCCTCTCCCCTACGTTCTCCAATTGTTCCTTTACAAAGTAACTTGACTCATGATGTTTTCTTGCTTGCATAAATGACAAAACCATGACTACTTTACTTACTGCTAGGTTCTAGCATGTTGGGAAGGATTGTGTTATAGGGTTTTTTTCAATCCTTTGCTTCCATGTTCAAATGGTGTTTTCCTTGTAGAGAGTGTTCTTGTTTATATCCAAGTGCCATCAAACTTCATGTGCTGGGTGGCCTTGCTTTGACGTTGTTGAGAAATTCTTTCTTAAGAATTTCATTCGGAACAGTGCAGATTGACCAGGCGCAGTTTAACAAAATTATGAGTTATATTAAGGCTGGGAAAGAGAGTGGTGCGAAACTTGTAACAGGGGGGGAGCAAATTGGTACCAAGGGATTCTATATTATGCCTACAGTTTTCTCAGAAGTTCAGGTATGGGAATAACATTTCATGGATAATTGCAAGTCTTTCCTCAATTGCTCTTGTACATGACAACTTTTTACTGGCTTGGTTCTTGTTGTTCAATTGTAAACTGGATTGTTTCTCTGAAAGCTGACTTAAGTTTATATATATTTGAGATGATATTATTATGGACTTGTATGCTACTGTTTCCAACTGCTGGAATTAGGCCTCAATAATGGGAGTGAGCATGTTTTCAGTTCAAGTGTGCATTCTCCTTTACTGCTTACATAAATGAGGTTGCAGTACTTATATTGCTTTTGTATGTGACAAAAACAGGATGACATGCCCATAGCTACTGATGAAATATTTGGCCCTGTACAAACAATTATGAAATTCAAGTGAGCAAAGATGATGCTGAATTGATTTTGAACATATTGATTTCAGAATGTAATGTAGAAAGGTTCACCTTCTTGTATCTGTAACCTAGCTTAGCTGTCTGTTTCTTCAAAAAACAATTGAGGGCATATCTGGTAGTAGTTTCAAACTTTCAACTTCCATGGCTTGGATGATAAGAAAATATTGTTTACATAGTTATAAGTTATAACCAGCAATTACCGGGACAAGGAGATCCGGAGGAAGCTAATTGAGCTTTATGCTCTTCCAAATTCAATAGTACTTGCGTTCTTTGCCTCTTACCATGTAAATTTTGATGGGATTTTATGTGTACCTGGCTATATTTGTGTCTATTTGTTATCATGGAAATATTTTGATAGCCATTCAAGATTTTGATTTCACACTAACTCTATTTTTGGTGGCACACTATTTACTGCTATCTTGTGCAGAAATTTAGACGAAGTCATAAAGCGGGCTAATGCTACTCATTATGGCTTGGCAGCGGGAGTGTTTACAAAGAGTATAGATACTGCAAACACCCTGGCTCGTGCATTACGTGTAGGTTCAGTCTGGGTTAATTGCTTTGACGTTTTTGATGCCGGTATACCTTTTGGTGGCTATAAAATGAGTGGCACTGGAAGACAAAAGGGTATATATGGCCTCCAAAGTTACTTACAGGTTAAAGCCAGTGTATCTCCTTTGAAGAATCCAGCATGGTTGTAGGCTGTTAGTTCCTGCTAATAATTTTGATGTATGCAGAACATATTTAATCCCTTGTGCTGTTGTCAAGTCACTCTACTTTGAAATAAGCTCCCTACAATTAATTATGTATTGACCTTCAGAGAGATGGGATGCTTTGTTTAACTGTGCATACCACAGTCACGTCTCTGTAAAACTGTGTAGATTCAGAAGTTAGAACTCAATTATCTTGTCCATATCAAACATGAAATAAAGGTTGTCATGGTTTTTGCACTTACAGGAAATTATTGTTTGGCCTTAGTCTAGTGTTGAGCAAATCAAGTCATTTGAAATGCCAGAGTCTAAAAGGTCTACAAATTTGGCCGTTTCCCATGCTCAAAATAAGGTGAAGGAATGTTCTACAAATTTGACCATTTCCCATGCTCAAAATAAGGTGAAGGGAAACTGGTATTTTTTGTCTGAAATTCAGCAAAAATCATTTTGGATTGATTGAATTGCAAATCTCAATTGTTGACATTGCAAAATCAGGTTGCAGTAGGGTAGTAGAGGACATTGAATCCATTACTGCATTAAAAACAACAATTTCAATAATCCAAAATTACAATTTCAACAAAGATTTTATGGCCGGATTCTAGTGATGATAATAGCAAAAGGACAAAATCATAGAAGGTTTAGTTTTCTTCATTTGAAATATTATTGGTTTGTGAATGCTTTGACTTGTTTCAACTTTCATCTTACATTGAGTATTATTGCATGGCATTATGTTACTTGGTTTCAATATCATTTTCACTCTTTCACAAAAAATGAGAAATACAATCTAGGGGCTAAAAGAACATCGTGACTTACAAACTAAGCTGGTATTTTTTTTCAACAAGGTGAAGTTCACTATGATTCGCTGTTTTTATTGATTTTGGTGATTGGGTCAGTTTTATAATTATGTCAAAACTTTTAGAGAAATTTCCATGGTTGAAGTTCTCATCAACCGATGGAATTATGACTTTTTGCAAAATTTCTGCCAAATTTAAGAACTTCTCTAGAAAAGGAGTAACTTTGTGCACTTTTTAACTTCATATCACAGTGGCTTTAATTTGACTCTATGGAACCAAGTGCTATATTGGGAACCTTTTCATCACTAAATTATAGTGAGTGATACCTGTTATCACACAACTTGTAGTTGTTTCTAAAGGTTATCCTATTCAGGACGGTAGAGGTATAGACAACTAAAGAGGTGACCCAAGAGATGCCACGGTTCCCAATGCTAGTGGGTGTTACGATAACCGAGGCACTCTTCACTTTAGATCAAGCTTAACCAAGACCAAGGGGGAGACCCTAGCTAACCTATGAAGGCTAGCGAACCCACTCAAGAGTCAAGACCTCCTAGGGAAATGTGAGAGGCAAAACGTGAAGGGATCAAGAGGGATAGCTCTAGATCTAGAATGGATAAGTGGACTCAAAGAGTTAGGGCTTGGTTGAAGAGGCTTATGAGATGACAAAATGTTCAACTAGTAAAAAATAAGGCCACTTATAGGTTAGGAATAGTAGATCTAATGGCAAGTAAATGTACCCAAGCGGGGCCCACCCTTAAAATATGGAAAATGGTCCAAATGGGGCCCACAAGGTAAAAATTAAGATGAAATGGCACTAGGGGATTTGCTATGATATGGATCTATGGATTTGAGAAGAAAAGAGCAATACCCACTAATGGGATCTAGCAAATGGCCACATACCCAACAAGTGCGACCTCCCTTGGAGAGGCCCAGTTCCTTAGATCGGGGGACAAATGGAGTCGGATGCCCACCAAATTTTAGACCGGGAATGTTAAGATGATTATTAAGGTGGGTTTTAATTATTGAGCCCAAATGTTTGTTAGATCTCCATAGATCTGAAAAATAAAAAATACAAGGGTTTCGAATTTTAGGGTTTTGAGATCTAAAGATAATGGATAAGCGAAGGAAGTAAAATACGTACCTTTCAAGCGTACCTGGATAATTAGATGGATGCCAATTATGACGAGGATTACTTCCCCAAATATCAAATGAAGAATTTGTAGTTTCTCTTGCTAGTGCGATTTGCCCAAGTCCACATGTGCACGCCTCTCTTCCTGCAAAACCAAGGAGACAACTCAATTAGCCAACAAAACGAGGGTAGATACAAGCTAGAGGTAAAATATAATGATTGGTACAAAGACAAAATCACTCCCTGTTTTAACCACAATTTGACAGAAGGTTGCAGGGCAAGCCTCCCCACCAATAAGCACTCCTCCCAAATTGTCCTCTTCACCTGTAAATCGATTAGTGGAAAAAGATACAAGATAGCTACTATCCTTCAGTGCAATGGAAAAAAACATTTACAATCATCATAATCAGACACCCAAATCAAGATCCAAGTATGCGCTCAAAAAAATATTTCTTCTATTCCGATAACTGAGAGCTAAAAATCTCTAGATGCCTTTACAATAGGATGATGGAGACCAAAACCCTAAACCACTTTTGAAATGAGTGGTTGAGATCAAAAGATCAAATAATACAATCAACGGCTAAGATGCGCTGTTGCCTGTCGATGTGCACACGGCAACATAAATCTTTCGAAGCTGCTTTGGGGAATGTGTGGCCTTGGGGGCAAGCAAAGAGTCAGGTGCTGTCACCTGATCCCGACTCCTTCGTTTAGGCAAACTCCTAACGAAGCCAAGGGGGGTAGACCTTAACAAAGAGTTGCTAAGGCTCTTAAATGTTTTTAAGTGTTTTTTGATGGATTGGGATGGGTGTGTTTTAGGAGTTTTTAAAGTGACTTGCAACAAAATTTATATCCAAGTAAATATTTGCAAGATAGATCACATCCACAATATTTGATGAAAAAATTAAAGAGACATTCACAACATGATATGATAAAACATATAACAATAACTTCCAGATAGATAATAAGCAAAAATAAAATATTTGAACAATTGTCGCTTGTTGAAAGACCAGTGCCAATGGAGTCAATGTATGTGAAATGCTTGGAGTGCTTGTAGATGTTTTGCAGATGTACTTTGGTAAATTTTATTGTAAATTTTTTGGATGCGGTGGATTATTATGGGAAAGGGGATCTCCAAGATATACCTTTCGGTAAAGGAGATATGTTCGGATTACAATCTAAGTGGCTTCGTGCAAGGACATGTGGGCTGGAACGGAGTCTCTAGAGCGGTGTTCAACACTACACCAACAAGGATGTAGCCTAATTGTGCTCTTAAGGTCTCTTCCCAGTGGTTCCTGCGTCCCTAGGCAGAATTTTCCCACTTTCGATTGTAGCGATCAATGCCGGATTTTCGTTGGTTTTCTTGGGAGTTTATTTTATTTAAGGTTGAAGTGAAATTAAATGTAAGGAATTAACAAGTTACACTACTTCTGGGTATCCCACTGGTGGGTAGAGCATACACAGTGTAGAAAAATATGTTCATTCCAATTTTATTAGATGATGGAAGCAAGAACCATTGGCCCTCCGATAGAGAGCACTCTTGATCCGCCTTATGGCGAGATTCAAGAGATTTTATGAACAAGCTAAAATAAAATCTAAACAACCTAAAGCAATAAAAGCTCTTCGACAAAGAGTGCTCTTGATCCACTTTGCAGTGAGATTCAAGAGTCTTTATGTTCATTTTATCAATTTTATATCAAAATCAAAACTGAGAAAACAAACTTGAAATAAATTAAACTAAAGCTACAAATTTAGAGATCTAGCAACCTATCAAAGTAAAACTACTCTAACTTTAAAAGCTACAAACTTTATGATCAAAAGTAAAGCTAATCTAACTTTCCTATTATACTTGTAGGTATAAAGCAAATAAAGAACTCAAAGACAATACAAGCTTCCCCCAAATGGGGGAAGTAGGGTGTGGGAGCCTTTATCCCACTTGTTTTTTATTAATATTTTGTATAAAGAATGGTGTTAATCCCCTTGAAGGCACAAGGATAGAAGTGGGAATGAAGAGGAGGAAGGAATAGAGTTTTGTGCCTTGAAGGTTTGCTCTTGCTCTTCTTTGGTTTTGCCTTAGCCTTTGGGCTTCTTTTGTTTGGCCTTGCTTCCTAGTTTGCCTGAAAGTAAGAGCTTTGAACAAAAATAGGTTAGTTGATTAGTATTGCTAGTTTATAAAACAAAAATACAACTACAAATTAGATCTTGCAAGAATGAAGGCTTTGAAAACAACTAAGATCTAGAAGCAAACAAAAATGATATAAAACTTTGAAAAAATTGAACTTTAAGCTACTTGCATGCAGGTGAGCGAAAACACTTAAGGGACAAATGCGAATAGGCTAACAAGATAGAGCAACTGTAAACTTGGAACAAAGCCTAATGCATGCACATTAGCGAAGAGGTTGGGAGGGTAAAGACTTGAAGCTTGAAACCTATGGCTAAGTGGAGCGAATGCAACAAAGATTTAACTATTGAAAATGAGATTCGCTATTGTAATGAACTGAAGGGAAAGAGATTTGAGTTTAAATTTTAATGGGTGAAAGAGAAAGGGGCCCAAGCCCAAGCTTGAACAAAATGGATCACTTTGAAGAATCCTGTAAACAAAACTCATTAGCATTAAAAGGTAGCAAAGAGGGTTGGAAGCATCTGAACTCCAAGTCCTACTTTGTTTTTCTGACAACTTGCAATACGTCACCACTAAAAGCAAACCATTATCAAATCCAGTATATTTCAATAAAAGAAATTTTAGAGAGTCCAAATATAACTGACTACTTTTGGCTACTCCTTGACTTCAAATACAAAACATAGATAAACAACTTGAAACTACAAATGTTTACCCTATGGATTAACAATAACCTTCTAAGCTAGGATTGATCAATGATATTGCAAAAAGGAAGCAAAATATAGAGAGATGTCACCTCAGTTCAAGCACATGCCATGAGAATTTGCACCATTAGACCTCCAAAGTCTTCACTTTATTCCAAGCTTGATTGCCAAATAGAAACAAACAACTAACAATTTTATAGCAGAGGTTCCTTGCCAAATTTTCTACTCTCAATGGTGGAGCAAGGACCTTATTTTATAGAGTTTACAAAAGGTAGGTCGAAAGCACGAAGAGGAGGGTGAAATCTTGGGATGGAATGCGCATGCCCCAATCCGTGGAGAGACTCATGTTTGATTGAAGTGTTGAACAGAGCTTGGTTGGTGGTGATTGGTAGAGGTGGCAACCATCTCATAAGAGGGGCGCCCCTCTCACATTGTAACTCACGCCATTACATTGGATTATTCACCCACCACTTGTGAGCTTGTATCCGCCCACGTGAGGAGGCCCACGCATATCCATCATTTTTAAACTATTCGCTTATCCTATGTTTCATAAAACATGTGCTTTATTCCTCCATGTAGTCGTACATCTTATTAGAAACCATGCCACCCCCTTTTCCAATCATTTTTTAATCATTTTTTTTTACTTTTGTGATTTTTGTCTTTGGTGCGTTTTGAGTTTTTTTAGCATTAAAATGCCCAATTGTCGCATCCTTAGCAAATAATGCCCCCGGAGATGACATAATCGCCCGGAACCTAAAGAAAGTGGGCACTAGAGTAAAGAGGATGCTTTGAGCGTCAAAACAAGCCTCCCCATGCCAAAATCCGCCTCCAGACGACATGTTTATTACACTTTGAAAATTTCCAATTAAACCATTAAAATGGTCTAATTTACGAAAAAAATGATTTTTGTCGAAATGAAACGAAACTCCCAGGGGGACCTAGCGCATGTCCATACGACTCAATTTAGATGGCTAGCATGTAAAAAATCCTAGACACGAAGACTTTAATAACCTCCCTAGGGTCGACCACCATGGTACATACTCCAGCTTTGGAGGTATGAGTGAAAAACTCAGGGATTATACGCCACTGAAGAGTAGCGCATAATTCCTAAGGAAAAAACACTCTAGAGTATCCACCTGATAGAAAAACCTAAGGTAAGCCAAGTCTTTTATAAAAGGACCTTAGGCCAACTTTTTACAATCTCCCCAAGGAGGTATGAACATGCAATTTATTACAAAATGGGCAAAAATTGCCCTAAAAATGACTTATGAACTTCTGAACTCTGAAGATAAACATGTATCATGTTCATGAAATTGGCGGCTTAGTAGAAGTTCAACTATTGTACAAAATAGTTGGTAACATTCGGCTCCAACTGCGGGATGTGTGCTCGATCTGGCCTTCAGGCAAGGAGAGGATACGAGAACACCGAAATCTCTAGTTTTATATAACCTGTAAAACCATCTCAACCTTGACAAGAAAAACCTTCAGTAGCACAAGTTTTATGTAAAAAGCCAATGAACCACAATTTGCATTTATTCATAAAAACTAAAACTTAACTAAATAAAAAGTTATTGTTCCTAAGTACTGGAAATAAATGCATAAAGTAAATGCTCACTTTGAGGATCTTATTTTCCTACTCTAAGCATGATATAAAGGAAAATGTTAAGTGTAATAAGAAATCCAATGTAACCATCTAAGCATGTCATCAATATAATAATTTTTTACCTTGTTTCTTGTTACCTGCCAAAGCAAGGACATGCTTATTAGAAAGTGCAAACTTGCCTGGATATTCTTGATGGGAGGGCTGGATGGGAAATCATAAGTATGTGATAGATCTTTGAAGTGATTCCCCACATGGTAAGTCCTCCTGCAGGCCTCTTCTATCCATGACAGGATAGGGATGAGAAAAAACTCAGAATGATAAGGCAGTCCAAGTACCTCATCATACTGATTAGAAGGGCTCTTTTGATAGTAATTTTCTGTGAAAGTATAAGCTCCAAGCTGCTCCAAATAATAAGGAATATCTGCATGTGAAGACGATGACTAAGATATATATTCAATCAATTGCACCCAATCTGGCTCTTCACTGCACTGCTTCCCCAAGTAATCCTCGCTGATACTCATGCATGGCTTTGACTGCTCATATGAACAAATATCATGCTCTTCTTCCATGTCCAAATGTCCCAAGTTTTCAAGATCCACACTCCATTCTCTTGATACATCAAAAATGGGTTTTTCAATGTATGCCCAATAGTCATCATCCACATCTTTGTCAAATATGGGGGGGTCTTCATGAATCTCATTATATCCCTGGCTATATCGATCCTCGTGTTCATAACAATTATCTTCAAAAGGTTTGGTTTCAAAGATATTATAAGGAGCAAAACTTTTCAAAGCCTCAACACTAAGTGGAGAACAAGGAGGAGTGTTATCATAAACACCCCAAATTTCATCTACCTTTTCATTTTTAATCTTTTCTTGAATAGGGGCTAGAAAGGTAGAGTTAATTGCATAACTCCCAAGATCATCAGTATTATAGACATATTGATTTAAGGGTTTCTTGGGATTTTCCACATGATATTTCTTTTCTTTTTCATTATGCAATTTCACTAATGAGTCCTCTGATGTCGGTACAATAGCATAAGACCGATCCATTTGGATCCAAACTCCTAAAGTGGAAACCCACCTTCTGGAAAGTAACATCCCCCACTTATCAGGGACATCTATGGCAAGGATGTCCATAGTTACATGGATATCCAGATACTTGGCTAACCTCACTGGTTGATTTTCAATAATGCCAACCACATCAACATGTCTAGAATCCATGGCACAAATATTATGATATGGTCTAGATGTTTTAAGGTTAAGTTGATGCATAACCTTTTTAGTCATAATGTTGGAAGAAGACCCCGAATCTAACATACAATTGTGTAGAAGATCACCTATCATCAATGATACATAAAAGGGTGGATGATCTTCTTTTCTTGGTCCATGGTATGTAGAATTACTAAGGGATATTCCATGACATTGTTATTGGTTGTGGAAGGTTGTTCTACCGTTTCTGAAAAAGTGACATTTTTAGGAGTAGGAGGATTTAGGACTTTCAATAATTTATCTCTTTGCTTAGGAATTTTGTATAGTTCAGTAACAGGTATAGGTATTTTAGCAGTTTTAAACTAGTTACCTAAATCAAAACTTAGCTCATTAGACTCATTAGGAATTATTACCTTGGGAGGATACTGCATACTGGGACCAACATTTTCCTTTCTCTAGTATGTGACACCTTTGAACTTTTGCATGTTATGGATCTGCTCATGAGAGGGCCTTTCTCCATAGTTTTTAGTCAAGTTATCTAATTCTTGACTATACTGCCTAGCTTGATTCCAACTTTCCTTAGAATGGCATGGATATCACCTACTGCATTGACAAAATCAGGCTCGCTTGAAACCTGCTCACTGCTACTACCCTCCGGAAAACCATGTTCTTGAACATAGCATGCAAAGTAACAAGTGGATTCCTCATGGAAATCTTTACATGCCCTACAGAAGGGTGTATAGTTCTCAACCATGTTAGCAACTTCCAATTGGTTGGGAGGCCTCTTTTCATGGTTAGGACCCTTCTTTGGCCAGTTTGTTTTTTGAGGGTAGTTTCTCTGAACGGGTTGAGTCTGAAATATTTCCATGGATATGATCCTGTTATGCATTTCTTTTATTTGAGCAAGATGTTTCATTTCCATGTTTTCCATTTTCTCGCTCATCTCCAACATCTTTCTCTCATAGGTATCCTTTTGGGAAAATGAATAATTTTCCTTAGGTTCAGTTTGCTTCATGGGGGTCAAGGCCCTTGAATAGCCAGTAATGTTGGACTTTCCAGATGATTGCATGTTTCTCTCAATTTTAATAGCCATATCTTGGGCCATCAAAAGGGTGGTGGGCTCTTTGTCTCTAAGCTCATATTGCATTTCACCACTTAGTGCCTCAATGTATTATACCAAAATAGATTGTGCCAGAGGCTTGAAGTTTGTATGGATGTTGTTTGTTAAGTCCGTGAACTTCTTGTTAAACTCTTACATAGTTTCATTTTCACTTCTCTTGACATTGGTTAAAGCAGCTAACTGATGACGTGGCTCTTTCTTTTCCCCAAACTTGTTAGTGAAGGCTGTTTTGAAAGTTGCTAGTGTTGCAAAAGAATTGTCTGGTAAGTTGATGAACTAGTCACCAGCATCTCCTTCTAAATATAGGGAAAAAAATTTCATGTAGACATCTTCATGTTTGCTTGCTGGATCCCTGACCCAGCTGCTAAGACATTTGGAAAAGATTTCCAGATGATGACTTGCGGTGATGGCATCAGTGCCAGTGAAGTTGGACAGTTTATCTATAGCTTTGTCAGGTAGATCATGTGGTTGACCTGCTATCTGAGTAATGTTAAGGGGATTGAAGAATTCTCCCATTGTGTTAGACAAACAATTATTATTTTCTATGAAAAGACAATGGATGTCCGAAACAGACTTAGATCCTAAATTCTTAAGGATCCTACGAGAAGCTAACCTGTTTAATCTCCTCCGATAAACCTTTTCAGGTTTAGGGATGAAATCAAGCAAGCCTACATAGTTCCTTCTTGTTGATTACCTTGGTAAGTTTAAAGACAGTGGATTTGCTAGATGGATCAAGTTTAATTTCAGAGAGTTATTTAGACTAAAAATCGATCAAAAAGATAAAGGTAAAAAACTAAGGTAAAGTCGTCCAGGAACAAAAAATTTGTACCCGGCAACGGTGCCAAAGATGTTTCCCATTGATGTGCACACAACAACAGAAATATTTTGAAGCTGCTTTGGGGAATGTGTAGCCTTGGGGGCAAGCAAAGAGTCAGGTGCTGTCACCTGATCCCGACTCCTCCGTTTAGGAAAACTCCTAACGAAGCCAAGGGGGGTAGACCTTAACAAAGAGTTACTAAGGCTTTTAAATGTTTTTAAGTGTTTTTTGATGGATTGGGATGGGTGTTTTTTAGGACTTTTTAAAGTGACTTGCAACAAAATTTATATCCAAGTAGATATTTGCAAAATAGATCACATCCACAATATGTGATGAAAACATTAAAGAGACATTCACAACATGATATGATAAAACAGATAACAACAACTTCCAGATAGATAATAAGCAAAAATAAAAGATTTGAACAATTGTTGCTTGTTGAAAGACCAGTGCCAATGGAGTCGATGTCTATGAAATGCTTGGAGTGCTTGTAGATGTTTTGCAAATGTACCTTGGTAAGTTTTATTGTAATTTTTTTGGATAAGGTAGATTATTATGGGAAAGGGGATCTCCAAGATATACCTTTCGGTAAAGGAGATATGTCTGGATTACAATATAAGTGGCTCCGTAGAAGGACATGTGGGTTGGGACGGAGTCTCTAGAGCGGTGTTCAACACTACACCAACAAGGATGTAGCCTAACTGTGCTCTTAAGGTCTCTTCCCAGTGGTTCTCGCGTCCCTAGGCAGAATTTTCCCACTTTCGATTGTAGCGATCAACGCCATATTTTCTTTAGTTTTATTGGGAGTTTATTTCATTGAAGGTTGAAGTGAAATTAAATGTGAGGAATTAACAAGCTACACTGCTTCTGGGTATCCCACTGGTGGGTAGAGCATACACAATGTAGAAAAATATGTTCGTTCCAATTTTATTAGATGATGGAAGCAAGAACCATTGACCCTCCGATCGAGAGCACTCTTGATCCGCCTTATGGAGAGATTCAAGAGATTTTATGAACAAGCTAAAATAAAATATAAACAACCTAAAGCAATAAAAGCTTTCCGAAAGAGAGTTCTCTTGATCCACTTTGCAGTGAGATTCAAGAGTCTTTATGTTCCTTTTATCAATTTTATATCAAAAGAAAAACTAAGAAAACAAACTTGAAATAAATTAAATTAAAGCTACAAATTTAGAGATCTAGCAACCTATCGAAGTAAAACTACTCTAACTTTAAAAGCTACAAACTTTAAGATCAAAAGTAAAGCTAATCTAACTTTCCTATTCTACTTGCAGGTATAAAGCAAATAAAGAACTCAAAGACAATACAAGCTTCCCCCAAATGGGATAAGTAGGGTGTGGAATCCTTTATCCCACTTGTTTTTTATTAATATTTTGTACAAAGAATGGTAGTAATCCCCTTGAATGCACAATGATAGAAGTGAGAATGAACAAGAGGGAGGAATAGAGTTTTGTGCCTTTAAGGTTTGCTCTTGCTCTTCTTTGGTTTTTCCTTAGCCTTTGGGCTTCTTTTGTTTGGCCTTGCTTCCTAGCTTTCTTGAAAGTAAGAGCTTTGAACAAAGATAGGTTAGTTGATTAGTATTGTTAGTTTATAAAACAAAAACACAACTACAAACTAGATCTTGCAAGAATGAAGGCTTTGAAAAAAACTAAGATCTAGAAGCAAGCAAGAATGATATAAAACTTTGAAAAATTTGAACTTTAAGCTACTTGCATGCAGGTGAGAGAAAGCACTTAAGGGACCGATGTGAATAGGCTAATAAGATAGAGAAAATTTAAACTTGGAACAAAGCCTAGTGCATGCACTTTAGCGAATAGGTTGGGAGGGTAAAGATTTGAAGCTTGAAACCTATGGCTAAGTGGATCCAATGCAACAAATATTTAACTCTTGAAAAAGAGATTCGCTATTGTAACCAACTAAAGGGAAAGAGATTTGAGTTTAAATTTTATTGGGTGAAAGAGAAAGGGGCCCAAACCCAAGCTTGAACAAAATGGATCACTTTGAAGAATCCCGTAAAACAAAACTCATTAGCCTTAAAAGGTAGAAAAGAGGGTTGGAAGCATCTGAACTCCAAGTCCTACTTTGCTTTTCTGACAACCTGCAATACTTCACCACTAAAATCAAACCATGATAAAATCCAGTATATTTCAATAAAAGAAATTTTAGAGAGCCTAAGTATAACTGACTACTTTTGGCTACTCCTTGACGTCAAATACAAAACATAGATAAACAAGTTGAAATTACAAATGTTTACCCTATGGATTAACAATAACCTTCTAAGCTAGGATTGATCAATGATATTGCAAAACAGAAGCAAAATATAGAGAGATGTCACCTCAGTTCAAGCACATGCCATGAGAATTTGCACCATTAGACCTCCAAAGTCTTCACTTTATTCCAAGCTTGATTGCCAAATAGCAATAAGCAACTAACAATTTTACAACAGAGGTTCCTTGCACAATTTTCCACTCTCAATGGTGGAGCAAGGACCTTATTTTATAGAGTTTACAAAAGGTAGGTCAAAAGCATGAAGAGGAGGGTGAAAGCTTGGAGTGGAATGCGCATGCCCCAATCCGTGGAGAGACTCACGCTTGATTGAAGCATTGAACAGAGCTTGGTTGGTGGTGATTGGTAGAGGTGGCAACCATCTCACAAGAGGGGCTCCCCTATGACATTGTAACTCACACCATTACCTTGGATTATTCTCCCACCACTCGTGATCTTGTATCCGCCCACGTGAGGAGGCCCACACTTATCCATCATTTTTAAACTATTCACTTATCCTATGTTTCATAAAACATGTGCTTTATTCCTCCTTGTAGTCGTACATCTTATTAGAAACCATGCGACCCCCTTTTCCAATGATTTTTTCATCATTTTTTTGACTTTTGTGATTGTTGTCTTTGGTGCATTTTGAGTTTTTTAGCATTAAAATGCCCAGTTGTCGCATCCTTAGCAAATAATGCCCTCGGAGACGACGTAATCGTCCGAAACCTCAAGAAAGTGGGCACTAGGGTAAAGAGAACGCTCTGAGCGTCAAAACGAGCCTCCCCACGCAAAAATACGCCTCCGGATGACACTTTTATTACACTTTGAAATTTTCCAATTAAACCATTAAAAAATGGTATAATTTACGGAAAAAAATATTTTTGTCAGAATGAAACGAAACTCCTAGGGGAACTAGTGCATGTCTGTACGACTCAATTTAGATGGCTATCATGTAAAAAATACTAGACACGAAGAATTTAATAACCTCCCTAGGTTCGACCACCATGGTAAATACTCCAGCTTTGGAGGTATGAGTGAAAAACTTAGGGATTATATGCCACTGAAGAGTAGCGCATAATTCCTCAGGAAAAAAAACGCTCTAGAGTATCCACCTGATAGAAAAATCTAATGTAATCCAAGTATTTTATAAAAGGACCATGCTTATACCAACTTTTTACAATTCCTCCAAGGGGGTATGAACATGCATTTTATTACAAAGGGGAAAAAATTGCCCTGAAAATGACTTCTGAACTTCTGAACTTTGAAGATGAACATGTATCATGTTCATGAAACTGGTGACTCACTAGAAGTTCAACTATTGTACAAAATAGTTGGTAACAATGAGCCGGTACAATATAACATGGATCGCTCACTCAAAAGGGGGTGCGCACTACATGAGAGATACACTAGGAGGGGTGTGCACTACATAGAGGTGGCCAAAATACAAGCATGCCACATAATATGACTAGGACACAACACTAGGAGCACATGGTGGGGCTAGGAGGCATTAATTTATTTCTCTAGCATCACCCCATGGCACAACAATATAGCACATGACTCAATGACATGTCCAAGTGTACAAATGATCAAATCCTGCCCCCCTCAGCTGAGAGAAGAATGCATCAAAACACATCTTGATGACTGTGTGGACCCCATTGAATGCTGCAAACTGATCTGGAAGGAGTGGGATACACCATAGATGACCTCAGAGCAGACCTCATGCCAAAAACTTACCTCAATTTCCCAAATTGAATTCCTTAATGACCCTTTTATTCCATTTTTATTTCACCTGAAAAAACACCAAACTTCCCACAACCCACTGTATGGTACCCGGGCACAAAATATGACTGTACCATCGTGTACGAAAGGGGGGTAATATGGTAATAACAAGTGGCTAGACCACCCCTTCCTCTGTATCTCCCTGGGCAACGAATTGCCTCCAATGCACTAGCTGGACATGCCACATCAGCATGGCCAAACTGGTCAATAGGTGAAAAATTGCTCAAATCATGTCTGGGAGTTCCTGAAACTGACAGATAAGTGTCTCAATGGATCCAGAAGACCCAAATCCACTAGAGATGATGACCCATACACCTCATGGTAACATGTAAGATCATGTGTAGCATCCACCATACCCGGACAAGTAAAAATATGATGATCTGGAAATAATAATAATCAATAAAAATTGCGTCAATCATCATTTGAAACCCGTGCCCATCATATGGAATCATCAAAAGGTATTGTTATCACACCATAGTAGCTGAGCTATTATATTTGTTGATAAGATATCTGCACTTTTCAGAGCTTTGCCTTTACACAGTTTCAGTGAGATCAGTCATGATGAGTGTTAGAATATATTAATTATATTCCTTGGAAGGTAATAATGTCTTTGTATTATGTTGGAAGTTATCCACAATCTTATGTAAAACAGTAATACATTTATCCCATATAGATCATGGTAAAGTATACTCTTGATATCCATCATTATATAAAGATATGTTATTATGGAGAATTATATTATCCCACATGCAATATGTGAGAGTAATTCCTCCACATCTCTTGGTATATAATAGGGTCAAGGGAGTCACATCACAAGTACTGAGATACAACAAGTGATAAAGTGGTATATGCTCATAGATAGTATTGACACATGGTTTTATGATCTTAAGCTCTGATATTGTATTGGGGTTATTTATAGTTGCTCTCTTGTAAGATGAAGGAGATTTCTGGAGATAATAGAAGACAACCTTCCTGTGGACGTAGCCCAATTGGGTGAACCACATATATATGGTGTACTATTTTCCTTATTATCTTTCTGTTCTTATTTATTGTGATATGTTATTGATTGCTAAGATAGATAAGCTAGTTTAGCTAGATCTTAAGTTCTGACATAGTATCAGAGCTGGTTGCTATGATCTAGCACCTTCTATAGCTTTCAATCAATAACTAGTATCATTTGGGAATTGTTTATTTTGTATATTTGCTTTCTATATTGTAGCCATTAGGCTTCTCTTTAGATCTGGGCATATTTCTGCAGTTTTTTTTCTAACCCTAAACTTGTTGTGTAGATTTTTGCAGAAATTTTTCAAGGGTTTCTTGAATGTTTTTTTGTAGATCTGTATGATTTTTGACTTCTCTTCAAGGAGACCTATCTTCCGGTTGACAGATCAACAGTTTTCGTCCAAGTTTGGTAGACTTTGTGTAGGTTTCCATCTTCTGCAGATTCGACATTGTTTTCGGCCTCAAACTTGACGTTTGCGCCTTTTCCTTCGTAGAACCCGCGGTTAACCGCGACTTTCCCTACTGCGAACTCGCGAGTATACTGCAAACCTGTGACTTTCAGTGATCAGACCCATGTGTGCTACAACATACTCGCGACTGTTCTCACTTCTAACTCGCGTTTATTTCAGTCTACTCGCTACCCTCCTGTGTAGAGACCCGCGAGTGCTTCGGCATAGTTGCGACTTTACTGCATAGAAACCCGCAAACACCCGTTCATAACCACAAATTTTGCCTTTACAAACCTGCGAAACCGTGGCTGGATCTTTTGTAAACCTGGGAGTAACTGCGACCTTTGCTATGCGGAACCCGCGAGTATCAGTTTTTATTCGCTAGTTTCCTGTTGGCAGACCCGTGAGTGACTTTTCTTGGAACTTTTCAAAAGGGCTATAAGTAAAAGTTTCTTTTCCTTTACTGTTTTTTACTGTGTTTCTACAAATCAGTACGGTAAAGTATATCGGTTTTCTATTATTCACTTTTTTTCTCTTGTCATTTCTAGCATTTGAGTTTCTTGTCAATATTTCTATCATTATGACTTCAGAAGTAGCTTTTGTTCTTGAACTTGTTGGTCCTAACTATCTTGCATGGAAAAGAAAAATAATTGATGTTCTCAAGAGTAAAAATCTATGGAGGATTGTTAATGGTGAAAACCAAAAACCTGTTGATGCTCAAGATTTGGATCTATGGGAAGATGAATGTGATCAAGAAAGAGGGCTCATTGGTCAAACGGTTTCAGATAGTTTTCAGGTAAGTATTGAGGCAGAAGACAGCCCGGTTGAGGTATGGAAAATTCTTGCTTCTTTATTTGATAAATCTGATGATGTTTCTGCTTATTACCTTGAAAAGAAGATTTATGAGTCAGATCCTACTAAATTTGAAAGAGTAGAATTATATCTTGCTGAAGTGAAAACTTTAAATGAAAAATTAAATAATTGTGGTAAAGATTACAAGAAAACAAACACTGCTCTTATAAATCTTGTAGAACAAAAATTGCTATCTTGTTTGATATGTTCATCCAAACTAGGAATATGGCTCTTGAATTGTATTCAAATACCACAAAACCTACTTTTGATGATTTTTGTAATGGATTGATAAATGAGCAAGAAAGGTTAATTGTTTCAGGACATATTAAGAATCCTAAGAAATTTTTTAATAATGTTAAAGGTTCTAATTCACACACTTCAAATCCTACTAATAAATCTAGTAATGATTCTAATGCACATCATGACAATGGTAAGAATAAGAAAGTGTATCGTCCTTGTAAACATTGTAGTAAAACTAACCATCCTGAAAAAATTGCTTTAAAGCGAAACGTTTAAAAGCTAAAGCTAAAAAGAAAGATTTCGATGAATCACAAGTAGCTTTGAGTGTTTCTGTTGTTTTGTCTAGTAGTTCTTTTTCTAATGTGGAATGGATAATGGATTCTGGTGTTTCTAAACATATGACTGGTAATGCTTCTTTATTTACATCTTATGACAATAATAAAAACACATCTCAGAAAGTATCTATAGGTGATGGTAAACAACTTTCCATAATTGGTTTTGGTACTGTTAATGTTGCTAATGGTCAATTGAAAGATGTTTTTAATGTGAACACATTCCCATCAACTTACTTTATATTTATCGTGCATGTCAAAAATGATATAAATTTGAAGCTTGGCCTGATAAATATGTGCTTAAAGATATCAATCAAAATTTCAAAGTAGTTTCTTCTGGTCCTGTTGATCATATTGTTGGTTTATATAAATTTACTGGTTTTAATTCAACTAAAAGACAACCTTCTTATTCCTATGTTGCTCATGCTGATGAACTAAGTAAATTATGGCATGAAAGATTGGATCATTTGAATTATGGTAAAATGCAAATGTTAACTAAAATGGTACTTGGCTTGCCTAATATTTCATCTACTAACGATGTTTGTGAAGGTTGTGTTCTTGGTAAACATCATAGAGAAATGTTTGATAAAGGTAAAGCTTGGCATGCTAAAGAATCTTTGCAATTAAATCATAGTGACATTTGTGGTCCTCTTGAAGTTCCTTCTATCTCTAATCCAGTTTATTTTCTTACTTTTATTGATGACTTTAGTAAAAAATCATGGGTTTATTTTTTGAAAAATAAAAGTGACACTTTTTCTAAATTTCAAATATTTAAATCCTTGGTTGAAAATGAATCTGGTAAAAGAATTAAGACTATAAGAACTGATAATGGGGGAGAATTTGTTAAGAAATAATTTGAAGTATTTTTATCTAAACATGGAATTCAACATCAAAATACTATTCCGTACACACCTCAACAAAGTGATGTTATTGAAAGGAAAAACAGAACTTTAGTTGAAATGGCTAGATGTATGCTTTATTCTAAAGGATTACATAAGAAATTTTGGGCCGAAGCCATAATTTGTGCTAACTTTATTTTAAATAGAGTTCTTACAAAAGTTGTTAAGCATGTTACCCCTGAGGAAAAATGGAATGGTAGAAAACCATATATTAGTAAATTTAAGGTGTTTGGTTGTGAATGTTGGGCTCATATTTCTGATAAAAAACGGAAAAAGTTAGAACCCAAGTCTCACAAGTGTATATTCATTGGTTATGCTGAGGATTCCAAGGCTTACAGGTTGTTTGATCCTTCTAATCAGAGTGTCATAATTCGTGGAGATGTTCAATTTAGTGAAGTATCTCCTCCACCTGATTCTGTAGAACCTCATGTTACCCTGAATATTCCATTGTCTCCTGTTACTCCTTTCAATACTGTGCCTGTCGTTGATCTTAGTTCCTCCTCTTCTTCAAGTGTTCTGCCTGAAAGTCTCGAAGCTCTTAAAGTGAATTTTGTTCCTTCTACCCTTCCTATTTGGGCTAGGAAAACTCTTGAATCTGCAGGTAGTGATGTTGGTAACCCTTCCGATACTCGTAGAAATAGATCTAACTTTGCTCTTATGACCAAAGTTTTGGCCACAGATGATCCTACTTCTTATGCTCAAGCTAAGGGTAAGCCTCATTGGGAACAAACTATGTTTGCTGAGTATGATTCTCTTATGAAGAATAAGACTTGGTCTCTTGTTCCTCTTCCTTCGGGAAAGAATTTAGTTGGTTGTAAATGGATTTATAAAACTAAGTTTATTGCAGAAGGATAGATTGAAAAATATAAAGCTAGATTAGTTGCAAAAGGTTTTAATCAACTTGAAGGTATTGATTATGATAAAACTTTTGCTCCTGTTGCTAAAATTAATACAATAAGAACCATCTTATCTCTTGCTTCATATTATAGATGGGAAATACACCAAATGGATGTTAAAAGTGTTTTTTTAAATGGTAATCTTAATGAAGACATTTATATGCAACAACCTCCTGGTTTTATTAATGCTGAATCATCAAGTTTGGTATGCAAATTACACAAGTCCTTATATGGTCTCAAACAAGCACCTAGGGCTTGGTATGAAAAAATTGATACTTATTTCTTGAATAATGGTTTTAAGCGTTGTATATCTGATCATAATTTGTATGTTAAGAACTTTGGTGATCATATCCTCATTATTGTGTTATATGTGGATGATCTTATTAGAAATGGTAGCCAACTTGTTTTAATTCAAAATATGAAAAGTGATCTTCAAAAGCATTTTGAAATGACCGATCTCGGTATATTGCACTATTTCTTGGGTCTTCAAATTTGGCATATGGAAGATGGTATTTTTCTCTCTAAGTCAAAGTATGCTACAGATTTATTGGCTCGTTTCCATATGAGTGATTGTAAACCTATTCCTACGCCTTTTCAGTCCGGTGTAAAATTAATTGTTGAGTGTACTACTCCTCTTGTTGATGCTACTCTTTATCTTCAGCTCGTGGGCAATTTGATATATTTAACTCACAACAGACCAGATCTCTCTTTTGCTGTCAGTATGGTTTCACGGTTCATGCATCAACCTCATGAAAGTCATTGGAAAGTAGCAACAATAATTCTAATATATTTACAGGGGACATTGCACTATGGTATTTTTTATTCGAGTGGTGCTACAGTTTCACTTTCTGGATATATAGATTCTGATTGGGAAAGTGACAGTTTTGATCGACAGTCAACTACTGGTTATATATTTCAACTTGGTTTAGGTCCGATTTCTTGGTCCAACAAGAAGGTGAAGACTCTTTCTTTATCGTCATGTGAAGGAGAGTATAGAGCGGCCAAAGAAGCATCTAAAGAAGCAGTTTGGTTACGGCATGTTCTCACTGAGCTTGGTCTGGTTTCGAAATCGTCCACTATGTTGAAATGTGATAATTAGGGTGCAATACTATTTGTTTATAATCCGGTATATCACTCCAAGACAAAGCATCTTGACCTCGATGCTCATTACATTCGAGGTCTCGTCATAGATGGTATTCTTTTTCTTGAGTATTGTCCTATCGAGCAGCAGGAAGTCGATATATTCACCAAATCCTTAACAACAACGAGGCATGTGCATCTTTGTTCTTTATTTGGGATGAGGGAAGTTGTCATCAAGGGGGAGCAGTAATGACTCCTTCCTTACTTAGTGTTAGTGTGGGATTTTCTCCCAGCCATTATTAAGGGGGGGTGTTGGAATATATTAATTATATTCCTTGTAAGGTAATAATGTATTCATATTATGTCGGAAGTTATCCACAATCTTATGTAAAATAGTAATACATTTATCCCATATACATCATGGTAAAGTATACTCTTGATATCCATCATTATATAAAGAGATGTTATTATGGAGAATTATATTATCCCACATGCAATATGTGAGAGTAATTCCTCCACATCTCTTGGTATATAATAGGGTCAAGGGAGTCACATCACAAGTACTAAGATACAACAAGTGATAAAGTGGTATATACTCATAGATAGTATTGAAACATGGTTTTGTGATATCAAGATCTGCTTTTGTATTGGGGTTATTTATAGTTTCTCTCTTGTAAGATTGAAGGATATTTCTGGAGATAATAGAAGACAACCTTCCCGTGGACGTATCCCAATTGAGTGAACCACGTATATCTGGTGTACTCTTTTCCTTGTTCTCTTTCCGTTTTTATTTACTGTGATATGTTATTGATTGTTAACATAGGCAAGGTAGTTTAGCTAGATCTTAAGTTCTGACAATGAGCAGCATCATTTACGATCACTTGCACATCAGAGCATATTATATCAGACAATGTGTAGACCTTGTGCCAAGGCTGAGCCTTGAGAGCTCAGATTTGATGACCAATATGACCTTTTGTTCCATACAGATTCAGTTCAGTGCCCAGAGTTCTAGTTGTTATTATTGCAACAGTGTTTCATTTGTTCTAAATAATGATTATTGATATGCAGTGATATGACCATTAGACTTGTGATTGTTAGCATTAATCATCATCTTGTTGTTTTAGTCATCTTCATAGCATTAAATTAGTATATAACTCATGATGTGGGAGTATTATTTAATAAATGAAACGAACTATCTTGGTTGGATTTAAATAATGAATTGTATGTATTACGTGCACTTAAAGGTTTACTGACTATACTCATTGGTTTCACTACCCTCCTATGAGCATGGAATAGGTCTTTCTTGTCATTTATGTTTGCTAGTTTAGGAACCACATTCACTTGACTCCATCCATCCATGACTTCCCTTGTTTCGGCTTTCACCTTGACTTTCCTTATTGACTTTTGATATGGAGGAATTTCCTGCTTCTACCTCTGTGTTGGATAGCATCCACATTTGTTTTGTGTCTTGGCTTTGAGTTGGTGAGAGAACTTGCCTTTGGTGAGTTGGATTTTATGCCTTTATCACTCTAGTCAGTTGCCCCGATGTGTGGTTTAGATTTGTGTAATTCCCCCTAGTCACATGAGGTGTTGTTGGCTAAAACCTGAAGCACATGTACTACTTGTATGGAAATTACTGAAAATATTTTATGAAAGCCCATGTAAATAAATGAAATATAAAACTGTGATTTTTTATCACAATGGAAAAGAGCTAAAGCAATGAAATGCTAAAGTACCCCATGAAGGGTCCAAATAAAAAGGTCTAAAAAGCAATGGCTAAATGTATGCGAAATCTAAAGATTGCTGACCTCAAATGTTATAAATGAAATGCCAAATAAAAAGTAGTGGTTAAATGTATGCCAAATCTAAAGACTGCTGGCCATGGAAATGAAATGAATGATCCTAATGAACTTGGATCAACTTGATGTAGACATGATGCCAAGGTTGAATAAGCACTCTCTAAACAACTTATCCATTTGTGAGGCACTGCCATTCCCTTTATTTATCTTGTCCATCACAGTGTGTAGCTCCCCTCTCCCCTGTGCAAAGTATCACTTAGTTAAGTTGGTCAAGTCATCCCTTCTACCTAGCCTTGTCCTTAGCCTTCACCATATGCTAACAGTTAGGCCATGTCCATTGGATGAAGTAGGTCTTTAAAGCTTTAGTGCAAGTAAGTTATAAATAACATTGAATATCTATGTATTAACTTCCATTTGATTGATGTTTATACTTTAAGTTAAGTTGTGAATATGGTTAAAGGAACATGTCTTAGTCATTTTTTATAATCTAGTTTTTGGTTGTATTTTGACCTAGTCAAACATAGTTTGACCATGGTCATTCTTGGGGATTCGTGATGAGATGGACCACTTATGATTTTTGATGTTGATATATGGTCCCACATGCACCTATTGATGATTCCATATGGTTGACATATGCTCCAGATGATGATTGATGCAGTTGGTCACTTTTATTATTATTCCCAGATCATCATATTTTACACTGTCCGAGTATGGTGGACCCTACAGATGACCCCACAGGTTATCATGAGGTGTATGAGTACTCATCTTTAGTGGATTTGGGTCTTCTGGATGCATTGAGACACTTACCTTTCAGTTCTGGGCACTCTATGGCATGATATTAGCATTTTTCCACCTGTTGACCAGTTTGGGCATGCTGATGTGTCCTGTCCAGCAGAAGCATTGGAGGCAAGTCATTTGCTAGGGCGGTACAGAGGAAGGGGGTGGTCCATCAACTTGTTTTTACCATATTACCCCCTGTTGGAATATTCACTCCATCATTTTGTATTTTTCATACTGCATGCAAAACTGCATGCATCCAGTCATCATCATGGTGGTATCCCCAGCACCTAGAGCTTGCTTCTAGCTCTCCATAGCCTATATTTTCCTGCATGCAAATATTCATGCTTTGCATGCCACTACATGCATCCAGTCATCATCATGGTGGTCTCCCAGCACCTAGAGCTTGCTTTTAGCTCTCCAGAGCCTGTCTACATCCCCCAATTGGCCTCCTACCTACCTAATGCGCCCTCCTTGACTTCTCTGCATGGCAAGTGAGCCTTTCCCACCTAGCACAACCATTTTGGGCACCTTTGCTCACCTACCACCAGTTATCACTTAGTTAGGGCGCCTTATCTCACCTACCGGGAGTTATCAATTAGTTAGTGCATTGATTGAGTAGTTCTTCCACTGATTGCTCATGCTGATTGCTTGTAGCTTCTAGTTACCTAGTTCTGGAGTTCCACTTGACTATTTGAAAGCCTCATGCACCCTCCTTGAAGTCTCCATTCCTTGATTTATGCCTAGATGGTTCTGTTAGATTCAGTTAGACACACTTGATTGACTATTACCATTTATGACTGATATTATTGAATGGATGATGTCTCCATTGTTATCCAAGCTAGACTTTGAGTTAGCCAGCTTCATGCACCCACCTTGGAGTCTCCATTCCTTGATTTATGGCTAGATGGTTCTGTTAGACTCAGTTGGTCACACTTGACTGACTCTTACCATTTATGACTGATACTACCGACTGGATGATGTCTCTATAGTTATTCATGCTAGAATTTGAGCTTAGATTCGAATTCCCTACTTGACTAATTCGAATCCTATATGATGCCTCATCATTGATTATTGTAACACATTCTTTACATTCATTATTCATTGTATGATATTGACATTGTCCATTATTTTGTGTTTATGAGTGATTATTGAATGCATGCTTATTCTTCTTTGCAAATAATATTGAGAGTTAGATTGCGAGTTGTTATAGTTGCTAGATCCCTGCATATTATCACATGGTATCAGAGCAGTCAGCAGCTATTCGAATTGTAGCCATTGAAGCAGTTGCATCAGCAACAGTTGCAACATTTCTTTGAGCATCTATATTTCACTTGTGCACCAAAAGCCTCTGAGTTTCCACAGCAAATCCTGGTGCTATTACTTGAATTCATTGGAGAAATCGAGTGAGGTCTATCTAGGTGTGAAGGACGTAGTCTATGTGCCAAGTGTCCTTAAGGTAGTGTTCAGTCGAAGTGTAGCATTCTCCATTAACAAAAATTCTCTTGTTTTGCAGGTTTATTCACCCGTTCGGAATCTTCTTCAACTATTCGAATTTCTCTTCTTTAGATGGATCTAAAGCTCACATATTCCAACTATGTTGAATGGAAAGACAATATGACTCTCTTCATGAGATCCAAGAGCTTCACCCAAATACTCAATGGAACGATGGTAGAACCTCTCAGTGCAGTTGAAAATTCCAAGTACTTGGACAGGCTTGATGAAGCAATTGGCCTCCTCCTTCTCTCAATTTCTGAATATCTTCACTTCCATGTCATCAATCTTACATCTCCTAAAGAGGTTTGGGACAAGATCGAATCTCTTTTTGGACCAAAAGATGATGTGCAAGGACACAAATTGGAGAATGAGCTCATAGGTTTGAGTCCCGACAGCTTCAAATCTATCAATGCCTTCCTCACCAAGTTCAAAATCTTGATATCACAGTTGAAAAGATATGAGATAGTGAAAGAAGACAAGCAAATTATACTTTCCATTCTCTCAAAGTTGGGGGAAAACTTCTCAGTTTTTGTCTCTACTTTCCAATCAGCTAGGTTGTCCATTCCAAGATGGAAGTTTCCCTCGTTTGATGATTTCATCCAATCTCTTACTCAAGAGGAAGAGAATTTGATCTCTATGGGAATGATCAAACCCAAATTGGATTCATCTCTTACAATTGCAGAGAGAGTGAATGGTAAAGGCAAGCAAAATATTTTTTACAAGAGATCGAATGACACAAGGCCTACAGATAATACATACCAGTCAGATGGGGCTTCGAACTCAAGGAAGACCAAGCATTCTCAGAAGGGAAAGACCAAGTGCACCTATTGTCTTAGAGGTTTTCATCCTGAGAGTTATTGCATGAGGAAGACTATAGATTTGATGGATCAGTTACTTGAGAAGAACAATCTTCCTGTACCAACATGTGCAAGAAAGAAAGATCCTGATACTGAATATTCTAGATCCGAAGGCGAAGAAAGATGTAATGCTCTCATAGCAAGTGCATCAACTGATTCTTCTTTCATCATAGATTCAGGAGCATCATGCCACATGGCTTCCTCCAAAGATATATTATCTAGTTTCGAAAGCTCTAATCATCCTTCCGTTAGTTTGGGAAATGATTCAGAAGTCTCCTCTCAGGAGATTGGAAGAATTGATCTTGATCATGGTCACTTTTCTGATGTTCTTTATGTTCCTTCTCTTACACCAAATGTCCTTTCAGTGTATCAAATGACTCATACTGGAGAGCCCAAAAAAGTGATCTTTACTCCATATGAAGTCGAGGTACAACACATGGTTTCAGGGAAAATCATTGCAAAAGGAGTTGCAAATCATGTGACAAGACTCTATGAGTTTTCACACTTCTTGCCTCTCTCAAAGGAGTCTGCTCTTCACTCTCATACTCATGAAGAGAGTAGACTATTGTTGGCGTATATAATTGAGCTAAAGGTTTCTAGTGTATACCCAGGTACTTCGCAGTTCAAGGAATCAACAAAACCCTTATTCACCGACCCTTTCGGCAACAGACTGCGAGCAGTCTGAGGTCTCACCCGAGGCAAAGCTGAGGGGGTGGTTGCAGAATCAAGTTTCCACAACCTGGTGATGCGAGTGTTTATAGCAACTGACAAACAACGCGATAAGGGGCCCTTACTTCGGATAAAGGACTGTGCGAAGTCTCTACTTCACGGTGGACACTTCGCCAGACTGTGGTGCCGCGCAATGTTAGAATCACTCTGCGTTACGACGGTAAGATATTTAGCAGATTATCTCGCATCACTCAATATAGGTCGGCGCATCACCTAGATCGAGCAACTATTTCAGGACTTGATCAACCCTACTCAATCCTTATTTGACAATCTCAATCCATTCATCAACACTTAACTACTATATTTAAGGTGCTTTACTTGGACAAACTACACAGTACTACGTGTTCCAATATTATTCTCAGATCCAGTGTTTAACTATGTGATTATCCATAGGTTCACACATTCAAAGGCTTAGACGAACTGAATAATTAACATTCATCCACTCAGGCATTACTTAACATATTATTCCCATCATTTCCTGCGGCGAATACATATAAAAGCAATCACATAACAGATAACAGCGACATCAAACATCCATAGTAAGCAAATGAATGAACACATCACACAACCAGTCACACTACACAGTATTTAACATGGTTCACCCCCCGGATGGAGGCTACGTCCACAAGAACGGTTGTTAATATTGATCTTTTTGGGAAGGGTACAATCGTTCTTAGTCTGCGCACCCAGCTGCAGACTCTCTTCTCTCTCAGATAGGTCTCTGCGCACTCAGCTGCAGAGCCTTTACAATGGCTTTCAAGCTTAAGATTCTATAATAATCAATATCAATCAAAATGAAGAGCTAACCCTTTCCCATACAAAATTGTGCCTTATTTATAGATCATGCCCGTAGTTCATTTCTTTACAATCCGCAGGCCAAAAACCCTTAGGTTTACAAAACAGTTACAGTTTCGAGCTCATCAAGCTAGCTGGCGCCTGGTAGTGAATCTTCCATCGTGGCCTGCTCTTCACGTGTGCCCACATCGCTATCGGCCTTCCTATCGCATGCGTGCCAACATGTCACTTTCGCTAAGCCGTTCTTCTCCTAATGGCCTCGTGCGATTGGTTCAGGTAGTGGTATCTTTTGCTTGTGTGACCAGTCGCTTTCTTCCCGATCCACTCCTGCCCATCGCTTGGAATTCCTGGAGCATTTTTACCAAAAATAGACCGCCGATGGTCTATCCAGAACATGTGCCATCTTCCCCGTCCAACACTTTGCTCTGCTGGATCCCTGTAGACTAGACACTTCGCGGCACTGCATCCTCGCAGCACCGAGCTTCGCAGTTCTTCCGACACTGCGCTGTGCACAACTTTGCAGCATCCCCAAAACTTATACAAAAAAGTATTTATGCTGAACTGCGCTCAGATTCGCAATTCCAAAATTCCTTGTTCAAAATTGTCCCATGGGCCAGGCCCAACAGGCCCCTAACATTTACATGTGGCTCGCCCCCGAGCCACCTGCAACTTTTCCAAGCTGTTCCTCCAACTGCGGAGCTAACTTCGCAGTGAGCTCATTCTATGTGCCGAATAGCTTGTCGACCACTTGTTTTGTGTCCTGCTCGACTTATCGGACTGTTTCCATTATATCAAGTGTAATTTCGTCATCGATCTGGCCTTCCACCCGCACTTGATTCTCACGCAGCTCTTTTAACTTATCCTCGATCTATTTTGAGATCATGCTGGCATCCTCCAGCAAAGATTGTGACTTATCGCCCAGTTCACTTTCTTTTTCCCGCAACGCATGTACTTCCTTTTTCAGTGCGTTGATTTCTCGGTACTTTGGTAGCCTGTCTCTTTGTAGAAGAGATTTTACCTATGTATCCAGCTGCTCTAGTGTAGCCTGCTTCTGCTTTACAGCATCCTTCACCTCTTGCAATGCTGGGTCTTCTTCGAGGGAAGTGAATGCCATCGATGCTGCTTCCAACAAACCTTGGCACTTAGCCACTTCCGCTGCAATGTTCTCTGCGGCGGTCTTTACCTCCTTTGCTCTCAACTGCTGCTGATTTGGTGGGGTTTGTGGGTTAATTTTCTCCTTCAAGGAAGCAATATTAGCCTCATAGAGAAGCTCCATGTCCTGCTTCTCTATCTTCAGATTGGTAACTAGCTTGCCAATTTTAACAACAGTATCCGCTGGTTCCGTTTGTACTTCGAGCTCGTCTATGTTGTCGACGACCGCAGTGATCGTGGATTCGAGTCTTAACCGACGATCATGTGCGTCTTGTATCTCCATAGTTCTCCGGGAGCTATCATCCTCCAATTGCCTATTAGCTGCTTGCAGCTCAGCCTGTCCTTTGAGCGCATCAATGGTTCTTTCATGCATTTCCTCCACACACTGCAGGTGTAAGAAGTGTAAGCCTAGCAGTGGTATTTATGCCAAGTCGAGCTCCACACGCTCGAAACCCTTTGTGTCCAACACCATTTGATCTGGCATGGGTAAAGTGACAGTGCCCGTATCCAGATGAACGATATGTGACTTTGCAGGGATGGTCATGGTCAACTGCGGCTGCTGCGAAGTCCCTCCTGACTTCCCTTCTGACTCTGAGTCACGCGGGGGGGGGGGGGGTAATCTTTTGTGCACTTCGTCAATCTTGAGGGTAATCCCCTCCAACGCGACCAGATTCTTCTGCAGGGTATCCTGTATTTCTTTATCTTTTTTCTCCTTGTCATTCATGAGGTCCTCAAGCTGCTCTGTGAACTTGACCCGATCATTTCATAATCGTCTTGCTTGAGTACTGTATCCATCGTGCCTTTATCAACTTTCTGCTTCTTGCGTGCTCCCTTTTTCTGGCCGAGGATCTATGGCTCCTTCCTTTTTCCTGGCTCCTTTTCTTCTACTATCGGGCACGGACGTGGGATGGGTTCGTCCTCCTCCGAATCATTGGGGGCATCAACAACCTATACGCGGAACTCAGCAGGCCATTCCTTCATTATTTGGTCAATGTCCTCTTCATACATGTGGTAGCTTCCTGCGTACCACTCCGCCTTCTTCGTCTGATCTTTTGGTGAAATATGGATACTGCGCATGTCAGCATAAAAATCAATGATGGGTGAAAACGTGAAGGTGGGAAACAATTCCGTGGCAATTGGCTTTTTTTTGTTCTAATTTCTGTTTTCTCGCCCGAGACAAAAGTCAACATATTTTCTCGGGTGAGAGTTGTTATATTTCTTGGGCGAGAGATTAACCATGGTTAAACATCTCTCGCCCGAGAGTTATTCCATAGTTATATAATTGTTCGCCCGAGAGTTATTCCGTAGTTAGATATGTTCTCGTTCGAGAGTATAACCATATTTGTATATTAAACTCTCAGACAGGTTTCTCTGTCGAGAGTTTAGATTCCCTTTAAACTCTCAAACGAGAAATGTTTAACTATATAAGTGAAAACAAACCTTTCCCACGCTGCTTGTCGTTGTTCGCCTGTCGCTGCTTTTCACCCGTCGTTGCTTGTGGTAAGCCTGCTGCTTGGCTGAGAGAGCAACAAGGTGGTTATAGAGCCTGGCCTCGTTCAAATCGAAGGGAGGGCCATGACAACGAAGGGAGGGCCACTGCAACGAAGGGGAACGACCACAGACACGAAGGGAAGTCAAAGGAACCACTTGCATAGGTAATTTCTAAATCATTTCTTTGCATACTTGCATCATGGTAATTTTGGAAAATTACAGTAGGTAATTTCTGAATTTTATAGTAGGAAATTTATAGGGCGGTTCCAAACCCTCCTAACCCTAGTTAGTGGCTAGATTCAATTTGTTGGTTCTTCCTCTAGTAAACCAGCTACGAGACCTACTATATTCAATTTGTTGGTTCTTCCTTTTTATTTGGTCATAGGTGATGTACCGCCTTCCTATGGCATGCAGTTATCTTGACACTAGGGAACCTCTATGGAGGGAGTATCCAATTCGACCTATAATATGCCACTATCTTGGTCTTCGAGTGGGAACTTCTAGATTATACAGGTAACCTAAAATTACTTTTTTCATTAGTGTTCCAAAAAAATCCCACTAAGTTTCGTGCCTATACCTATGATGAATTGGGAACCTACTCCTTAGTCACCAACCGTCTTCTCAAATCCAAACATGAATGCATATTGTGGCAGAAGAGCTGCCCCTTGAATCCTCAGGGTTGTGGAGTTTTTTTTTATGGGATTGTAATAGTGCATGGAGAAAATATATACAGTCGAAGATTTATTTTGTATTTTTTATTACACAAATAAATGAAAATTAGTATATTGTATTCATATATTGAATACAATGGTTGTTGGGTGCCAATTTTTAGGTATAAAATTTATGCTCATTGTAATATGGGATATTGAGAGAAAGCTTGGTCAGATAAAAATCCTTTTAGTTTCCAGGATATAATTCACTCATGCTATGCTTTTGAAAATTCTTGTGATGTACACAATGTTGCAAGAGAGAGAAAATAAAAAACTGAAAGCATCTAGATGGTGGGGTTAAATAACACACAGGTTTTTTGTGTTGTTTGCAAATTTCCTGATAGCTATACACAGGTGTGAAGGAAAACCATCTTTTTGGATATTTGAGTTGCTTTAATAATTCATGTAAATGTTGCCACCATTAATTTCTTTATTGATATTCTATGGTTGTCACCTCAGGTATCCCCAAAGCTAGTCTGGAGTATCCTGAACTTTTCATTACCTCTAGTATGTTGTTCTTGCAATGAATGACCTATTGATAACTATTGAGCTAGTAGTTTAGTCCCAAATATCCTCTCATCTACCTTCATACAACAGATGTTGTAGAGAGATTCCTAATTTAGTCCAAAGGTTTCAAAGGTTTCAAGCACTGCATGAAGAATCGATTTGTATCATGGTAAACTTTGGTTCTTCCTTGCTATATCTTTCATCTTCTTACCGTGTTTAATAATTGTCAACTTTTTTCAAATGGTTGATATGTAGCACTTGTTAGGCATGAGTTTACACTGTCAATTGTTAGAACTTACCATTAATATTTTGGTTGGTAAATGAAAACAATTTGCAAAATGTCTTAGGCCTCTCATGATGGGTTTTATCTTGGCACTTTTCCATAATCGAACTAATGCATTGTTGTATGAGCATTCTGCTCCTATGGGTGTGGATAAACACCTAATTGGTTTGAAAAATGTTCCCAAAGGTAAGAGTAAAGAGGCTTGTACTTGAATGTTTCTCAACTCATTCACATTAAAAATTTAAGGCAGATTCGTGCCTATACCTATGATGAATTGGGAACCTACTACTTAGTCACCAACCCTCTTCTCAAATCCAAACATGAATGCATATTGTGGCAGAAGAGCTGCCCCTTGAATCCTTAGGGTTGTGGAGTTTTTTTACTAGCATACATTTGCCAAGATTAATAGTGATGTTTTCCATTTTTTCTACTAGTGAGTTACATGAACGTCGAAAATGAATAATGTCTATCATTTCAAAGTGGGTGAAGAAACCTTGTATTCTTTATAACATTCTAAACATAATTGGTTTTTTCATGAGGTTGTCCTTATCATCTTGTTCTATTATTACAACTGAGTTTCCCACCACTTTGACTTATATGTTTGATTGTTCATCATTATACCAAGTCCCCATACTAAAGTTTCTTCTTACTTTCCTTCAAATCCTGATATCACCCTCATGCACCTACCATCCTTGTTAGTTATCAAAATTTAATCCAATTCTAATATAAATATAAAAATAAAAATATTTAAAAACTATTATTTATATTACCAACCACATCTTACTAGTGTTCGACTTCTTTGCACTCCATCAACACTCTTCTTCAGTTAAATCAAGTTTTCCATTCACTTTCTCCTTGAATATTGACCACAATTCATCATTTTTAAGATGTTTTTAGTTACAAAACCCTGGCTATCATCTCCTTTAATGCCTTGTTCATTCTGCTCTGTTGTATCAATTTTTACTACAATCCCCTACATTTTTTACAACCCCACTCCCTGCAACCATATATCATATTATCCAAGGTCGGCCAATATTTTTAGCTGGGGATAGAGTGATGTTCACATCAAAAGTGAGATAAGTATAATGGGTTAATGCAAATGGATTAATGTAGATGTGAATGATGACAAATTAATAAGGGAGTTAAAGACAGGAGTCAGATGAGGGAAGATAATGCACACATTTATATTTCTTATTTTCCTTGCACTATATAGGTATTTTATTTTGACCAGAAAGGACTCTTAGCTCACCAAGTACTAATATTTTAAAATGTTAATTCTCTTGGATATCATATATCAATTTCATATCTTAAAATGACTTAGCACTGCTTTGTAGGATTTTATACAATAGGTATGGCATTGATAGTCAATGCTACATTTTAAACCCAAAATGTTGTCATAGTTGCTCCATTCCATACTTTATAGGGAGGTGTATGGAAAAGAATATTAGATGATACATGTAGTAGCACTCAGGTTACTATGATTCAAAAAAATATTCATAAATTATGAAGTTGTTTGGTAGTGAAATTGAAACTAATAGCCTGCACCAAGTGGAAGGTTCATTTAGAAAAAATAAGAGAATGTATCAAGCTCTTGATTGTCAATCATCAAAGAATGACATAGAATCAACTTCCCAAAGTATTTCCCATAGTGAAATATATTATGGCCATATTATCTCACTCTCACGTCAAACCATAGAAAAATATGATTCATACTGAAGGTTGGATTGAGGTGGAGAGAAACATAGATAGTACCATGTTTCTAATGGTCCAATAGAAATGAGTAAGCCTTAGAAAGCTTCAACATCAAAAGGACACAACTTCCCAAGCTACCCAAAACACCAAGAAATGAATGTCTCCTACATTCTTTTCAATTAATATTTTGAAGAGTTTATTAAAAATATAAGCAAATTGGATGCACAATTTAATATTGTATCCAATGATTATCCACATGAATAATTTTTAGCAAACCTATAGGGAGATAAATTGAAAATACATGAAAATGTATGTTTCTAATCTCCCTCTAAATTTTTAATTTAAAATTTATGTAACAGAATTTAATGCATAACCAAGAGATGAGGTAGATAAGAGAGTTTTTTTTTCAAGGAGGTGGTAACAAAAGATATCATTACAATAGTTAAGCACAATAAAACATAATTCAACAAACATAGAATTGCAAGAAACTGAAATATTTTGATACACAACAATTACCGCATATGCAAACATTATTGAAATTGTTAGATTGACCCATAAGGTCATTTTATACATCATGAAGATGTAATTAACTCCCTTGAAGTGAGGAAGGTGACATCCATAGAGATTGATGATGGTGCATAACAAACTCATTTTTTATTTTTAGTGCACCATCCAATTGCTTTGGTATAACTACTCAACTAGTTTAATTGATGAGTAGTCCCACATAGATGATAATGTTCACAAGTGCCTTGGGTGAGACTTTACCTTTCTTAGGAATATATTGAAAACACTAATACTCGTGGACATTATTGATGGCCCACACACTGAATCTTAGGGTCTAGTGTTTAGTTCCAACACTAAACTAAGGTAAGGGAACTCAAAGGAAGGTGGTCCAACACGACCAAGGGATGGTAGAGAGATATCTATGTCATGGAGCACACATGGATACGACACATAATTGGGCCACACCATGACATTTCTTATGGGTAGGCATATGTGAGTACTAATGAACCAAATTTATATGCTACAAGTGGTATAAATCTAAAGTACATTCTCATAAAAAATTGAATGCATATTTGGTTAGCAACTAGTTGTAATATCATAATATAGTGTCCATGACACCTACAAAGAGACTAGATTTCATGGGACAACAACAAAAGCAAATGAATCACATACACAACATTTTGTATTTCATTAAAGAGTCAACTAAACATTTATACAATTGGTTGTAATATTTCAAGAATTGGATTTTTGCACCCCACCCCCTAACCAAGAAAACCTTTGATCCATAATAACAAACAAAATATCTTTCTATCGGAATCCTAGGTTACCATTGGAGACAGCACTTCATTGCCTATATGAGACACTTACCGTTACGCCTTTCTCTAGCCTCATTTTTCCCACTTTTTTTCCACCATCACCCTCTATGCGATTCTAGGGGGACGATGGTCAGTCTATGCAATATAACACTTTTGATTATAGAAGATTTCTAAGAGATTAGTTGTTTGAAAGTCATTTCCATATTTCTTTTTCTTGCATTTTGTAGTTTGCTTTAGTAGCTTAGTCAACCTCTACTAGAATAAGACATCAAAGATCAAGATCTAACAGGGGAGATATGATCTTGTGGTCCAATTCTAAGCTAATCATGTGGTGTTAGTTTACCTCGTTGTTTGATTTGGTATTATTACGTTTTGAAGTGTGCTTGCTAGCATTAATTTAGGCTAGAATAGGTTCTAATGTTGCATTTCATGTGCCTAGATCTCTAAGTTTATGATTAACCTAGTTGATTTCTCATTTTGTCTTAACAAGGACACATGGATCGTCCAGAGACATCTATCATCAGTGCTAGACGAAGACATGTGATGCAGTCATGTATATTCGATTGTTAATCTGAAATATATTTTTCTTGTTTGACACGTTTTGACATGTTTATTAATTTGTGGAAAAATCTTATGAGGCATAGGTTCACAGCTTCAGGGTGAAGCAATATTGACTTCTATGCAACAACACTCCGTGAGGTCATCGTCAGGTAAATTCAATTGTTATTCAATTTATGCTCAAGTGTATATAATCATAAATATATTTTTACACAACTTTCTAAGATCTTGTTGTGCACAGGTGGTGTCTCTCACAATGACAGACGTCTGTCTGAGGGGTCTACAGGTGCCGGTGGACAATCTCAAAGGACACGCTTAGTGTCTCATACGCCACTTCCAGGTAGAGATTGTTTACATACATTCTGACTAGAATTCTTGTTTGACATCTTTATTAATCTGTGGAAAATTCTTATCAGGTACAGGTTCATAGCTTCAGGGTGAAGCAATATTGACTTCTATGCAACAACACTCCGTGAGGTCATCGTCAGGTAAATTCAATTGTTATTCAATTTATGCTGAAGTCTATATAATCATAAATATTTTTTTACACAACTTTCTAAGATCTTGTTGTGCACAGGTGGTGTCTCTCGCAATGACAGACGTCTGTCTGAGGGGTCTACAGCAGCCGATGGACAAAATCAAAGGACACCCTTAGTGTCTCATACGCCACCGCCAAGTAGAGATTGTTTACATACATTTTGACTAGAATTCTTGTTTGACATGTTTATTAATCTGTGGAAAATTATTATCAGGCACAGGTTCACAGCTTCAGGGTGAAGCAATCTTGGCTAGTATGCAGCTTCACTCCCTGAGGTCATCGTTAGGTAAATTCAATTGTCATTCAATTCACGCTCAAGTCTATATAAACATAAAACTTCTTTTACACAGATCTTTCTAAGATCTTGTTGTGCATAGGTGGTGGCTCTCAAAATGACAGACATCTGTCTGAGGGTGGGTCTACAGGGGCCGTTGGACAACCACAGATGGCACCCTTAGTGTCTCATACGCCACCACTAGGTAGAGATTGTTTACATACATTCTGACTAGAATTCTTGTTTGACATGTTTATTAATCTATGGAAAATTCTTATCAGGCATAGGTTCACAGCTTCAGGGTGAAGCAATCTTGGCTAGTATGCAGCTTCACTCCCTGAGGTCATCGTCAGGTAAATTCAATTGTCATTCAATTCACACTCAAGTCTATATAAACATAAAAATTCTTTTACACAGATCTTTCTAATATCTTTTTGTGCACAGGTGGTGGCTCTCAAAATGACAGATGTTTGTCTGAGGGTGGGTCTACAGGGGCCGTTGGACAACCACAGATGGCACCCTTAGTGTCTTATTCTTCAAATACGCCATCGCCAGGTAGAGATTGTTTACATACATTTTGACTAGAATTTTTGTTTGACATGACTGTTTTATTTGTGAAAAATTACATGATTTTTCCTGTAAACTTACATGTGATTGCCAATATTTGGTTTCCTACAGGGGCTTCTGGACATTCTAACAATAATGATGGTTCAAAAGACTTTATTTCTATTTTTCACCATGTTCATGATAATGCAGAGGTTCCCTCAGGTATTTAAAATGAACACATTTTATTTAAATGTTTATAATTTGATTGACAAATTATATATATAGTTTTTAATACTTGCACATGTATTTTACTTCTTACATGGTTTGCTGTTGCTGATCCTAATCCACCTCCCCGGACAAGGAGAGGTCGTCAGGTGCAGCAGTATGCTCGCAATGAAAGATATGATCCTCTTTACAATCATCCTAGAGATGTTCCCGAGGAGACTCCTTGGGAAGACAACATCGCTATGTTGACTGTGGAAGAGATGAAGGAGCATTCATCGAGATTTCAGGCAGAACTTGACACTTCAAATATCTCTTTTGGTTTTCAACAGTGTCTCCAGATTGTTTTGCACAATCTGAACAGTTTGATCGAGACATATCTTGGGGTTGGACCATCAACCCATATTTTTCATGACATGATGCGTAGGAGGCGGTTGTCAGTGATGGGTCGCCACAAGTTTGAAGAAATAAAAAAACTTGTCACAAAAGAAATGGTCTTTTCATGTTTTGACTTGCGGCCTGAAGACAAAAAACGTCTAAAGATCGCAAGATTCAATGATCCACTGATTGCACCCCATATTTATTCCAGGTTCTTGTGTGCATATGGGAAGTTCCCTAATAATGACGAGGTTCCTCAGTATTTTGTTAAGATGCTGATTGCAGAGTTCCGGTTTCACATGGACCCTGACTATACAGATACGGGATCCAGTTTCTATGGTGCTGGAAAAGGTCGTACATATGAACGACCTGATGCACGATGAGATGTTCAGTATAGGCGTCCGATGCCTCGGTTAGTACAGCCACATCCTAGAGTCGTTTCTTTGCCATAGGAGTTGGAAATGACATCCCAAATAGCAAGAGGGGTGAGGGAAGAGATAAGCGAGCGTGTTGGGGCTGCATTGGCAGGGGTGGAAATCGGCATAAATACTTTGTCATCTTCAACCAGTATGGATGAAATCCCATTTGATGATTATTCTGATGATCGCTTGAGTAGCATGACTCGATTAAAGCTTCAACAGTATGCAACGTACTGTAGAGATAATTATAAGCGAGTCATCGCTGGACAAAACCAAAACATAGGCAAGGTACGCAAGTATGCAATAATATTTTTCAATTTATTATATGAAATCTAATTTTTTTATTCTCCAAATCTAATGTCTATAAATTATATGGGATTTATGCAGTATACCAGATTCATGAATGATGACAACTTTGATGATACGGATTTTATTGACCGGTCAGAAACAGAGGCTAGTGGCATGAATACGCATGTTGATGAAATTATAGTTTCTCAATTTCCACTAGGGACACAGGTATGTATATTCTTGTTTCATGTATTCTAATCATTGGTCTTAGCTTTAGCTTAAAAGGCTATCTCCTGGTTTTATGGGTATTCTGTGTTATATACATAATACTGAATTTATATTCATGGTAATCTGTGCATTTTTTACTGTTAAAAATGGTTGTTCGTGCCCAGATTCTGAGATTAGGGTTTTTTCATGCCTAGAAGACTAGACAAAATAGCTCCCAATGTACACAAATCACACTTGCAACTTGAATTAGCAACTTACACTTGCAACTTGAATTAGCTTTAATGACAACTCACACTTGTCTTTGAACTTATCTTGGTAACTCGACTTGACATTGATGATAACTCAAAAGGTCTTGTCCTTATTATCATATTTATGCTTAAAATTTTTCATGATAAGTCTTCAGTTTAGTCAAATTTAGGCCTTTCATTGTTGCCTCTAATTCGACCAGCAATAGTTCCTAAGAAGGAAAGACCCTCTCATAAGTTTCTACCTTTTGGGGGAAGTGTTACAAGGATCGAAGCCTATTGAAGTGAAATATATTTTGGAAATGTTCTTGAAAATCTATCAAACTTCAATTTCATCTGCTGAAAGGTTGCAACTTCAATCTAGTAGAACTAAAATTTGCTCCGGATTCAGTTTTTTGTTTAGGTGCTAGAAATAGAATTTAGAGAGCACATCCCTGGATTCAATCCATTACATGCACCCCCTAATCCTATCCCCTCTTGCCTTGTAATATTCAAATATTTAGAGCCATGATTCCAACTCACTAATTCTCTATATTTCATTAAAAGGTCCCACGTCCATCCATGATTGAGCTTGCTGAAGCTGACTTTGAACTTGATTTTCTTTTCCTTTCCTAGTCTTGTTCAATGTAAATTCATAAATTTCACTTCAACCTTGTTCCCTGTACTTTAGAAAGTATAGCACTATAAACTATGAATCATTAGAATAACAAATTCTTGCTTAGTTTTGGGTTTTACAATATCTTCTCCTCGAATTTTTACGATTTTTATGAAGTGAAATTCATGGTATTGTCCTATTTCTGTGTTTTATACCCCTACAGAGTCCAGACAACTAAAGAAAGAACAAAATTATTGCATAGAAAAACTATACTAAATTCTCATGGTTATAAAGTGTTCCCAAAAATTCTGTACCTAAACCTAGTAGGATCCTGAGAATAAAGGGTGTAGACTGCTCCAAGTCTTTTCTAGGTGTGCTCAAAGTTGTAGAGCAAACCATAGGTAAATTTTCATACAAATCGAGTGATTCTAGTTATGGAGAAGTTGCACCTCCCTCTAGTAGTCTAGAGTTTGTGGGGTGTGATGAACAACCAAACCCTAGGAGAACAACTCGACCCTAAAGTTGGTCACATGAAAATGATCTTGCCTAAATCTAAAATAATAAATGGGTAGACCATGGTTATGCGTGTATCCCTTTTTAAAAAAATGTTATTATATTTGTGTTTTTTTTTGTTTTTATTCATCATTAGCAGGTTTTCTAAAATTTCTTTATTATTGAGGAAGTCCAATCCAATCCTACTTCATCAACATGTCTCAATCACCCATGGATTTAGCCATGGTTTTTCTCACCTATAACTCCTTCCTCAATGAGTTTCAATCATGGATATTCATCAATACAGGGAAAACAAGGTATTTTAGAAAATCCAACACATTCTAGAAATAATGAAAGATGACTTTCCCAATCAACTCCAATTTGAAATGTTTTCATATTTGTATTCCAACTGAGTCAATTATTGAAAATGGGAAAGGGAATCTTGTAGTAGAGAATAATTAACCGAGATTGTGCCACAAATTTGGATTTATATTTGAACTTCATGCCTAATTTAGCACCATAACAATGCCAGAAATGACTTTTGATTTTAATAAAGTCCCGAGCCTGATCTCGTATGAGAATAAATAATAATATTGATAGAATTCCATGGGTATTATAATAGATTTTAATTATATAGTATATATGAAGTAGCACTGTATTTTAATTATATGAAGTAGCACTAGATTTTAATTATATAGTATATATGAAGTAGCATTACCTCTTATTCTCAATTTCATGGTCTTAGCCCATAGATCTTATCTAACGTAGCATAGTTTAGATATGCTTTATGCTTTATATACTTTTATAGCAATGTTCTTTGCACTCCCACTTTTATCTTGCATTATTGTACTTAGCATTCCCTTTGGCCTATTTGTGATCAAAGGAGGGGAATATATCTTAGTTATATGTTTCATTATCTTGTATTTACTCACCCTCCCTTTTTGGTCACATCAACTAGCATAGTTGCTTGTCCCAAAACACAGCTGACTTATCTGGAGTAAGCAAGCTACAAAAAATGTCTGTAGTTTCCTTCTTCCATGTAGTGCCACAAATTAGCAACTGGAAATCAGTATCATGGCATATCGCTAGAATGGATGATGCAGAACAAATCATGTCACCAACTCTATTTTTGACCATTGAATCACTCACTAGATAAGAGGCAATGTTGGAAGTTGGAAGGGATTGTTTTGTGGCCATACTAGAAGACCTGTTATAGAGGAAGTTGATAGTGAGTTCATATAAGAATTGTTTTTTCATGAGGTGTAACTGTTGGTGCGAGAGCTGCAAGAGAAAGGGAAGTGGCATCAGTCATCCTGATCAGTGAGAGAATGGAGCTATAATCCGATGGCATTGGAAATCCAGATTGGCTTTGGTCTTCTACTTCCATATAGCATTTTCAAAAAAATTGCCACCTGCAAATGGAAAACTACAACTATTCCAATTGCACTTTCCATCTCTTTGATACATGATCTTCAAAACCATTTTCACTAGACTGTTTTCCTTCCATTTCAATTTATACAATGAATTTGCTTCTTCTGATAATCTAGACAATATGTATATGACCATGCAACATGTATTCTGATTCCTTTTTTTTCCATAGTTTTCATTGGCCCTAATTTTTCTGATAATATCAATAACAGTATTTTCACTTGCAACCTTTCAAGTGACACTTTGAAAAAAGTCTCACTCTCACACTTGATTTCAGACTCTCGTTTTCATTCTTTTTTCTTGTAATAGGTTTTGCACATATTCATATATCATAAAATGTTTTTTCTATTTTATGTGATATAACCTATGAAGAATATATGGGACATTGAAAATAAAAAATCCCTTTGTGCCACCTTTTCATCTGCATATCACACTTTTTCTTTTTCTTTCATAGTCATTGTCTTTCCTGCTATTTCCATGTCTTCTCTCTTTGTAAGGTTTTTGAGCTGGGTAATTTTGATATCATTTAAAGTATGACTATTGGAACAAGGCTCCTTTAACTGTTGGTCAATGAAGGAGCTTAGTTTGTCCATGGAACCCTCCTTAGAGGGTGTGTACAGGATTATCCTACAGGATTACAGTTTGTCCCAAAACTTGTATACATACACACACACACACATATATATATATATATATATATATATATATATATATATATATATATATTAACTTTTCATTTTGACTTTGCAGCCCACAGAAACCCAGGAGCCATTGGTGTTCCGGTCCGGAGGTTGAGATCGATCTGTTCTACTTGTAAATCAATTGTCACCATTTTTTGCGATAGTAAGAAATGCCCAAGGGCATGACGATCATTTTTGGTTACTTGAACGACCATTTTTGTTTACTTGAACATAGTTTCCTTGTGACTGAGCTACTGGTGATCAAATTATTTGGTTATGGCAGGTATTGGAATATCACTTTTGTTTTTGTCAAGTATGGTTAGAAATTGTGTGGTTACTCGCATATCTGATCATCTTATTCCTTCCTCTTGCAGCATCTCGAGTGAATCCTTGTCATCTATCCTATTTCAAGTTTTGCGGCCGTTTTATGGTCTTGTGGCAGTTGTTATGCTATTTTTCACCCTGGATGATTATCAATGTCAGTTTTGATATGCTTTGCCATGTGTCAATGTCATCCTACTGCAGCAATAGATGAGGTTGATCAGCTTTCATAATGCTTTTATGTTTTGCTTGTTTATTAATGCTAAATCACAACAATTGATTAGAATTTTTCTTGGTTGTTTTAGGACTGGGACAGGCAAGATCCATCTCAAATCGTCACTGAGATGTGTGGTTTTGATACAATCCTTTCTGGCACATTTTTGCTACATAAGACCAAAGATATCGGGGACAATTCATCAGGTGTGTTTGTGACAGAGAACTGGTGCTTCAGAGGCATCTATTCGGGACTTGCCTCCATCAGCTATAGGAGATCCAAGTGACTTAGATGCAATATCCCTCTTATCTGCAAATAAAGGAAAACCTATGGAAGCTCTTGTGGAGCAAGTTCGAGATGGAAGTACAATACGGGTTTATTTACTCCCTACATTTCAGTTTGTGCAAGTTTTCATGGCAGGGATCCAAGTGAGGCATTTGGTGTATATTGTTGTGTATCAATATTTAGAAATGTGTTTTCTAGAACTATGTATATATACCAAGTCAGTAGTCTCTAATTCATTTTGTATTTATATTTATTATTGGTCTGTTTTATATAAAGTATCCATCTATTGGAAGAAAACCGGCCGTAGCAGAGACCCCAACACCCACTGAAACAGTTTCAGATGAAACTATTGGGGAAGTTGAATCTCCATCATCTTTAACAACTGCACAAAGGCTTGCTACATGTATAGCCGTTGCTTCTGAAGTTCTGCCAGATCCACATCCTAGAGAGGCAAAACATTTCACTGAAACTAGAGTTTTAAATAGAGATGTGAGTTAGTTAATGACTTGAATTCTGAGTAGATTCTTTCAAATTAGTTCTATTTTTTGGTTTTTTGTTCACCTGTGTTGATTCTTTGGTTGATATCTAAATGTGCTATCCATGTGTGCAGGTTCGGATCGTGTTAGAAGGTTTTGATAAATTTAGTAATTTAATAGGTTCAGTACATTACCAGGATGGTGATGTTGCGAAGGACCTTCCATTAGAACTTGTAGAAAATGTAAGTTAGCAATTTCATGTATACATTCAATACTTCTCTATAGTCTAGCAATTGTCATCTTTAAAGCGCATTAAAGTTTTGAGTTTTGATGCCAGTCAATGTACACATTTTGCAGGTCAATGTAACAATGGAATATGCACATACTGTCACAATTGAATATGCACAGAGCATAAATTTATAATAATAGGTGGCAAAGGATCGACAGGGGTATTTTCATGGAACATCAGTCACATAACAGCCTAAAAACACATCTCTATACCTGAAACTAGCAGTGGATCAACATCAACAACAATTTTGGGCATGAATACATCCCTAATGCCTTAATCCAATTAAATTTTGTAATCCTCCAATCCTTTAATCCAATCAAATTCTCTTGCTTTTGATAGGTCTCTTCCCAATGTGTCAACTAGAATAATGAATAGAAAAGGGATGAAAAGAAATCTCCAATGTTATTAGGACCTTTCACATTTGGTGGACCCTTTCTTGGATAGCCAAATCTGGATGGTTAGTTACTCACTTTAAGGAGTTAGTTGGTTGTTGGAGGATTTTACGAGTCAAACCCTATATCGAAGGAGTCCAAACCTATGTTAGATGCTTGCATTTGCTTTGAGGATGGAGCATTACACTTGGGATATTTTCGGAGGACACACATTGTGGTTTTGAATTGATACTTAATCATTATCCTTATTTGGTGGAGGCACCCTCCTTCTTGGGCCTTATTCTATATTTGTCTATTTTTTACAACCATCAGTATGAGCACTTGTATCTAGTTGCAAGCAATACATAAATTGTTTACTAGTCAAACTAGACTACCAATCAATATTTATGAACATGATTATTGTAATTCTTCATTAAGAGTAACAAAGAGTTAGTGATTTTATCGGTGCAAATAACAACCAATTTTTTTACTTTATAGAATTTTGTCAGTCCAGATTTAGTTGTTTTTTGGTTCACTATTTTGACTTTCTTGTAGAATGTAGTGCCTATACCCTTGAATTTACAATACATATTTTGTTATATCCAATTATGATGTTTTATAGGTGTATTCTAATTTCTAGATCCACATTTGTAAGATTAATTCTATTGAGTACATATATTTTGTATCATGTGTTAAAATTTGACATGGTATCAATGATGTGCATATGAAATCTTCCAGGATTTGTGTATGGAGTTGTTTGCTCCCTATGAGAGGGAGATGTCAGAGGATTTCAATGGGGTGAACCTGGAAAATATTGCATTTCCCAGAGACATTGTTTACAGCAAATGCATAGAACATATGTAGAGAGAAACCAGAATTTGATTGGGTATTCTATAAAGAGCAAAGTTACATGTAGACCACAGACATTATGAAAATTTGTGCAATTGCTAATTTGTGCAATTGCTGGAGAACAAACCTGGAAGATTTGTGCAATTGTTGGAGAACAAACCTGAAGTTGTGGCATTTGGAGCGCACATTCTAGTCTTTCATCATCAGTATCTAGAATACATTCAATGTTGTTCTCATATTTGCAAATTGTGTGTTCTTTGCAGAGTGTGCATTCCATTGAGTTCGTGGGAAGTAGTTGTTTGCATTTGTCGCAAAGTTTTTGGAATGGCGAAGAATAAACACTTTTTGCTTTCGAAATTCCCTGTATCTATGAAAGGATAAAAGCAAATAGTAATTATATATCGTGTCCTGTTTCTGCGTAGTAAAAAATAAAATAAAATGTAGTATGACATGAAGAGAGTACAGAGTTTGAATAGAATGAGGAGAAGGGTGATAGGTATTTGCCCGAGTTGTTTATTTTAGGACTGATAGAAAATGTGATTTTGCAAATTCATCATTGAGCACATCAATAAATGTTTCTGATCCAAAATAGAAAACATGGCATCCAAAACAGAAAACCATGCACAATTCCAGTATCGGCTTGCATGAAGCCATCTATGACAACTAGTTCAAATTGTCTATTGTATTGTTGGAATCCAGTGACAATTGTTGCAATAGATCCAATAAGGTATGTGTTCATTGATAGAACAAGTCCTTGTATACTGGTGTCAGGTGCAAGCTTTCATTGTTTGCATACTTGTTCTATGTTTTCAACTAAATGTGTTTCTTGTGGATGAATATAATATTTTGTGTCTCCTATGTCGTAAGTACCTTTTATTTTTATCATAAAATCTATTATTCAAACACTAAGGCCTGTGGAGAAATATTGTTGGAAACGACTGATAAGGTTATTGTTAATTTTTACTGTTATAGTCAGCTGCTCATCTTGGTCAACAAAGTTAGCATGCATGAACTTCTATTTTATAGGAGAGTTTGGATGTCTATTTTGAGCTGGCTAATAGCTTGCAAGAACATCTCCCTCAAAGACATATCCCTTCAACTATGTATTGTATCTATCTATTTCACTGAAGTGTATTCACTTAGAGTTTGATGCAGAGGGTGTGTACATGATTATAGTTTGTCCCTGTTTGTGCCAGAAATTGTTTCTAAGGCCAGAGAAACAAGCCAACACAATCTCAAGAGTAAAACTCAATAAATAAGACAAAATTTAGGGTTTTTGGTATGATTTAAATGGTTGTAAACTTTGGGAACAGTCAGGGAATACATTCAAAAGAAAAGTAATAACTAAATCATAAGCAGAAACTGATAAAGATGCATAACATATCACATAAGATCCAACAGAAGAATTATGCTGAGGTTCATACATAAAGGATAAGCATTACCAGAAAATACACATTAACTAGCAATGAATTTATCATTTAAGAAGCTAAACAAGCTCAATAACAAATCCAACACAGACAAACTGAAGGGGAAGAAGTCATATATCTCATTATTTCATCAGCAAATACTTATAAGAGTCACAATACTTATCTCTGAACAAGTCTGAAGATACAACACAGTCTGCAGACCTCCTAATGCTCCCAAAAATCAGAACCATCTCCTTGACTCGCTAACATGTCTAAATACTATGATTTACAAAATCAGTTAGGTCTCTAACCCTAACTGTCTTCCAGCTTTTCGATGAGGTAAATTTAATGCAGAATATTTACAAAGTTACAAAATATGCTAAAAATAGCACATCATTAACATATCAGTTTGCTAATTAATGACAACTAACTGAAAGCACAACTGTTTTATAGGTCTTTTGCCACCTCAGCTAGGAGAGCGATACCATCTGAAGCTTGGTCTTTCTTCTTAGCCTTCTTTTGCCCCTGCTCCATGTCATTAATCCTTTTGATGAGCTCTTTGTTTTTCTGCTGCAATTCCTGGACTGTCTTCTCCAACTGGGTGCAATGACTGTCAGCAACTCTTTTCCTTTTGAGTGCTTCTTTTGCATCAGCTACTAGATCTTGAAAATCATCATTTACATCTTGAAGATCTTCCCTTAACCTCCTGTTAGCCATCATCAATCCATCATTGACTTCCTGCATATAGCTCATCTGGTGTTTGTATTGCTTGACAGCTTTCTGCAAATTTTCCCTGTCAGAATTAGCTAATTTATCCATTGTAGAATCATGATCTTCATCAGGTCTCCAAGGAATGTCAAGCTTCTTGAAGATTTCTGTCTCTTCAGTCAACAGTTTTGTGTCTTCAATACTAGGATTCTGATTTTCTATACTTACTGCTTCGACTGAATGAATTTCTTCTTTAAAACCTGGCTGCAATTTATCCAGTTCTGGTTTATCATCATCTATGGACACTTCATCTAAGACAGTCACTTCATCTGAATTTAATTTAGGATTCAACAATTTCTTCATGTTTAATCTCAACTTGTTCTTTGACCTAGTTTTAGGTCTCCAAAATGCTGTTGCTTCTCCCATCATCTTCAATTCTTTCCCTTGGTGCTGAATAGCAGCCAATTCTACTACTTCCAGCTTGTTCCTTTTCCTGTTAGGTCTTGTTGTTTTTCTATCTGAAGTATGAATTTCTTGTATTTCAGCTTTGACTTCTATTTTGGAGATGGTCTGTTCTTCTTCCAATAGATATCCCTCATCATCTGAGAGAATAGTGATAGGGCTTCTTGGCTGAGTGTGAATCTCTTCTTTAGGTACAGTAACCACCTTAATATCAACCTTTTTCTCCTCCTGAGGATCTGCTACAGGCGCCAGATTCTTTTCAGGCTGTTCCTTCTTATCTTCAAACAGTGTAAACTTGCCTTTAGAGCTGGCTGAGAATGTCTTTTGTTCATTGTATTCCTCCACAGGCTCTGCTGATTCTTCAATTTTGATCTTTCCCTTATCTTCCAGTTTGAGTTTATGACCTAATTTTCTGAGTAAGACTTTGCCCTTATCTGCTTGTCTTTTAGGTTTTTTATCTTCAAAACCAGACCAAAAAATGAAGAAATCCCAGGTCTTTCCTTCATGTTGCAAGGCAGTACTAACAATCAACTTGATTAATCCATGATGAAAGATGGACTGAGAGGAATGATCTACTGGCCCTTTCACCTTGTTGGACATTTTCTGCAAACTTTTCAGGAAGAAGAATGGCAGGTTCATCTTGGATACCCCCACCATGTGCTGAAGAAATCTAAAATGATACTTGTATACGAAGGCATACCTACCCCCACAAGTAACATAACTCTGTAATATTCTGATTGGTTCAACCCATTCTTTTTTGACATTTTGGATTAGGACACCTTTATTCCAATCAGATATGACATTGGGTAAGAGGTATCTCTGTGGATCAAAATCAAAGGGCATCTTCTTAAACCATTGTTCACCCTCATCTTTAATTCCTGTGGCTTCTGAAATCAATTTAACTGTTAGCTTGAATTTCAGGGTATCGAAAACCACCATATCATTCTTGAAACCCTGGGCAAACTTGCAGGACACCTTTGCATTATATCCATCAATCTTTCTGAAAAAATCCATCCAGCCAGCTTGTTTGAATAGCTCCACACACTCAAGCAGTTTTTCAACCCATTCTACATCTGTTGGTTCAGCTCTGTTTATTTTACCACTCCTGCCCATTATGCTTCAATCACTGCAAATTGAATGTATCCTCTTGTATTGTTTGTGAACAGGAACTGAATTTTGGAAGTTAACAGCACTATTGAATGTACAGGTTATTCATAGCACTGACAGGGTTAAATTTCATAAAAACGAAACTGTTATCTTCAACCCTCCTTCAGTCTGGCGTCGCAGATTATCAACAAATAGCTATTTCTCTGGTTAAAATTGCGTTTAAAAGCACAATTTAACCTAACCTTTGATTAATTTGAACAGAGTAAGCTTCAGCGAAAAAGCCCCAAATTTGCTGTTATATGGGTTTTTTAGGAATACGTGTAAATTGCTCCACTGTTGTTGTTTGAAATCATGACCCACACTGTTAGATGAGTCAGCTTGGTTGTACAGATGTCCAACAATCTTCAATTTGGCTGTTAGCAACGGAATTAGGAAGCCCTAATTTCCCGTGTAGCCCTCAATGCCCCTTGCTTGTCCAGTTGGCAACGATGCTCAGTTTTTTAAGTGGCTATGGTTACCTCATTAAGTCCTCTGTGTTTGAATAAGCTTGTAGATAACAACTTCATGCCACATTACCTGAAACCGTGTGGATATCTGTCAAACTGAACTACACCTGTGCTAATGATGAGCACGATTTCCTCACGACGTGCAAGCATTTGAAATCATGATGTCTTTTGCATCAACACGTCATGAATCCTCTAAAACACATAATCAGTGATTCATTAGCCCAAGCGTGCCAAAAATTTCTAGAAAATCGGAAGAATCTGGGATCGCGATATTCTTGTAGCGCGTCTTTGATGAATTTTGGCTCCAGCGCTACAAGAAAAACTTTGACACTGTTTTGTTGCTTTTAAACAACTTTTTATCATTTTGCATGGGATCTTAAAGCTATCAGGATTAGGATTGTACATGTCCTCACTTAGAATAAGATTTATGAGCTCCTTATTTGATATAATGAACTTTTTAAAACCCCTCATCAAAAACAAATATAAAGTTTTAAAATCTGAAAACTCAAAAGCAAGCCCAAAATCTCATATAAAGCCTAAGGAAAACTTACTAAAGAGGAAAAAATCAAGTTAAAGAAAATAAATAACTTAAAATAAAGTGCAAATCAAACCAAATTTGAAGAAACAAAATACTGACTTAACAGTCCCCAAACTTGTATACATATATATATTAACTTTTTATTTTGACTTTGCAGCCCACAGAAAACCTGGAGCCATTGGTGTTCCGGTCCGAAGGTGGAGATCGATATGCTCTAGTTGTAAATCAATTGTCACCATTTTTTGCGATAGTAAGAAATGACCAATGGCATGACGATCATTTTTGGTTGGCTTGAACATAGTTTCCTTTGTGACTGAGCTTCTGGCAATCAAATTATTTGGTTATGGTAGGTATTGGAATACCACTTTTGTTTTTGTCATGTATGGTTTGAAACTGTATGGTTACTCGAATATCTGAGAATCTTATTCCTCTTGCAGCATCTACAGTGAATCCTGGTCATCTGTCCTATTTCAAGTTTTGCGGCCGTGTTATGGTCTTGTGGTAGCTGCTATGCTATTTTTCACCTACACTGTGGAAGGAAATGGGCAGGAGCTCCATCCTGTGTAGATTTGTCTACTAGACAAAGTCAGGATTCCAACTGGAGATGCCCCGGTTGTCAGTCTGTGCAGCTTTCATCTTGTGCATGAAGATGCTTTCCTGTCAAAATCATAAGTGTTGGAAGAGATGTCATCTTGGAGAATGTGGAGATTGTGAACTATCACCTGGGAAGGTCAAATATTTCCCCTGTGGTAAATCCAAGCTGCAAAGTCAGAGGAAGAGTTAGCATGGATAGTGTGCCAACCTGCTCAGAGGTATGTGAGAAGATTCTTCCCTGCGGTAAACATTTGTGTATAAATACTTGTCACCATGGTAAATGTGCTCCTTTCTTGGTTTCTGTTAATCAGAAATGTCGATGTGGATCATCATCTCAGATAGTCCCTGCTGGAAGACGTTGTTATCCGTAGAGGAAAATACTGAATTCATGTGTGAAAAGTCTTGTGGAAAAAAGAAAAATTGTGGTAGACACAGGTGTAGTGAAAGATGCTGCACTCTTGCAAATCAAGGTGGCTCAAATACTCATTCAGGTGATTGGGATCCAAATTTATGTGAAATGTCCCGTGGGAAAAAGTTGCAATGTGGGAAGCATTTTTGCCAGGAACTTTGTCATAGTGGCCACTGCCCACCCTGCCTTGAAACTATTTTCACTGATCTTTCATGGTTTAAATTTATATGTATGAAATCTACAGTTTCCTGATATATTTAATATTTCCAAGACATGCTCTTTAGTGTGCAAAAATATTACAAGTTGAGGCCTTTCAATGACCATTGCATCATGGTCTAAAGCTGATATGAACATGTGCATGGACTATTTCCTGAGGAATACAAATTATACTTCTTTGCAGACTGACAGTACGTATATGCTTATTGTTTTTTATTGTATTATTTTTTCTAATTGAGAAAGGATTTTTTTATTGTTTCTAATTAAGATAAATCCACTCTACTTGCTCATTTGATGCCTTACATAACTATCATGAAACTTTAGACGTATATGAATTTGTCTTTGTTTCTCAATCAAATTTGACAGATAATCAATTTCTTCCGTATTTAAATCATTGTTCAATTTTAGCACACGCATTGGAGCCTAAATTAGTATTGACTGTTTAGCCTCCTCAATACACCAAAACTCTAGCATCTAAGCAATAAATTGCATTTTTCCTCTTGTCTAATGAATCACCTTTGGTTAAGACCCAGTTGTGTGAGATAAAACTATTGTTAGGATAAGATGTTTGCCAACCCTGCTTTAGAAAATAAAAATGTTTCTCAATATAGGGTTGAAAGATGACCAAATATCCTAGCATTGGCACACTAGAAATAATGACATTTGACACCCTTCACATGCTTGGAGAAAGCATTCCCTTGAAAGATTAAAACTGGTGATAATTGGGGTAGATCTGAATCACCTCCTGGAAGCCTCCATTTTCATCACCAAAAATATAGTCGTGAACAAAATGTGTGGCACATGATTGGTCTGTGAGCAGAAGTTTCAGTATTCAAATAACAATGTGTGATACAACAATCCATACCCTAGAGCAACAAGACTGAAGACTGTTCCAGCAATAGTATACAACCTATAAAAATATCCATGAGATATGACTTTTCTTGAAGGGGTTGTCTCTATGCATCGAGGACCATGTAAACATACACCCCTTTGCAATGTGAAAATAAGTGAATCAAACGACCTCATTTCCTTGTGGGCACTCATCAATGATCGGTATGATTTTGTAGCATCATGGAGATCTCCCATTGGTTGATAGTGTGGATGTTTGCACTTGTTTAGACATTGTTTTGTGGATTTTTTGCAACATCATATACCTTGAGGTATCTAAAGGTGTCGAAACCCAACATTTTCAGGTACCATTGAGAGGATGATCATGCAACCCTAAGTAGAAATTTACCAACATATCAGTGATGACTTGAATATCATTTGGGACATCTCTTACAATGATATAAGAACAAGTTTGGAGCATGAGTATCTAGATTAAAAGATAATCATATCCCCCATTCCTTGTAGCAGCATTGACATGCTTTGGTCAATAGTCTTTTAGGACTCCTCAAACATATGACAATAGTATTAAGGTTAACATTGTGAAGAGTATATGGTAGCCTTTGAATGGAAATCCAAATAAATTGGTACAACCATTTATGACAAAAAATTAGTTAGGTTTAAGGGTTTCATATGGGTTGGTTTCGACCCATTTTCTAGCACTTGAAATCAACAAAAATTCCCTCTTTTCATATCTATAAATGAGTAGTCCTATAGAATCTTGGAAGGAACCTTTAAATATAATCAAATGTGTAATACGAAGCGTATATACCAACATGAAATCACACTTAATTGGGGCAGCGATGTGACTACTTTTTAATGATTTCTGGAAATGATTGAAGTCCTCAAATATTGAGGCAGTTATCTACACCTCATGACTATGTAACCAATTCTCAGTCTTGGTAGCATAATGAAAGACGTGGAATTTTTTGAAACAACAAACCCTTCATGGATTCTTAGAAAGACTATGGATAATGAAATACTTAGAATTCTCTTTCTTCTAACTGCCTACTTTCATCTTACATTTGAGACCCTGACATAGTCTTCTGGCTAGCTTGAAATCGTTTGGGTTTCTACCATTAGGGAGTCTTTGACATTTAATGAAATAAATGAGTTAATTATTTACAACCAGAGGTTCATTATTAGTTCTGCATGATGATATACAAATTGTGCATCACATATTGTTTCGGAATATCACATACATGGTACATTTCAAGTATTATCCGACAAGGTTGCTGTGGCATATTCAAAGTGTTTTAGTGGTGACATTACATTACCTTCATCCTCATTCTAAATAAGAATTTACCGTCCATATGTTGAAACTACATATATTGTTTAAAAAAAGGTCAATTTCTTTATATCCCTCAGTTTTCAAAAAAATCACAATTTTTTTACTTTACCCTATAAGAGGCTAGTTGTGTATATCCTAAATAAGAATTAACTCTTAGTATGTCGACACTACATACATTATAGTTGTTGTGTGATAAAAAAACATAGTTGTGTATACACTATAGTTGTGTGATAAAAAATATCTATTTATGTGATAAAAATATAGTTGTGTGATATAAAATTTGTTGTGTATACACTATAAGAGGCTACTTGTCTTCCCCTTTTAATTAGTAAGTATTAACACTGTTGTTAACTATCGAGTTATATGGTGACCTCTTCATTTTTTTAACCATTCATTACCCAAGAATGTACATGTACTATCTACAACTATATCATAAACAAAGCTATCAAGGATATTTAAGTGCTCTTAGTTGTATTTGAAAAGTTGGTGTCCACTTTTTTTAGGGTATTATTATTTTTTCCCTTTTTTTGAATTTCTTATTGGACATGTTTCTGAGCTCTATCTATACCAGATGGGGATCTCTATCGATCCAAATCGATGGAGGGATGGTTACTGTAACATAGGTGACCAATTTGTTCTAGTAATACCCTGTAGCAACCGTCTGAGTAGCCCCCTTTGTTGCGATCTAGATTGAAATTCCTAATGCTCCAATGTAATTTATCATCCATAGGTATGAGTGTACTGTCATAATATTAACCTTTTGTAATAGGAAACAACACATATCCATCCCATTAGATTAGAGAACATCAAGTTCAAACAATTTTACATTACATTAATTAACATCACCATTCTGTATTTAAAGTTTAATTCTTGAAGTTAATAAGAAAAAATAATTTTAATTATTATTATTTGTAAGATGATAAGTGGCCTTCATGGGTTGCTTGAAATTAGAAACCCAAGAGATGATCAACAGCTCCAGAGTGATGAGTACCTAGAACGTATCTTGATTGAGGATCTAGTTTATGCAAAATACAATGATTTAATATTACTTACCTTCGCACGAAAAATACTAAAATAAATTGGAATTGAAATCAAAGAATATAAACAAATAAGATACCATCCACACAATGAACATAAGGTGTACTATGATAAAGTTTGCAATGATATGATTGAATGTTAAATACAATGCATCATCCCTTTGGATATAAACATATTCCTTCTGGAAGGTGATTGTGTGAAATCAAATTGATCCAACCACATCTACTTAAAAATTAATCCTACCCTGATGTTGACCTCCTCTAACTTGCTATGTGTCACAAATATAGTTTTTATTTAATTTCTATATGTATGAGTGCATGTAGAGGGTTTTTCTTGTACTCATCACATCAACGATGTGGTGTGATGTGTTTTTCAACAAGTAATTAAATTTCTTTATTTAAGTATGGATGAGAGATATTGGAGTAGATGGTATTAAAGTTAGCATCAAGGACAATTCAAATTGAAATTGACATATGTTCTTGTTGATTGGAGATCATTGAAATATAATGGTGAAGTTGCCCGTTCAATACGAGCCTTGAGTTATCATTGGATATGTTGTTAAAAAGATCTTCTCTTAGTTTTGATAATTATATATATTCTCTACTGACGAGGCCAACCATGTGAAGGTGGAAGCTCATTTGGCCCCACCCACCCACCCACCCACCCACCCTAGAATCAAAGAAAACATTCGTCAACCTTGATGTGTTCTTGAATCATATGAAATGTGCCAGTGGCATATTTTCAAGAATGGCATTATGATCTTCTATCGACAATTTCCATTGATGATGCTTGGAATTTTTCCTACTCTTCACTGCCTTCAATTGCAATCGGGATGCTATGACCAAATGACTGTATTGAGCACATATAACATCTGACTCGTAGTCTTGAAAAAGAATATGGTGTTTACATTTCCTTACTTCTGCAAAGAAATGTCCCATTAAAACCATTGAACCCACTGCATACGTATAATTTGACGGGTCTTTAAATTCTTGCATCAACATGCTTTTCGACCTAGTGCATCTCAATAAATAATAATGCACATTTTCTGGATTATCTGCCAGTGCAATGACTGCAAATACATCGCCTTCTCTAACCAAATTAGAAACATGATCATAATCTTTGTCAATCACAACCGCTTCATTGTGGCGCTCTACATCATTGATATTTCCAAATGGGGGCAATGGTGTCAATTCTTGGTGTCTCCATGGTTTCACAAATTTGTTAGTTTGGTTTTGACACTCATCCAAAGAATCTACATCATCAATACATGCAAGACAGAAGCAAGAGTACTTTCATTTCTTGATTGTGTGTATATTTTCCATTTTCTTACTCCTAATGGAGTGTAAGCCCCTTGTTTTCGGGATTGCAATACAATTATACGGCGTTGATCTGTCAACATCGCCCATTGCAATATTCCAGAAAAACCTTCTCACATTACCCATCCTTTCATTGAATTCATTGCTCAAATTTTTTTTGCACCAATTAACAACATCGTTTGAATTTGCAAGGTGAGAAGCAGAGTGATTCATTTGATATCTCCTAAGTGCACATTTCACGCAGGCCCCAACACCATCATGTTCTCCTTTTCCATGTCCCGTTTCAAAAACGCTCCATGTGTGGCGAACATCCGTGTTTCTATGAAGGCGAGACAACCATAAGAATGATCGTGCCGATTTAAACTGACCAGCACAACCATCTGACCACACCCAATGTTCTTTAAAAGTGACCCTTCTTCTTTTTAATTCTTGAAAAAGCATACCAAAACAATGCTGGACAAAACATGTATCATGTGTACGATCATCACTGATGTAGAAATGATACTCCTTAATCACTTCACGATTATTTTCATTGCTATCAAAACCATCCACATCAAGCTCTGGATGTCTATACGTAATATGCACAAGTATAGATACCTGATCTGAATGATAAAACTCACTTTGTATCTCCTTTTGCGGAGTGAAAGTGTAATTTTTTGTGAAATCGACAATGGATAATATTGTCCCTTTTGGAAATACATCTCGTGATTGCTTGAACTGTAAGTCTTGCCATCATGCTCAGTGAGAGTGCTTGATATATTTATATATTTGATCCCTGAACAAATTCATAAAATCTGTCAAAGGGATATCACTTTCAACCAAATTAAGCTTTCTTGATGTTGTTGTTGAATTTGTAACTGTAGTATAATCAACATAAACATATCTCTTGCATTTCAAAATGCGATTTGACAATTGAAGATCGTTTGCATCAATGGGGTAGTTAGCATTAAAAAGGGCCAAATCAAAACATTCCTGACATTTTTTACCTCCGATGCATTGTTTCTTATAGAATACTTGATGATTCTCCCGCGCACATAATATTTTAGATACAAATTCACGAACACTCGAAGGAGGGGGGTTATTTGGCCAACACTACATGCCAAAAGTTAGAAATGTCTCATAATATAATTCGAATTCTACAAGGTATCGACAACAACATGTGTCGCGAACAACGATGGGCTTGACATACCATGGTTTAAGCTTCACAAATGTGCTAAGGGTAATCTTCACATCAACATTACTCTCCATAAAAGTTTTGAACATTTCCACCTGAGTGATCACTGTTATGTGTTTGGCATGAGTTTCATAGTTTCCTTTCGATATACGACGTCGCACAACATCCTTTTCATTTGGTAAGACACACGAGTTTACATCCCAAAACTCTTTCACCATGTCCCTCACATTATTCGGAAGTCTATCTTGATAAGGTTTCCTACAGATAACACCCCAACATGCAATTTCATCAACCTCATCTAACTGAACCCGAACTTTTTTATGCTTCTATAAACTTTTTCTTGATGTTTTTAACGTTCTTGCAGTCGTAGACAACAAATGACTAGTTGTAGTGTTTTTTGCCACAACCCCTATTAGAATTGCTTTACGAGCAACCATGAAATTATGAGATTGTTTTCTTGCAAGTGATGCAAGGACCGAATTCAAATTTTGTGATACAATCTGATTTGAGCCTCTTTTGCATTTTGAATGCCCAATAATGTAATTGCATCTCTTAGACATTTTTGCTTTAACAATTTATGCAGCAACTGAGCTTGTTCTATGAAAGAAATACCTTCAAAATATTTTTTAACCATCTTATTTGCTCTATAATGAGCTGTACGATCAAGCATATGAGGTCCCATTTCTTCAATTTTACTTGAATCCAAATTCTCCAAAAAATTATCATCAATGATGATATTGTTGCAGCTTCCAATTAATCTCTGTAAATTTGTAACTGTGGTAGGATGTTGTATGTTGGATGTCGACCCTGCATAAAAATAAATATAAATTTATATAAGATTGTGTTCACTTTCAAATCAAATATATATATATATATATATATATATATATATATATATATATACTCAAGTATTATAAAGTAAATGATAAACATATAAAAAAATTATTTACTCACCAATAGTTTGCTCCACATTTGTCATTTCCTCGTCACCTCCATGTTCCTCACTTATTTCATCAATGTGATCCTCGACTATTTGCATTCCTTCATCACCGCCATGTGCATTCACATTCTGCATTTCTTCGTCACCGCCATGTGCCTCCACGTTTCTTTCCCTTGCTCTTTTTTCTCTTAAATTTCTCATAGAAACACGGGACCTCTCTTTCCTTGCCTCTTCACCACCTCTGGTGCGATCATATTTTTTTTGATGTTTCTTTTGGTTTCCCATGTTGAAAGAATTAAAAACCTAAAATCCAATGCATGAAAATATATGAGAATTGATAGTAGGGCCCATTACAATAATCTTTTTATGGGAGCGGAATATTTGATACCAAAAGTAGGGCCCCTTAAAATCTATTCTATGTATCAATCAGATATATAACTTTATCCCATAATGACTTCTATGTTCTCATTCACATAATATATGCCATAAAAGCTATAGTGTGACCCAAATGTAAGGACCTCAATTCCATAGATGTAATTTTTTTTTTAATACAAGGTCTCGTTCCTACCTTTACTCCTACTAAGTATAAGTTACGATGAGTAATTTTTCCCAACAATTCAACATGATATAAATTATGCATGTTTAAGAAATATGATTAAGATTCCAAGGTTAAGTGATATATCACCATCAACCTAAACATATAAATAATTTTCTCTAAGTTTAATTATATATGTAAGTTTCTCTATGCCCCATATATAATTATATTTCATGGATATACAATCATGTTCTTCATGCCCAATTATATATACATATGCGGCCATATGCATGGATATATATGTATATAATCAAGTTCCTATATGCATAATATCAAAAAATACTTATGTAAAAATTGATGTAAACACTCAAATATATAATCAAAAGTGTGTAAATCCCCTATCTTATACCAATTTGCACATGTACTAACATACCGTGTATCTGTTGGAAGGGATAGGCATGAAAAAACCCTCGTCTGAAAACAGAAACGCTCGGCTGAGAAAAAACTCGGCTGAAAACAGAAGCTCGGCTGAAATATCCTTGGATGAAATAATTTGGAAAAGTATCTCGGCCGAGAGATTATAGATACACCTCTCGGCTGAGAAATATGGGCATACCGTCTGAATATCAGAGGAATAAAATATTTAATGTGTCGGCCCCTAAAATATTCTCGGGGCATTATGTAACATAACTCTTAGGCGAGAAGTGTTATAAACTCTAGGACGAGAGTTAAAAAGTATCTTTAAGCCGAGAGTTTTCGTTAACTCTGGGTTAATTTTGGAGCGGGAAAACTTCTCGCTCGAGAAATTTTAAATCTCTTGCCCGAGATATTTTCTGGGCCGAGAGTTTTTGGTCAACAATTCCAGAACCATGTCTGCATAATTCAGAAGTGTGTCACTTTAACAATGTCGGACCACTGTAAAACATGAGAATTACATGTCGGAGTTTATACCAGTAGATTCATCATTCAATCTACTTTCTAGTAATATAATTTTTTTTCCGATTTCATTTAGGATTACTATTTTTTTCTATTTTTTTACTAAACTTTATCATTAAAAAATTAAGTGACTGAAAAATCAGTCACAATGAAAATTCAATATCATCACAATGACGAAGCCAAAAAAATAAAAAAAATACAAGGATGTTCCTTGAAGTGTCCTCTTCAATGGGTTGGTTTTAGTTTGTTTGATAAGAGTCACATTTGAAAGAAAATGCGAAGACAAAAACATGTGTCGATAATGCACCATTTTCTGAACATACGTTGTTTCGATAAATAATTTAAAATAGTTCCCAAGTCTTAAAAAACTCAAAATATAGTTCAGGATCCAGTGTAGTGTGTGTAGATTATGATCCTACAATTGTTTTCCCTAAAATGAATAACCATCTATCAAACAACCGTTGTCAACATAGGTCACTCATTATCCATACCTACAATTTTCAAGTATATGCCGTATGTTGACAACAAATTTGTCCCACAATATGTCCATAAAAAAATTTAAAAAAAATACGAGTAGAAAGCTAATTCAATTCTGTAAAACCTTTGTGTTTACCTCAAGTTGAAATTCCTAAGGGAGATATGGGTTTGAAGAGGTCGAAGTTGAAAAGCATAAAATTTTGCAGTTTTTTTTGTCAAAAACAAGCCAAAATTGTTTCCCAACTTCATGTTTTCACCCTGATGCGAATATATTTGCTAGTTACCTGCTTCGTGATCCTGGGGGTCACTACAATCGCATCATGCATATGGCTATAGTACTGGTAGAACACTTCATCTGTTGCATGCTGCCTCTGCGAATTCATATTTGCCCATAGGTTTGAGTAACGAGGTCCCCTACATTCATTAGGATCAGTGGATACTCCAACATAATGCTTTGGCTCTTTCCATCCGACAAGAGCGATCAACACTATAAGCCAAGTATAGTTAAAATTTCCTCCATTGATCTGTGTGTCGTTGAGTTCCTCCATGAACTCGTTCAGTAGATATTGTAACTAGTTAAACTGCTCCCCTTCGGCTGCTGCGGCGCCAAGCAGGACTGCGCTCGCGTTTACCTCCAAAGGTCGCATTTCCTCAGAATTTTTCCTCCTAGCAATTGCATTCGAACTTCATCGCCCGATTCTCAATGTCGTCTGTCTGATAACCCCTCTTCCCTTTGACGACAGCCTGGGTCTTCTTCATCATGGCCACAGCTTCTCTATCCTTGGCCTTCCCTTGGAAGAATTGTTTGGGATCTTTACCCCTCTTACTCAGGCCTCTGATATGGTGGATTAGATCAATGTTTAGGTCCACATTACGGTCCAGCCACAAATAGCCCTGATGCATTCGTGCGATCAATGTTCTTACTACTGCATTCAGTTCCAGGGTTCTATCAAAATGCGGGATGTCACCTACCCAAATTTTGAGACTATTTAATTTATTTGCAAAATACATTATGTTAAATTTTAATTACAAAGTTTTTTAATTATGACCAAATTTGGTCAAGGATGATTGTAATGACTTATTAATATTATTTAATAAATTATAACAGGAGACAAACACCCAAGGGAACTGTTAAATGAGTGTTCACTGACCCACTAGGAGGAATGGAAGCTGTTAGAAGGAATTGGACAGATGGCAGCATTTGCACTCCACCACTAGCTGTTGGTTATGTGACAACTACCCCTAAATTTATGGTATTATCCCCCAGGTGGGGGAAGAGAGCTGTTAGCTCATTAATGACTAGGTTAACCACTAAAAGGCCTAGGAATCCTAGATAAGGCAATTTGAATTGAGCAGGTAGCTCCACAATATTTTCTGCAGAAATATTTCCTCAAGTGTATCAGGTGATCACTAAGAAATTCGAATAGGGAGGCTAAGTGGAAGTGCATTGTGAGTCTGCTAATTACTTTGAGAAGGAAACCAGAGGTGCTGGTGCAGGTCTCTTTGACTGCTATGTCTATACGACTGAATGATCTACATTGCTGCTGCAAGTTGAGGACCTAAAGCTTCTACAGATTCTTCTTCCTAGTGGTTCAATGAACAGGCTCGAGGGTCCTAAGGCAAGTAATTTGGCTGTCTTCAGGAGTAGGTTGGGTGGAACAGGCTCCTTGGGTGGTTTGTTTCTCCTACAAATTATCAGGTTCTATAGTTCTGTTGTTATTTTCAGTCAAATAAATTCTACATTTATCAGTAAGTAGTATAGTTAAAAGAATACAGAAGAAATTGTTTTATTTTCTGACCTAAGTATGATTTCTGAATGAAAATGATTTAATAGATGAAATGATCGATTAGATAACCTTCTATATATTTTTCCCCATGCTGTCTTTGCATCGTACTCTAATAGAGAGAAGTAAAATTAAGACAGATGAATGATAGGTAGATTGCCAAATGATTGAATATCTAGCGCTGCTGTATTTCATTAATATTGTTTTTAGTAATATTCTGTATTACAAATAGACTCAGGAAATAGAACATCATTTTATAATTACAGGCATTGTAACATTTCTTTCACATAATAACAAGGTAAACATTTCACCTTTGCACGAAACTAGGGTTATCACTTAAATCCATTCATTTTCTTTTGAAAGATTAATTCTATGCATTCTTTTGTTACTATTAATATTCTTTTCAAAACAGTACAATATTATTCTTTCGTTTTATTTCTTTCATCAACATTCGTGAGATATAACAGTCGAAAAATAAACATTTCTACTACACAGTATTTGAACGATTTCAAACATCCTGGTATTAAAAACAACTGTCAAATTCAAGCATACTAACTAGAAAAACTTGGAATATTCCTACTTAGATCGTTAAGACTGTTTTAGCTTTGTTGGAAGATGAAAAACCTCATTTCCTAAGAATGCTAACTACTATTACTCGGGTCCTTCTTTGACGAGTACAGTCACAAATTTTATTACACTGTACAAACTCATCTTCAAACCAGTTATCAGTTCAGTATCAACCTCAAAACAATAGCATTATACTCTTATTATAAACCTTGTTTTCAACGATACAAGACAAGTGATCGAAACTAGGTCTCGGCATTAGGTCAACTCCTTCACCTATCAAAATTATTTAAGGTTTGATGGTACAAGTGTGGCATTAACCACTTGAATCTCGGCCACTACCAAAACACAATTTTTTTTCATAATATTTTCTTTACGATCAGACATTATAGGAACGACACAATCTAAGTACCATAAAATCCATGTACAAGAACCATTTCATATATCATTTAACCAAGAACTGATTTTAATAACCATTACTGTATCCATGTTGAACTAAGTCGTAGCTGACCTCACATAGCAATAACGTTTACAATCACATTAGGGTCGAAAACCCTAGTACAACATTGGATTCAAAATCTTAAAAACATTTCATAAAAACGACGAAGGTTTAAACCCAGTAAGAGGGGTACATTGCAACTGCAAAACACACAAAGAAGTATTGTAAAGCCAACAACGAGGAAGGTCGAGGATTCATCCTCCTATAAGCGTCGTTGTATTCTTCACACTTTTCATCAGTGGCCAGAAGTTTCTTAGCCGATACTGAAATACTAACTAATGGCTACAATTACCAAACATCGGCCATGACAAGCCAAGAGATCCTACGAAGTAGAGAACCGCTGAGGCTTACTGGTGGACGAGCGGTTCCTTTCCTTGAGCTTTCAAAACACTATAACCCCTTCAACGTTGTGAAGAACCTGTCACAAAACATTTATGAGGTTAAATGATATCCATAGAGTTGTTAATATTAAAACAATAGATAAATTCTAGCACTACTTATTCAAAGTATTACCTATGCATTGAAGTTCTGAGTTATAAGACACCTCCTGCAAGCAAAATCGACAAGGTCACATATCCAACACATCGAAGAGAGTTCCAATTCTGTACATAATAGTATATCAATGCTTGAAAATCGAACATGGTTCGAATCTGCCTGATGAAAACCCTGAAGGATTACTCTCTCAACCATTCATAGAAAAGATGACTATAAATTCAACACTCCAACTTCTTATCTACTATAAACATTCACCAAAGCTCGGCTTCTTAACATAACTACCAATTGCAGGTTAAACACTCACAGGTCATGGTTTCGAGTCTGGAGATCTCTAACAATCGAAACCCTAGAATCTCTCGGCCTGTCGGCCTCTCCTCACTACCACTACCATGAGAAATGAAAGCCAAAGAAAGCACTTCAACAATTAAAATGGAAGATTAGGGTTTCATCCCTAAAACCAAGAACACATAAGATCAACGATGGAGGAGAAGCCAACACGATACGTCGAAGTTCGGGCAACAACCAGGTTTAATACCACATTTATTATTGTGATGCCAGTACAGAAGACTAAGGGACAACAATGTATCCAACTCAGGAAGATTCATTACATCAACTATGCACAGCTCAGATCATCAACTTTATATTTCACCAGGTTTCCACGTGAAGTTGAATATGTGGACTGACAGTAGTACATTCCACCATGGAGATTAGCTAGGAGCTTTAATACCTGGATGGGATATTTTCGACCTGCCATCACACGACAATAGTGAATTCAATACCGATCAATTCCATATCTTTACGGTGAAGTTGTTTACAAAGTGTATTATGATATAATATCAATGTTATAGTCGTTAACACCTAGGGAAATAGTTAGGGTGTCTAACCATAGCTCATTTCATTGTTAAGTATTAATCTTTCGAATGCTCGGCCTACTCTTACATAACAACATTTGTATTTTAACTAGGGTCGCTTTTCCATACAAGGGTTGATACTAGTGTATAGTTTAAGATGCATTTTTGTACATTGTAATATTTGTTATATTATTTATCTTTTTACAAAGTACACATTACATTATAATGCACAATTATTATATTTGAAAAACACAATCATATAAGTGTAATAATTCACACTAGAACTAGGATGGTAATATCCATAAGATGATACTATATTAGTATATAAATGAAGGATTATAGGAGTATTATATTTATTTTGATAACACCAAGTGATTTCTTGTGTACATCGGAATCTAGCACTCATAGTGTAAGATTATACACATAGAACATCACCACTACTTGTATTACGGCAAATGACAATAGGATTCTAATAGCATTGTGAAGCTTGTAAACCAGTACGTAAATGAGAAGTAGGACGAAGACCCATACCTTCAATAACTTTCATGTAAGGAAGCACTTAGAGTTTTCACTATACATTGACGATGAATTGAAAAACATATTTATTCTTAACACTTGATTTTGGCGTATTATTCTTACCTGCATTTTCTACACAGTGAAAAACAGGTTCAAATGCTTTAGCTAACATAGCTAAGTAAGCCTTAGGGTACCCCGCAGGACCCCCTTTCGTCGTCATTCAAAAGCAAACTGTCAGTACTTTAACAAGAAATTAATCATAGTACAACCCTATGCACAGTATGTAGTTACAGTTAAATACAAGCAGAGTTGAAGTTGGATATTTTGTGTGATGATCGTAAATTGTCTTTTGTCAAAATATTAGTAATAATTTATTTCCGCATTAACAAATACAACTATTATTATTTTTTGTTTTAAGAATTTCGATGTGTCGTAATCATTTTAAAAGAAGTATGATGTATCGTTGTCATTAAAAGGTTATTAGTTAAGAGACTCAGTGATTAATTTTTTTTTCCATCATTTATGACTTGGATATTAATGTTGCTTTATTTAAGCATTTATTATTTCTGCATTTGTAGTTTTTAACATTTAATGCTATTTTAAAAATTTTATGAAATTATCGGGATGTTACATAGGAGGTTGAGCAGGCCAGACTGTACTACTCCCGACAACCAACTTTCGGCGACCAAGTTAATCTCCCCCTTTGCATCTTTCTTTCAGCGCATGTACTGGTCAGGATGGAACTATGGGAACTTGGGGTCATGGGGTTCCTCCTTCTGTATTGCCAACAAATCATAATCCTCCCACTTGCAATCTGGGATTTTTCCCAGCAGATTCTTGTCTAGCTCTACATGCTTTGATATTGGTGACATTGGGAGCTTGTACTTGGAGTTTTTCATCAGCTTAAAGACCGGTATGTCCAGTGCACACGGTGATATGTAGTTCGGCATCATGGTCAGTGGTATCTCTTTATCTGCTACTCGCGAATTTTGCACTGTGGAACCCATCTTGGGAACCTTCATTCTTGGTGCCACTGGATTTTTTCCTTTATCTTACATAGATGGGTTGTGCCTTGGCAACCTTCTTGATGCTTGCCCCGGTTCAAAAATACCTTTCTTGGCCGGGGTTCTCATTAACCCTTCGATCCCTCCGTGCTTGAAAATCCGCATTGTCTCCTGAACTGTGAATTCTTCTTCAAATGGAAACCTTTCAGACATCCACTGGCTAAAGCTCACAAGGTGTGTAGATGGCTTACTGAAGCTAGCTCACACAGAAGTATTCACAGATAATTCTAAGTGTTTGGTAATGCCCGCGAGATGAAATAAAGTGTTATTTAAAGGTGTGGTTGACCCTCCTCTGCGTCCCTCAACGGTTGGATAAGCATTAATGGCGGTATCTGTTGGCCAAATCCGACAGACCTTTTGGCCTTGTCCTTCAAAATTATGTTCAGAATGGCTATTTGTGCGTTAAATGCCCAAGCGGTTGCTGACAACGGCTATAACGACTATTTTTCTGACCGACACTATAATGGATATTTTTATGAGTATTGCGTCGAGCTGCATGGCAGGTCCTGATCGTTCCTGCACAGTCACTTCGCGGTGCCTGATTTCTTGTTTCTGAACTGAATGCCTTTCCTTGTTCACTTGCGCTCCGCAATTGCCTTTTGAACTTCGCATCTGCATATTTCCTTTTCTCTTTTTTGTTTTTGTTTTATTAGCAGCATGTTCTAGCAGTGCTGCATGGAAGATACAACTTGCTTAGTATACATCGCGTACAAATTCCTTCATCTTTTGGTGCCCAATTCCAACTGTACTTGACACTTAGAAGTTTCCTCTGCCTGATCATCACAGATTCTGTGAAGCAGGACTATTGTGGTAAAGCTTTAGTCTACATCCATTGATCAAACTTGGAAAGATTTCTACAGCTAAGGTGGCTAACTGAACTGCCCCACCATTAGTAACATGCATTATAGTATATGGGCCAAGCCAATGCATCTTAAACTTTCCAGGAAATTTCATGAATTTACTATCATACAGGAGGACTAGATCACCTACCTGAAAAGACTTGTTCTTGATGTGGCGATCGTGCCATGATTTTTCGTGCTCTTTCTATACTTGTTGGTGGAAGCCTGCGATGAAGCGGTCCTCCTCCAGCCCAACTAAGTGTAGGAGCATTTCTTCTAGCATTGCGCGATCTGCCATGCCTGTAAATGATGCTATGCACAAACTGAGAACAATATAATCCATTGGCATTATTGCTTCCTCCCCATAAGCCAATCTGAAAGGTGTATGGCCCATCAGCTTCTTGCATGTAGTCATGTATGCCCATAATACAGATGGAATGCGCAGATCCCAATCATCCCGATTGACGTTGCATATCTTGGTCAGCGCATTCTCCAACACTTTGTTAAATGCTTCAACAGTTCCATTCGCCTGTGGTTGATAAGGCGTGCTGCGCTGATGATGAACGTGGAACTCTTCTGTCAAAGCCTTAATGGTCTTATTCAGAAAATGAGTTCCTTGATCACTCATCAATATCTTCGGGAATCCAAACCTTGTAAGGATATTTTTGTATATAAACTCTGCCGCTGTAACTGCGCTACAGTATTTAACTGGCTTTGCTTCTTCCCATCGGGTGAGGTAATCAGTAACAGTAATGATATACTTTGCACCAGTTCTTTTCCCTGGTGGGTTAATAGGACCCACAAAATCAATGGCCCACTTCTCAAAGGCCTGCAATGTCAACTGTGGATTTAATGGCATTTCATCTCTGTGTGATGGCTTCCCTGTTCTCTGACAAACATCGCAATTCTGGCAATGTTCCTTCGAATCTTTATGAATTGTAGGCTACCATATCCCTGTGCGCAATATATTCTGCACAGTATCTCTTCCTGTTTAATGGCCTCCTGCAACTCCTGAGTGTGCATCAACCAATATAAATGGTTTCTCATGCTCTAATACACATCTGCACATTACCTCATCCGATCCCAATTTATATAGCTGACCTGCGATTATAGTGAAGTTTGTTGCGCGCACTACCAGCTGCTTCTTCTGTTGCATAGTGAACTCTGTGGGTGCGAACCCAGTAGTCAAAAAATCAATGATGTCCTGATAATAATCCTCAGCAACCTGTATGGTGAACAACTGTGCATGAGGCAGATTGTCCTCCAGATTCGTAGGCTCTTCTCCTGACTCAATTCTTGACAGATGATCAGATCCCGAATTCAACCTTCCTGGCTTAACGATAATTTCAAAGTCATACTCCTGAAAGAGTAGTAACCATTTGCATATGTGCCTCCCTAACACTGGCTTGTTGACCATGTATTTCAAAGCAAAATGGTTAGTGAACATAGAGAAATGCGCACCAAGCAAGTAGTGTCTGAACTTCTGCAGCGTGTAGACCATAGCGAGTCCTTCTCGCTTAGTAGTTGTATAGTTCTTCTCAGCAGATGATAACTTTCTACTTGAAAATGTAATGGGATGATCAATACCTCCTTCGCCTGGCTGAGCAAGAATGATACCCAATGCGACACATGAAATGGATTCTCCCAGTCTGGAAAAACTAGGATCGGCGCAACGACCATCTTCTCTTTCAATGTGTTGAATCCTTTCTCACAGTCCTCATTCCAAATGAACGGTGCATCTTTCTTTAGCAGCTTCTCTATTGCTGTGGTTATCTATGCATACCCTTTTATGAATTTTCTGTAATATTCGGTATGCCCCGATGTAGTGCGAAACTACTTGACTGAATTAGGTGTGGGCAAATTTACAATTACTGCGATCTTTGCAGGATCAACCATCAAGCCCTGTTTGCACACAATGTGTCCTAACAAAATCCCATATGGAACACATAAAAAACATTTCTTCAGATTTAGTGATATTTGATGTTGTCTGCATTTTTCCAGCATCATCCTGAGGTTCATGGCATGGTTCTTTAGTAAACTGAAAATGGTCCAATCATCGAAATAAACCTCCAAAAACTTGTGTATGAAGTCTTTAAATGCTGCGACGACCACTCTAGAAAATATAGTAGGTGCGTTCTTCAAACCGAAAGGCATGACTATATACTGGAACAACCCCCATTCTGTGGCAAAAGTAGTCTTGTGCCTATCTGCGCAATCAATCTTGATCTGATGGTAGCCAAAGAATCCATTAGTAAAAGAATATGCCTCATTCCCTCCAACATTGTCTAGCACTTCATCTGTAAAGGTGTAGGAAATGGGTCATGTATTGAAGCATCATTCAACTTTCTTAAATCTACACAGATCCTAATCTCACCCTTCGTTTTCTTATCCTGGATAACCATCGAGCTTATCCACTCAGATTCTTCAACTGTCTCAATGATCCCTGCATCGAGCATCTTATCGAGTTCTTCCTTAACTCGTTCTTTATAGCGCAGATTCAATCTATATGGTCTTTTCTTCACAGGCTTCGCGCCGAGCTTAAGAGGAATTTTCATCACTCATAAGTCTCCTAGAATACCTTTCATCTCAGTGAATTTAGTCGGGAATAATTCTCTATATTCCTGTAATATAATCGCGACCTCCTCAACTGTGTCTTGATCCCAATAATCTCCGATAGCTGCGAACTTTGGCTCTTCGCTGGTGCCAATGTTCACTTTTCTTGTTTTCACAGGTCCACTCATATCTGGAATTTCTAGTGGAGGTCCTTCTACCTCATGCGATCCCTCTGACTCATGTATCCATATGTTGTGCGGGTCCTCCTCATCACTATCTGCCTTATCCTTGCAGTCCTCAACAATGTGATAGCAATCAAGAGTGTGATCTAGTACCTCCTCCCATTCTGGCTGTAGGTGTGCAGGCACATTGTTTGCTCCAAAGAATTCTTCTAGGGTCATATTTCCCTGAGTGCAGTCTAGTCCGAATATTTTTTCCTTAAGAACCTGCAATGCATCATTGATGCTCGGATGTTCATCTTCGAAATTGAAATCCTGCTGGAAGCTCGTAGTTAGGCCAGACTAGTCTGCTGTACCTCTGCACAAATCCAGGTCTAGGTACCACTTCTTTGGAATCGGTTCTTCCAGTGTGTGCACAAACAGATGCACCCATTTAGTCTGTGTCCTTTCCCTCCATGCCTCTGAACAGACTCGAATATGCTCTTGTGGATCTGTCTGTCCATTATATTTCTCAAATGACAGGGTAACCGTATCAGCAAACCTAATTTGCATCTTAATTCTGCACTAATCCCATGTGGTCAGTGTCTTCTTATGCGCAGCCCACCATTTGGTGGGAATCCCGCGTAGGGCCATGTCTAATGTTGAGATGCGGTATTCATCCGCAACTGCTATAGTATATTCTTTGATAAAACAATAAACATTAGATAAACCATCAAAGGTAGGGATTGGGGTTACCTCCTTTCCAATCCAGCGCAATGAATTCGTGATCCGCGCGCATTTCTTGTTAGATACTTCATGTAACCTACTTTGCCAGTTTTCCAATCTAGCATCATAGTCTGAGATGCAAGAGCTATCACAACGCCAACTGAGTGTGCCATTCACAGTTGGATTAATGTAATCAGCAGTATTGGTCGTGATTTTGTAAATGCGATCCAAGTCTTGGGCTCTATATTGCTCTTGAATTGGTTCAACATATCGTTCACCCTGTGAGGGATCCAACGACGCGATGACCCTGATATCGTTGCCTTCAAATATCATTTTCATGGTTTTCAAATCAATAATGGCAGAGTTTGTCATTTCCCAATCGATACCTAACAGTGCTAGATAAGGATGGCTGTCATCCACGATTTCAATTACTTTGAAGTATGCATAGCTGCGCACTCCGTCAATGTCAACAATGGTGTTGGGTAACCTCCCCAAAGGTATAACTATCCCTTGATTAGCCATTCTTAACTGTAGAGGTGACCACTGTAACTTTGGTTTTCCCATCTGATGCCATGTCTGCTTGGTCAAGACATTTACTTCGGATCCAAGATTAAGAATGATCTCATCCATCTCGTAGTCTCCAATCTGCGCAGTGAGCCTCATTTCCCTTCCTGTTCTCTTAGGACTTCTAATATTATAGACCGCGCTGCTGGCAGCCCCCTTCTCACTGTTTGGCTCATACTGTTTCAGTAGCTTTTCAAATTCCACGTAAGCATCTGCGCTATTCAGTAATTTCATGCAGCTCCGTAGGAACTGTGAAATAGAGGTCCCTGTATCTGTTGTAGCGTTTGTCTGATCATATGCCGTTGGCATATCCTCTCTTTGTCGTATTTCACTACGCAGCAGGATTCTTGTCGATTGAGGTTCTAACTCTCTAAGGATATCCCACGCTTCTATAAATGCTCCGTTATTTTTCTGTAAGTCCAAACATGGTGCTTTCCAAGGGGATTTTTGAATCCATACCGGTTCACCAGAAGTCTGCTTAGGATCGCGTGTTTCAGAAGTCGAAGCTTCTGCACCTCCATCTCTTCCTGTATCAGTGCCACTGCGCATTACAACATTTACACTTGGGTCCACAGATCTTCTCTCTGCTGCGATCAGCTGAATGTTGGGATTGGGTGGTTTTGTCCTCCTTCGTTTCTGCATTTCTACCTCAAGCACAGGACAATCCTCAATAACATGTTCAAATGATTTGCAATAATTGCAGGTAGTGCATGGGTTGGTACAATCTCGAGATACATGACCTAGCTGGCCACAGTTATAACAAATTACCTGGCCGTGACCTCTTCCTTCTGTTGGGCTGGAATTTCTTCCTCTCTCGCGGTATCCACCACCACGACCTCTATATACTCCCTGATCATAGTGGGTGTTTTCTTGTTTCAGCTGATTTTCTTCTTGGATACGGTACATTCTATCACCTCGCATCATTTCCATATCTCGATTTCTTTCATTCATCATCTCATATGTGCGATAGTTGGATTCGTCATGTCCAACCAATTTACAGAAATTACAATACAAGCTCTTAGGTGTCTTTATGTATTTCTGTATGAGATAACAATCCTCAGGCCTGTGTCCTTTGCTTCTGCATATTTCACACCATGGTGCCTGATTGTGATTCATATTTATTGGGTTTGGTGCGCCACTGTCAAGATAATATTGAAATAGAGGGCAGTGTTCTCTGGTGTGGCCTTCTCCTTTGCATCCTGTGCACCAAACTTCACGTCTGTGTTCATATCTTTGTTCTTTTCCATTCTTCATACCTTGCAATTATAATGTCAAGGTGGTCAACTGGTTCTGGATCTATGACATCCCAGAACTACTCTCACCAATCGGTGAAGCCTCCAACTTCATTGCAATCTCTAAGGCCTCTACCTGCGACGCAACCTTCTGCTGCATCAATGGTTGTCTAATGTGGGGCAACAATGCAGCGATGAACCATTCCTGGTGCTGTTGCGGAGCTATAACAAAGCTCACTTGGTCTATGTTGTTGCAGCAACACCCCGCCCAAACTTTTGTACATATTGGGGCCCCTCCTTTAGAAATACTGCTGTAAGAGGTAAATTCTTCTTTTTTTAATGTCTTTTCAACTGAAAATCCTGCTTTGGGAACTCCAAGTTTTCTTCCTCTAAGAATAAAATTCATGAAGTCTTCCTGAAAATCGCGGAATCATTTGAGAAATCCCCGCAGTTGCGGAAGGATTCGAGTTTCCCTCCCGAAACACGCGGAACCGTTCGGGTTTCCCTCTCGAAACGACGAAAGCCATTTGTATAAGCTTCTCGAAAAAGGACTTAGAAACCTTTTCAGAATGATTTTAAGAAAGCCCCCCGCAGTTGCGGAAGCATTCGAGTTTTCCTTCTGAAACGGCGGGAGACATTGGCATAATCCTCTCGAAAAAACTTTAGAAATTTTCTCCCGAAGTGGCGGGATCTTTCGAGTTATCTTCCCGCAGTTGCGGAACCTTTCGGGTTATCCTCCCGAAACAGCGGGAGCGATTCGTAAATCTTCCCCGGATGACTTAGTCTTTTGAAAAATATTAAGTCTTGTTCTTCAAGTTGCGGAAGCCATTCGCGAGGTCCTTCCGAGACGCCGGAGCCTTTTAGGTTTCCCTTCCGCGACCGCGGGAGCCTTTTGCGGAAAACTTCACGTTATTTTCCCCGAAAATCAGCCGGAAGACTTAGTCTCTTTGAAAAAATTGTAAGTTTTTTTCTCAAAGTTTTGGAAGCATTCGCAGAAGCCTTCCGAAACTGCGGAAGCTATTCGCGAAAGCCTTCCGCAATTTAGGAATCTTCCACGTTATCATCCCGAAAACCCGCCAAAAGACTTAGACGTTCACGTTCATTTTGCGGAAGCCGCTCGCCAATTCCTTCCGAAACGGTGGGAACCTTCGCGGAATGGTTCCGCAATTGCGGAAGCGATTGACTTATCTTTGTTAAAATTGCGGAAAGATTCATCAATCTCTCCCGAAATGTCGAAGGAGTTCGTCATAACCTTCCGCAATGGCGGGTGAAATTCGTGAGTCCATCCCGCGGATGGCGGTCGCGCACGGACACTGAGGCGGCTCGATGTGACCACGACGTACAAATATTAAAGCCTCGCTTTAAATGCACCACCCACCATATTAAACCCCGCACATTCCCAAATCGTTTAAATAAACGGTGGGGGTTTGGGCCAACCGCATTGCTATTTTTCGATTAACAAACGCCGTGGAACTCCACGTCAGACCGCTCCAGCTCAGCTCGTTTGTCCACGTCTGCGGCCACCTCATTCAGCCATCTTCACGGTGCCAGGTAGGATTTTTAACCGTTATTTTTATTCATTTTTTCAGGTCAAGGTACCCTTGATTTTTTAACGAGGCCGATAGGCATTGGTCGCATACGTCGTTATTTTTTTTGAATTTAAGGACTCCAAGCCCAGTTAATTTCTCGTTCCCATCAGCTGAAACCACGGTGTGACCGCCCGAGTATTCACTAGCCACATCCCTGGCGTCGCCACCCCCGTTCAAATTATGAGCCAACCATAGAGCGTCTTGTCAAAAAATTATAAATGACAAATAGCGGTCAGTTGAAACCCCTCGCCTGTTCATCAACGCGGAGAGCCGTCCCTGGCTTCGTCTTAAATTTATCTCAACCCAAACTAACCCGCCATTAACCATTTGAACCGCAACAATGAAGGACACCCTCTCTCCTAGGGATAGATGGGAAGCAGGTTGTTTCACGTCGGACACGCGCCCCTTCGGGGACATTCCAAACTTTGTTCCTTAAGATGATTAAGTCTATGTTTCTTGATTGGAATGATTTATTGTGCCTCCCAAACATGCAGCTTCATAATTTGTTTTTATATCTCACTAACATTTTGAGGAGATCCTTCTTTTGGTTAAATGTCTCATAATAGGTTGCACATGTTTATAATGACATATATGGTTGCTAGAAGGGATAAGTCAAAATGCCAAAAGGTGGTAGGAAGAAGGCTAAAATGACAGAAACACAGCCTGCACCACTGAGAACTGAGACCACGTTCCAAGATACTAGGTGCACCACCGGTATTCCTCCCGAAATCCGCTGGGGTGACATCTACAGGATGATCCGGGACCAAGAGATCCCGGATATGTTACTAGAAGAGGAGCAGATCTATCTCAATATCAGAACTTCAGGAATAGCCAGGGATTCTACCCGCCCTGAACTGTTTCCATGTTATGAAGTAATTGGGTGGATACTCCAACATACTAATGCAGAGTCAAGGGTAATAGATGACAACGGGAAAATAGCCATTGCCTCATTCCACCCAGCATACCTTGCCGCAGCCTATAAATTTCCCCGCCCCCAGCAAGCTCTCACTGATGAATGGCTGGGCCAGATGAACAACATTGAAATGGCCAAAAAATTACTGGTCGCACGTAAGCATTTAAGGAAGAAAGGTAATGACAAATATGACGTCCAGAATCTAAGACCTCCTTTCAGATTAATCGCCCTGATGTTGTGCAGAATCTTCGGTATGCCCGATGGCACCGTATACAAGATTCAGTGGGTTCCCATCATCCACTTCGTAGCATTTAAAGGAACTGTGTTTGACTGGGCCACTATCCTGTCGGATAGTTTGGCATCAATGGTGGTGGCTGCAAAAGAAGGTCTGGCCTTAAAAAGGGTAGAGTTTTACATGTCTTCATATCTTATTGATTGTGTTCTGGCCAAGGTATATTTTTCCAGCTTAGGTTGCACGTGGGATAAGGCCAACACCTCGGTTTACACTGCTTTCAAGATGACGTGGGATAAAAACTACAAACCCAGCTATAAGCTCATCTGTGAGGGGTTCATCATGCCCCTATATGAGCAGATATTCAAGGAAGAGCCTAACTGTCTGTCGGAGAATCCTATGGAGGTCCTTGGAAACTATGGAGATTTTTACTTTTCAGATCAAGGCACCAACCTCAGAATGTTTGGAGGGACTAAAGCTCCATATATCTTGCCCAGGTATGCTACAGACTATGTGGTCCTTAAGGAGGCAGTGAGACAAATTTTCCTGGACGGAATTGGAGCAGTGCTTAACAAACAACATAAGGCTTCTTTCCCGCCTTTTCCCTTCTGCATAGGAGCATACAAGTTCTCAGGGGTTTCCTCAGCCGAGGAGTTTGTTCAGGAGCTGAAAGCCTTCCACTTCGGCGAGGTAATCTTCCATAGGAATAACAGGAAGGGAAAAGTTGCCAAGCATTGTAGAGAGATTTATGCTCATTTTGAGTACGCTCACTATTATGATGCTGAGGAAGAAGCATTTAGAGGCATCAGCAACATGGTTGAGCTATGGATCTGTCGCCAAGGCCGTGGAGCAAGCTCTAGCTCTGCCAAGGCCCAGAAAACCAACCAGCAGAAAGACAAGGAAGCAGATGAGGCCCGAGCCCAGGAGGAACAAAGGTTAAGAGAGGAAGAAAGGTTACTGCAAGAGGCTGAAGTCGCCAGATTGCAGCAGGAAGCTGAGGTGGCGAGACGGAAGCAAGAAGTAGAAAGTGAGAGATTACAGAAAGAGGCTAAAGATGAAAGGCAGCAGAAAGCTGAAGAAGAAGACAGAAGGCAGCAAGCTGAAGTAGAGCGGAAAGCAGAAGAAGAACTCTAAGCAGCCGAAGATGCCCAAGCAGGAAACCCCGACATCCAGGACATGGAAATAGACGTACCTCCAGCAGGTGTCTCCGGCACTCAAAATGTGGGGTCAGATCCATCTCAGGTAGTCCAGACCCCAACCGCGGAAGCCGAAATAGATATTATAGATCTCCCAATCGTCCCGTATACTCCATCAGAAGAGCATACTATGTCCAGATGGAATGAATTTGTCTATGACAAGAAGAGGAAGGCGATGGTCCTTAAATCGGAAGAGAGGATAAAGAGACTCTTCCAGGAAGATATTGTTACTCATCGAGAGACCACAGTAATGCAGAACGCAAATAAGGATCCTTTAGCTATGGCATCCGCCTCTGTAGAGATAGCAAGAGCAACGCTGGACAACGTGGCTGATATAGTTAAATAATTTGAGTCGACTAAGAGGAGAGTTCGCATGCTACAACATACTGTGGCCAATGAGCAAGCCTACAGAGATCTCGTGGTGAATAAGCATAATCGCCTGTCCGTTGAGCACAAAGAACTGTCAGACAAGTACAACCAGCTAGAATAAGAAAAGGAACAACTGGCAGGCCATATGATGATGGTGGAAGCAGAAAAGAATGATGCAGAAGCTAGGGTGTCCCATCTAGAAGCAGACAAGCTAGCATTGGTTGAACAATTGGAGCAAGCAGAGAACAGAACGGTAAATATATCCCCCTTCCATGAGCTATCCTGCGGCATCCTAAAACAAATGCATGACACCTAGGAGCTAATCACTGATGAAGTTTGCAAGCTCAAGGCCATGGTGGTCAGATTAAAAGAAGTTAATGCAGAGGCCCATAGGCTTAAAGCTAAGCATACTCGTGTTAAGGCAAATATCTTGAGCCAGATACAATGGAGAGAAGGAAAGGTGGATTTCCCCACGCATCTCCCATTCAAATCTGTAGAAGGTTTTAATGAAGACATAACCCTTTTGGGATTCTGCAGAAAATGTGGCAATAAGCTAATGGCCAGCGTGCGAGGGACAATGGATAGGATTAACGGTCTGTATCAAAGAATCCAGGGAGTGCGTGACAAGTGCAAATTGAGTTTTCCGCAGTCCCTTGATGATTTCCCGGGAAAAGAACAACGTTTGTCTGAGTTGAAAGAGGAGTTGGGCATCCAAACTGAATATGTGAAGAAGATTGATGTCCTAGCCATTGATGACCTCCAACATTATATTGGAATGTCATTAATCCACAGCCATTTGCTTAAGGAAGTACATCAAGCTGCAGTAACAGAAATTCAAGGCATTGGAGCAGAGCTTAGTAAAAATGTGACTTCTCAGAAAATCTTGTTACCTGCTTCGGCAAATGTAGTCATAAGGGACACTGGTATATGGTATAGTTACATTGCAGAAGAGGAGAAGAAATCAGCAGCAGTGGCAGAAGCAACAACAAATCCGGATGCTTCTTTCCCAGCATTAGCAGAAATTCCAGCTGGCCTGATTCCTTCTTCCCAAGCAGCAGCTGCAGCAACAGGGGTTTCGAGTGCCTCTCTTCAAGAAGCAGCAGCAGCAACAGTTGGTTCGGGTGCATCTCTTCCAACGGAAGCGCATCCCCAGGAGTGAAAGCGCTGAGAACATTAATTCTATTTTTTTTTTGTATTATGGCTGTCATATGTATAAAACGTAGAGTTAGAGGACAGCTATCCTTCTCCTTTTAAATAATTTTCTGTAAAAGGGGGAGGTCACATTTTTGTCTGTTATTTGGGGAAAATCCTGTAGGTGACAAGTGTAAAGGGCTAGGTGGCATCCCAAAGGGCATTTTGTAACATTATAAATAGAAGTTAGGAAAGAATGTAAAAGGACTTTTTTGGCAAGGAATTATTTTCTAGACTTGTATGAGCTATCTTGCACATGTTTTAAGAAAATAAAATCTTCTAATAAGAGCCTGGAGAGGATGTTTTTGCATGGGAATGTAGATTGGATGCATTGTGGATTATTCCTGTGTCTGCTATACTTTGCTGTGAGATCTTTACTACTGTCTTGAATTATTTCATTGTATTAAATGATCTTGCTTCTCTCTTTGCAAAAATAGTTCTCTCTTTCATGAGTAATGAAATGTGTTACATTCAATCAGAAGCTATCTTCTGACACTTTTATCTTTGCTGTAGCTTTCTCTTTAAGATTTAATGGCTGTCTGTTTATTCTTTAAGACAATTCCTACAGTTCATTGCTCATGTTTTAAATTTGCTCCTTGCAGGGATAGTTAGATTTATTTCAGTTTTAGACTTAGATCTGTTTTCCAGTTTTGCATTTAGATTAAATTTAGACTAGGCACTTGCATATGATTATAAAATATAAAATCAAAAGAACGGTGGATCGGGACATAACCGGTATAATTGGAATAAAACTCTAAATCCACGGTTGCCGGAACCGCTAACCGGATGGATTCCCCATACCAAACGGTAGATAATCTAATTGGTATAATCTATTGGGGAGAATCTTTTTCTGATTGATGCTGTGATCTCCGAGGCATCAACAGTTTTTGGCGCTAGAAGGAGGGCCTGAAAGTGCATGGCTGATAGAGGAAAATCTCCCACTGTCATAAATGTCACTGAAAACCCACTTAAAGAAAGCATTTCAAACAGCCCAGATCTTGAAATATTAAATCAAGAACGCCTCATTTCTGATCCTGAGCCTGAAGAAGCATTATACGTTGTACCTTTTGCAGAAATAGAGGATTTGAGGAGGCATACACAATCCTATGTTAGATAGCTAGGTGGTTTAAACGCAGTGAATTTTCTCCCTAGGAAAAGTACCCCTAGAAAAGAGCCACAATACACCCGTGATTCAATTCTTGTTCAAAGTTTTGAAGATCTTGTAAATTTAACTCTAGAAGAAATTTCAGACCCTCTGAACAAAGAAGATCTTGAAAACTCAGACAACATTTCAGATCGAGAAGGCCTGGGAGAACTTATTACTCCAAAGAATACTCCGTAGAATTCACCTTACAATTCTCCACCAGGGTCTCCACATATAAACATGGTTGTACCTGCTTGGAGAGCAAGGGGAGCGCTGAATCTAGCTGGACCATTCCATAATCTCCCAAAAAATCCAGAAAAGGTCTTACCTAAGTTCGACCCAGGGAAAGCCATTTCGGCGGAAGATCATCTCAAGAGTTTCTACTTAGCTCTGAACCTTTTGAACGTACAACATGAAGATGTAGTTTGCAGGTTGTTTCCATATACATTCGAGCCAAAAGTATCATCCTGGTACTTTAGCCTACAACCCAGCTCGATCTCTAGTTGGGATGAATTCGAAAACTGTTTCTTAAAGAAATACGAAAACCAAAAGACTGTGGCAACACTTATGAAAGAATTCTTATCCATGAGAATGGAAAAGAAAGAAAAGGTTCAAGACTTCAATCAAAGATTCACAACGCTGTTAAATAATTTCAGCGAAGTTAATAAACCAGCAGAGGAATCTCTGATTGAATATTATACAACAACTCTTGAAGGTCCCATAGCAATGTTCGTTAAAAGATCCAAGAAAACTACCCTAATAGAGAACTTCGAAGAAGCTAGAAAGGTAGAAGAAGAAGCTGATAGCATTGCTAAACATGCCTTAGATGCAGAACCAAAACCAACAGCCAGTAAAAAGACCTTGCTGCTCACTAGAGGTAAAGAGGAATCATCTACAGACATGGAAAATGTAGTCAAGATGATGCAGAAATTATCTAATAAAATTGTAGATCTCGAGAAAGATAAGGCTGCCAGCACATCTAGGAAACCTTTCAAGCCATTTTATAAAAAGAGCGAAGACGGTGATCAAACTCATCCACCAATGAATACTTCCCCTGTCTTAAACCTAAATGAAATCGGGATGGAAAATTTCTGCACTTTTCATCAAGAACCGCATTCGGAAAAAGAGCTGCCCGCAATGGATTAATTCCATGAGCCTAGTCATGAACCAAATGCTGGATTCACAGATCCCAGACCAAGATGATTCTCCAGAGTAATCGAGCCCTGAATTGGAGGAACCAACCCCGGACACTACTATGGTGCTATGGGATTGGGTACCTATGACTGAATTAGTAGAAGAGGATCCCATAGAAAGCTCTCCCTCTACCGTGAATGTTGCTACTCGCAGCAAAGGCCCTATTGCAGATCCTGTGCCAAGCTCGGCTCCTCCTAAGCCTAAAGTTTCAAAAGAACTGCCTAGAAGGCATATAGCAATTATTCCACCACAGCCTAAAGTTAACCAAACAACAACCAAACAGCCAAACGCTGACACCATAGTTCAAACACCTAAGATCACAATGAGCAAAACAAATCATCCAGCCCGAATTGGGAACGAATCTGACATAGGATATGACATTATCGAGGATATAAAGAAAGTCAAAGCGAATGTGTCAATATTTGATATGTGCAGCTTGCCCCATCAACGAGACAAGCTGCTGCATGTTCTGCAACCCCAGACCAGCACTCCATTAACGGACTCTCAAGAAAATTCCGAAATTAATGAAGCTAGCATCGGAGGGAAATCTAAATCTCAAACATTGCCATTCCTTTTGACCTTTGAAATTTTTAATCATAATGTTCACAACTGTTTGGTAGACTCTGGGGCATCTTCCAACGTCATGCCATTGTCCATTTGTAAAAAAATTAACGGGCAGCCTGTGCCATCTCCAGCCCAAATGATCCAATTAGATAGGACTGCTGTCAAAGTAATTGGGGAGATGAAAGATGTTCTCATTAGATTATCAGCTGACTCTAGAGTCTGTCAATTCATTGACATAATGGTGGTTGATATTCCTGAATCCTATGGGCTGATTTTAAGTAGGGACTGGTCTACCAAGCTTAATGGCTACTTTTCCACTGATTGGTCTCATCTGTGGTTGCCTTATCAGAACAGGTAGAATCAGATTAAAGTCTTGAGAGAACCACACATGAAGCAAAACGTAACTCAATTAGAAGAAAGAAATGAGGCTGTAACCTTCTCATCCTCGGTTCTGGGGAATTATTTCTTAGAAATGGATCCGGGTAATTATCAGTCTGAATCCATCATCCATGAATCAGATAACCAGTCCGATCTCCTTCATTTCTCTCGGACTAATGATGTTGATTGTAACATAGTTAGTTTAGTTACTGATTTAGATCACAAAGATACTAACTTAGTTGAATCTAAAGATATTTTCTGGACATTATACTTTGACGGTTCTAAAACTCTGGAAGGATCCGGAGCCGGTTGTGTTCTACTGGATCCAAAAAGAAACAAGTATTTTTTGTCCTGTAGATTAGAATTAGATTGTACTAACAACACGGCCGAATATGAAGCTTTGGTACATGGATTAAGGAAGGCCGTTGGTTTAAATGTTAAGTACCTGAAGGTTTTTGGTGACTCAGAGATAGTTGTGAGACAGGTAAGGGACACCATTCACTGTCTCTCACCTCATTTGAAGGGTTATCAAGCTGAGGTATGGGATTTAATTATGCATTTTGACGCTTTCAATATAAAATCGATTCCTAGATTGCAAAATTTTGCAGCTGATTTGTTAGCAACATCTACTTCTAGATCGGTGCCATCAAATAATAAATGCTCAATTGAATTGATTTTGAGGCCCTCCGTTCCTGATAACATCACAAAATTCAGAGTCTTTGATGATGAAGAACAAATTATCAGCTTTCTAACGAACAAAGATAGCTTCCAAGGAGCTGCGATAGATGAAGAAGAGCACGATGCTCATTTGATGAAGAAGGATGAGGAGAAAGGAAATTTCATCCCCAAAGGGGTAAGGTCCCTCGAAATGTTGTTTGATCTTCAAAATAAGTTCAAAAGGCCAGATAATACCAAAACCAACAGCTCATCAATGCAACATGAGGTAGTTAATTTGGGTACCGAGGCAGAACCAAAATTTGTCAACCTTGGCAGAACCAAAATTTGTCAACCTTGGCAGAACCAAAATTTGTCAACCTTGGCAGATGTTGTTCACCAGGACAAAGAGATAGGTTCATCAAACTGTTTAAGCAATATAAGGATGTTTTTGGATGGACCTATGAAGATCTGAAAACGTATGACGTCCGCATTATTCAGCATGTTATACCAATGAAAGCGGGTGTCAAGCCATTTCAGCAGTAGTTAAGAAGGATGCATCCTACTCTAGAACCGCTGATTCAAAAGGAATTAAAGAAGCTCCTGGACGCTAAGATAATTTTTAAGGTCCGGCATTCTGAGTGGGTTGCGAACTTGGTTCCCGTAATAAAGAAGTCAGGAGAGATAAGGCTATGTGTAGATTTCAGAAATTTAAATAGAGCTTCGGATAAAGACAACTACCCCATTCCTTCAATGGAACAAATAGTTCAAATGGTGTCAGGATTTGAGTTGTTTTCTCTTCTTGATGGTTTCTCTGGCTACAATCAAGTATTAGTAGCTGAAGAAGACCGTCTTAAGACCACTTTCCGAACTAAGTGGGGAACTTTCGCATACAGAAGGATGCCATTTGGTCTGATAAACGCAGGAGCTACGTTCCAAAGAGCAATGGATATCGCCTTCGAGGATTGGGTGGGAAATGTGTTGTTGTATACTTAGATGATGTGACAATCTTTTCAAAGAAAAGGGAAGATCATGTTGTTCATCTGAGGCATATTTTTTATCGCTGTCGGAAATATGGTATTTCTTTGAATCCCAAGAAGAGTGTATTTGCTGTTCCCAAAGGTAAACTCTTAGGCCATATCATTTCTAAAGGGGGAGTGTCAATAGATCAAGAAAGAGTCCAAGCTATTAATAAGATTCCAATGCCTTACAACAAGAAATCTATGCAGTCCTTTATGGGCACTATCAATTTTGTGCGCAGATTTGTTCCAGATTTCGCACAAATTGTTAAGCCATTGCAGCAAATGGTTAAACAAAGCATACAGTTCAAGTGGACAGATTTGGAAAAGGACGCATTTAGAGATATCAAGGCAGCTATAGCTAAGGCTCCTTCCTTAAGAATCCTATATTTTGATAAGGATTTTATCCTGTATACCTTTGCTTCGGACGACTCCCTCGCAGCTGTACTCACGCAAAAGGTGGAGCTGGGAGACGAATACCCAATTTCATTTATGAGCACTGGTCTGCAAGGGGCTGAGCTAAAATATCCCGTAGTTTACAAGCATGCATACGCTGTCTTCAAGGTAGTCAAGCAATTTAGGCCATATATTCTTAAGAACAGAACTAAAGTTATAGTTCCCCACCCAGCTGTTAGGTCCCTTTTTATTCAAAAGGAACTAGGAGAAAGGAGGGGGAACTAGGTCATAGCTCTTCAAGAATATGATTTAGAATTTAAACTAGCCACGATCATCAAAGGACAAGGCCTATGCAAATTACTTGCGGGAAACTCAACTGATGAAGAACAACATTGGAATAATGAAGCTGAGCTAAATTCGGTTGAAGTATGTCCCATCTTCTCAACTCCCCAGTCATGGTATAGAGATCTGGTGCACTATTTACAGCAGGGATATCTACCTGAGCACTGGAACTCCAAACAAAGAAGGGCACTCCATTTGAATTCATCACCTTATCAAATCATTGATGGGATACTTTTCAGAAAAAAATTATGATGGAGTTTTCCTTAGATGTCTAGAAAAGGAAGATGCAAGTAAAGTTGTTAAAGAATTGCATGATGGCCCCGCAGGTGGACATTATTCAGGAGAGACAATAGCACACAAGATACTGAGAGTTGGATATTATTGGCCCACTCTGTTCCAAGATGCCCACACGTATGCACGAAACTGTGATGTATGCCAAAGAAGTGCCGGGAAATTACCTAAGGCGGTAGGACCCTTGCAGCCGGTTATTATCTCTGAGCCTTTTGAGCAGTGGGGTATAGATGTTATCGGAGAGATAAATCCAAATTCTTCGTTGCAACATCGATACATCCTGACGGCTACTGATTACTTCACTAGATGGACGGAGGCTATCCCTTTGCGCAAGATCAATGAAGACGCGGTCATCAGCTTCTTGAAAGAGAACATCATAACCATGTTTGGGGTTCCAATTTCCCCTGTTTTTGATAATGCTACCTATTTTTCATCTGTCAAGATAAATGAATTTGTTTATGAATGGGGGATCAAGTTGCACTATTCAGCCAATTATTACCCTCAAGGAAATGGATTAGCTGAATCTTCAAACAAAAACCTCATTCGAATTCTCAAGAAAACTGTGATAGAAAACCAGCGAAGTTGGCATATAGCTCTCCCGAACGCCTTATGGGTAGATAGGGTGACCCAAAAGAACACATTAGGGGTTTCCCCTTTCACTCTTGTCTATGGAAAGGAATCCATCCTTCCTCCAAACATCTTACTCCCATCCTTACAGTTATCCCAAGCATCTCGGGGTTCTGGTAGCCAAGCCTTACAATCCAGGATCAATACCCTGCTTCAACTTGAAGAAGCCCGACAGAAAGCTAAAGATCGATTCCATCAACACCAGGACATAGTTAAGAGATGGTTTGATAAGAGGAAGTCCGGTAAAAGAAGTTTTGAAGTTGGGGACTTAGTCCTGAAATGGGACCATAATCATGAAGGCAAAGGAATGTATACGAAATTCCAACATTTATGGGTAGGCCCATACCAAATTTCGGCAAAATTAGGCCCATCCACTTATAAATTGACAAATCTCGAGGGAGAAGAAGTAACCCTTCCTCTCAATGGCCTCGCCCTGAAGCAATACTTTGCATAGTCTCCCTGAGACTTTCTGTACATAAATAAATTTTCCTTTTATTGTTGCTTTAGCCTTTTGTTTGTTTTATTTTCGGTTATTTTTGTTTCTTTTCTTGTCATTTGAACCTTTGCACAAAGTTTGTTTTCTGAAATCCCTTGTGGTTGAGTTTATCATCAAAGATAGGTCTCTTAAAGAAATCTCACAACCCATGAGTCCAGAACTTTGCTCAGATAAAGTCTATCTGTGTATTGTGCTCTCGCTGAGTTTCAGAAGGAAGGTAGCCTACTCTGCTAGTCACACTAATCCTGTTTAAATAGCAGAGACCCATGACCATCTTCATTACTATCTTTGGGCTCCACCCACTCCCACACTTAAAGGCATATCAAGAAGGTTATTAAAGTTGGACCCATGGAAAGTAGCACATCTCGAGGAATAGGGTATTGAAATGACTCCATGCTGCAAATCTAACAGGAAAAATGGCTTATATTCAAGGGTCTGTTTTCCAGAGATTCTCTCCTCAATTAAAGCATGGCTGAGACAAAAGCAAAAGACATGTAAAATCAAGAAGGTTGTCCAAAAGGCTCAGCCCAAAATGGGCTCCTCTCCGTCCGTGAGGCTCGATCAAATCAACAAAATTTCTAACTCACACAAAAGGACATTATGGATTGAGGAGCCTAAATCAAAGATCATGTCCAAAGAAAATATCTCTGGAAGGCTCAAACAGCTAAGCTGTCCAAAGTACAAACATCCAAAAGGATGCAAGCGGCATGGGAATGAGGAACAAGAGAAATAATGTCCATGAGAAAGTGTTGCAAATCATGTGGAGTCCGACAGTAGTAACCATCTGAAAGATGACCGTTCTAAAATGAATCTCATATGTTGGCCCTTTGAGAGTTTTAAAGATGTCTCTGTCAAAGCTCCCCTTTCCCCATTGGCTAGCAGGTAAAGTGCCTTTTGTTCCTTCACAGAAATTCAAATGCTCAGCTGAATATTGCACATAAGATGGATGTATTTGATAAGGTTTCAGACCATGGAGAGGAATTTTTCAGAGATTTGTGTTCGCCAGCGACTCGCCACTTGTTGTTGCAGCAACATCCCCCCCCAAAATTTTGTACATATTGGGGCCCCTCCTTTAATTTTTTAGAAAGACTGCTGTAAGAGGTAAATTCTTCTTTTTTTAATGTCTTTTCAACTGAAAATCCTGCTTTGGGAACTCCAAGTTTTCTTCCTCTAAGAATAAAATTCGTGAAGTCTTCCTGAAAATTGCGGAATCATTTGAGAAAGCCCCGCAGTTATGGAAGGATTCGAGTTTCCCTCCCGAAACACGCGGAACCGTTCGGGTTTCCCTCTCGAAACGGCGAAAGCCATTTGTATAAGCTTCTCGAAAAAGGACTTAGAACCTTTTTCGAAACGATTTTAAGAAAGCCCCCTGTAGTTGTGGAAGCATTCTAGTTTTCCTTCCGAAACGGCGGGAGCCATTGGCATAAGCCTCTCGAAAAAACTTTAGAAAATTTCTCCCGAAGCGGTGGGATCTTTCGAGTTATCTTCCCGCAGTTGCGGAACCTTTCGGGTTATCCTCCCGAAACGGCGAGAGCGATTCACAAATCTTCCCCGGATGACTTAGTCTTTTGAAAAATATTAAGTCTTGTTCTTCAAGTTGCGGAAGCCATTCGCGAGGTCCTTCCGAGACACTGGAACCTTTTAGGTTTCCCTTCCGTGACCGCGGGAGCCTTTTGTGGAAAACTTCACATTATTTTCCCCGAAAATCAGCCGGAAGACTTAGTCTCTTTGAAAAAATCGTAAGTTTTTTTCTCAAAGTTTCGGAAGCATTCACAGAAGCCTTCTGAAACTGCAGAAGCTATTCGTGAAAGCCTTCCGCAATTTCGGAAGCTTCCACGTTATCATCCCAAAAACCCGCCAAAATACTTAGACGTTCACGTTCATTTTGCGGAAGCCGCTTGCCAATTCCTTCCGAAATGGTGGGAACCTTCGCGGAATGGTTCCGCAATTGCGGAAGCGATCGACTTATCTTTGTTAAAATTGCGGAAAGATTAATCAATCTCTCCCGAAACGTCGAAGCAGTTCGGCATAACCTTCCGCAATGGCGGGTGAAATTCGTGAATCCATCCTGCGAGTGGCGGTCGCGCACACACACCGAGGCGGCTCAATGTGACCACGACGTACAAATATTAAAGCCTCGCTTTAAATGCACCACCCACCATATTAAACCCCGCACGTGCCCAATTCGTTTAAATAAACGGTGGGGGTTTGGGCCAACCGCATTGCTATTTTTTGATTAACAAACACCGTGGAACGCCGCGTCAGACCACTCCAGCTCAGCTCGTTCATCCACGTCTGCGGACACCTCATTCAGCCATCTTCACGGTGCCAGGTAGGATTTTTAACCGTTATTTTTATTCATTTTTTCACGTCAAGGTACCCTTGATTTTTTCCCGAGGCCGATAGGCATTGGTCGCATACGTCGTTATTTTTTTTGCGTTTAAGGACGCCAAGCCCCATTAATTTCTCGTTCCCATCAGCTGAAACCACGGTATGAACACCCGAGTATTCACCAGCCACATCCCTGGCGTCGCCACCCCCGTTCAAATTCTGAGCCAACCATAGAGTATCTAGTCAAAAAATTATAAATGACAAATAGCGGTCGGTTGAAACCCCTCGCCTGTTCATCAACGCGGAGAGCCGTCCCTGGCTTCCTCTTAAATTTATCTCAACCCAAACTAACCCGCCATTAACCATTTGAACCGCAACAATGAAGGACACCCTCTCTCCTAAGGCTAGATGGGAAGCAGGTTGTTTCACGTCGGACACGCGCCCCTTCGGGGACATTCCAAACTTTTTTCCTTAAGATGATTAAGCCTATGTTTCTTGTTTGGAATGATTTATTGTGCCTCCCAAACATGCAGCTTCATAATTTGTTTTTATATCTCACTAACATGTTGAGGTGATCCTTCTTTTGGTTAAATGTCTCATAACAGGTTGCACATGTTTATAATGACTTATATTTGTTTGCTAGCAGGGATAAGTCAAAATGCCAAAAGGTGGTAGGAAGAAGGTTAAAATGACAGAAACACAACCTGCACCACTGAGAACTGAGACCACGTTCCAAGATACTAGGTGCACCACCGGTATTCCTCCCGAAATCCACTGGGGTGACATCTACAGGATGATCCGGCACCAAGAGATCCCGGATATGTTACTAGAAGAGGAGCAGATCTATCTCAATATCAAAACTTGAGGCATAGCCAGGGCTTCTACCCTCCCTGAACTGTTTCCATGTTCTGAAGTAATCGGGTGGATACTCCAACATACTAATGCGGAGTCAAGGGTAATAGATGACAGCGGGAAAATAGCCATTGCCTCATTCCACCTAGCATACCTTGCCGCAGCCCATAAATTTCCCCGCCCCCAGCAAGCTCTGACTGATGAATGGTTGGGCTAGATGAACAACATTGAAATGGCCAAAAAATTACTGGTCGCACGCAAGCATTTAAGGAAGAAAGGTAATGACGAATATGACGTCTAGAATCTAAGACCTCCTTTCAGATTAATCGCCCTGATGTTGTGCAGAATCTTCGGTATGCCCGATGGCACCGTATACAAGATTCAATGGGTTCCCATCATCCACTTCGTAGCATTTAAAGGAACTGTGTTTGACTGGTCCACTATCCTGTCGGATAGTTTGGCATCAATGGTGGTGGCTGCAAAAGAAGGTCTGGCCTTAAAAAGGGCAGAGTTTTACATGTCTTCATATCTTATTGATTGTGTTTTGTCCAAGGTATCTTTTCCCAGCTTAGGTTGCACGTGGGATAAGGCCAACACCCCGATTTACACTGCTTTCAAGATGACGTGGGATCAAAACTACAAACCCAGCTATAAGCTCATCTGTGAGGGGTTCATCATGCCCCTATATGAGCAGATATTCAAGGAAGAGCCTAACTGTCTGTTGGAGAATGCTATGGAGGCCCTTGAAAACTATGGAGATTTTTACTTTTCAGAGCAAGGCACCTACCTCAGAATGTTTGGAGGGACTAAAGCTCCATATATCTTGCCCAGGTATGCTACAGACTACGTGGTCCTCAAGGAGGCAGTGAGACAAATTTTCCTGGACGGAATTGGAGCAGTGCTTAACAAACAACATAAGGCTTCTTTCCCGCCTTTGCCCTTCTGCATAGGAGCATACAAGTTCTCAGGGGTTGTCTCAACCGAGGAGTTTGTTCAGGAGCTGAAAGCCTTCCACTTCGGCGAGGTAATCTTCCATAGGAATGACAGGAAGGGAAAAGTTGCCGAGCATTGTAGAGAGATTTATGCTCATTTTGAGTATGCTCACTATTATGATGCTGAGGAAGAAGCATTCAGAGGCATCAGCAACATGGCTGAGCTACAGATCTATCGCCAAGGCCGTGGAGCAAGCTCTAGCTCTACCAAGGCCCAGAAAACTAGCCAGCAGAAAGACAAGGAAGCAGATGAGGCCCGAGCCCAGGAGGAACAAAGGTTAAGAGAGGAAGCAAGGTTACTGCAAGAGGCTGAAGTCGCCAGATTGCAGTAGGAAGCTGAGGTGGCGAGAGGGAAGCAAGAAGTATAAAGTGAGAGATTACAGAAAGAGGCTAAAGATGAAAGGCAGCAGAAAGCTGAAGAAGAAGACAGAAGGCAGCAAGCTGAAGTAGAGCAGAAAGAAGAAGAAGAACTCAAAGCAGCCGAAGATGCCCAAGTAGGAAACCCCGACACCCAGGACATGGAAATAGATGTACCTCCAGCAGGTGTCTCCGACACTCAAAATGTGGGGTCAGATCCAGCTTAGGTAGTCCATACCCCACCCGCGGAAGCAGAAATAGATATTATAGATCTCCCAATCGTCCCGTATACTCCATCGGAAGAGCATACTGTGTCCAGATGGAATGAATTTGTCTATGACAAGAAGAGGAAGGCGATGGTCCTTAAATTGGAAGAGAGGATAAAGAGACTCTTCCAGGAAGATATTGTTACTCACCGAGAGACCACAGTAATGCAGAACACAAACAAGGATCCTTTAGCTATGGCATCCGCCTCTCTAGAGACGACAGCAAGAGCAACGCTGGACAACGTGGCTGATATAGTTAAAGAATTTGAGTCGACTAAGAGGAGAGTTCGCATGCTACAACATACTGTGGTCAATGAGCAAGCCTACAGGGATCTCGTGGTGAATAAGCATAATCGCCTGTCCGTTGAGCACAAAGAACTGTCAGACAAGTACAACCAGCTAGAAGAAGAAAAGGAACAACTGGCAGGCCAGATGATGATGGTCGAAGAAGAAAAGAATGATGCAGAATCCAGGGTGTCCCATCTATAAGCAGACAAGCTAGCATTGGTTGAACAATTGGAGCAGGCAGAGAACATAATGGTAGATATATCCCCCTTCCATGAGCTGTCCTGCAGCATCCTAAAACAAATGCATGACACCCAGCAGCTAATCACTGATGAAGTTTGCAAGCTCAAGGCATTGGTGGTCAGATTAAAAGAAGTTAATGCAGAGGCCCATAGGCTTAAAGCTAAGCATACTCGGGTTAAGGAAAATATCCTGAGCTAGATAGAATGGAGAGAAGGAAAGGTGTATTTCCCCACGCATCTCCCATTCAAATCTGTAGAAGGTTTTAATGAAGACATAGCCCTTTTGGAATTCTGCAGAAACTGTGGCAGTAAGCTAATGGCCAGCGTGCGAGGGACAATGGATAGGATTAGCGGTCTGTATCAAAGAATCCAGGGAGTGCATGACAAGTGTAAATTGAGTTTTCCGCAGTCCCTTGATGATTTCCAGGGCAAAGAACAACGTTTGTCTGAGTTGAAAGAGAAGCTGGGCATCCAAATTAAATATGTGAAGAAGATTGATGTCCTAGCCATTGATGACCTCCAACATTATATTGGAATGTCATCAATCCACAGCCATTTGCTTAAGGAAGTACATTAAGCTGCAGTAACAGAAATTCAAGGCATTGGAGCAGAGCTTAGTAAAAATGTGACTTCTCAGAAAATCTTGCTCCCTGCTTCGGCAAATGTAGTCATAAGGGGCACTGGTATATGGTATAGTTACATTGCAGAAGAGGAGAAGAAAGCAGCAGCAGTGGTAGAAGCAACAACAAATCCGGATGCTTCTTTCCCAGCATTAGCAGAAATTCCAGCTGGCCCAATTCCTTCTTCCCAAGCAGCAGCTGCAGCAACAGGGGTTTCGAGTGCCTCTCTTCAAGAAGAAGCAGTAGCAACAATTGGTTCGGGTGCCTCTCTTCCAACTGAAGCGCATGCCCAGGAGTGAAAGCGCTGAGAACATTAATTCTATTTTTTTTTTTGTATTATGGTTGTCATATGTATAAAACACAGAGTTAGAGGACAGCTGTCCTTCTCCTTTTAAATAATTTTATGTAAAAGGGGGAGGTCACATTTTTGTCTGTTATTTGGGGAAAAGCCTGTAGGTGACAAGTGTAAAGGGCCAGGTGGCAGCCCAAAGGGCATTTTGTAACATTATAAATAGAAGTTGAGAAAGAATGTAAAAGGACTTTTTTGGCAGGGAATTATTTTCTAGACTTGTACGAGCTATCTTGCACATGTTTTAAGAAAATAAAATCTTCTAATAAGAGCCTGGAGAGGATGTTTTTGCATGGGAATGGAGATTGGATGCACTGTGGATTATTCCTGTGTCTGCTATACTTTGCTGTGAGATCTTTACTACTGTCTTGAATTATTTCATTGTATTAAATGATATTGCTTCTCTCTTTGCAAAAAGAATTCTCTCTTTCATGAGTCATGAAATGTGTTAAATTCAATTAGAAGCTATCTTCTGACATCTTTTATCTTTGCTGTAGCTTTCTCTTTAAGATTTAATGGCTGTCTGTTTATTCTTTAAGACAATTCCTACAGTTCATTGCTCATGCTTTAAATTTGCTCCTTGCAGGGATAGTTAGATTTATTCAGTTTTAGACTTAGATCTGTTTTCCAGTTTTGCATTTAGATTAAATTTAGACTAGGCACTTGCATATCATTATAAAATATAAAATTAAAAGAATGGTGGATCGGGCCATAACCGGTATAATTGGAATAAAACTCCAAATCCACGGTTGCCGGAACCGCTAACCGGACGGATTCCCCATACCAAACGGTAGATAATCTAATTGGGATAATCTATTGGGGAGAATCCCTTTCTGATTGATGCTGCGATCTCCGAGGCATCAACAGTCTAACGATGTTTTAAACTTCTGATCAAATTCCCAGACCGTTTCAGTAGGTTTATGCTTGATTTCCTTTAATTTTGTTATGCACTGCGATTCTGATTTCGGCTTCTTAAACTCTGCTACAAGTGCAACCTTAATTTCTATTAGGGTTCTCGGTTGTGCCTGAGAATATTTCATAAACCAATGTAAGGCGCGGTCTCTGAGAGTGGTGATGAGCTGTGCTCTCTTCACAGCATTGTCCTGGATCTGCTTTAAACTCCATACGGATTCACATAGAAATCAATGCTGGTCAGGGTCTTCTAGACCTGTTCCTTTGAATATTGGTAGTTTTATATCGTTGTCTGTCATTCTCCTTCCTAGTTGTGCAGCGCTCTGAGTAGTGTTGACTATCTGTGTGGAAAAAATAAAGGGAATATTCAGAGTAGTGGTATTCTGCGGGATATTATGATATTGGGTATTCTAAACTGGACTAGCCTGAGTCGGAATGGTTTGAGCAACTACTCCTGTGGTGTGCGCAAAATCGACGTTATGCGGGGTGGGTTGTGCTACACTCACAGCGGATGGGTTCTGATCTAGGGGTGGCGTAGTTTCTGCAACCGACGGATTCTAAGGTGTGATAGGGTGGATGGTGGCTGATGATGGCGCGGTCTGATTGTTAAGGTCACATGGGAGTTCGGTATTCACGCGGAGTCCAGGTCCTCCAGTATTCTTTTCTTTATTAAACTTATATCTCTTTCCACTTCTCAGATTATGTGTCTCTTCGTCAGAATCACTAAAAATTCCATTGACCATGACTGATTCAAAAGTATTACTGTATTCTTAAAACGCCTTTCTCAGCTAGAAGCATTTTAATGTATAGACTGAGATTGTTTAGGTACTTACCTCTGAATCCTTCGAAAAAGTATGCTTCGGATTTACTGGAGGACTTCAGCGTGTCTACAACAAACTCGGTTACAAATCCTTCAAGTATGCTATCAACCCAAAAGTCAACTGCTCGCGTTAGTGGGCTATCTATTGCTTTGAGATGCACTGTGAGCTCTGGAGTCCACTCTGTAGGTACTCCTCGTTGAAAACAGGTTTTCTTTTCTACGAGTCGCGATATCCACGCGTGTAGGTAGTTTGCGAACGAAGCCCAAAAAATCTCGTGAATATCTCTCCACAAGTATCTGTTCAACCATTGTACGTATGATAGACGTGGATGTCTGTTCTCTTTCCTTGTGAAAACTCTCTCGATCTTATCACACCAATCCTAGATCTCCTTCTTTTTGGGATGCCAATTGTCTGATCCCAACGGGAACTGGTATTCTTTGTCACACATTACTTTTCCACATATACTATCGCATCACTAGTCTTAGCCGAGCAACATAACCATTTGTTGGCATATATAACTGAGCTAGAGGTTTCCAGTATAGACCCAGGTACTTCGCGGTTCAAGGAACCAACAAAACCCCTATTCACCGGGCCTTTCGGCAACAGACTGCAAGCAGTCTGAGGTCTCACCTGAGGCGAAGCTGAGGGGGTGGTATCAAAATCAAGTTTCCACAACCTGGTGATGCGAGTGTTTACAGCAACTGACAGACATCACGATAAGGAGCCCTTACTGCGGATAAAGGACTGCGCGAAGTCTCTACTTCACGGTGGACACTTCGCCAGACTGCGGTGCCACGCACCCAGCGCATCCAAGGACTGTCAATGTTAGAATCAATCTGTGTTACGATGGTAAGCTATTTAGTAGCTTATCTCGTAGCACTCAAGATAGGTCGGCGCGTCACCTAGATCATGCAACTATTCCAGGACTTGATCAACCCTACTCAATCCTTATTTGACAATCTCAATCCATTCATCAACACTTAACCAGTATCTTTAAGGTGCTTTACTTGGACAAACTACACATTACTACGTGTTCCAATACTATTCTCAGATCCAGTGTTTAACTATGTGATTATCCACAGGTTCACACATCCAAAGGCTTAGATGAACTGAATACTTAACATTCATCCACTCATGCATTACTTAACATATTATTCCCATAATTTCCTACAGCGAATACATATAAAAGCAATCACATAACAGATAACAACGACATCAACCATCCATACTAAGAAAATGAACGAACACATCACACAACCAGTCACACTACACATGATTTAACGTGGTTCACCCCTAGGATGGAGGCTACGTCCACAAGAACGGTTGTTAATATTGATCTTTTTGGGAAGGGTACAACCGTTCTTAGTCTGCACACGCAGCTTCAGACTCTCTTCTCTCTCAGATAGGTCTCTGTGCACTCAGCTGCAGAGCCTTTACAATGGCTTTAAAGCTTAAGATTCTACAATAATCAATATCAATCAAAATGAAGAGCTCACCCTTTCCCATACAAAAATGTGCCTTATTTATAGATCATGCCCGTAGGTCATGTATTTACAATCCGCAAGCCAAAAACCCTTAGGTTTACAAAACGGTTACAGTTTCCAGCTCATCGAGTTAGCTGGCACTTGGTAGCGAATCTTCCATCATGGCCTGCCCTTCACGTGTGCCCACATCGCTATCGACCTTCCTGTTGCATGCATGCCAACAGGTTGTTTTCGCCGAGCCATTCTTCTCCTAATGGCCTCGTGCGACTTGTTCAGGTAGTGGTATCTTTTGTGTGTGTGACCAGTCGCTTTCTTCCCGATCCACTCCTGCCCACCGCTTGGAATTCCTGGATCATTTTTACCAAAAATAGACCGCCAACAGTCTATCCAGAACACGTGCCATCTTCCCCATCCAACAATCTGCTCTGCTGGATCCCTGTAGACTAGACACTTCGCGACACTGCATCCTCATAGCACCGAGCTTCGCAATTCTTCCAACACTGCGCTGCGCACAACTTCGTAGCATCCCCAAAACTTATACAAAAAAAGTATTTATGTTGAACCACACTCAACTTCGCAGTTCGAAAATTCCTTGTTCAAAATTGTCCCATGAGCCAGGCCCAACAACTATCTCATCTCAACCACAAGCTATATTGGAATGTGGTTGATGGTCTTCTAAGTATCAAGTTTGTTCAAGGCACCTTCAAAGGTTGTCTAAAGGGAAAAGATACATCAAAGGAGATTGAGAAAAAGAGGACTCTTGAAGAAGTGTGAATGCTAGATCCAGATCCACAAGAACCTGAAGATCTAGCACCTATTTGTCCAACTCCTATTTCAAACTGGGCCTCCACTACTGCATCCTCCTTTGATCTAAATGAAGATCCATCATCATCTAGTCCTAGTTCTTCTATTGATTAAAGTCATATTGGTTAGGACTACATGCATATTCTGGAGCAGTTTCATGACATCAACTCTTTTGGATATGTTCCTCCTTCGACTGATGATGAGCCAGTTTTACTTGCTTCTCCTATTGATATTTTAGAGTTTGCATGTGATGATGATCCAGTTTTACTTGCTCCTAGTCATGAGATTTCAGATTCAGAGTTTAGATGTGATGATCAGAAGATGGTGATGATAGAATGCTAGATCCAGATCCACAAGAACCTAAAGGTCTAGCAATTGATGATGAAGATGAGCTAATGGGAGATCTAGATCAACAAGAACCTGAAGATATCTCACCTGTTATTCCTCCTCTTCCTCGATGTGAAGCCACTACACTCCGATCTGCCGGTGATTTGGTTGGTGATCCACATGATTATAGAAGAACCAAATCATATTTTCAGAATGGAATGTTTTATCCTTCTCACATTGCTTATCCATTTCAGATCGATCGAGCCTTCTTCAGAAAAGAAGGACACTTACTTCCTTCAGGGGTGAGAGATGATATGCTACATTAGCATCCTTCAGTCTATTTTGAGGGAGGGATTTCTTCCCACTGGGTTTTCCCTCTTTCCTCACTTAGTTTATTTAGATTGATTGTAAAGGGTGACGTTTGGTCTTAGTCACCAGGGCCCTATTTTTTAGATTTCAATTATTTCCTCATAGTATAGCTTGTGGGGGGGTGTTGGAATATTCACACCATCATTTTTGTATTTTGCATACTGCATGCAAAACTGCATGCATCCAGTCATCATCATGGTTGTCTCCCCAGCACCTAGAGCTTGCTTCTAGCTCTCCAGAGCCTATCTTTTCCTGCATGCATCCAGTCATCATCATGGTGGTCTCCCAGCACCTAGAGCTTGCTTTTATCTCTCTAGATCCTGTCTACAGCCCCCAATTGGCCTCCTACCTACCTAATGCACCCTCCTTAACTTCTATGCATGGCGAGTGCGCCTTTCCCACCTACCATAACCAGTTTGGGCGCCTTTGCTCACGTATCATCAGTTATCACTTAGTTAGGGCACCTTATCTCACGTACCGGGAGTTATCATTTAGTTAGTGAATTGATTGAGTAGTTCTTCCACTGATTGCTCATGATGACTGCTTGTAGCTTCTAGTTAGCTAGTTCCGGAGTTCCACTTGACTATTTGACAACCTCATGCGCCCTCCTTGGCGTCTCCATTCCTTGATTTATGCCTAGATGGTTTTGTTAGACTCAGTTAGACACACTTGACTGACTATTACCATTTATGACTGATACTATTGAGTGGATGATGTCTCCATTGTTATCCAAGCTAGACTTTGACTTATCTAGCCTCATGCACCCACCTTGGAGTCTCCATTGCATGATTTATGGCTAGATGGTTATGTTAGACTCAGTTGGTCACACTTGACTGACTCTTACCATTTATGACTGATACTACCGACTGGATGATGTCTCCGTAGTTATTCATGCTAGAATTTGAGCTCAGATTCGAATTCCCTACTTGGCTAATTCGAATCTTATATGATGCCTCATCATTGATTATTGTAACACATTCTCGACATTCATTATTCATTATATGATAGTGACATTGTCCATTATTCTGTGTTTATGAGTGATTATTGAATGCATGCTTCTTCTACTTTGCAAATAATCTTGAGAGTTATATCGTGAGTTTGTTAAAGTTGCTAGATCCCTGCAAATAATCACACCCCCCCTTCTAGACATGATGGTACACTCAGTTTGACAGCACGAACACTCCAGAGGTAGTTTTGGTCAGTTTAAGGGTTTCCAGGAGGATTAAAAAATGGAATAAAAAGGTCATTGAGGAATTCGATTTGGAAAATTGAGGCAAGTTTTTGGCAATTGGTCTGCTCAGAGGTCATCCATGGTGTATCCCCCTTCTTCTATATCAGTTGGTACCAGTCAGTGGGGTCCACATGGGCTACATGAGCTCTTTTATTGTATTTCTCTCTGGTGACAGGGACAAGATTTGATCATTTGTATACTTGGACATGTCATTGAGTCATATTTTATATTATTGTGCCATTGGGACATGCTAGTGAAGGGGAATAATATCTCCTATCCCCACCATGTTCTCCTAGTCACTTGTCCATGTCATTACGTTGTGGCTCCTAAGTTATTAGCCACCCCCATGCATGACGTCACCCCTCCTAGAGAATTTTTAGCCATGACATCATCCTCTATTAGAATGATCCATGTATATTGTTATGTTGGCTCATCTTAGCTATTGATTACATTGTTATATCTTTTGATCTCAACCACTATTTTTCAAAAGTGTCTTAGGGTTTTGGTCTTCCTCTCCTATAAAAGGAAGAGACACTCTCATTGTAAAGGCACCTTTGGAGCTCTTGAAGATTGGAATAAAAATACTATCTTGTGGATCTACTTCTCGTCTTGATGGATTCTTTTGCAAGTTGAATATACAATATTTTTATTGTGGATCATTGTGGTTCTTGGGGATTCAATTCGTTTTCTACAGGGAAGGATGACTTGGTGGTGAGGAGGATGACTTCAAGGGAGGATATTGTGGGGAAACCCCATATCTTGATTTGGTTGAAGGGCGTATCATTATTGTATCCTTGTGACATAGTTGATGCTTTCTACTTCATATTTTCATCATTTTCATCATTCTTTTGCTAGGTTTGTTTCTGATTAGATCTTGTCTTGCAGGAAGAGGATGATTTGGTTATATTTGAGGGAGGATGATTGGGCTTGGATACTCTAGATCACACTCTTGAATATACACACAAGGAGAAGGTTATCAATTTTAAAAGTGGCCACAAGCATTAGAGGTATGTACCTAGATCCATTCTTTCTTCTTCATTGGTCATAAAACCCTAAAGTTAAAACCCTCATTTTTACTCTTTTTAGATCTACTTGGATCTAGCATGTTTTTGGGGATAAAACTTAAAACCCACCTTCATAGTATCCACGAAAATCCAGATCTATAGTTTGGTGGTGATTGGACTCCATTTCACTGATTTCCCAAGGCACCTAGTCCTCCTTGAGTGAAAACACATTCCTTGAGGGAGGCTAGTTTGCTAGTTCCAATACGTGGGTAGGTGAGATTTTTGCTTCATTAAATAGATCAACCCCTAAAACCTACCTCTAGGGCTTCACCTTGTTGATTTTCACCTTGTGGGCCCCATTCCTCATTTTGAGGTTTGTGCTCCACTTGGGTCACTAGGTGATGCATTAAATCTATGGAGATATAGCCATGGCTTGTGCTTGACATTTAAGACCCACCTAGATAATCATCTTAACTATCTTGATCTATAATTTGGTGGACATCCGACTCCATTTTCCCTTCCAACTAATGCACTAGTCCTCATTGAGGCAAGTCACACTCCTTGGGTAGGTGGCCATTTGCTAGATCCCATATGTGGGTATTGCTAATTCGAGGTCAAACCCATAGATCCATGCTATAACATACCCCCTAGTTCCTTTCACTTTAACTTTGACCTTTTGGGCCCTATTTGGACCATTTTCCACTTTTTAAGGGGTGGGTCCCACTTGGGTAATTTTTATGGCATTAGCTCTTCTTTAGATGTACTTACTTAACCCCATAAGTGACCTTAATCAAACACTTGGTTGAAACACTTGTCCGCTGCTTAAGCCTCTCAACCAAGCCATAACCATCTTGGGTTTGCTTATCTTTCTAGATCTAAATCATGCTCCATTGATCTACTTGCATAACTTTGCACATTTCCCTAGGAGTATTTGGGTTAGCTAGTCTTCATAGATTGGCTAGGGTCTCCCCCTTGATCTTGATTCTTCTTGATTTAAAGTGAAGCTTGTCTCGGTTATCATGACACCCACTTGCATTGGGAACCATGGCAAGCCTTGGGTCACCTCTTTAGTTGTCCAACACCTCTACCATCCTGGATGGGATACCTTTAGGGACAAATACAAGTTGTGTGATAACATTTTTGGCGCCACTGCCAGGGAGGTAGAGGCTTACCTTATGTGTCCGCGAGTATCCATGCAAAATTCATATCTTAACACATCCGGTTTAATCTAGGTGATTATCATTTCAATCCTTAATTTAAACATAGCCATCTATTGGTCACTCATCTCTCCTCGTTTTTTTAACGACATATCTTTCGATAGAAGAGATTTAAAATCCACCTAGCGACTCCACAAAAGCAAATACACTAGTGATCGATCCTATCATATCATATCTAGAACTCATGGGGTGCATCCTTTTGTATTTAGGTTCTTGATTTTTTTAGTAATTGCCATCCATGGCTGCTTCTGAGCAGCCTAGGACTTTCGGTCGTTAATTTTTTTACTTCTCAAAGATTGTTGGGTATCCTCATCATATTCCTCATCAAGCTCGTGAAAGGTTTCCTAAATTAGATGGAAGTTATGAAATCTATGCTAAAAGGAACCTTGATCTCTTTAAAGAATTTATTAACGAATTATCTATAACCGATGAGGATGTATGTATGAAAATATTTGCCTCTTCTGTCCAAGAAAGAGCTGAGCTCTGGTTCTTGAATTTGAAACCCAATAGCATTTCCGGATATGACATGTTTGAACATAAATTCTTAGAAGAGTGGGGAAGTGAATTCGATGATATATATTCTTCAAATCAAATCCAAGATCAAAACCTTCCCCTTTCTGATCCTATTGTTGAATCTGTTAATAATCAAATATCAAGTGAATTGTCAACATTTGGAGATGATCCCTCTTGCCCAATTTATTTTGAGGATACGTTTTCCACTTTTGAGTCAATCGAAAATCAAATCCTTGATCATTGTATAAATGGTGAAATTGAAAATACTTTTTTAGGCAGTCCTAGTCCTAATCCTGAGGATGAGCTTTTAGTCAGTAGGTCTATTGAAGTTCCTCCTTAAGAGAAATTCATTAGTCATTCTATCTTTAGTGATCATTCAATCTATTCACCTTATTGAAGAAGAAGAAAGTAGGGACATCGATCAAGATCCTTTAGTAGTGATTTCACATGATCATTGTGTAAATAATCAAGATGTTTTAAATGAACTTGTTCATTTATCCTCATATGAATTTAATGATGAATCAATAGAAGACCAAGCTCAAGATGAGGATGAGTTAGCAAATCACACTAGATGCTCTAATATTTGTTCCACTTCTTATAGTGAGTCTTTAAGTTTTCCTTTTTTCATCCTTAATCAAGATAACTTTATCTAGTCCTTAGAGTTAGATGGTTATGGTCAATCTTGTCCTAAAATTGTAAGTATTAGACTTGATCAAATTTTTGAAATCATTCCTGGAACAAAGAGTATTACTTTGAAAGGCCTTTCCTTTCATCAAATTCCAAGGCCAATTTTTTCTATCTATCTGGGAGAATGTACATATTTTCAATCCACCTTCCCTTCCCAACTTTTTCAATCTTGTTTTGGTTGGTGGTCTAGTAAGTCTTTTGCTTTTGAAAATTTCAATAGGAAGTATAAAGCATTGTAACATAATTGGACATAAAGCACTTCATTTCCCCTTTCAGTCACTTTGGAACAATAATTCTTGTTGTCATTTTATCAATCATTCTTGGTGGCTAGAAAAGGTATTTAAAGATCAGTTTCATCTTTTCTCTATTTTTGAGCATCAAGTGGGCTTGATTTTGATTTTTCGTCTTCTAAGATTTAATTTATCCCCACTTGGTTTTTATTTGATCATCAGTCCCGAGGAGAACCAACTTGAATATATGAGAGAAGTGAACGAGGAAAGTATTTTGTGTAAAGAGAAATTGAATCACGTTCCATATGTTTTCCCTCCATCAATTTTAAATATTAAATTGCATGAATTTTATGATCCTATCAATTCTTTGATGGAGGATGTTTGCATCAGTCATTCTTCTCCTTGGCATGATTTCTTGTTGTACCATTCAATCCCTTTTGCAATTTTTGAACAAACCAGGAAGATTGTGCTATCAAATTCGTTAATATTTAACCCAATCCTGACTTCTTGTATTAATGGGAATCAAAGAAGAATCATTAACCTGTTTGATGAATGGTTGCACTGGATTTATGATTTTACCTAGAATTTGTGCTGACTGGTTAGAGTAGGGTAGGTAGGTTTTCGAATAAGCTCGCTTAAGCAGTAGGATCTATGTGCTTCTTGTTTTTTTCGAGTGTTGAGTATTGCGAGTCTCTTACTTTTCTTCTTTGTTGAGCCTTCCGAGTTTTCTGGGTTTCTGAGTGTTTTCTTCCTTTGAGTGTTGAGTTCCTTTTGTGCGAAGTGAGCTGATCCTGCACCTTTTCCAAATCCTATCTTTCTCCTGCACAATAAGAACTAATAAAATTTACATGTCATGTTAGATTAGTATTTCCTTTATGCATTTCAGTTTCTGCTATAGAATAGGTTTGATTTTCAATAGTTCATTTTGATTTATATTTTATCCCATACATGCACCACGTGGTATTCTAGTGGCCACAAGTGCAGAAACAGGTGCAAAATGAAGCTGAAAGCAAAATATGGTGAGTGCTGGATTGATGATTGATGCAGAGCAGTTCGAGACCAGAGATTCTGAGGTTCTCAAGCACTCTATCCCTTAGAGCACTTGTCCCAGTTGGAGCCAGATGTTATCACACCATAGTAGCTGGGCTACTATATTTGTTGAGCAGATATCTGCATTTTTGAGAGCTTTGACTTTACATAGTTTCAGTGAGATCAGTCATGATGAGAAGCATCATTTACGATCAATTGCACATCAAAGCATATTATATCAGACAGTGTGTATACCTTGTGCCAAGGCTAAGCCTTGAGAGCTTAGATTTCATGACCGATATGACCTTTTGTTCCATACAGATTCAGTTCAGTTGGCAGAGTTCCAATTGTTACTATTGAAACAGTGTTTCATTGGTTCTAAATGATGATTATTGATATGCAATGCTATGACCATTAGAATTTTGATTGTTAGCATTGATCATTAACTTGTTGTTTTAGTCATCTTCATAGCATTAAATTGGTATATAACTAATGATGTGGCAATATTATTTAATAAATGTAACGAACTATCTTGGTTGGATTTAAATAATGAATTGGATGTATTACTTGCACTTAAAGGTTAAGTGACTATACTCATTGGTTTCACTACCCTCCTATGAGCATGGACATGGTATTTCCTGACATTTATGTTTTCTATCTTAGGCACTACATTCACTTGACTCCATCCATCCATGACCTCCCTTGTTTTGGCTTTCACCTTGACTTGCCTTCTTGACTTTTTATATGGAGGACTTCCTTGCTTCTACCTCTGTGTTGGATAGCATCCACGTTTGTTTTGTGTCTCGGCTCTGAGTTGGTGAGAGAAATTTCCTTTGGTGAGTTGGATTTTATGCCTTTATCACTCTAGTTGGTTGCACATATGCATGGTTTAGATTTGCAGAATTCCCCCTAGTCACATGAGGTGTTGTTGGCTAAAACTTGAAGCACATGTACTACTTGTATGAAAATTATTGGAAATATTTTATGAAAGCCCGTGGAAATAAATGAAATGTAAAACTGTGATTTTTTATCACAATGGAAAAAGGATAAAGCATGTGATAATATACAGGAAGATCTCACAGATAGAGAAAATCTCAGTAATCTCACTAAAGAATTGTAGAGAAGAAAGAAGAACACATGAATCAATAATCATTCATTAGCTTAGAAATGGAGAAATATGCAGTATAATCATACATCAACTGTAATATGGAACTGTGAAAATTGAATATAATGATATGACTGTCAAGTGAATTTGAAAGGTCATTATAATTCTCCTTAGTGTGTAGCTTGGATAGCATTAGAGACACCATCCAATCAGTGGTAGTAGTCACAAATAGTCAAAAGTCAGTCAAATGAGTCTAATTGAGTCTAATTGGACCATGTGAGCACAAATCAGGGGATGGAGACTCCAAGGAGGGCACATGAGGCTGTCAGTAGGTCAAGTGGCACTCCGATAGAGACAATTGGGAGCTACAGGCAGTTAAAATGAGTAATAAATGCAAGAACTGGTCAATCAATGCTCGAACTGACTGTTAATGATCCAAGTGGTGTAGTAGGGTGCATATGTCAGCCAGGTGAGGAAAACAAGTGTTGGGCCTGGCCCAAGTGGGGCAATTTTGAGCAAGAAGGAGTTTTGGAACTGCGGATCTAAGCGTAGTTCAATTGAAACATTTTTGTATAAGTTTTTGGGATGCTACGAAGTTGCGCGCAGCGCAGCGTCGAAAGAGCTGTGAATTATAGTGTTGTGAGGAGACAGTGCTGTGAAGTGTCCATTCTACAGAGATCCAACAAGGAAGAGTGTTGGATGGAAGATGGCACGTGTTATGGTTAGACCGTCGGCGGTCTATTTTTGGTAAATATGATCCAGGAGTGCCAAGCGACGAGTAGGAGAAAATTGGGAAGAAAGTGACTGGTCGCACACGCGAAAGATACCACTACTTGAACCAGTCGCACGAGACTGTTAGAGGAGGAACGGCTTGGTGAAAGAGACCTGTTGGCATGCGTGCAACAGGAAGGCCGATAGCGACGTAAAGCATGCATGGAAGACCACCACGATGGAATATTCGCTACCAGGAGCCAGCAATCCGGTTTTGGGGAAACTATGATAGTTTTGTAAACCTAACGGTTTTTGCCTACAGATTGTAAAGACATGACCTACGGGCATGATCTATAAATAAGGCATTTTTGTATGGGAAAGGGTTACTCTTCATTTTGGTTAAGCTTTGAATATTGTTGCATCTTTTAAGCTTAGTGTTATTGTAAAGACTCTGCAAGCTGAGTGCGCAAAGATCTAGTTGAGAGAGAAGAGAGTCTGTAGCTGAGTGTGCAGACAAAGAACTGTTGTACCCTTCCCAAAGAATAATATAACAATAGTTCTTGTGGACGTAGCCTCCATCCGGGGGGTGAACCACGTTAAATACTCTGTAGTGTGATTGTTGTGTTTCTGCGTTTTCCTATTTGCTTACAATGGATGTTTGGATTCTCATTTATTAGCTGTTATATTAATGCTTTTATATGTATTCGCCATAGAAGAGAAATGGGAATGATATGTTAAGTATTGTGTGAATGCATGAATGATGAATGCTTAGTATTCTAAGTTTGCAGAAGTATCAGTTTATTGAATAATCACATATGTATGAAGGGATCGGATCGTATAACCCTTTGATACACACACTGGTTGTGCACAGTATTGTATGTTTCGTCTCCTTGCGATTGTGATAAGCTACTTAATCTAAGGCAGTAGATGAATGGCTAAGTGTTGAAGTAAATTCCTTAACCTCAGTTAAGTTCAGATGAGGAAGCACATAAGTCAGTTGCGATGTCCTATAGTTTGAATACCGTCATACCGCACAGTCCTCAAACGTGCTGGTCATGCAAGTAATCTGTTCATAGAGCCGCAGACCGTGACACAGTCTATCATCACGGAGTCCTCAATTCGCAGTGCAAGTCCGATAGTGCGCTGCGCAGTAAGCATTTTCGAACAACTCATCACACCACTGTGGAAACCTGGTTCCGTAGTGTCCCCATTATCTACACCTCGGGTGAGACCTCATCCTATTCACAGGATGTTGCCGAAAGGGCCGGTGAGAAGGGGTTTTGTTGGTTAAGTGAAAACGCGAAGAATCTGGGTCTACATTAGAAAACCTCTAGATCAGTTTGTAAGCCAACAAATGGTTCTGTTGCCACGCTAAGAATCTGTGATGAGTTAAAGTTGTGATGTGCGAAGTCGAAGAATTTGAGCTAGGCATCGACTTCTGGTACCGAGACAAGAAATAAATCTGGGCTTGGTGTGACAAGATTGAGAGAGACTTCGCAAGGAAGGAAAATAGAAACCCACATCGCTCTGACATCTAGTGGTTGAATAAGTACCTGTGGAAAGACATACATGAATTTTTCTGGGCATCTTTTGGATGTGAGCTACATGAGTGGTTGTTAAGGCTTGTAGAGCACAAAAACTGTATCCCGCGAAGCTCACTGACCGAGTGGACACCGGAGCTTATTGAACAACTCAAAGCACTTGATAGTGCATTCATATGAGCAGTCAATTTCTGGGTCGACAGTACATTACAAAGTTTTGTGACGCAGTTCGCTGTGGACATGCTAAATTCCTACAGCGCAGTCGAAAGAGATTTTTTCAAAGGAATCCGAGGTGAGTATCTGAACAACCTCAGTTTATACATTAAAATGCTTCTTGCTGAGAAAGGTGTTTTTAGAATGCAGTAAAATTTTTGGAATCTGTCATGGTCAATAGTATTTTTAGTGAGTTTGACGAAGAGATGCATAACCTAAGAAGTGGGAAAAGATATAAGTATACACCTAAGAAGAATAATTCTAGTGGATCTGGACTCCTCGTAGACATTGAATCAGACGATGAACCTATAAGCCAAATCGCACCCCTATCTTCCACTTGTCATCCTATTACGCCTCAGAATCCACCAGTTGTGAACACATCACCTCTCATTGCACCTATCCAACTAGTTTAGAACCCCATAGTCATGAACATTCAGCACAGTACCACATTCATTTTTACCGTGCAGAGCGCTGCGCTGAACCCTCCACCACCTAGAAGAAGCATGACTGAGGACATTAAACTGCCGATATTCAAGAGAACGGGTCTAGAAGACCCTGATCAGCACTGGTTTCTGTGTGAAGCCGTATGGAGTGTAAAGCAAGTACAGGATGATGCTGTGAAGCAAGCACAACTCGTTACCACCCTTAGAGACCCAGCCTTGCATTGGTTCATGAAATATTCTCAGGCACAACCGAGAACCCTGTTAGAAATCAAGGCTTCACTCGTAGCAAAGTTTAAGAAACCAAAGTCAGAATCGCAGTGTATAACAGAATTGAAAGAAATAAAACATAAACCTAATGAAATAGTTTGGGAGTTTGATCAGAAAATTAAGACTCTATTGGACCAAGTAACATTTGTCATAGCATTGCAACAGCACAAGGAATGGTTTATAGCCACGCTGTTGCCTCACATCAGACAAACGTTGATGCAACAGAAGGTGGATTTGCAGGCAGAAGCCTTGGAAATCACGATGAATTTGGAAGCTTCACCGATGGTAGAAACTAGCACTGGCATATCGCAGATTGAGAACCAGTTAGATACCCTAACATTACAGTTATAGGATATCAAACAGGGAAAGCAAGAAAGACGAGAAGTCTGGTGTACAGGCTGTAAGGGAGAAGGACACATAAGGATAATTGTCCTTTATTCCAAGAATTCCTAAACATGGGAGGACCAAACCCATTGAATCCGCACCCAGGGCCATGGTGTGAGATTTGCAGAACCAGAGGACATCGGCCAGAAGATTGTCACATGATACATAAATACATAAGAACTCTTAAAAACTTATATTGTAATTTCTATAAGTCAGTGGGGCATGATGAGTCCAATTGCCGTGCATATGAGCTCATGCTAGAAAGAAAGAAAGACATTGAGCATATGTATGGAGGAATGTATAGAGTCCAAGAAGAGACTCCGTAGAAACAGAATAATGCCCAACCTGATCAGGGAGGATACAGAGGCCGCGGAGGATACCACGGGAGAGGAAGAAATAACGGTCAAGCGTAGGGACGGGGCCGAGGTCAAGTAATTTGTTACAACTGTGGCCAAGCGGGTCACATATCTAGAGACTATACCAACCCATGCACTACATGCAGCTATTGTAGCTCCTTCGATCATGTTATCGAAGACTACTTAGTGTTGGAAGTAGAAATGTAGAAAAGAAAACGACCGGAAGCACCGGCCCCAAATATCCAGTTGATCACAATAGAAAGGAGACCTGCAGATCCAAGTATCAACGTGGTGACGCGAAGTGGCGCTGTGACTAGGAGAGATAGAGGAGCAGAAGCTTCGACTTCTAGAGATTTTAACACTAAGAAGACTCCTCTTGAGACAATATGGATAAGGAAAGCTGCTGGGAAACCACCAGCTTTCGACCTAAAGAAAAACAAAGAAAATTTTGAAGAAGCACGGTATATCTTTAAAGAGCCCGCACCTAGATTGCCGAGAATCCCATTGTGCAACGAAGTACCACATGTAGAATATATGCCTGCTGCATACGACAGAACGAGCACCAGAGCAGAGACATGCACCTTTATTGTGCAGTTCCTCAGGAGCTGTATGAAGTTACTAAATAGTCCAAATGCTATAGAAGAATTGTAGAAGTTGGTAGACCAGTATGAACCATGCAGCGAAATTGAAACTACTGATAGCACAATTCATCATATCAAGAAACACAAGCGAACAGGGAGAGAAATGAGACTCAGTGCACAGAGAGGAGATTATGAAATGGATGAGATCATCCTTGATCTGGGATCAGAAGTAAATGTCTTTAACCAAATAGACATGGCAGCAGATGGGGAGACCAAAGTTGTTATGGTCACCTATCCAGTTGAGAATGGCCAATCAGGAGAAGGTCATACCATTTGGACGGTTATCCAACATGATTGTTGACATTGATGGAGTGTAGAGTCACGCAAATTTCGAGGTTATTGAGATTGTGGACAATAGTCATCCTTTCCCTGCGTTGTTAGGAGATCACTGGGATATCGATAACTTCGCCATCATCAACTTGAAAACAAAGAAGATGATCTTTGAATGGAAGCACCTCAGGGTCATCGCACCATTGGACCCTGCGGATGGAGACAGATACAGCGAGCCGATTCAGGAGGAATCCAGAGCTCAAGATTTGGACCGACTGTACAAAATGACTGCGAACCAGGAGGATTATATCAATCCAAATGTGGATGGTACACTTAGCTGGAGATCTGACAGCTCTTGAATTTCAGATGCAGGATTTGAGAATTGGCAAAGCCGCATGCATGAAGTATCAGCAAGGAGATGCGCGCAGGTAACAAAGTCACTGCGCTGGATTGGAAAGGAGGTAAGCCCAATCCCCGCCTATGATGGTTTTGCTAATGTTTATTCATTTATTAAAGAATATATTGCAGCAATTGTAGAAGAACATCGCTTACAAGCGTTAGACATAGCGCTGCGCGAGACACCTGCCAGATGGTGGGCTGTGCATAAGCAGACATTGACCACATGAGATCACTGCAGAATTACAATGCATATTAGGTTTGTTGATAAGGTTACCCTACCTTTTTGAGAAATATAATGGACAGACAGACCCAAGACAACATATTGAGGTCTGTTCACAAGCATGGGGGGAGAGACCAAAGACAAAATGGGTGCATTTGTTTGTGCATGCGTTGGAGGACGACATTCCCAAGAAATGGTACTTAGATCTGGAGTTGCGCAGGGAAACCATAGATTGGACCATGCTAACTGCGAGCTTCCAGAAGGATTTCAGCTTTGAAGATGAGAACCTGACTATACATGATGCTTTGTAAATAATTAAGGACCGCATATTCAGAGAATATTGTCCACATAGAAATATGACTTTAGAGGAATTCTTCGGAACAGATAGCATACCTGCAAGCTTACAGACAGAATGGAAGGAACAGGTAGAACATCCTATGGAATGTTACAACCTAGCTGAAGAGGTTGAAGGAAAAGAAAATAGTAATGAGGAGGACCCGCGCAACATTAAGATACCTGAGTCAGAGGGTGCGCGCGACGTAGAGGGAACTCTGTTGGAAATCCCAGACATGAGTGAACCTATAAAGATGAAGAAAGTGAACATTGGCACCAATGAAGAGCCAAAGTTCGCAGCTATTGGAGACTACTGGGATGATCAGACTGTTGCGTAGATCGCAGATACATTACATGAATACCAGGAGCTATTTCTGACTAAGTTTACAGATATGAAGGACATTTTGGGAGACCTAGGGGTTATGAAATTACCTCTTAATCCAGGTGTGAAGCCTGTTAAGAAAAGGCCATACCGACTGAACCCACGTTACAAAGAAAGAGTAAGAGAAGAACTGGACAAGATGCTCGAAGCAGGGATCATTGAGCCAGTTGAAGAATCTGAGTGGATAATCCCCATGATTGTCCCAGATAAGAAAACAAAAGGTGAGATCAGAATTTGTGTGGATCTTAGAAAGTTGAACGATGCTTTCATGCACGACCCATTTCCTATTCCTTTTACAGATGAGGTGCTTGATAATGTTGGAGGAAATGAAGCCTATTCCTTTACTGATGGTTTCTCGGGGTATCATCAAATAAGAATTGATCCCGCAGATAGGTACAAGAATACTTTTGCTACAAAATGGGGGTTGTTCCAATACACAGTAATTCCATTTGGTCTAAAGAACACACCCGCCATCTTTTCCAGAGTTATCGTCGTGGCATTCAAAGATTTCATGCATAAGTTATTAGAAGCTTATTTTGATGACTGGACTGTGTTCGGATTGCTGAAGAACCATTGCGCGAACCTGAGAATGATGCTTGAAAAGTGTAGACAGCATCAGATTTCATTGAATTTGAAGAAGTGTGTTTTCTGTGTCCCCTATGGGATCCTGCCGGGACACATCGTCTGCAAACAAGGCTTGATGGTTGATCCTGCGAAGATCACCGTCATTGTAAACTTGCCAACACCAAATTTAGTCAAGCAATTGTGGACTACATTAGGACATACTGGGTATTACAGGAAGTTTATAAAGGGTTATGCATAGATAACTGCAACAATGGAGAAGCTGCTAAAGAAAGATGCGCCATTCATTTGGAACGCAGAGTGTGAACAGGGCTTTGAAACATTAAAAGAAAAGATGGTCACTACGCCGATCCTAGTGTTTCCAGACTGGGAGAATCCATTTCATGTACATGTGGATGCGTCATGTGTAGCATTGGGAATTGTTCTAGCATAGCCACGAGAGGGAGGTATTGATCATCCCATTTCATTTTACAGCAGAAAGTTATCATCTGCTGAGAAGAACTATACCACTACTGAGCGAGAAGGACTCGCTATGGTCTACGCGCTGCAAAAGTTCAGGCATTACTTGCTTGGTGCGCACTTCTCTATGTTCATTGGCCATTCTGCTTTGAAATACCTGGTCAATAAGCCAGTGTTAGGGGGGCGAATCTGCAGATGGCTGTTACTCTTCTAGGAGTACAACTTCGAGATAGTAGTTAAACTTGGCAGGTTGAACTTGGGACTTGATCATCTGTCGAGAATTGAGTCAGGAGAAGAGCCCACCAGCCTTGAACACAATTTTCCTGATGCGCAATTGTTTGCTATACAGGTTGCTGATGATTATTATAAGGACATCATTGACTTTTTAACCACAGGGTTGGCACCGATAGAGTTCACTACGCAGCAAAAGAAGCAGCTGGTAGTGCGAGTAGCAGACTTCACCATAATCGCAGGTCAGTTATACAAACTAGGACTAGATGAAGTACTGCGCAGATGTGTATTAGAGCATGAAAATCCGTTCATATTGGCTGATGCACACTCAGGAACAACAGGAGGTCGCTATGCAGGAAGGGCCACTATGTAGAAGATATTGTGCGCAGGGCTATGGTGGCCTACAATTCATAAGGACTCAAAGGAACATTGCTAGAACTGCGATGTCTGTGAAAGGATAGGAAAGATGTCGCGAAGAGATGAGATGCCATTGAATCCACAGTTGACCTTATAGGCATTTGAAAATTGGGCAATTGATTTTGTGGGACCTATAAACCCACCGGGAAGGAGAACTGGTGCGAGGTACATTATTACTGCAACTGATTACCTCACCAAATGGGTAGAAGCGAAGCCATTGAAGGATTGTAGCGCAGGTACTGTCGCGCAGTTCATTTTTGAAGACGTCCTTACAAGGTTTGGATGCCCTAAGATTCTCATGAGTGACCAGGGCACTCACGTTTTGAACAGGACCATTGAGGCACTGACAGAAGAGTTTCACATCCATCATCAGCATAGTACACCGTATCATCCTCAGGCGAATGGAACTGTTGAAGCATTCAATAAAGTACTGGAGAATGCGCTCACTAAGGTATGCAATATGAATCGCGATGACTGGGACCTGTGCATTCCTGCAGTGTTATGGGAATACAGGACCACATGCAATAAGTTGACTGGCCATACACCATTTAGGCTGGCATATGGGCAGGAAGCCATAATGCCAATGGAGTACTTGTTCCTAGTTTGAGAATAACAACGTTTACAGGCATGGCAGATCGCGATGCACTAGAAGAAAGACTCTTACACTTGGATGGCCTGGAGGAGGATCACTTCATCATAGGCTTTCATCAACAAGTGCAGAAGGAAAGGGAAAAAGCATGGCATGATCGCCACATCAAGAACAAGTATTTTCAGGTAGGAGATCTAGTCCTCCTGTATGATAGCAAGTTTATGAAATTTCCTGGAAAGTTGAAAATGCACTGGCTTGGCCCATACACTATTGTACATGTTACTAATGGTGGCAAAGCTCAGTTAGCCACAATAAGAGGAGATAACTTGGCCGGCTTAGTTACTGGTAGCAGACTAAAACCTTATCGGGATAGTCCTGCTTCGCAGAACCTGTGATGATCAGAGAGAAGAAATTTCTAAGTGCCAAGTACAGTTGAAATTGGGCACTAGAAAGCTGAAGAAATCTGTACATGATGTATATTAAGGAAGATGTATATACCGCGCAATAATGTTAGAATGTGCTGTTGCTGTGAAAAAAAAAAGGAGGAACTGTGCAGTTGTGAACTCCACAGGGAAATTGTGAAGACCAAGTTAAATGACAAAAAGATTTAGTTAAGAAGCAAGAAATCAGACACCGCGAAGAGACTGCGTAGGAGTAACAATGACCTGCCGCACAGTTCGATGCAACACTCAGAAAAATAGCCATTACAATGTCGGTTGAGAATATAGCCGTTATATAGCCGTTGCCAGCAACCGCTTGGGAATTTAATGCACAGATAGCCGTTTTGAACGAGGTTATGAAGGAAAGGATCGAAGGATCCGCCGGATTTGGCCAACGGATACCACAATTAATGCTTAACTAGTCGTTGAGGGGCATGAAGGAGGGTCAGCTGTGCCTATAAGTAATGCCGCATTTAGACTCACGGACGTTACCGAACACTTAGAATTTTCTGCAAAGCAATACTGTGTGAGTATTTTCAGCAAGCTCTCTGAAACCCTATGAAGTGTAGCCAGTTAATGTCTGAGTGGTATTCCATCGAATAAGAGTTCACCATCCAAGAGGATGTGAAGGTATTTCACTACGGATGGATTGAAGGGTTAATGAGAACCCCATCCAAGAAGGGAGTCTTAGAACCAGGTCAGGCATCCAGACGATCACCAAGACACGGTCCAACGATGCAAGTTAAAGGTAAAACTCCAGTAGCACCAAGGACGAAGATACCCAAGATGGCTTCAACAGTGTAGAAGCCACCAGTGGTGGATAAGGAGATACCTTTGACATTGAACCCAGACTATATTTCACCGCATGCACTGGACGCACCGATTTTCAAGTTGATGAAGAATGCCAAATACGACATCTCGCTATCACCAATCTCAAAACATGTCGAGGCCGATAAAAGCTTGCTGGGTAAAATCCAAGAATGTAGATGGGAGGATTATGATCTGCTTGCAATGTAGAAGGAGGAGCCCAATGAACTGAGGTTCCCACAGTTCCAACTTGACCAGTACATGTGTTGGAAGAAGGATGCAAAGGGCGAGCTTAACCTGGTAGCTCAAAGTTGGTTATCTAAAGTAGTCCAGTTCGGGCTGCTCAATCTGCTCAAAATTCCACATTTTGATAGGTCACCAGAGTTGAATGTGGTGGTGAAAACGCTGATAGCATGCATTCACCAGGGTTATTTGTGGCTCGACCACAACGTCGACCTAACTATTGACATCATCCACCACATTACTGGGTTGAGTAAAAGGGGTAAAGATCCCAAGCAATATTTTCAAGAGAAGAGCAAAGACAAAGAAGTTGTGGCAAAGATGAAGAAAACTCAAATGGTCGTCAAAGGAAAGATGGGATTTCAGACGGATGAAATCGATGACAAAGCAACGAAGTTCGTCATGCAGCTGTTAGTAGGCAAGATCTTAAGGAAATGCAGGCCTCTAGAGGCCAGTGTAGGTGCAGTACTACTTGGCGCCGCGACCGTGGAAGGAGAAAAATTTAACTGGTCTTAGTATTTACTGAATGAGTTCATGGAAGAACTCAATGACACGCAGCTCAATGGAGGAAACTTCCATTACACTTGGCTCATAGTGTTGATCGCCTTTGCCAGCTAGAAGGAGCCGAAGGATTACATTGGCATAATCACTGATACCAACGATTGAAGAGGACCCTGGTACCCAAACCTCTTGGAAAATATGAACCCAGAGAGGTAGCACGCGACAGCTGAGGTTTTCTACCAATATTACAGCAAGTTGCGCGACGTAATCATAGCCACGCCCCGGATAACAAAGCAAGTAACAAGTAGGTATATTCACATTGTTAATTTTTATGTTGACATGCATAGTATTCAGATTTCAGCCAAATCATAGAAGAGTAAGGTGGAATGGTTCACATGAAACTACCATATGTACGAAGATGATATTGACATTATCATGAAGGAATGGCCTGCCGAGTTTCGAGTGGAAATAGTGGATGTCGAAAGCGACTCCGCTGAGGATGAACCCATTCCATGTCCTATCATTGAAGACAAGGAGACAGGAAAAAGGAAAGAAGCTGAGAGCCCATGACATAAAAAGGGGTCGAGAAAGAAACATAAGGCTGATAAGAGCCAGTCAGACGCAGTCCTCAACGAGGAGGATTATGAAACAATCGTTGCGAAGGTCACTAAGTTGACGGAAGATCTTCTCACCGAGAAGGAGAAAAAGGATAAATTCATTCAGGATGGCCTGCAGAATAATCTGACCGCGCTGCAGGGGATTATAGAGAAAATCCAAGAAGTCCATAAAAGATTCCCCCTGCCCCGGGACTCAGAGTCCGAAGGGAATTCGGTAGGAACTTCGCAGCAGAGAACACTGCAGTTAACCATGACCGTCCCTGCGAAGTCCCGTATCATCCATTTGGATCCGATAACAGTAATCTTGCCAATGCCAGAGAAACTAATGTTAGACACGAAGGATGTCGAGCGTGTGGAGCTTGACTTGGAAAAAATACCACTGTCGGGCCTACACTATTTACATCTACAGTGTGTAGAAGAAATGCATGAGAGAACCACTGACGCATTGAAGGGGCAGGCTGAGCTGCAAGCAGCTAATCGACAGTTGGAGGAAGCTAGCTCGCAGAGAGCTATGGAACTCAAAGATGAGTTCGATCATCGCCAGAGGTTGGAATCTACGATCACGGCGGTCGCAGACAGCATAGATGAATTTGAAGTCTAGGTAGACCCCGCGGATACAGTTGTTAAGATTGGTGAGCTGGTTACCAGTCTTAAGATAGATATGCAGGATATAGATATTGTACATGAGGCTAAAATTGCTGCTTTGAAGGAGTAGATAAACCCATAGACCCCACCAAATGAGTAGCAGCTAAGAGCAGAAGCAGTGAAGGCCGCAACAGAGACTATTGCTGCCGAAGTGGCTAAGTGCCAAAGTCTATTAGATGACGCGTCGAAGGCATTCATAGCCCTTGAAGAAGACCCATGATTGCTGCAAGTGAAAAATGCTGTCAAAGATAAGCAAGTAGCGCTAGATTAGTTGGATACAGAAGTGAAATCCCTGCTTCCAAGAGAAAGGCTCGCGAAGTACCGAGAAATCAATGTTCTTAAGAAGGAAGTGCAGGCCTTGTGGGAAAAAAAGACCGAACTGGGAGACAGGTCACAGCCCTTACTGGAAGATGCCAACACGATCTTGCAGGAGATAGAGGAGAAGTTAAAGGAGTTGTGTGAGAATTAGGAACAGGTTGAAGGTGAGATAGGTGATGAGATCGCACCTGAGATGCTGGAAACAATCAACCAAATTGAGCAAAACATGAAGCAAGCAGTCCAGAAGTTGATTGCTACATACAATGAGTTTGTTGCGAAGCTAGCTCCGTAGGAGGTGGAACAGCTCGGGGAAGCCTAAGTTGCAGGTGGCTCGGGGATGAGCCACATGTGAGTGTCAGGGGCCTGTTGGGCCTGGCCCAAGTGGGGCAATTTTGAGCAAGAAGGAGTTTTGGAACTACGGAGCTGAGCGCAGTTCAGTTGAAACATTTTTGTATAAGTTTTTGGGATGCTATGAAGTTGCGTGCAGCGCAGCGTCAGAACAACTGCGAAGTACAGTGTTGCAAGGAGACAGTGCTGTGAATTGTCCAGTCTACAAAGATCCAGTAAGGCAGAGTGTTGGATGGAAGATGGCACGTGTTCCGGTTAGACCGTTAGCGGTATATTTTTGGTAAAGATGCTCCAGGAGTGCGAAGCGATGGGTAGGAGCAAATCGGGAAGAAAGCGACTGGTCGCACACGCGAAAGATACCACTACCTGAACTAGTCACACGATACTGTTAGAGGAGGAATGGCTCGGTGAAAGCGACCTGTTGGCATGCGCGCAATAGGAAGGCCGATAGCGACGTAAAGCATGCGTTGAAGACTGCCATGATGGAATATTCGCTACCCAGAGCTAGCAGTCTGGTTTTGGGGAAACCGTGACAGTTTTGTAAACCTAAGGGTTTTTGCTTGTAGATTGTAAAGACATGACCTATGGGCATGATCTATAAATAAGTAATTTTTGTATGGGAAAGGGTTACTCTTCATTTTGGTTAAGCTTTGAATATTGTTGCATCTTTTAAGCTTAGTTCTATTGTAAAGACTCTGCAAGCTGAGTGCGCAGAGATCTAGTTGAGAGAGAAGAGAGTTTGCCGCTCAGTGTGCAGACAAAGAACTATTGTACCCTTCCCAAAGACTAATATAACAACAGTTCTTGTGGACGTAGCCTCCATCCGAGGGGTGAACCACGTTAAATACTGTGTAGTGTGATTGTTGTGTTTCTGCATTTTCCTATTTGCTTACAGTGGATGGTTGGATTCTCATTTATCAGTTGTTATATTAATGCTTTTATATGTATTAGCCATAGAAGAGAAATGGGAATGATATGTTAAGTATTGTGTGAATGGATGAATGATGAATGCTTAGTATTCTAAGTTTGTAGAAGTATCATTTTATTGAATAATCACATATGTATGAAGGGATCAGATCATGTAACCCTTTGATGTGCACATTGGTTATGCACAGTATTGTATGTTTCGTCTGCTTGCGATTGTGATAAGCTACTTAATCTAAGGCAGTAGATGAATGGCTAAGTGTTGAAGTAAAGTCCTTAACCTTGGTTAAGTTCAGATGAGGAAGCGCATAAGTCAGTTGCGTTGTCCTATAGTTTGCATCCCTCAGTACCGCGCAGTCCTCGGATACGCTGGTCTCGCAAGTAATATGTTCATAGAGACGCGGACCGCGACGCAGTCTATCATCACGCAGTCCTCAGTTCGAAATGAAAGTCTGATAGTGCGCTGCGCAGTAAGCCTATCCAAACAACTCATCACACCACTGTGGAAACTTGATTCTGCAGTGCCCCCATTATCTACACCTCGGGTGAGACCTCAGCTTGTTTGCAGGCTGTTGCCGAAAGGGCCGGTGAGAAGGGGTTTTGTTGGTTAAGTGAAACCGCGAAGAACCTGGTTCTACATTAGAAAACCTCTAGATCAGTTTGTAAGCCAACAACAAGGCTCACTAGGTAGGTAGGAGGGATATTGAGGGCTGGAAACAGGCTCTAGGGGGCTGAAAATAGGCTCCAGGTGCTGGGGCGACCACCATACTGATGACTGGATGCATGCATTATGAATGGATGCATGCAAATATAAAAAAATGATGCCGAGAATATTCCAACACCCCCTCTTAAGATATACTATGAGGAAATAACAGAACAACTAATGTTAGGGCCCTGGTGATTGAGAACAAAGGTCACCCTGTACAACAATCTAAGTAAATAAGTGAGGAAAGAGGGAAGACCCAGTGGGAAGAAAGACCTCCCTCAAAATAGACTGAAGGATGCTAATGTAGCATGGCATCACTCACCCCAAGAAGAGATATAAGGTAAGTGAACCTCTTCACCGTGAAGGTCTTGGTGAATATTTCTGCAATATGCTCTTATGTAGGACAGTAGAGCAGTGTGATGGTACTGTCATGCACAATCCTCGAATGTAATGCATGTGTATCTCAATATGTTTGGTTCTCTGTCTCATAACTGGATATGTGGAGATCCTGATGGCACTCTGATTGTCACAATAAATGACTGGTGGAGGATTGAATCAAATCCCAAACTTTGAGAAGATGCCCCGCAACCAGATGAACTGTGTGGCTGCATTCACAACACCTCTATACTCGGCCTCAGCTAAAGAAAGAGCTAAATCTGTCTGCTTTTTGCTCGACCAACAGATAGGTCTAGATCCAATCATCAAAACAAAACCAGATGTAGACTTCCGATCTGAGCTATCTCCAGCCCAATCAGAATCAATATACCCAACTAGGTTCAAAGGAGATCCAGCTGCATAGAAAAGACCATGTGTCTTTGTACCTTGCACATAATGCAAGATCCTCTTTGTTGCCTTCCAGTGAAGCTCATGAGGCTCCTGCATGTATCTGGAGACAGCACTGACTATAAAGGATAGATCATGTCGAGTATGTGTAAAAACCAAAATACTCCCAATCAACTGCCAATACAAACTACTATCCACCAAAGGTGTAGAAGAACCATCCTCAAGGCTGATCCCTGAAAGAAAGGGGAATGCTGCTGGTTTTCATTCGCTCATATGAAACCTGTCAAGTAGATCTAATGCATATTTGGACTATGCAACTCTGATTCCTGAATCACTCTGAGTGACTTCAAGACCAAGAAACTGCTTTAGCAGTCCCAAATATGACACAGAGAAGGAGTTGTGAAAGGCAATTTTGATAGATCTAATGCATGAAGAATTGATCCCAGTAATCAATAAATCATCAACACAAAGAACAATAAGAAGTAGGGAGTTACCATCATGTCTCATGTAGACATTCGAATTTGATTTTCATCTCTGAAAATCTTGTGAAAGTAAGAAGGAATCCATCTTGGCATACCAAGATTGGGGAGATTGCTTAAGCCCATATAAGGACTTCCTCAATCTGCACACAAGTGAATGATCATCAATATACCCCTCAAGTTGCTTCATGTAGATCTCCTCCTCTAGATATCCATGAAGGAAATCATTCTTGACATCCATGTGATGCACTTCCCAGTGCTTGGATGAAGCAAGAGCAAGAACAAGACAGATGGAATCCATCTTAGCAACAGGTGTGAATGTCTTAGAATAGTCAATCCCATGAACTTGGGAGAAACCACTTGCAACCAATCTAGCCTTATACTTGTTTGTGATTCCATCATAGTCCATATTTGTTCTGTATATCAACTTGCATTGAACAAGCTTCGTCCGAGGTGGGAGAGAGACAAGCTTCCAAGTCTCATTTCTTTTAAGAGATTGATACTCTTCTTCCATAGTTGCTACCCATCTTGGATCTCGGGAGGCCTCAAAGAATGTTATTGAATAAGATCTAATCATAATAAAGCATCTCTCATTTAGAAATGGATCTATAGGAGAGAATGCAACTCTTGTATCTTGGAGATCAATGGTGGAAGTAGGAGTGGTGGTGGCCCATCCAACAATAGGCGTTGAAACAATAGGTGCTAGATCTTCAAGTTCTTGTGGATATGGATCTAGCATTCACACTTCTTCTCAATATTATTTGATGGATCTTTTCCATTCAAGCAACCTTTGCAGGTGCCTTGGGAAAATATGAGATTGGGTAGACCTTCAACCGCCTTTTGAGTTTGCATGTCTTGCAAGTGCTTGTAGTTGAGATGCCCAAATATTTCATGCCATAGCCTACTCTCTTCATTTGCATGAGTGTGAAGAGAACACTGCTTGGAGAGAGGAAGAAAGTGAGAGAACTCATAGAGTTTCAAATTGTGGTTTGAAACACCTTTTGCAATGATTTTTCCTGAAACCATGTCTTGTATTTCAACCTCATTTAGAGAGAAGATCACCCTCTTGGGCTCTCCAGTATGGGTCATTTGGTAGACTGAAAGCAGATTTGCAGTAAGTGTAGGAACATAGAGTACATCTGAGAAGTATCCATGATCATTTTGATCCTTCCAATCCCCTCATAGGAGACCTCAGAATCATTCCCCAACATGATGGAAGGGCCAACTGTGCATTCGAATCCAGTGAAGAGATCTTTGGAGAAATACATGTGTCTTGATGCTCCTAAATCTATGATGAAGGAGGACTCTCTTGATGCACCTGCCATGAGAGCATCGCATCTCTCCTTGTCCTCATAACTAGAAGGTTCAACTTCTTTCTTCCTAGCACATACAGGTACTAGGAGGTTATTATTTTCAAGTAATTGAGCCATTATGTCTATAGTATTTTTCATACAAGAACTCTCAGGATGAAATCCTCTATTGCAATAGGTACATTTGGATTTATCCTTTTGAGAATGCTTGGTCTTCTTGGAATTCGAAGCCCTTTCTGACTGATAGGGAGCCTCCTTTTGCTTCTGCTCATTCGACTTCTTCTCAAAAAAATTTTGCTTTCCCTTGCCATTCGCTCTCTTTACCTAAGCAACTGCAAGTGATGAATCCATCTTGGGTTTTATCATTCCCATTTGAATCAAATTCTCCTCCTCTTGTGTGAGAGACTGGATGAAGTCATCAAGGCTTGGAAAATTCCATTTTGGGATGGATAGCTTTGCTGTCTGAAAGGTGGATACAAATACTGAGTAGTTATGGCCCAATTTTGATAGTATGGAAAGGATGAGCTGCTTCTCTTCACTATTCCATATCTCTTCAATTGTGAAATCAGATTTTTAAACTTGGTAAGAAACTCATTGATGGAGTCGAAGCTGCAAGGGATCAGTGAGACAAGCTCATTTTCCAACTTGTGACCTTTCAAGTAATCTTTCTGTCTAGGAAGAGATTCGAGCTTGTCCCAAACTTCTTTTGGAGTGGCTAGATCTATGACATGAAAATGAAGGTCTTCAGAAATGTTGAGGAGTAGCAGTCCTACTGCTTCATCAAGTTTATCCAAGTACTTGGATTTCTCTACTGTACCAGTGGGTTCAACTGCAGTGCCATTCAATACTCTAGAGAGGCTCTTGGACTTCATGAAGATGTCAATATTGTCCTTCCATTCGAAATAATTGAATGAATTCAGTTTTATATCCATAGGTAGCTGTTGAAGTCAAATTGATGATGAATTCGGATGATGGAATAAACTTGCAAAACAAATGAAATTGTTGATGGATATTTGCTGCAAATCAAGAGAACACTGCCTTAGGATAATGAACACATGTGACTAGATCTTTCACACTTGGCTAGACCTCACTGGATTGCTCCAGTGAATTCAAGACAGTTGCACCAGGAATTGCTGTGGAAATCTAGAGGCTTCTGGTGCTCAATGAAAGACATTTGCTCAATGCATTGTTGCAACTGCTGCAATTCGAAAAGCTAGCTCCAACTATGATACCATGTGATAATCTATAGGAATATCTCACAGCCAAAGAAAATCTCACTAATCTCACTCAAGAATTGCATAGAAGAAAGAAGAACAAATGAATCAATAATCACTCATAAACTCAGAAATGGAGAAATCTATAGTATAATCAGACATCAGCTGTAAGCTGGCACTGTGAAAACTGAATACAATGATATGACTGTCAAGTGAATTTGAATAGACCAAAGTTCATTTGAATTCTCCTCAGTGTGTAGCTTGGATAACATTGGAGACATCATCCATTCAGTGGTATTAGTCACAAATAGTCAAAAGTCAGTAAAATGAGTCTAACTGGACCATGCGAGCACAAATCAGGGCATGTAGACTCTAAGGAGGGTGCATGAGGCTGTTAGTAGGTCAAGTGGCACCCCGATAGAGACAACTAAGAGCTACAGGAAGTTAAACTGAGCAATAAATGCAAGAACTGTTCAATCAATGCTCTAACTGACTGCTAATGATCCAAGTAGTGTAGTAGGGCGCATATGTCAGCCAGGTGAGGAAAATGAGGCGCACTAGGTAGGTAGGAGGGCTACTGAGGGCTGGAAACAGGATCTAGGGGGCTGAAAATAGGCTCCAGGTGTAGGAGAGACCACCATACTGATGAATGGATGCATGCATTCATGCAAATATAAAAAAATGATGGTGAGAATGCTCCAAAAAAGCAATGAAATGCTAAACTACCCCATGAAGGGTCCAAATAAAAAGGTCTAAAAAGAAATGGTTAAATGTATGCGAAATCTAAAGATTGTTGACCTCAAAATGTTATAAATGAAAGGCCAAATAAAAATCAGTGGTTAAATGTATGCCAAATCTAAAGACTACTGGCCATGGAAATGAAATGAATGATCCTAATGAACTTGGATCAACTTTATGTAGACATGATGGCAAGGTTGAATAAGCACTCTCTAAACAACTTATCCATTTGTGAGGCACTGCCATTCCCTTTGTTTATCTTGTCTAGCACTGTGTGTATCTCCCCTATCCCTTGTCCAAAGTATCACTTAGTTAAGTTGGTAAAGTCATCCCTTCTACCTAGCCTTGTCCTTAGCCTTCACCCTATGCTAGCAGTTAGGCCATGTCCATTGGAAGAAATATGTCTTTAAAGCTTTGGTGCAAGTAAGTTATAAATAACATTGAATATCTATGTATTAAATGCCATTTGATTGATGTTTATACTTTAAGTTAAGCCGTGAATACGGTTAAATGAACATGTCTTAGTCATTTGTTATAATCTAGTCTTTGGTTGTATTTTGACCTAGTCAAACATAGTTTGACCATGGTCATTCTTGGGATTCGTGATGAGATGGACCACTTATACTTTATGATGTTGATCTATGGTCCCACATGCATCTGTTGATGATTTCATATGTTGTACATATTCTCTAGATGATGATTGATGCAGTTGGTCACTTTTATTATTATTCCCAGATCAACATATTTTACACTGTCTGGGTATGGTGGACCCTACAGATGACCCCACAGGTTATCATGAGGTGTATGAGTACTCATATCTAGTGGATTCGGGTCTTCTGGATCCATTGAGACACTTATCTTTCAGTTTCGGGTACTCTATGGCATGATATTAGCAGTTTTCCACCTGTTGACCAGTTTGGGCATGCTGATGTGGCCTATCTAACAGAAGCATTGGAGGCAAGTTGTTTCCTAGATATAGAGGAAGGGGGTGGTCCAACCACTTATTTTTAGCATATTACCCCCCTTCCAGACATGATGGTACACTCAGTTTGACAGTATAGGCACTCTAGAGGCAGTTTTGGTCAGTTTGAGGGTTTCTAGGAGGATTAAAAGGTCATTGAGGAATTCAATTTGGAAAATTTAGGCAAGGTTTTGGCACTTGATCTGCTCAGAGGTCATCCATGGTGTATCCCCCTTCTTCCAGATCAGTTGGCACGAGTCAGTGGTGTCCACGTGGGATACAAGAGCTCTTTTATTGTATTTCTCTCTCTGATGATGGGGACAAGATTTGATCATTTGTATACTTGGACATATCATTGAGTCATATTTTATATTATTGTGCCATGGAGACATGCTAGTGAAGGGGAATAATACCTCCTAGCCCCACCATATGCTCCTAGTCACTTGTCCATGTCATTATGTTGTGGCTCCTATGTTATTAGCCACCCCCATGTATGATGTCACCCCTCCTAGAGGCTTTTTAGCCATGAATTCATCCTCTATTTGAGTGATCCATGTATATTGTTATGTTGGCTCATCTTATCCATTGATTACATTGTCATATCTTTTTATCTCAACCACTAGTTTTCAAAAGTGGTTTAGGGTTTTGGTCTGTTAGGATATTTAGACACTTAGGAGTTAGTTAAGATCAACTTGTGTAATATATCCGTTAGGGATAGTGTGTTTCTTTAGTATGCATTAGTATGCATTTGTAAATATTTAATCCGACGGTCACGATATGTTTCCGACATAGAGTGATCCGACGGCTCAACTTCTCTTAGATCAAACCTAACCTTGATCCGTGGCTTAACACCCGATTGGTCCATGATCTCTATTTAAAGAGCATGGATGGTCATTGTTTAATGGATCGATTATGAGAAGCTCATTTGTAACTTTCTTTCTTTGCATAATAAATTGTCCCGTAGAAGCTATTTGGCCGGGGCCGTGGAGTGTTTTTCTCAAGAGGGTTTAAACCACGTCAAAACATCGGCGTGTTGATCTGTGATCTGTTTGTGTGAAGTGGTTGCTCTTGGTGTTCGGTCCTTTGGTAGTACCCTGTGTACCCGAACATGGTATCAGAGCTTTTATGAAGTGCTGCTTCCGGTTATGATCTAGATCTTGAACTGCTGTTGCCGAAACTCGAAAGGGTTTCTAGTTCTGGTATTTCTGTGCATTTCTGGTCTGTGGGAGGTGTTCCATTGCGTCCGGAGCATCGTTTCCATCGGGAAATAGTTTTCGTTTGATCGAAAATGGTTCCCGGTTGCTCCAGAAACGCATATTTCATCAGATCTGAAGGTATAATGTTACAGTGACGCATTTTTTTTATTTCGTTTTTTAATAAGAAAAAATCTCATATTTCATTTTTTTGTTTACTGTTAGATTTTTTTTGGGTTCGGATTGTTGCTTTCCCGTCTGCGTATGCTCTTTGCCGTGCACCTTGAGCGATCTCGGCAAATCAAAAACAGAAAGGGAAAGGGTTTTTCTTGGCTGCGTATGCTCTTTGCCGTGCACCTTGCGCGATCTCGGCAAATCAGAAACAGAGAGAAAATGTAGACTTTCCGGGAAAGCTAACAAGATCTAACTCCACAAGTGTGGAAAAGTTTTTTTGTTTCGTTTTGTGGTCTGTTTTGCAGGAAAAAGGGCAAGCACGCAAACCGAGCAAGAAGAGTAAAAATAAAAAAAATAAAAATAAAAAGCCCCCTTCCTCATTCCCATATTTTACATACCTTTTAATCTAGCTCACTTGGTTCAAAGTTGCTTTATTCCTTAATAGGTCTTGAGTTCAAGTCTTAGGAAGTTGCTTTTAAAAGGAAAAGTGCATGCAATTTCTATTTTCAAGTTACTTTATTGTAAAAGTGCATCTCACTTAAATAATAAAAAATAAAAATACAAGTGAGTCACTTAAGTTTTTTTATTGTTGCACTATTTAAAAGTAATATCATTGTAAAAGTGAAATCACTTATTTTACAAAAGTGGTTCACTTAAAGAAACTTTCTTGTAAAGTGATTGTCAAAAGGTTCATCTTGGGAAGAGGGGGGTTCTTTTTTTGCTGGACATTCTCTAGCTGCCACGTCACTATTGGGGACATCTTCAACAGTTTCTTTGTTCAAGCATAACTTCATCATACTGAGTCAGTTTTCAGTGCTGTTTTTTTTGAAACCGCCTATTTTTTCGAGCTCTTCACATCTAAACTATTGGTTTCTGCTTTTTCAGCCATTAATTTACAAATATGGCCGCCTCTTGTGATATTCTACTTAACAGTTCCAACTATTTCTCATGAAAATCTCGTATGGAGGATGTTCTACGAAGTAGGGGACTTTTCAGAATTACCACAGGAAAAGAAAAAGAACCCACTGATGATGATAAGAAAATAAAATGGGCAAATAGATGTGATGAAGCTTGTGGATTGATTGGGATGTCAATCTCTACTGATTTGCGATTCCACATATCTGGAATTGATGAACCTAATACTGCTTGGGACAAGTTGGAAACTGTGTTTGGTAAACACAATGAAATTCGAGGCCACCAACTCGAAAATGAGTTGATTTCTTTAAATCCAAGTGACTTTTCATGCATTCAAGATTATTTATCTAAGTACAAAACTCTTAAACTCTTATGTGCAGAATGTAAGATTGAGAGGGAAGACAAACAATGCATTTATCATATTCTTTCCAAACTTGGACCTGCATATTCTGTTTTTGTATCTACATTTTACTCCATGAAAGCATCCTTGAATGCAGCTAGCTATCAAGAGCCTAGTCTTGAATCCTTTTGTGATTCCTTGATTAGGGAACAAGATAAACTCATTCATCTTGGAATAATCAACAATGCAGATACATCTGGGAAAGCCTTATTGTCCCAACAGAAAGAAAAGTCCAAGCCTCCCAAGAAACAAAATTTTCGCAATAATAAGTCAAACAAGGGTCCAAAACCCTCCCAGTCAGCTCCTTCTTTAAAAAATGACAAAGGATCCAAGCCAAAAGGCAAGAAGACTGAGCGGCATTGCAACTATTGCGGGAAAGATAATCATGATGAATCTAAGTGTTTCAAGAAGATGGCAGCCTTGGAAGCAGCAATAAAGAAGCACCACATTAGCCTAGATTCGCCTTCAGAATATGCCTCTCATGGACATGCACTTTGTGCTTCTGGTTATTCTTATAATGCATCTTCTTCTTCTACTTCAAATGAATGGCTCATTGATTCTGGAGCATCTTATCATATGGCTAAGGATTAAGCCATCTTTTCTACTATGCATGAATGTAACACCAAACAAATATTTGTTGGTGATGATAGATCTCTAAGTGTTGTAGGAGCTGGAACAGTTCCAGTAGATAATGGTCATTTTAGTGATGTACTATGTGTTCCAAGAATTTCCTGCAATTTGTTATCAGTCTATCAGATCACTCATTCTGGTGAAGGTAAAACCGTGACCTTTACACCTCACCAAGTTGTAATCAAGGATTTTAAAGATCCTCAATGGGTTCTAGCTACCGGAATTGTTGATGATATTACCAGGTTGTACAAGTTTAACAACTTTGGGTCATCACCTTTCCCTTCAGTTTTTGTTGCTCATAGTGATAACTTGAGCAAACTTTGGCATGAGCGATTTGGTCACTTAAATTATCGCTCATTGCAACAACTATGTAAAGAAAATATGGTGACAGGTCTTCCGATGGTATCTTGCAGAGATGGTGTTTGTTCCGGTTGTGTACTCGGAAAACATCATCGGGACAGTTTTGACAAACGTGCCTCTTGGCACGCCTCGGTTCCCTTGGAGCTTGTGCATAGTGACTTGTGTGGTCCTCTTCCATTTGCTTCCTTTTCTGGTTTCAAGTATTTCTTAACCTTCATTGATGACTACACCAGACGCACTTGGGTTTATTTCCTAAAACTTAAGAGCGAAGTATTTAACATGTTCTTGGCCTACAAGGCCCTTGTTGAAAAACAATCTGGTCATCAAATTATTAAGTTAAGATCTGACAATGGAGGAGAATATGTTAACAAACAGTTCACTACTTTCTGCACTGAACAAGGCATCCAACAACAGCACACTGTTCCATATACACCACAACAAAATGGTGTAGCTGAGCGGAAGAACCGCACTTTAAAAGAAATGGCTAATTGTATGATCCAATCTAAGGGACTAAGTCTCCAATTTTGGGCTGAAGCCATAAATTGTGCAAATTACATAGTTAATCGCACCCCCACAAAAGCATTACAAGGTATAACACCGGAAGAAGCATGGAGTAAAATTAAACCTGATGTAAGTCACTTTCGTGTGTTTGGTAGTGAAGCATGGGCTCACATTCTGGATGAAAAACGGAAAGCATTGCAGCCTAAAAGTGAAAAGTGCATATTTGTTGGATATTCTGAAGATGTAAAAGGTTATAGACTTCTTCAACCACATTCTCATGCTATAATCATTAGAAGAGATGTTAAATTTGATGAAAATATCTTGGCCTGCGAGCCTAACTCGGTGAGTGTGCCATCTTTGGCCTGCGAGCCTGATTCGACGTTTGTGCCTTCTTCTTCTTCTTCCAACTTCCTTGACAGGTTTCCAACTCCAGTTTCTGATGATGACAGTGAGGATGAAAATCCACCTCCGCCTGCTCATGTTCCTCCAGTTGCACTAGCACAAGTGCTTCCTCGATGGGTCCGTTCAACATGTGAAGCAGCTGGTGATCTTGCCGGTGATCCTAGAGATCAACGTCGAACACGTTCTCAGTTTCAGCGAGCCTCTTCTCTTTTGGCTCAAGTTTCCGAGAATCATGATCCAAAAACTTTTGCAAAAGCTTCAGGGAATCCAGATTGGGATGCAGCCATGGATGAAGAATATCGTTCCTTAATGGCGAACGATACTTGGGATCTTGTACCTCTTCCAAAAGGAAGAAAACTTGTCAGATGTAAATGGGTCTACAGAACTAAGTATGCATCAGATGGAAGTGTTGAAAGACTTAAGGCAAGGTTAGTTGCCAAAGGTTTTTCCCAAGTTGAAGGGATTGACTACAATGAAACCTTTGCTCCTGTCGCAAAAATGAACTCCATCCACCTTGTTCTTTCCCTTGCAGCCTTACACAACTGGGAAGTCCATCAAATGGATGTCAAGTCTACCTTCTTACATGGTGATTTACAGGAGGAAATTTACATGGAACAACCTCCTGGCTATGTTCAGAATAACTCTAGCCTTGTCTGCCGCCTTAAGAAATCCTTATATGGCCTTAAGCAAGCTCCTAGAGCTTGATATGCCAAAATGGATAACTTTCTCCTTGACACTGATTTTTCTAGATGCCATTCTGACCCCAATGTCTATACCAAGAAAGTAGGAAACCATCTCATCATACTTGTTCTATATGTTGATGACCTTATTCTTACTGATAGTGACCCTAAGCTTATAACCCATGTGAAATCCAGTCTTAAACAAACCTTTGAAATGTCAGACTTAGGACATTTGCATTATTTTCTTGGTCTCCAAGTTCTGCAAACCAAAGAAGGAATCTTTCTTTCTCAGTCTAAGTATGCTTGTGACCTTCTTCGTCACTTTCACATGGAAGATTGTACACCAGCCCCTTCTCCCTTCCAGTCTGGAGCCAAACTTTCTGCCACTTATACTTCACCTGAAGTAGATGCCACCTTGTATCGTCAGCTTGTTGGTAGTCTTTTATACTTGATTCATTCCCGTCCTGACCTTTCCTTTGCCGTTGGTCGAGTTGCCCGTTATATGCAGACACCTCATGAAAGTCACTGGAAAGCAGCTAAAAGAATACTTCGATATATTCGAGGTACAGTTCAGTTTGGGATTCATTACAATACAGGGGGGAAACCTTTGTTGGTTGGTTTCACTGATTCAGATTGGGCCGGCGATCCTGATGATCGAAAGTCTACTGCAGATTATGTTTTCAGTCTGGGATCTGGACCTATTACTTGGGCTTGTAAGAAACAACAAGCTCTTGCTCTTTCTTCAGCAGAGGCAGAATATCGAGCAGCAGTTAATGCTAGTCAGGAAGCTTTATGGCTTCGACAGATCCTTCCAGAGTTTGGATTCGAGCAGCAGCAGCCTACTCCACTTTGGTGCGACAATCAAAGTGCCATCAAGCTTGCCAAAGATCCAGTTCTACATCAACGCAGCAAACACATTGAGCTACATATGCACTTCATCAGAAATCTTGTTCATGATCGTGTTCTTGAAGTGCTCTTTTGCCCTATAGATGATCAAGTTGCAGACATCTTCACCAAGTCTCTTACAGAAGCGAAGTTTTCTAAACTTCGATCTATGTTAGGAGTTCAGGAACTTGTCATTAAGGGGGGATAGGCTCTAATGCCTCCTTCCTTCTCCTAATAGTGTCACTTTTGTAAATCCTTCAATCCTATCCCAAGTTGTTCTTAAGGGGGGATGTTAGGATATTTAGACACTTAGGAGTTAGTTAAGATCAACTTGTGTAATATATCCGTTAGGGATAGTGTGTTTCTTTAGTATGCATTAGTATGCATTTGTAAATACTTAATCCGACGGTCACGATATGTTTCCGACATAGAGTGATCCGACGGCTCAACTTCTCTTAGATCAAACCTAACCTTGATCCGTGGCTTAACACCCGATTGGTCCATGATCTTTATTTAAAGAGCATGGAGGGTCATTGTTTAGTGGATCGATTATGAGAAGCTCATTTGTAACTTTCTTTCTTTGCATAATAAATTGTCCCGTAGAAGCTATTTGGCCGGGGCCGTGGAGTGTTTCCCTCAAGAGGGTTTAAACCACGTCAAAACATCGGTGTGTTGATCTGTGATCTGTTTGTGTGAAGTGGTTGCTCTTGGTGTTCGGTCCTTTGGTAGTACCCTGTGTACCCGAACATGGTCGTCCTCTCCCATAAAAGGAAGAGACCCTCTCATTGTAAAGGCACCTTTGGAGCTCTTGAAGATTGGAATAAAAATACTATCTTGTGGATCTACTTCTCTTGCCTTGATAGATTCTTTTGCAAGTTGAATATACAATCTTTTTCTTGTGTATCATTGTGGTTCTTGGGGCTTCAATTCGTTTTCTACAGGTAAGGCCGAATTGGTGGAGAGGAGGATGACTTCAAGGAAGGATATTGTGGGGAAACCCCATATCTTGATTTCGTTTGGTCTTTGGTTGAAGGGAGTATCATTATTGTATCCTTGCGACATATTTGATTCTTTCTACTTCATCCTTTCATCATTTTCATAATTCTTTTGCTAGGCTTGTTTCTCATTAGATCTTGTCTTGCAAGAGGAGGACAATTTGGTCATCTTTGAGGGAGGACGAGCTGGCTTGGAGACTCTAGATCTCACTCTTGAATATAAACACAAGGAGAAGGTTATCAATTTGCAAAGTGGCCACAAGCATTAGAGGTATTTTCTACAAGGTGTGTACCTAGATCCATTCTTTCTTCTTCATTGGTCATAAAACCCTAAAGTTAAAACCCTCATTTTTACTTTTTTTTAGATCTACTTGGATCTAGCATGATTTTGGGGATAAAACTTAAAACCCGCCTTCATAGTATCCACGAAAATCTGGATCTATAGTTTGGTGGTGATTGAACTCCATTTGGCCCATTTCCCAAGGCACCTAGTCCTCCTTGAGTGAAAATGCATTCCTTGAGGGAGGCTAGTTTGCTAGTTCCAAGACATGGGTAGGTGATAATTTTTTCTTCATTGAATAGATCAACCCCTAAAACCTACCTCTACTGTTGAAAACCTTGTTGATTTTCACCTTATGGGCCCCATTCCCCATTTTGAGGGTTGTGCCCGACTTGGGTTACTAGGTGATGCATTAGATCTATGGAGATATAGCCATGGCTTGTGCTTGAAATTTAAGACCCACCTAGATCATCTTAACTATCCCGATCTATAATTTGGTGGACATTCGACTCCATTTTCCCTTCAACTAAGGCACTAGTCCTCCTTGAGGCAAGTCGCACTTCTTGGGTAGGTGTCCATTTTCTATATCCCATATGTGGGTATTGCTAATTCTTGGTCAAATCCATAGATCCATGCTATAGCATTACTCTAGTGCCTTTCACTTTAACTTTGATCTTGTGGGCCCTATTTGGACCATTTTCCACTTTTTAAGGGGTGGGTCCCACTTGGGTAATTTTTATGGGATTAGCTCTTCTTTAGATCTACTTACTTAACCCCATGAGTGACCTTAATCAAACACTTGGTTGAAATGATTGTCCCTTGCTTAAGCCTCTTAACCAAGCCATAACCATCTTGGGTCCACTTATATTTCTAGATCTAAATCATGCACCATTGATCTCCTTGCATAACTTTACAAATTTCCCTAGGAGTCTTTGGGTTAGCTAGTCTTCCTAGATTGGCTAGGGTATCCCCCTTGATCTTGATTCTTCTTGATCTAAAGTGAAGTTTGCCTCAGTTATCATGACACTCGCTTGCATTGGGAACTGTGGCAAGCCTTGGGTCACCTCTTTAGTTGTCCAACACCTCTACCATCCTGGATGGGATACCTTTAGGGACAACTACAAGTTGTGTGATAACATGTATATAAAGGACCATAGATCAACAACATACAATATAATGGTCCATCTCATCACGAATCCTAAGGTTGACCTTGGTCAAACTAGGTTTGATCGATCAAACTGATCAAAATATGACCCAGGCTAAAGAAGCCTACTGTTGCAAGTGCAAATGGTTAAGACATGCTCTTTAAATCATTTTCATAGCAAGAATTTAAAACATTAAGCATTATTTCACTGGCAGTTAATAGATAATAGTAGGTTAATTAATAATTTACTTTCAAAGAGAACCTCAAGAATATACTCATTTGTAGACATGATCAATTTGCTAGCAAAGGGTGAAGGCTAAGGATGCAAGGCTAGGCCAAAGGGGAATGAGTTGAATGAATTGACATTGTGATACTTTGGATAAGGGAAATGGTACACACTTAAGCATGTGTTGGACAAAGAAACACAAGGAATGGCGGTATCTCACAAATGGGTGAGTTGTTTAGAGAAGTGCTTATTCAACCTTGACAAAATGTCTACTACTAGAACCGCCGTGAAATAGGTGCCTGACTAATCTTAACTTGAGGTTCTAGGGGACACTTAGAATTAGTTGTCCCTTGATTCATATCATATCATAACCCGCAGGCTCAATGAGGAAAATTTTATCTAAGGTCAACAATATTTAGATTTGGCATATACTTAACCATTGCTTCATTTGGACCTTTCGTTTCATTTCATATCATTTACTTGGCCAACAATCTTTAGATTTAGCATACATTTATCCATTTAGTTTTAGGCCTTTAGGACCCCTCTGGGATTTTGTATGTGCTTAAAAGCACAACTAATCGCAACTTTCATCCGAGGTGCATTTACATTTCATTGCATTTCATTTCACAACCCTTTTCATTGGGCTTTACAATATATATATATATATATATATATATATATATATATATATATATATATATATATATATAGTTTCCAAAGGTAGTACAATTTGCTTTAGGTTTTAGCCAACACAACTCAAGCAACTATGGGGACTTCCAAAATCAAGGTCAAACATCGGGGCAACCGACTAGAGAGATCAAGGTATAAAATCCAACTCACCAAAGGTAAGTTTTGTTGCCAACTCAGAGTCGAGACACAAAATAAACATGGATGTTGTCCAACATACAAGCAAAAGTGGGGAGGTCCTCCATATCATAAGTCAAGGTGTAAGTCAGGGTAAGGATCAATAATGAGGAAAGATAAATGGATGGATGGAGACAAGCGAAAATGGTGCCTAAGCTAGCAAGTCACAAAAACAATAGTGATCATGTCCACATTCCTAAGAAGGTAAAGACCAATGAGTATAAAACAAGAGTTTCCAAATGTCAGTAATACAATCATGCATATAATCCATAATAACCAATTTCATTTTAATATATATATACTACCAGATCATAATTACTACATGCTAATTCAAGCTATCAAAATGACATAAACAACAAGATAATACTACCAATGCACATCATATATATACTGGGTCATATATCTGTAATCTGTAAATCTGGACCATCTACACCCACTGAGAACACGGCTATTGAAACTCTGAACAATGCCATGTATCTGTATGGAATAGAAGGTCATCTTGATCATCAAATCTGAGGTCTTAAGGATCAGCCTTGGCATAAGGTCTACTGTATGTCTGATATAAGGATTCTCTAATGTGTGGGTGATCACAAATAATACTGCTCATCATAGTTGATCTCACTGAATATGTGCAAAGACAGCTCAGAAAAGTGCAGATATCTGCTTTGCAAACATGGTAGCCCAGCTACTATGTATGTGATAACAATACCATTTAGTAGTTATCATTGAAAGAGAATATATATTGAGAGATATTATATATCCCGACACATTGGAGGATGCCCAACATTTCAATATTGTTTTGGAGAAATAAGCTCTTGTAATCTTTGTTGTTTGGAATTTCTTAATGTGGTACAAGTTTGGAGATCCAAATTAAGAACTATGGACTTCTATTCCAGCATATAGAGGAGTAGAGGGGATTTGAAATTCCATATTGTTTAAAATTCTCACACTTGGGGTTATTTTTAGATTCCTAACATTGTGTCTTTAGCGAAATAAGATGGTGATTAGTTTTTAGATAGCTTCGAGGTTTATAAAACAAAAGCCAAATTATTTCATCCATCCAAGATGGTAATTAGTTTTTAGACAGCTTCAGGTTTATCAAACTAGATCCAACTTATTTCATCCAATAAAAATCCATTTGCATGGATACACTTAGAAGACGTAAGTTTAATATATCCTTCATTTTAGTGGGAGTTGGTTTTCTAGTTTTATGTCTAGTGGGTGTTTTTGGAAAGACAATTTAACATGGCTAAAAATATGTAATTGGAGCCTTGTTAAACAATTTTTAATTAAGACCGATCTAGTGTGCAATTTGACATGTACATATATTTGTATCCTTTCTAGCTTTTGGGAGCTTTGGAGCTTGTAGGGAGTGCTCCCAAATTGGTGGGTGCAGTATTAATTATTTGAGAGATTTTTTGGAATGTTTTGAGTGGTGTTGTGAACATATATCAGGAGCTTTAAGGTACTCATTCTCACCAACTTCTAGGGTCATTTGTGACCTCTAATGTTTAAGATAACATACACCTCACTTGAAGAATGCAACCAAGATCAATACCTCTTTAATTTTTGAGCATCTCAACACTACCTACACTATATGTCCTAAACAAGGAAAATACAAAACCTAGAGTCATCAAAGAATTCTATAAGCATATAGAAACCCAAAACTACATCTTAAAAGTATATATATCTTTTATAAATCCCACCCTCTATTGCAACTTATTTTCTATGCAAATAAAAAGACCATATATTATATTGAATAATATTATATAAACAAGGAAAATACAAAATCCATATTCATCAAAGAATTCTATAAGCATATAGAAAGCCAAAGCTACATATGAAAAACATATATCTATTATAAATCCGCTCTCCATTGCAATTTCTCTTCTATGTAAAAAAAAAACATATATGGTATCTATATTCAAGGATTCAAACAAAGGAAAAACATAAAACATTTCAGATCTCAAGGCCTAGAATGCTCAGGATTTAGTGATTCATGGTTAATGTTTATAGGGTTTTCTAACTTTATTGGTCATGCAAACAATTCCAATATAGCTGAAATACTTTTAATAATTAGGAACTAGGAACTTTTCATACGCTAGAAATATCTCAGTTAGTAGAACCTCTTAGCAATAAATTTAGGATGGTCTTTCACCTCCATACGCTAATATATCATATTGGTTGATCTCATCTTGTATTGGAATGCACTGAATGAAGGATTGGATGACTTTTCATGTTCAAGTTATGTTCAACTGGTCCCAACTTGGAGAAACTCAAGGCGGGGGAAAATGAGCATCTATAAACATATGGATAGATTTTGAATGGCAGAAAATTTGTTAGAGAAAATTTATGGATAGATACAGGTTGTGGGTAGGATTTGGGGGCTCATCTGATCATCCCGCCATCCTTCTGCAAATAGATAAAGAGGACAGAAATCCCCCAACACTTTTCAAATTTCATCATGCCTAGCTAGCCAAGGAAGATTTAATACTCCTTATTTCAAATAATTGGAAACAATCTGATCCATCTTTAGTGAATCAACAATGTATCAATTTTCCTTCAACCTTTTAATGAGTCAAATTGATCATGTCGTGTCATTCAAGTGTGCAACGTCTATCAATGAGGGTTCATTAATGTCCATTGATTTAGAATCCTTCTTTGTTACCTTCTATGAATAAAATCAACAAGGGTTAGGTGCCCGCCAGATTGAATGAATTTTCATGCACAAGTTATGTTTAGGATTCGGCTATAACTCAACGCATTCACCATTCTTTCTCTGTTGTAAACAATGGTGGTATCTTATAATAAAACTATTGAACTAAAATGCCCATTTTGTTTACACTTTAATGACCTTGAAGTGCCTTCAAAATGTCAAATCGTGGATTCTAAAGGAAATTAAGGTACACCACACCATAAGAAACATGCGATTTGCAATCATGCTTTTAGTGACATTATCTTCAAAATTTAATACTAAATAAGGTAGTGTATCAATGATAACTGGTATTTTAATTAGATTTCTGACTTTTGTTGCTTAATATTATCAATATAGTTAATTTTAGGTTAAAACTTGTTTTTATCAAATTATTTTTAAATAAATATTATTGTCGCTTCAATATGTGGTTACCTACAAATTTGGGTGAAACTTCTTACTATATTGGATATTTGTGCTCACCTACCCAACATCCCCATGTTCTAGAACTTTGTGCAACAGTCTTTATTCAATAAAATTCACATGGACCAAAAGGACTTTCAACTATGCTAAGAACTAAAACCAACTTGGAACTTTCTAATAAAATAATTTCAACTAAATCCAACTTCAATGCAAATTGAAACCAACATCGAGGGGATAAGCTAAAAGCTTTGGATAGAACATCACAAGAAAACCAATCGTCAAATCATTGAGAAGTGTGCATCAAAGTTTTGATGTGTAGAAAATTGTTAGAGGATTCTATCACCATTTTCCATTTTCTTGCAAATTCAAAACCTTCATTGCGTATAGTAGACAAAGATTGCCCCTTAAAGCACCTCAAGGAATTCAAATATGTTTTACTACACTACTCTTGTAGCTTTAGTGTCTAAACATTTTATTTCAATCAATTGATAAAAAATAGTACGTATTCTTGTTTCATCATCAAACCACATTCAAAAGTATCCACATAATTTGAAGAGTAGTAGTCATCCATGCTACTTTTGATTACAAATTAAAACAAATGTGGTATCCACATAATTTGAAGAGTAATAGTCATGTGTGTTATAATCAAAATCAATAGTTTAGCTAGTGCATATGGCATGATATAGTCAAACTCAATATATTAGCTCACACTTTTAATGCACCAAGTTTGATCTCAACATTATATAATCGTAAGTATTTTCTTTGTCCTAAAGCATGATAGGATGAAGAGGTTCACATACCCGATGATATGAATCACTATTATGTTAGACACATAAGTGCACACTTTTTTTTTGTTTGTACATTTATATTTTGGGTTTCATATATATATATTCATTATTTGTTATTCCTTTTGTGATCCCAATATTAATTACAAATTAATAAAATAATTTCTTCTTAATAATATACATGATAAATGAATATGACCACATGTTTAAGTAACCCTCTAATTTTTAACATATGACATTTCAATCTGAGGATGGTTTGGAACCCAAGCCATATTCTAGGTATCCTCATGCTAGCGTAATCTAGGGTTTCTTGGGCGCAATGGCTAGGGTGAATCCCCTCATTGTAAATCCCATTGTTGCCTCTAGTCTGTCCTCGTTGGTAGGATGATGCGCCTGAAGATGGAAAATCTATCCCTTATGTAGCTCATCATGAAATCCCTGCCATCACCATTTCCCTCTAGCCAAGTGCCCCCTTTTGTTTAGATAGCAACACCTCATAATTTTTCTGAACTTGAACTTGGTAGTGATTCCTCTTCTAGAATGTCATAACCTATCACCCCGCCTTAAGCCTCTATCACGTCCTTTGCTAGGATGAATTTAAAATAGGCTTGATCCTATGGAGCTCCTTTGGGTGCTTTGCCATCTAATCTGTCTCCCAAGTGGGCCATAATGGGGAAGGAATCCCTTGCTCTTTCCATCTAGGTAGGCTTAGACACAATTGATTAAGAAAAACATTTTAAGAAGGGTGGAATAAGATGTAGATTCAACAAAATTCAGCCCAGGTTTCTGGATTCCACTAATGGATCTCCAAAAAGTGAACGTTGGACATTGAAGAAGAGGCCTTAATCTCTACATGTGAAAAAGGTTTCTTTGTATTGGAGTTTTATCTAGAAAAAGGTAGAGATCTCATTCTCAATGTTGGCCCTTGGTTTTGGGGAGATGCATATCTTTGTATGAAAGTTGAAACCGTGGTTCCCAACTTTTGATCTAGATTCAAATACCCTATGGGTAAGAATCCCCAACTTTCCCTTCTTGTTTTGGGAATTTTAATCCCAACAGAACACAAAAAAGTTTGAGAAAATTTAGTTTCTCATGCAAATAGATGGAAAGATTCCATATCACCACATATTCCCACATATGCATGGAAATGGATTTCAATAAACGATTCCCAACAAAAAACAAGTTAGTATCCAAAAACTACACCCAAACTCAACCCCTCGACTACAAGCAGGGGAATTTAGGTGTAGAGCTTGCTACAAAATTGGACATTTTAATAAAGGGTTCCCTACATAAATCAAGATAATATCCAAAAACTAGTCCTAGACTCAACCTTTCAACTACAAGAAATGGAATTTTAGGTGTCGAACTAGCTTTAAAATTGGCCATCTAATGAAACTTTGTCCCAAAAATGCAAATAACAAAGTCCCCCCAAGTGGTGCTACAGGAAGATGACATGGAGGGTTGGAGAAATGAAAGATCATCATGTCATTAGAAAATAACCTCCATAAGTAAAGTTGTGGGATCAAAATACACACATTGTGCAACAAAGTGAAGAAAAGTTGTAGCACCTTTGTGCATTGTAAAGTTTGATGATCGAGCTACATGATCATTGGTTGATTCATTTGTGGTTAAAGGAATTACGTTAGTATTATTTTTATGTTTCTGTGTTATGCTTGAGAATTATGTTACCACCTCTTTAAGTGATGACATATTGTCACTTATTCATTATGGATTATGATTGTACAAGTCAGAAGATGTAAGTGAATTTCTTTGTATATCATGATAGGGTTTATCTTGCTATCATTATGCTCATTAATTGAAATATAAAGTGTATTGTTTTGTTTATCATGCACATGATTTCTTTAGAACTAACATTTTTATATGAGAAGGTACCAAATTACAAGAATGTTGTTCTTAGGGCTGCCATTGACCTAAGTCAAATGTTGGAAGTGCCTGAATGAATATTAATAATGATGTGCAATCATACTCTGAGGAAGGATTCCAACTCAATGAGGATAACCTAGACTAGAAATCTTAGAACCTATGCAAATTTACCCAACCCTAATTTTAACTTAAACCTATTTTTTCTATTTAATTAGCTTTTGTGGGAGATGATCATTATCATGAAAATTACTAGTTAATTTTTAGGCCATGGAATTAGGAATAGAAAGCATTGTTTATATAAGAATATCAAATTGTTGTTTCTCAGTATCATTGATTAGAGAAATTTGGAGATAACAAATGGGCCTCATGACAAAAAATGTGCTATCAACATCAAATTTAAAAGAACAAATTTAGTATGATTCATGATGATGTTGTCAACCATAAGGGTAGATCATGTTGGAGGGAAAGAAAAAAACTATTTTTGTCTCATCTTTTTAACGTATCTCTTATAAGTTTATTCAAATATCAAGTGTAGGCGCTCGTTCGATGCATAATTAAATTTCACTTTTAACGAGTACCAAACTTCATACTTTTAATAGACCTACCATGAGATAAACTAGGAATACAATAAAAATATGTGTTTACCATGTTTTTTTATTAATAATTTATTTCTAGTTTATCTCATGGTGGGTCTATTAAAATTATGCAACATGGATAGTGTTGATGCTCAACATCGACATGTATGAAGTTGTCAGAACATGATGCCAAAGGTGGACCTATTGAACTTTGTCGCAAGAGCATTTTGTTTGCACCATCAATTCGAGAGCGATGTGTTCTTCTCATCTATACTCACTTTGGTCATTTGTGTCGCTATCTGGTCTTATGGTTAATTCATGTATAACTTTGAGGTCTTGTCGTTCGTCACCTCATGTGTTATCATGTCATGATTTTTATATCGTTGAGTGTAGGTCATAACGCTCGTCGTATACAAATCTTGTTTCATGAAAACCGCTTCCGTTTGACCCTTTTGACACATGGTTAAAGTTCAACAAGTATGAGTCTTTTTTGTCTCGTCAGTTGAAAATGATCAATTTCCCATCATTAAATAGGTTTTATAGTTGTGTCAGTAGCCTTGTTATTATCTCGCCTATGCTCAAAAAGTTAAAATATCTCCCCTTAGCATTTGACCTTATGAAAATGCCAATATCCTTGATTTTAATTAAAAAAACAATACCCCCTTTCCTAAAATGCTTACTTGATTACCCTTATCCCTCTAATATAATGATCATTGAAACATTTTCCTAAGATACCCCATTTTCATTTTCCCCTTTCCCTTTTCCCTTTTATTTTCCCTATCATTAACAAGTGACTACGTGGTAGCATTACCTGCCGAGGAAGAAATTTGTTCTAGACAAATGCAATATTTGTAGCATAGTTGTAGGTATGCTAGTTTGTTGTATACAAATGCAATATTTGTAGCATAGTTGTCATTGGAAGGTATGTTGTTTGCTTTGCAGGTAAGGCTACCATTCTGCTTCTCCATACTAGTATGTCTTAGCATATAAGACCTCTCCTACAGTGGTCTAGAGACCACCGATACACAAAGAGTTCCACTAGCCGAGACATACACTGGTAGTTCCCTTCGCTTCACGTAATTACGCCATAGGCGTTTCACAAGGAGAAGTGTAACCATCCACGTCGGCTAGATTCCTTGCTCATAGAGCGAATGAAAATCTGCCATGTGGATGGTGCTAGTGCTGTGGATTTAACAGCGCAGGGAGTCCTGTCCTGAGCTTCTAGATAGCTCTCTGCAATTTAGCCAGAAGAAGCAGGCAGGCAACGAGTATAGCTCTCTGCAATTTAGCCAGAAGAAGCAAGCAGGCAATGAGTATAGCCAAGAACAGACACAAGAGGGCTTCATGATCTCAAGCGACAGTGAACCATAATTTTGACATCAAGCTGTGGCGACTGACTTCAACTTCGCAGAAGCAGCATTGGTGACAACCTGGAGCTACGACCTCCTCATTCTACCGATCTTGGTACCTCAGCAATTTTGTCTGTGAATGGCAGAGGAACCAAGAAGGTGGGTAAGAAACTATCCAGATCCTCCAAGAGATCGCCGACGGCATTGCTGAACACCAACGCTTCGAATCTCAAGTCCATGGTGTAGCGCTTTATGTGTATTCCTCAAACCCCCTTTGGATATTCATCCATGAACCCTACTAATTTCTCTGCACATGTAGTCCTGCCAAACACGATATCAAAAATAATTCAGCTAACCAAAATCACCATACGATGTCATGAATAAGAAATAATTTGACCATACGATGTCATGAATAAGAAATAATTTCACCATACAATGCCATGAATAAGAAATAATTCAGATATTTACAATTGTTATACTGTTCACATGTTAAGAAAAAAGACGTTGCACAAATAATGAAACCAAACCAGCTTAAGGAAATGAATTGGGTGTTTGATTCTAGGAGTTTCAGAATGTAAATTCTCGAACAATCTACACTGCGAAAAAATCAATCTCATAAATTCTTACCTCCAAAAGATAATATTTGACTTCTGCAATAGTTGAAGCTTGTTCAATAGACATAGACTTGTGCCAATATTTTATGTAGGATAGATTCTTCCATGGACCCTCCAAAAAGCCATGTAATTGGCCCTCCATGTACCGTATATATGCTACAATGGCTGGAAAATGACCGTCACCATCATTCTTTGTTGGAGGAAGGCCACCTACCATCCGTGCAGCTCCTGTCATAATATTTCCAGCAGCTCTATTCAACAAACTACCACCTTGAGGGTCCTATGGAGCGTCCTTCAACGACGGCTGAGGGACTAGAACCAATTCCGCTTCTGGAGAAAGCATCTTCTTTTTGTCCTCCGTGAACTTATTCCCTCACTCTCTACTATGCCCACATGCAGAGAGAGCACAGAAGATGAGACTGAAAACCCTGTCGATGCTCCTTCTACCTTGGGCTGCTCTGCAAGCCACCTGAAATCTCCCACGTTAAGAATTTTTCCCTTATTCAAACGTCGTTCCACCAGTTCGTCCAATTCCGTGAACATCATAGCAAGGTGATCTTCATCTTTTTTTTTTTCTGAAGAGAATGCAGATATCTCGGGTTAAATGGGAAGGATCTGAAGCTGCGCTGGGGTTTCACCTTTTTCTATTCTCTGCACAAAACTCTCTGCGCTAAGAAATATTACCGCATCTCTCTAGTCACCCAGGTTTGATCCCGAAGGGCCTTCAAGCACGTGCGGGGGGTGAATTGACTGCTCTTGTAGGAAGGCGCCCTGAGGATCGATGGTGGGGAGAGGCTTGCATGCAACCCGCGTGGCTAGCATGCAGCCCAGGGCCCTTTGATTCCCTTCCAGCCGGGTGAATTAAATGAGATTAAGTGGAGAGATGGAATCATTATAAGTGACAGTTGTCTTGTTGCATATCATTCCAGATGTGTTGGTGTTTCAAAATCCCATTTACCTGAAGGGGATTGGTATTGTCCTGAGTGTGTTGTGAAAGAAAGCAGTAAAGGACTTGAGGCATTGAGTGGTTTACAAGGAGCCGAGATATTGGGTTTTGATCCACATGGATGTGTATACTTCTCTGCCTGCGGTTACTTGTTAGTGTAAGTTAAACTTCTGATGGCTTGAATGCATATTTAACTGAGGTTCTTTATGATTATAATGCCTTTATATTATTAGACTGCTTTTAGGGAAGAAACTAATTGTATAAAAAGACATCATTCATACATGGTCCATTGATCAATTTCACTTTGTTGATTCAGATTTGTTTCAAGGGCCTTCTGTAGGACTGAACAATTCCGTGTTTCCCACCCCCAACTATAACGTCATCATCAGACAGAAGGACGGCCTACCTCAGGTGAGCACCGCCTCAATTATGCCCTAGGTTGAGCTTTAGATTCCGATCAGTGTTTTCAACTTTTCTTCTTATGGGGTCGATCGGTAGTTACAGTGGTAGTTGCAGTTTCAATGAATGTAAATTAATATGAGTAGATTGCCCATTTCTTGCTTAGTTCCACATATGTGCTTGATTTGATTAAATAGAAACCATTCCATTCCACGCCTCATTAGTCTGAATTTTGTTTCTGTTTAATGTGATTTCATGCGGGGAATCGTATTCAGTTGCATTTGCCATGAAAGTGAATAGAAATCTGGATTAATCTTTTTTTTTGGAACCGCGTTATGGTTTCTTGGTTGCCAGAAATACAGTGGCGACTGTTATACTAAATAGATGTTATTAATTTATTCAGAGCTTTTGTGTTGGTTGATGATCGTCTACTGTTTTGAGAGTCTCCTGTCTCTTTTTGATCTTTCATAGGGTTTTAGCAGCTGTTCGTTAAAACCTAAAAGTAGCTTATAGATTAGAATAAGAATATGATTGTAGTAAACATGCTAAAACAAAAAACATTTTCTCTTTTCAAAATCTAAATTGTAAGTTGCCTGTTAAAGACAAATTCAGAAAACGAAAAATTGGATATAGGTACATAGTTTTTAGTTATTGATATAGGCATATAAATTGGATGCAGTAATCAAAGTTGTTAATAAAATGTGTAGTCAGTTTGTATTTTCATATCGAATTAGTGCTTTGTAGTGTTGGAATTATGCCAACATCGAAAAAAGTAGATAGACAAGCTTGGACTGTGATGCTTTTATTTCGAAAAAAATGGCTAGATAGCTTGGACTGTGATGCTTTGCTTTTGTAGATCAGAAAAGAAGCCAAGCTTTTTCAAAACTGTGTTTATTGCACACACATAAAAAGGAGATCCTTTTTGTAAAGGGGTATGATTGGCACTATTGGAGGATCGCTCTAACCCTAATGAAGACAGATGGCAGGAGTATCAAAATTGAAGTAGAATAAAAAATCAAAGAGGATAAACGCTCCACCATTTTGGGATCTCATGCTGTTCCATTGGATAATGTGCAAGGCTCCCATTATGCAAGGACGCACCTCCTTTAGAGCTAAAACTGTAAATATTTAAGATATTTGAAGATTTGCGCTATGATGAGCTTCATCACTATTTTGAAAGGTTGATGTCTAACAACCCTATTAGACAACACCAAGCACAAGATGTTGTGACGTGATTAGCAACATGATGTTTGATCACTTTGTTTGAAAAGCGATACCCGTTAAACATCATGAAAATAAATTGAAATTTTCGTAAAGGAAATCACAATGTTTGCCTCCAGCCAAACATAAATAGCGCCTAAATCGTCTGCCGAGGATAGAACAGTCAAACATGGCAAAACAGAGAAGAAAACTGGAATTTTATCGACGTTGACAACGCCTAACAAATCCTCATAGGAAACAATAAAAATTCAACGAAGGCCCTAATTTCTAATTTAAGAGAAAGAGGCAAAAACTGAAACCACTGAAAAATTCTGTTTTCCCCTGCAATTTAAGCTCTCTCAAAGAATTCGAAATTCTGGAAGCTTCATGGCGTGATATATAAATACGATGGAATCTATCACAGTTCAAGGGGCTGAGGCCACTGTTTGACGACAAAATTCTGAATTTTTCCTTAATTTTTTAAACTTTCATCATCACATCACACGTCTCACGAGATCGGAACGATTTACTGTAGTTTGAGTGGTTGTCTGCTACGTTTTCATATGATTTTCTTGGCAGGTGGCATGCAATATAGGTAGCCACCGACACAACAAACTGGTGACGTGTCAACTGAGCCCGTGTGAGAACAAATTATCTGTCAGACAATGTTAACAATGTTTCTCAAGTGTCCATTTGAAGAGAAAGTGTTTAATGTATTTATTTATTTGATTTTTATTTTTCTGATTGGGTATTAATATTACAGCTAAAATGACATATTCAGTAACAATTTCATTTCATATTTTCAAAAAAGATGAGAAGATTGAATCCATGTAAATTGAAAACATTGTTATAACATGCCACAACTCATGGTTCTCTATTTTTTTCTACAAACTTACCATTATTTTGAACTTTCTTAATGGTTTTAATGGTTTTTAGAACTTGAATAGAATCAAATTGCCTAAGACTTCTTAATCTAATATTATAGATAACTTATATAGATAAATTATAAATAATAATGATAATTTTCCACATTAATAATTTAAATTCTTTATTTTAAATAAAATTTAAGATTTTGTAAATTTTTATAAATTATTTTTAATAGTTTAATTTAAGTGGTTGTGAAATGAAGTGTTATCTAATCTATCCAAATTCTAGTTCTATAAATATTCATTTTTTTTATATATGAATTCAATTCTTTTATACATGATTTTGTATATATACAAAATCAAACACAATATAATTTAAAATAATTATTTTTTAATGAATAATAACAATCCACCATTATATATAAATTCGATCATTTTATTTTATATATGATTTTGTATATATACAAAATCAAACATAATATAATTTAAAATAATTATTTTTTAATGAATAATAACAATCCACCATTGTATATAAATTCAATTATTTTATATTTGATTTCAAATAACAAAAAAAACATGTTTGAAATATCAAATTGAAATCAATTTACAGATATCTAAAAACTCTTAACTATATTCTTCTTAACACACAATCTACATGCAATCAATTCTAAAATAACTACATATCAAATAATGCATAAACGTCTTTAAGGCAATCAATTCTTAGCTATCAACAAATTTTTAATATGCGTAAGCTTATTCAAAGCAATCAATACTTAGCTCTACACATTTAAATGTGGATTGACTCTGCAATCAATTCTAAAATAACCACATATGAAATATAACATAAGCTTATTTGAAGCAATCAATTCTTAATTATCCACACATTTCAAATGTACATGGACTGTAATCAATTTTAAAATAACCACATATCAAATATACATAAACTTCTTCAAGGAAATCAATTCATAGTTCTCCACACATTTCAAGCATAGGCTTCTACATGACAATCATCTATTGTAAGGTACACATCAAATGCATGGGCTACCCACAAGTGAAACCTACATTACTTTCTAACAAGACATTATAAGAACCAACAAATTCCAAGGTACCCACATATTGAAGACTCATGAAGATATCCAATAATGCAAACTGTTTGCATTCGAGTCAATTTTTTGAAATTGTAGTATTATTTTAATCACTGAAACCCTATTAAACCTATCACATATAAAGACTCAAAAGATATGTTTAGAATACATATTCTTGTGAAACACCTTGTCAACAACTCGAACTTCACCTAGAAAAATCAACATGACCATGATGGACATACCCAATGCAGAATATTCTAAGGTTTTTTAATGAAAAAGATCAAAAGTATCATTTAATCCTTGAGTCTCCAACCCCCTCCTCTTTGATTAGCAACCTTGTTTGCTCATGTTATAATTTCATCTCCCACATTTTGCTTTCATCATTATGCCTCATTTTTTGCATTGATCTCTCGATCCATAATGATGTCCAAATTGTGTTTTCAAAAACATTACCCAACCCATGGATCCCCCTTCCCCTTTGATCCATTGTATGAATTGCCCCTATTGTAATTTTATCTCTCAATCCCCTACTGTAAGTCATTTATTGACATCATTACACCCTCCTTGTCCACCTTGATTACCTAACCCATTGTTGCAAGCCATTTACCACCACCTCAACACTAGAACACATGTTTTCATAAACATTACTTGCCCTTTGTTGTAAGTGGTAAATGTTGGCAGGCGGTTTGATGAGGACGTGTCACGGTATCGTCGACATTGCGACACGTTGGATAAAGGCATGAAAGGAGTATTTTGTACCAAAGTATACCGCAGTTGGCGGGTTTTGGGTCACTTGGACCATGTATTTTGTAATATTGAGTCAAGTATACCAGAGTTGGCGGGTTTTCAGTCATGTATTTTGTAATATTGAGTCAATTGTACCGCGGTATGCGGGTTTTTGGGTCATTAGACCAAGTCAGTTAGTCAATTGTCCATAAGTGTCGGTTAGGAAAGTGGACAAGTATTGGAATGGGCGGAAGCCTATAAATAGATGAGAATTGTAAGTGTTGAAAAAGAGCAGAATGATAGAGCTGTATGTGAAGATAATGTGGGAGTTGTGCAGAGATTTATGTATTGCTTTTGGTTTGCCACAGTAATATAAAGATGATGAGTTGGTGCAATCTGCGTGTAATGTTGCTCAATACTTATGTTATTGCCTTTTTTTAATGCCATTATCTGTTTATGTCGCTATGATGTGAATGCTGCAATAATATGTTATAGATATCTGTCTATTGTAATGTTGCGATTAAAGTGATGTTCTATAACTTCGCGATGAATATTTAGAATTGCTGTTAGTATCATACTGCCGCAACTCGCCTCCTCCCTCGGCAGAAACATGGTTCCGTCTGCTCTTCCTGGACGCCTCAGGTGAGACCTCATCCGCTCTGTGGGTGTTGCTGGGTGGGCTCAAACCCGCCCGGGCCGGGTGCCCAGGGAGACTGCGGTATGTGTCGACAGTTGGTGGACCCCTATCGACTATGAGGTCACGACTTGGTCAAAAAATGGTTCCGTTGCCGAGACTGTGTGCAGAGTAATAGGAGGCCATGTTGTGGCACCCGACGAAGCCGGAGATACAGAGCTGGTTTGATCAGAGACTGCGGGAATTTGCTGAAAAGGAAAGTCAGAACATGCGACTAACGGTAGATCACTGGTTGGGAAGATATATTCATGATGGTCTGCACGAGTGGTTCTTCTCTGAATTCTCGGTTATTCTATATGAGTGGTTTTAAAAGCTGACCTTCTAGAAGAGAAATTTCCAAGGAGGTGAACCGACGGCTTGGACCCCAGAGTTGATCCAGGAATTGCAGGAAGTCAATAATAAGGCATCACAGGCTGTCGAAGTTTGGCTTGATAGCATCTTGGAAGGATACATCACTGAATTTGCGGTCGACACGAAGAAATCCTATAGTGAAGCTGAAAGATACTTCTTTGACGGATCGAGGAGAAGGTTTTTGCTGTCACTCCAACTATTAATTAAGATGCTAATATGCAAGAAAGGTATATTGAAGATGCACCTTGATCAGTAAGCATCCTGGTGGGCGGAGGCCGTGGGTATCGTGACTGTCGGGGGGCGGACGAAGGAATGGTAAAGGGGTAGATGGGTGCAGACCATGAGGAGATTGTGAGTGAAGCCGAGGAAGAAAGTGGCCTTTAAACCTCCACCATTATGTGGAAGATCATGGGGTTGGATCCCAACCTATAACAATAAAAATTCACAAAAAAAATACTACTATATTTTCCACTTCATCACATCTACTTTTCTTCCCATTTTTTTTCTTTCAGCGTTTTATTGCACATTTTGGGGGTAACAACAAAACGACCATTGTCTCACTGTGGGGTAACCTCAAAATTTTCCTTGTTACCTCCTTAGATTTCCTCTATATTTGGTTGACCTCGATGATGAGTGAAAAGTTCACTTGAAACATGTTGGAGAAAAAATTCATCGTTTGATAATCCAAAAAGTTAATTTGATCGGTTGATAATTCATTTGGGTAACAAATTTATTATAGGTAGTTTTCCATCGGAGCTCGGGAAGCGAAGTAGGTTTGTGTCTCTGGATGTCTCAAGCAACTCTCTTTTTGGCATCATTCCCCAAGAGATTGGAAACATGGTGAGTTTGACTGACCTGTATCTTGGAACCAACAAGTTTTCGGGCATTTTTCCTGTAGAGATTGGTAGTCCGGTGAATGTAAAGAACTCTATACCTATACTTGTATATGGAGATTCCTAAATTTATTGCTATAGCACATGGCATGAAAGCAAAATTTTGTTCACAAGTAGTTTCTGCAGTTTAGGAACAATTATAATCATTATTTTCATTGATATTATTGCAGAAATATTTTTTTAAATTGCTTATATATTCCAGATATAGTAGTAATCTATAGTGTTGAGATTACTACTACAAAGATTGTGGGAAAAGCAATTGTAGTTGGCTCACTGTGTTGATGAACTTAACATTATTTTTTGTTATGGATTGAGTACCTATGTCTTTGTAATATGAGATTGTTACAAACTTTGTTCTTTTCTTACCAGTATCCTTCGCTGCCTATGCCTATGTTTTTGTTCCTTCTAACTTTCGTGTTTTCCTACCGACGTTCATTTTTTCCCCTCAAGGGGCAAATGCTAGTATTATTTAACAAGGGCTTGACTATTATTCCCAAGTTGTGGGTGAAAAGAGTAGTAGTTTCCTAGACAGGCCATATTAATCATATTCATTCGGCCAGAGGCACTCACCCACATATATATTCGGGAGGGTGAAGACTTATCGCTAACAAAATTCCTTGACGCAATATATATTCCCAAGCCGTGATGCTAGCGGTTGTCAGGGTTGCAGCAACCCATGATCCGATGTCTGCAGCGCTTCCCATATACATATATATATTTATGCGCCCTCATTCCGACCTCACCCCTATATATTTGTCTAGCTCCCACCAATGGTAACTGATAGCTCAATACCGCGAGAAGTTATATATATATATAGAATACGCAAACGATTGAACAACCCGATCATTGCTTAAATAGTGTCTTATTTATTTACATAGTGCAGTTATTTGCTATTTGCTATTGACAACACCATTACCATATGCATATTGATGGTGCTTGCACTGGGCAGTTAAAGGCAGATGGACAAATGAAACGGTTGAAGGAAAATCAACCAGTTGTAAGCTGCTCAACTAGAAACCCTGCAAAAGAACTAGATCTTCCGTACTCCATAAGAAAATTTTATTTTGGCTGACCTTCACCTGAGAACAAAAATGTAAGTATGGAACTCAATATTCCTTCTCCGCCTATGCGTGTATGTGTTTACGATGACTGATAACTATTATTGAGCCAACTAAGAATAAGGTTAGAAAACCTGTGAAGGTAGCCAACAATGAAGAACAAGACATTGAAACATTAGTACCTCTGGGAACCTCAATATTTGTGGGGAATCTGCACTGGGCAGTGAAGGCCTTGAGACGGTGAGATCAATTGTTGGTGCAGTGAAGGCGGTGAGATCCAACGACGAACTATACTATATGGTTTTAATGTTTTTCTATTATTATTGATCAGTAGCAGCCAAACACTCTCATTAAGCTTTGGAATGTGGTATGAGCAGGTTGAAGATGGCTATGCACTCGCCAGCAAGATGATGGTGGAAGCGATAGCCTCTACCAACGAACACGACGACTATTTATTCACAGTTGAGATGTTTTCCAATACCAAGACCGCTACCGTCACCCCGCCATCATTTGGGCAATAAGACACCCAAGTTGATAGCCAATATCATGTAAGATAAATGAATTTTAATATTAAAGAAAAATAGAAAATTCAAATATCTAATGTGAAAGTTTGGGAAAATAGCTTAAATTTTTAGTCAACAAATGAACTAATTCAAAGTCAAAAGAAATCGAAAACAATATAGGAAATCGAAAACAATATATAAAGTGCCTATCGGCAGATATAGGCAAGCCTCCCCTTTTTCCTTATTCACTTTTTCCATGAGCCTTCACCTTTTAATGTATCCAAAATATATTTTCCTCCCATTATTTCAAAGTAAAAAATAAAGATAATAGGGGCATCGAATCCTGATCGCAAATAAAAAAAAGTGGCCATATTACTATGTGAAAAACCTATATTGGTTTATGTTTTTTTTTTTCCATACCACCTTCCTTCAATTCGATCCCATCTTAATGAGCAAAAACAAAAAAAGATACTCTATTACATATGAAGATGCATTGAAGAATGAATAGTTATTTCAAAATCATAATGTGGATAGAAGACGACGGTGGATGTAATATCCTCCTATTTTGATTCTTATTATTATTATTTTGGTAAATGTAAAATGTAATTGTGTAAATGGTCCTGGTGAGGAGTTCAAGGCCAAGGCCCCACCAGTGGACCTTAAAGCTAGTGTTATGTTCATAAGTGTTATTATAAAACTTAGGAGACTTCGAGATGATGCACCTAAAAGACGGAAAACTAGGTCCACTAGAGGGATGATGAATAAGGACGGAATATCATCCCAATGCTACGATCACTACATATATAGTAAAGTAACTAATATTAGTTATCTTTAGTGGTAAAGTCAGGATCCTAGGATGAGGTCAGCGGCCATGCATCGCATGCTAAAATATTAACTCCGAAAAACCTATCTATTAGCATGAAGCTAAACCTATTGTCATAAAGACTAACTAAGATCACAAAATATCAAATCTAAATAAGAGTATAGGAAAAATACTCTTAAATTATTTCTAAAATATAAGAAGCTAGGGTCTTTCTTTTATACAACTTGACACACATGCAGATAAGGTAGAAGATATATTTTATCCTTATATAAACATATCTTACTTTGAATAAATAATTATGATATAAAAAACATGGAACACATCTTAAAGTAAGTACCCTATATATTTATATATATATAAATGGGTCCAAGAAGGAAAGGCATAGTAGGGGAACCTAAAGTTAATACAATCTAGTAGTCTCCATATATATATACATAATTCTTATAGAGGAAAATAAATACATAAATATCATCTCTACATATACATAAATGCTTGATATGAAGGAAAAAACTTCTTAAATACGATTTCACCGTTGTTTTTATATAAAAGATATTATACCTCAACGTGGTTAAAATCCACTACTACAAAGATAGTGGAAGAAACAAGAATAAATTATATTTAAGACTCTCCAAGATTATGAAAAATTAGGATTTTTATACCTTCATTAAGGGAATCAACTAATAGTGGATAGTCATTATTAAAAGGCCCATTAAAAGACTAGTTTAGAAGAGGTGGGAGAGTGGCGGCCTCCTGGGATAGTTCCAAGCTGGAAACAAACTTACATGTGGGGAAACTCCCCATGAATGCCATTGTTAGGTGGAAACATGTATTGGAAAGGGGGACCCTTCTGGATACCACCTGAACAGCCTCTTCGCTACTTTAGTGGGTTGCATTTTCTTGTTGGGAATCTTAGGCCATTTTGAAACTCGGTGTCACGAAATTGGAGAGACAAGTCTTTTTAATTTTCGACAAACTGTTATTTATAAGAATGCTAGCTCGCCACTGAGAGGGGGGTTAAGCGTGGTAGTGGAACTCGGGGTTATGTTCCTGTAGACCACGAATACTAATGTTGATTGATCCAAGAATTTGTGTGGTTTTCTTTTATTGATACTTCTGTTCCGACTGAAGATGTAGAAAGATAGGAAGGAGAAATATTTACGAAGGAAGAGACGCGAACAACACTGCCCTAGGATAAGGATACGTCCCTGTGATAAGTCGTTCTCTTACCTCTGCTTAAATCATTGTCTTATATTCATTACATATGATTTTTTTTAACAACTATTAAAGATTTGGATTTGTAATTATCAATCTCAGTTATAATCTACTAAAAACACTGATAGATACATGTTACCCGAGTCTGGAGCTAGAAATTCAATGTCGTATTTTACATTCCTTGATTATTTTGTTGTGTAGTGGCTTAATTATGGGGATAAGGCGATCTCTCTATGTGTGGGCAGGGTAGCTCTATAGGGAGTTTGACCCGGATCCCTTTTCCGAGGTTTAAATACACTTATTTACTGTGTAGAGGTTTTACAATAAGGTCCCGAGAATTGGTATAGCTCTGCCCCGATTTTATTGGTTGATGTAGGGAAAGATCAGCTCACAAAGAAACTTGATCCCCATTTCATTTTATTTATTGTTGGGTTATATATGTAATGGTTTATATATGCGGGTTATGTGCCTTTGAATTCTTTTTTGGAGTATTATTACTGTATTATAATGTTGGCATTTTAATCAGCTCAGGAAGGACGTTTTTAGCGCATAACCTCGACCCTTAAGAGTACTGTGTTTATAATTCCTGACACTGCCAACTATAGAACTCAGTGATCAGGCTACTTCCATGATAACGTTTGATTGTTTTAATCCTTCGATTTTTTTTACAACAAAGTTTCTACTCCGTCATCGCTGGCTGAGGTTATACTGTTAAACTCTGGCCGAAAATGAGTTTTAACATTAGTTTCATCTTTTGCAAGACTTGTAACATTGCTAAAATTTAACCTCAGCCCTTGACCGTGTTATACTAGGGATTATTCCCAATACCGATTTAAATCTTTGTATTAGAAATTTAGGATAATATTAACATTTTAGTGCATGACACCAACCAGCTTAGGAGAAACTCAAAATGCTCGGTTTGGATATTGTGTTGAATAACACTATTTATCTACAATTTATGAGTGAGTTCTACTAGCTAGGGCGTAACCCTTTGGTTAAGTTTGGGTTATAAAAGACAGAGGTATACTAGGATCTAATGCTACTATAAATTGGTGGGGTTATATGCCGACACGAAATAGTTTTGTGTATGTATATATATTAATTACATAAACAAGTTTTCCGGTGCATGTTGAATTTCACCATCTATGCATTTTGGCGTTTAGGTCAATGTCGGAAATTTAGTTTTGTTATAATGATTCTACATTAAAATTTAAGTTGTAAACCGATTGTTTTCGGTTGTATCTTTTTACAATTATTGCGGTATATAAATATACCACCTATTTATTTGCATGGGGCATATATAGAAAGGGGACAGTGTAGTAAATAATAAACTTGAATACTGATGTTATGTATGTGATCTCTGTTTTCACGTTTGGCTAAATGGTTGTAAAGAGACTCTATCGAGTTATTATAGATCTCTGTAAGTAGACCAAGGTATTGTAAAAACCCTCTTTGGGAGAGTCTATGGGAAAGTGAAAATAAGTCATAGCAACCACTTGTTGCGAGATGTAACCCTCACATTTGATGAATAAATACATGACGCAACATCTTTTGTGGATGTAGCCATAGATTGGGTGAACTACATGATAAAAAGGTCTCTCTCTCCAATGTGTCTCTTATGTGTTTATGTTGGTCATTTTAGAAGTATATGCATGTGTATTTAATTTACATAAATTATGCAAATGATGTTTCAAGTCAAAATATTTCATGACGAGTTAGGAGATATGGATAAATTAATTGACATATATGAGTTACTCAAAGCAGGTTAATGTAGATAAGCTGGTGAAAGAATATAATGTTTCCCATTATTAAGGAAATTGCTGCAAGTAAGATACTCCCCCTTGTATTGTGAAATGTTTTCCATTTGCTTTTAATCATCCTATCTTTAAATAAAGATGTCTTGAGTCATTTAAATTTTCTTGATAAACGTTATATTCATTGATTTACATAAAGGTAAAAAGGAAAACATGGGCACTTAAGGTTCATAGTTTATAAGGAGATCCACATAAATGTGAAATAAAAATAAATAAGTATGGAATATTTCTTTTATCTAATCGTCAATTTAATGATCTAAGAATGGTGACTTTGTTATTCATATCATTATACATATGTATGTATTGATTGATGATAATTTTGACCATGTGATAATTCTTGTAAATGTGTTTCTTGATCAAGCATTTCAAGCCAACACTAAGGGGTAATATTTTCAAAGGTAAATTTAGTACTATTACTAATTGATACAATTTATGTTTGATAAAGTATTGGGCTCATACGTTTACCTTGAAGATATTTACTACCTATGAAAAGTGAAATAGAGTAATTGTTATTTGACATTGGGATCAATTGGCAAGTGTTGTCTGAAACCTTTGTATAATTAAGTAAGATTTATTAGATTAATGATTGTAGAAATGATTATGCATGCTCCATAATCTGATGGATAATTAACCGACTTTATGTTTATTAGAAATTAGTATACCTCATTAAAAAAAAAATGAAATTAAAAATTTACCAAAATTGCTAACTCAGAAATTTGGGTATGTGACATATGGTATCAGAGCCACAGGTTACAAACACTTGGACCTATTGGGCTCAGCCGAAGAAGGCAAATACATATTGGTTGAACTAACAAGGAAACTCCATCAGCAAGAGGTAACCGAAAAGACACTTCTGAATCGCCTGTATGTCTTAATTGCTGAAGCATTATAATGGTATAACGGTTACCAAGATTAGGAAATTGTCTTCTTTTATATATAGACAATAGGTAAATGTTTGTTCGACGTTCTAAACATTTTAAAAAGAAGTATTTTCACTTGTGTAATCTTGGATGTCTTTTTGTGTATGGTAAAGCATGTTTGTGAAAGATACACTGTCAAAAACGGGTAAACGTATATCCATTAAGCTTTAATTAATTGGAATATTTTATTTTTCAAAACCATGTTAAGAGTTACTTAGAGCTATGTTATAAGCTTATATTTCTATAAAATGCATGACATAAATGTTTGTGTATGTAACTGATTAACGTTTCAAATGATAAAGAAATCCTCTTAGTTCAAATAATAGTATTTCCATTTTATTTAATTCAGAGTTATGTTAGTACGAATACGTGAAAATGTTTTGCTCTTAAGTGTTATAAATAGTGATCTGAACATGTAGATTAACTTAACAGGTAATTTCTAATTGCATAGGAGTATCAAGTATCTCCGCATTTTAGTTTGCTGGTATTCTATTTTCTACCAAAAATTACTAAGTGCATTACCTATGAGCTTCATTAGGTTAGAGGATGAATATCAGTATTAGTTTCAATATTCCTAAGAGTTGGCTGAGTTTATTTATACTTTCTAAAGGTCCAATAGACCTTGTTCAAATGAACCCTATTCTAATATTATGCGCACTTTTAGGACCTAATCATAGAGGCTGTATTGTTTATAGGTGTTATATTATTTTATAGTTTTGATGTCTGATTACTTTTTTTTTTATTTAATAGTTTTGGAAGCATCATGTTCTTCAATGTTTAGACTAATAACTTCATTGTTGTCTATAAAGAGGAAGAAAACAATAAAAAGGAGGACAAGAATATTGGGTTCCTTACATATGGTTGGATTAGGTGGAGCCACTTGAACATCTTCAAATATAAACCTACATTTTATTTTATATCACATATTTGTTATGACATTTTCGTGTAAAGTTATGTCGGAAAATATTGCATTCATAGATATTATAGAATATGATCAGGTAAAAAAAAAAAAAATGTTTAATTTAGTTGGAAGGAAGTTATAGCTATGTATGATTAGGTGCATTCCTCGAAATAAAAGTTGGTCCTCAAAGTAGCAAATGATAGAATGTACATCATTTTACTTAGGTTTTGCTTATTGCAAATTATTGTTGATTTCTTTCATGGATTCCATAGCCTAAGTAATTATTAATCTTGAGTATTGATAGCCCGGATGAATTTGACATACTAGGTTACAAGTTATAGTTAAATATATGAATGAATTTATGTGGCAAGTTGACTGATGTATTTGAATAATATTTGGTTTATAAAAATAAAAATAAAATCATCATCTTGTTAAAAGTTAAGATTTTATTACTTAACACAAATCATATTTCATTATAGAGGATAAAGCTTCTTATCATTATTAGAATTTCAAGGATAATCCTAAAGGTGTAGTACCATATGAAATTGCAAGCAATGATTTCTAGGAGTTTAAAATAAATCTTATGATAGAATGCATATTATTTTTCTCCATAGATTTTTAAATAGATCCCTGGTAGGGTTTGATATATTTTCTAACAAAGATTGATGTGTATCACGTTAAAGGATCTTGTTAATAGTAGGAGTTTGATTATAGGAAAAGAAGAATCCTATATCTTGTTATGATTAAATTAAATCGTGGTATCTTAAAAACAAAGAGCATGCAAAGATTATAGATAAAATCTTTAGATGATGAGTCTTAGAGGGAAATGAATCTATACGCAACTAAATTATGATACTAACATGTTTGTTTGTTAGTAGATTTGACCTCAAACTCACATTAAGGATGTTGAAGAATTCACATTGGAATGGAGTAAAGAGGATGCACAAGTTAATTGAACGAGCATGCGTATAATACTATGGAACTAATGTGTTCAATTAAAGAGCAATTGAAGAAAATAAATTTCTCTTTATACTAACATTTCAGAAAGTGAACTTAACTTTGACTGATGACATGATCAAGGAGGAATGTTGATTATAAAGGCATTTATACAGATAAGTTGAGCTGAGGCGCTCAAAAGTAAGTAATGATTTACATTATATTTTTTTTTATAGGATTTCATGAATCATGATTGGTGGTAAGATTTATGATTAATATTGTGTAATCCTGAGAATGCAAAGAATATGATAGGTGAACATATGTTAATATTTTGTTGCTATTATGTTGCTTGTGGCATGCAAGAAATAATAAATGATTGTTACAAATAAATATTTCCTGGACTCAAACGAGAAGGTTTGAGGGGAAAAGGGATGATTTCATGAACTCAGGCAGAGGGACAACATCATGAACTTAGTAACTAGTTGTTGTTATGGGACAAATTCCCTAAATTGTGGTCATGTTCCCCATGGAAGTGGAACAGAGCAGGTGAGTAGCTCGTTGAATGATACTGACCCAAAAGACCTAGGCAATCTTTATATCCATTGAATTGAGTAGAGGAAGGGCTCACAAAATTTTTCCTTGTGTTGTTAGAACTGAGCACACAAGAGGTTATCTGAGGAGGCTTAACTTTTTCCTTGTGGTGTTAGAACTGATCCCACAAGAAGATTCGATGAAGGGAAGCTATGTTTTGAGTTGTAGTGTAAGACTATTATGTTCCTGCTAAAAGTATGCAGAGGTATTCCTGCTGAGTTACAGAGGGCTCGCGTTTTGTATGCAAGTCTCTGTGATTGCTGAAGTACCAAAGAGTGTTTTGTATGCAAGTCTCCATGATTGCTGCAGTACCTAAAATTTTTGTATGCAAGTCTCCATGATTGCTGAAGTACACAAGAGTTTGATGATCAACAAGGGTTTGTTGAAAGAATTGTTTTATGATATAAACAAATGTTAATGATTTGTATTGTAACTAGACTATGAGATACATTTATGTGTGAATGCTATGAATGCTAGAGTAAGCAAATATCCGCTCAAAGGATGACGAAGATTGATGAACATTTACTGTTTTGAAATTTTTACGTTATGTTAAAAGAACATTGGAAGATCTTATGATTTGTATTATGTGCGGGATAAAAGTAATAAGAGCTTGCGGAAATCGCAAAAATTATAAAGGTGACCAAAGCAGAAAAATAAAGCAAGTGAAGGATGATGTAAGGATGAGAAAGAAAAAATGTTGAACACCGAGGACGGTGTTATTATTAAGGGGAGGAGGATGTAACACCCCCCTATTATTATTATTTTGATAAATGTAAAATTTAATTGTGTAAATGGCCCTGGTGAGGAGCTAAAGGCCAAGGCCCCACCAGTGGACCTTGAAGCTAGTGTTATGTTCATAAGTGTTATTATAAAACTTAGGAGACTTCAAGATGATGCACCTAAAAGACGGAAAACTAGGTCGACTAGAGGGATGATGAATAAGGATGGAATATCATCCCAATGCTACGATCACTACATAGATAGTAAAGTAACTAATATTAGTTATCTTTAGTGGTAAAGTTAGGATCCTAGGATAAGGTTAGCGGCCATGCGTCGCATGCTAAAATATTAACTCCGAAAAACCTATCTATTAGCATGAAGCTAAACCTATTGTCGTAAAGACTAACTAAGATCACAAAATATCAAATCTAGATAAGAGTATAGGAAAAATACTCTTAAATTATTTCTAAAATATAAGAAGCTAGGGTCTTTCTTTTATACAACTTGACACACACGTGGATAAGGTAGAAGATATATTTTATCCTTATATAAACATATCTTACTTTGAATAAATAATTATGATATAAAAAACATGGAACACATCTTAAAGTAAGTAACCTATATATTTATATATATATAAATGGGTGCAAGAAGGAAAGGTATAGTAGGGGAACCTGGAGTTAATACAATCTAGTAATCTCCATATATATATACATAATTCTTATAGAGGAAAATAAATACATAAATATCATATCTCCACATATACATAAATGCTAGATATGAAGGAAGAAACTTCTTAAATACGATTTCACCGTTGTTTTTATATAAAAGATATTATACCTCAACGTGGTTAAAATCCACTACTACAAAGATAGTGGAAGAAACAAGAATAAATTATATTTAAGACTCTCCAAGCTTATGAAAAATTAGGATTTTTATACCTTCATTAAGGGAATCAACTAATAGTGGATAGTCATTATTAAAAGGCCCATTAAAAGAATAGTTTAGAAGAGGTGGGAGAGTGGCGGCCTCCTGGGATAGGTCCAAGCTGGAAACAAACTTACACGTGGGGAAACTCCCCATGAACGCCATTGTTAGGTGGAAACATGTATTGGAAAGGGGGACCCTTCTGGATACCACCTGAAAATCCTCTTCGCTACTTTAGTGGCCTGTGTTTTCTTGTTGGGAATCTTAGGCCGTTTTGAAACTCGGTGTCACGAAATTGGAGAGACAAGTCTTTTTAATTTTCGACAGACTGTTATTTATAAGAATGCTAGCTCGCCACTGAGAGGGGGGTTGCACGTGGTAGTGGAACTCGGGGTTATGTTCTTGTAGACCACGAATACTAGTGTTGATCGATCCAAGAATTTGTGTGGTTTTCTTTTATTGATACTTATGTTCCGACTGAAGGTGTAGAAATATAGGAAGGAGAAATATTTACGAAGGAAGAGACATGAACAACGCTGCCCTAGGATAAGGATACATCCCTGTGATAAGTCGTTCTCTTACCTCTACTTAAATCATTGTCTTATATTGATTACATATGATTCTTTTTAACAACTATTAAAGATGTGGATTTGTAATTATCAATCTCAGTTATAATATGCTAAAAACACTGATAGATACATGTTACCCGAGTTTGGATCTAGAAATTCAATGTTGTATTTTACTTTCCTTGATTATTTTTTTGTGTAGTGGCTTAATTATGGGGATAAGTCGATCTCTCTATGCGTGGGAAGGGTAGCTCTATAGGGAGTTTGACCTAGATCCCTTTTTTGAGGTTTAAATACACTTATTTACTGTGTAGAGGTTTTACAATAAGGTCCCGGGAATTGGTATAGCTCTGCCCCGATTTTATTGGTTGATGTAGGGAAAGATCAGCTCACAAAGAAACTTGATCTCCATTTCATTTTATTTATTGTTGGGTTATATATGTAATGGTTTATATATGTAGGTTATGCACCTTTGAATTCTTTTCTGGAGTATTATTACTGTACTATAATGTTGGAATTTTATTCATGTCAGGAAGGATGTTTTTAGCGCATAACCTCGACCCTTAAGAGTACTGTGTTTATAATTCCTAACACCGCCAACTATAGAACTCAGTGATATAGATGCTTCCATGATAACGTTTGACTATTTTAATCCTTTGATTTTTTTTACAACAAATTTTCTACTTCGTCATCGCTGGCTGAGGTTATACTGTTACCTTCTGGAGGAAAATGAGTTTTAACATTAGTTTCATCTTTTGCAAGACTTGTAACATTGCTAAAATTTAACCCCAACCCTTGGCCGTGTTATACTAGGGATTATTCCCAATACCGAGTTAAATCTTTGTATTAGAAATTTAGGATAATATTAACATTTTAGTGCATGACACCAACCAACTTAGGAGAAACTCAAAATGCTCAGTTTGGATATTGTGTTGAATAACACTATTTATCTACAATTTATGAGTAAGTTCTACTAGCTAGGGCGTAACCCTTTGGTTAAGTTTGGGTTATAAAAGACAGAGGTATACTAGGATCTAATGCTGCTATAAATTGGTGGGGTTATATGCCGATAGGAAATAGTTTTGTGTATGTATATATATTAATTACATAAACAAGCTTTCCGGTGCATGTTGAATTTCACCATCTATGCATTTTGGCATTTTGGTCAATGCCGGAAATTTAGTTTTGTTATAATGATTCTAGATTAAAATTTAAGTTGTAAACCGATTGTTTTCGGTTGTATCTTTTTGCAATTATTGTGCTATATAAATATACTACCTATTTATTTGCATGGGGAATATATAGAAAGGGGATAGTGTAATAAATAATAAACTTGAATATTGATGTTATGTATGTTATCTCTGTTTTCACGTTTGGCTAAATGGCTGTAAAGAGACTCTATCGAGTTATTATAGATCTATGTAAGTAGACTAGGGTATTGTAAAAACCCTCTTTGGGAGAGTCTATGGGAAAGTGAAAATAAGTCATAGCAACCACTTGTTACAAGATGTAACCCTCGCATTTGATGAATAAATACATGACGCAACATCTTTTGTGGACGTAGCCATAGATTGGGTGGACCACATGATAAAAAGGTCTCTCTCTCCATTGTGTCTCTTATGTGTTTATGTTGGTCATTTTAGAAATATATGCATGTGTCTTTAATTTACTTAAATTATGCAAAGGATGTTTCAAGTCAAAATATTTCATGACGAGTTAGGAGATATGGATAAATTAATTGACATATATGAGTTACACAAAGCAGGTTATTGTAGATAAGCTCGTGAAAGAATATAATGTTTCCCATTATTAAGGAAATTGCCGCAAGTAAGATACTCCCCCTTCTATTGTGGAATGTTTTCCATTTACTTTTAATCATCCTATCTTTAAATAAAGATGTCTTGAGTCATTTAAATGTTCTTGATAAACGTTCTATTCATTGATTTACATAAAGGTAAAAAGGAAAACATGGGCACTTAAGGTTTATAGTTTATAAGGAGATCCACATAAATATGAAATAAAAATAAATGAGTATGGAATATTTCTTTTATCTAATCATCAATTTAATGATCTAAGAATGGTGACTTGTTATTCATATCAATATACATATGTATGTATTGATTATATGTATGTATCGATTGATGATAATTTTGACCATGTGATCATTTTTGTAAATGTGTTTCTTGATCAAGCAGTTCAAGCCACCACTATGGGGTAATATTTTCAAAGGTAAATTTAGTACTATTACGAATTGATACAATTTATGTTTGATAAAGTATTGGGCTCATACATTTACTTTGAAGATACTTACTACCTATGCAAAGTGAAATAGAATAATTGTTATTTGACATTGGGATCAATTGGCAGGTGTTGTCTGAAACCTTTGTATAATTAAGTAAGATTTATTAGATTAATGATTGTAGAAATGATTATGCATGCTCCATATTCTAACGGATAATTGACCGACTTTATGTTTATTAGAAATTAATATACCTCATTAAAAAAAAAATTGAAATTAAAAATTTACCAAAATTGCTAACTCAGTAATTTGGGTATGTGACAGTGGAAGAATTATGATGCCTGTCACACCAAGCGTCTGTGGAAGCAACTGGCATGTTGGAACACGATCCGAGGTGGACAGCTTGACAGAGAGACGTTCTATGTTTTTGGTGAACACTATTCAGCCTGTTGCAGGTTATTTAATGCGGTTATAGTGGGCCTCTTGATCGTTGCATCTTAAGTAGCTTAAGATCCAACTATCAACCGGTCCTACAGCCGCATTAAATAGCCTGCAGCAAGCTGACTAGTGTTCACCTTTATGGGTCTGAAGATCTGAAGGGTGAAGGGTGTAAGAGAGATCTGCAAAAAAGGAGCAACGTGGGCATACACCAGACAGACAAATCAAACTTGTGTTTTCAGTCCGTAGATCCTTCTATGAGGCACCAGAAACAAACCGCCGAAGTTAATTGGTGATACCCGTGTCATTTGCAGGCACAGTACACCAGGGTGTGGCCTAAGGAAGTATAAAACGCCATTATATTACAGAAAAACATGTAGGTGGCCATGGTTACACGCAAAAGAACAGTGGCAACAAGCATACCATCAGGGATCGACCATGAACACGTTTGGCAAGCAGAAGAGCGTTACAACTAGGAAGAAGAAAAATCTCATGCATCCACAGGACAGCCACGAAACCTATCTAAGGGTGGTAGACACATTGAATTTGGGTAGGGTGATGATACCAAATCAAAGAGTGCCACATGTGGACAAAGAGAAAACGTAACAAGGGTTATATTTTTGGTCCTTCCTCCAGTGCTTCGGGACGTCTCGACCTTTGCTGACGCACAAGTTACTGGTATATCTGACTTGCAAGATGTTGGATATACCCTTGGGAATTTGTTGTTCCCATGGTTAAAAAAAAGGAAAACGCTGCTCAACAGACACAACGGAACATGAGGCAATCAGACGACACCCTAATCCACTGAAGTAAATAGGCAGATCAAGTTGGAGTAGGGTGAGAACATTTTCTTTGCACACACCACTCATGCAGAAAAGAATATCGCGAGACTGTAGACAAAGAGAAGGAGAAGGAAATCACACACCCGATGATGGAAAACGCTCAGCACTGAGAATGTTCTCAAATGATGGTTAAAGTATTCCTTCTACACAAGGCCAAGTGTATATAGGCTCAGACTTTTGAAAACCTAGGTGCAATGAAATTTGAGACCGTGGACTATGTTTCAACATCACTTTTCTATTTACGGCAGTACACAGTCCAAAATTGAAGTCTTGAAACCCTAGTTGCAGAAATCAATGAACCTGAGAGAAGAAGCTGAACTTGCACACATGGTTATGGAGGCGACGAAATAACATCAGGTGTCCATGAGTGGCTAACTCATCAGACTGTGCTTTCGATTGATGGCATTACCAAAAAAATTTAGTTTGTGGCTGTCCCTTTGATAATTATAAATTCTTAGTTTACAGGTATTCATATATTGATGTAAGCACCATGAATTCATAGCATCCTGTTATTTTTAAGATAGCATCTTTTTATTATCAAAATGCCCATTTCCAAGGGCTTTCAATTCTTTATTATAGTCTTGATTGATTTTGATACAACCCTAGACCAGTCACTAAGGCTAACTAAGGCTAAGGTTAAGGTGTAATGTCTCTCAAAATACACTCTAATTTTTTTTGTAAGGGTCTTCGAACGACATTCGAACTGTCTTAGAAACAAATGTCTATTTAAATTAACTTCAGCAGTGAAAAGTAGTTGGTATTCTTTCATGTGATTTAATAAATTAACTTCAGCACTTAGAAATTAATGGTATTGTTCTTGTTTGCATCTTTAAAGTTTTGCTTGTTCTCTTACGGTCATTGTGAAAAATTAAGTGTCAATCATTAGTTTACTTTATTGGTTTGCATGTATGAATCTTGTTCTTTTAATGCTTTGACATTCCTATACATGTATATGAGTGTTTGAGCCTATGATAGGTTGTTTGTCTTATTTATTGATTCTGTTTGTCATCTAGACCTATTTAATTTGCTCAATAGAAAATATGATCACATGGAATGTTTGTCTTACAAACTATGAACTACTTCATCTTTAACCATATTTGTTGTATTTGTGAATCATTTACTTCATAGGTAGATTTTCTGGCCCATAAGTGGCCTTAGTTTTACTTAGCCTAACAACTAACCCTTTCATTCATGTTCAACTCTTGCACATGTCAAGAAGGATCTATCATATCCTTATAATATAACTCTATTATGTTACATCCCAAGCTTATGTTTGAAACAATATTTATGAGAAATATGTGGAACCAAGCCTTAACGATTTTGTAAAGCATCGAAGACTTAACCTAATCGTTATATTAAAAGTCTCTTCCACATTGATGATAAAAATTTGGACAAAGATATCCATATAATTGAAATGATGGAGGTAGTTGTGTATTTAATGTGGCCCATGTGATTGGCAGGCGATTGTGGAATCGTGGTCCTCCACGCAATCACTACATTAACCTTGATGCTTGAGGTATGTTCTTCCCAGGGTTTTGCCTTCGGTAAAGTTCATTTGGTTATATCTCAATTCGTTGTGGGAGAGAGGGTTTCCCTCCTCCAAGCTCTTGGTTGGTGAAACGCTTTAGGAAGCTAGATCTATGCTTTGCTCTTCCCATCCATCATAAACACTGGTTGAACAAAGAGTAACTTTGATACAGGAAAATCGTGGTCTGAGTTGGCAGCAGCAACGACTTCGCTGAGATATGGCTTCTATGCAAACATTTTGGCTTTGTGTTATATACGCTTTATCTCTACATTTAAATCTTGTTGGGAACTGAGTTGCAGGTTTGTTGGTGTGCAGGTGAAGTCTCGAGCATTGGATATGTAATGTTTTAATGCCCAGTTCATAAATTGTGTAGACCGGTAAGCTCTTGGTCCCTTCAGGACCAACTTCCTCCCGTGGGAAGATCATTTTGAATGTGCTTTGACTTGATGATGGAAAGAGGAGTGTCCCCTGTCCTTAGTTGAGTCTTCGTTTGGTTTCTAAAGGTGCCCAGACCGAGCTTGCCTTCATTTACAAGGAGAGACAAGGGTTTAAGGAATTTCTATGGTTTTAAATCCATAGTAGCAATGCCTGCCCTATTTTTTTTTCATGGTGAAATGTAAAACCCTTCAGGGTCTCAACTCGATGTTTCATACTCAAATATTTATAAATATACCTACTTTGTCTTTTGTTGAGAAATAAATATAAACGACCTGTGTAAGATCGCTTTTCTTGACTGTTGTATATAATGATCTTTTCAAGCCTTGAAGTCGTTTATATTGTGGATTCTTTGTTTATGGTTTCTAGTGTAAACCTTTCTATCCTAATTATATATGTAATTACGAAGTTGTTTAACTCCTGAGTGAGGAGCGAACTTTTGATTTGTCCATAGGGCGTTAATGTTATGATTAACTTGACTTATTAAAACCTTGTGTATGTGTATTCATCTATCATTGATATATTTCAATATGAAATACGATGGTTCAATTTTTAGTTCTGGAAATGGATGAAATTGTTTGTGTCTATGGTTGTATGAAATACTCGGTCTTCTTACTTGATAACGCTCTCGTCTTTATAGGAAATCAATTTATGTTTTGAGTTATTGTACTCCAGACCCTATTGTGGTTTAAATTCTATGAACAATGTCTTTTGACAGTGAAATCCATGCATAGGTTGTGCTTAGCTTTAAATTTGCTAGTTATGGGATTTGATCCCTGTTTGATATGTCAATCCAGTCATGTCTCTTGGGAAACCATAGATCTTATTCCTCCGAGCTCAACTTACTCAAGCATGAGAAATTATGAGCCATAGTTTGATTACGTGTCCTTTGAGAAATCTTCATTGACTTAGTCTTACTAAATGCCTGGTTGATAGTTAAATAATGGACAACGTTGGTTGTGTTGTGAGGTCCACGATTTCTTTATACGCCTAGACTTAAGTGGATGTGAATTGATCTATGAATACTAGCTAAATCGCTATGGTTAGGCGAATGTGTGTGAGTAATGGTTATTTAAACATAATGAAACTCTATTTTATTGAATAGTTGACAATTTATATTCTATGCTGCTCATGAGGAGCGCATCATGCATGTTGAATCATCGTGGTGATAACTAGCTAGGTCATGAATTCGTTATGATCTTATGTTTTTTTTATTTATGCATGGAGAATATGTATGGATTGGACAAAGAGTCCAACGTTTGGTAGCTTGTGATATGTATAACATGGTTTGAATAGGATTCACTTTCTATATAGGATATGTTATGTTTTGAGTCCCTGTTTTATATAGGATAAGTTTGGTATAAAGTACTTTGTTTTAATGCTTAGTCTATAATTATTGTTTCATGTTTATTTATTATTATATATATATATATATATATATAATAATAACTAACCTACTTAGGGTCAAGGGCATTGTCCCGGTATCCTATTTTGGGATCCTCTCCCTATTTAGGGCTAACGAGAGTTTTGTCTCTAGGCTAGAAGGCCTATGATATAGATTTATAAATGCTTTCTATTCTAAAAGAATTCTACCAGCTATTCTATATTTATAATTTTGATAATATTAATGATGCAGATGCTAAGCATATAAAACATAAGAATTACTAGCTAAACCCAAGTGCCAAGAACTAAATACAGTTTTGCTATAAAACTTAATCAAATATAAACAAACTTTATACCTTAACCCACAAATCTAGATATTATATATATCAAATCAGAATTTAAATAATCGGAATAGGCTAACTTAATCAAATTCTCTATATCAGATTGCAACATGTATAAACAAAGTTATAATCCTTCTTTTTACTTGCATAAACAAAATCATTAAATAATACAGCCTATAAAAATCTATATTCATGGACAGATTAGGGGTCCAATAATTACATCAAAATCCATACAATAAGTCTTTGAAAAATAACAAAAATGTAAAATACTTATCAATCCTTTACAATTTACGACTGACTTGGGAACTTGCACGTTCTTCCCAATCGTAGATCTCGAACCATTCCTAGTTCGTTCAACAGATCACCCCGAGCTGAACCAAGACTAAAATTCCTAGGTGAAAATTGTTATCTTTCTTACCAATCCAAAATTTCTATCTTGAAATATGAGTGCTCAAAGATTTATGAATTGGATCCTCCAATGATCTTCAGACCATTGCCCCTTGCAATGTCCTCTTATTTATAATTTTTCTTGAGAATAAGGCTCATATGGTTTTAGGTTTAAATCACTCAATTTAGTTACTAGATATAGTGGCTGTTTGTTTTTATCTTTAATTAACCATTTGATTTATTTTTAAACTCTCGTAGTTCATTTTAATTTACTAGATCTTTTTAGGAGGCACTAATGACTATGGATATAAATTTTTTGATTTTTACAGTTAGATGGTTGGTCGTTCAAGGGCTTCTTGTCCCTACATTTTTTTTCTTGGGATCAATATCGACAATTTATCTTTTATTAATAATTTAATCTATTTTTAAACTCTCACAATTTAATTTTATCTTAAATTAAATAATATGATTTATGTTTAAACTCTCACGGTTTATTTAAATAATATATGATTTATTTTACTCATCCTAACATCTAGTTGATATTTAGTTATAAACTACTCAACCATTCTAATCTCTTGCATGATCAATCCCTCTTTGAGTGGCAATCCCAGTCACTTTAGAAAGAATAAAAAAAGATAATTAATATTTTAGTTTAACAATAGTAAATTGATCACTGATGCTCCATAGCCTCCAACTCAAATCTAGTTTACACAATGAGTCTAAGTGCTTCCAGAGATTTATTGCTCAACAATCACTCAATCAATAGTATCAGTGCTCTTCCAAAGCTTATGCTCAACACTAATTTAGAAATAGTCTAGGTGATCTAGAGCTTATGCTCAACACCAAATAAGAATAGTCCATGTGCTCTAGAGCTTATGTTCAACACAAAATAAAATTAGTCCATGTTCTCCAGAGCTTATCCTCAACACAAAATAAAAGTATTCCATGTGCTCCAGAGCTTAGTCTCAACACAAAATAAAAATAGTCTAGGTGATCCAGAGCTTATGCTCAACACCAAATAAGAATAGTCCATGTGCTCCATAGCTTATGCTCAACAAAAAATAAAAATAGTCCATGTGATCCAGAGATTATGCTCAACACCAAATAAGAAGAGTCCATGTGCTCTAGAGCTTATGCTCAACAAAAAATAACAATAGTCTAGTCTTGGGATATTACATCCCTCTCCGCTTGGAATAACACCGTCTTAGTGTTAGTAACTTCAAATAGAACCCTGAAATAAGGAGGGTAGGCCTCTTTCATTGTAGCTTCATTTTCCCATCTAGCCCCTTCAAGCCCGAAATGCTTCCATTGCACTTTCAGCTGGACAACAGTTCACTTGTTGAGTTGTAACTCTCTCTTGTTCAATATGTGAAGGGGTTTGGGCACAAACTCCCCTTCGGGTTCTACCTATAACAATGAACAATCAATCACATGTTTAATATCATAAACCTATTTCTTAAGTAAGGATGCATGAAAAACATTGTGAACCTTCACATGAGCAGGTAGTGCTAGTTCATAGGCCATCGGGCCCTTCTTGGCCAATATTTCAAAAGGCCCACAAAATATGGGAGGTAGCTTTCTGCATTTTCCCAAGCTCAATGCGATTCTTTTTGCTTTTACTTTTAAGTAAACATGTTCTCCAATCTGATACTCCTTATCTTTTCTTTTCCTATCAGCATAGCTTTTCTGCCGATGTTGTACTTCTTTTAGATTCTATTGTACCTTGGTAACCAACTATTCCAAATATTTTAACAAATGTGGCCCCAACATGAGCCTATCTACCAAGCTATCTGAAGTAACTAGTGTTCTGCACTTTCTTCCATATAGTACTTCAAAAGGACTCATCTTGGCTTAGGTATGATAACCATTGTTATATGAAAACTCAGCAAGGTGTAAGTAGTCTTCCCACTTCATGATATTATTCATCACATACATTCTAAGCATATATTCTAGTATTTGATTCACACGTTCTGTTTGTCCACCCATTTGCAGATGATAGGTAGTACTAAAATTTAACTGTGTTTCCAATCCAGAAAATAACGATCTCCAAAAGTCACTTGTGAATTTTGTATCTCTATCAGAGATAATTGCTTTAGTTATTCTGTGTAACCGGAAAGTTTCTTTTAAGAAAATATATGCAATGTGAACAACTTTATAAGTAGATTTTACTAGGATGAAGTGTGTAGCTTTGGATAGTTTGTCTACCACAACCATGATATAGTCATTATGTTTCTTGCTTTTAGGTAAACCTGTGATAAAGTCCATGCTAATCACCTCCCACTTCCATTCCATATTGGGAGAAGGCTGAAGCAAACCTGTCAGATGTTGATGCTCAACATTAAATAGCTAACATTCTTGACATTTGGCAATAAAAAATGCTATATCTATTTCTAACTTTGGACAAAAGAAGTGTTTCTTTACTGCTGATATCATTTTCTAATATCCTCGATGTCCAGAATAAGAATTTTGATGGAATTTAATAAATATCTCAAATCAGATATTCCCAAATTCAGGGACATAAAGTCTATCCTTAGACCATAATACCTTGTTTCGTCAATTTTATATTCTTTTTGTTGTTGAAACAACCTATCCTCTTGTATCTTTTGAAGAATTTCAACATAGAATTGATCACTTTTACTTGCTGTTATGATTTTGTCATGTAAGTCAGAACTTGTTTGACTTAATGTTACTTCATAAAGAAGATGAATTCTGCGACTTAAGGCCTCAACAATTTTATTCTCCTTTCCCTTAATGTGTTTTAATTCAAAATTGTATTCGCTGAGGAAATCCAACCACCTAGATTTCCTATCATTTAGGTCTAGTTGATCAAAAATATATTTTAAGATCATATTGTCCGTCTTCAGGAGACATTTCTTCGCTAAGAGATAGTGCCTCCACATTTTCAAGGCGTGGATGATGGAAAATAACTCAAGATAATGTGTCAGATAGTTTTTCTTATGTTCTTTAAACTTCCATGATTCATAACATATCACAAAATCATTCTGCATAGGACTCCCCCAAGTCCTTCCTTGCTTGTTTCCGTACAGACAACAAAATCCCCATCGGGATCCGCAATCCTCAGTATTGGTGCAATAGTTAGTAATTTTTTTGGTTTCTGAAATCTTTCTTCACAATTAGTTGTCCATAAGAATTTTGTCTCCTCTTTCTGCAAATATGTCATGGGACAAGCAATACGGAAGAAGTTCTCAACAAACTTCCTATAATATCCTGTTAATCCCAAGAACGATCTTATGTCTATGACATAAGTAGTTGTAGGCCAATATTCAATAGCTTTGATATTTTCTGGATCTACGGCGATACCTTCCTCAGAAATGATGTGGCCTAGATACTGTATTTGAGGTTTATAGAAGTCACACTTACCAAATTTAGCATATAGTTGGTATTCTCATAGTACTTGAAACACAACCATAATATGCTATTCATGTTCTTTCTCATTTTTAGAATAGATTAGTATGTCATCTATGAATACTAATACAAATTTATCCATAGATTTATTTGCTGAGTGATTTTTTTGGCTTTGGTGTCTTACTCATGTCAAATTTTGTAGCAGTGCTTCATTTTCTTCATGTTGTTCACATCTTTCATTGAGGTTGTTATGCTTAAAACTTTGAAATTCAGCTCGCAGGATCTGTATTGTTTTCAATATTTCAGAAGGCTTAACTGTCCTAGGATATCATTAAGCTCTACCACCATGGTAAATTCAAGTTCCCATGCTGACTGTTATCTCTTTCATCATTCATGATTTTTTCAGTTCTGAAACAAATTATGCAATGTGCATCAAACAAGATTTTATTAGTTCAATAAATTTAAATTTGTAGCGGTTTAAGTAATAAGCTCATAGGTCTCAAGTATTTGAATCTGGGCTCTAATACCACTTGTAATGTCCCTTAAAATACACCCTAATTTTTTTTTATAAGGGTCTCCGAACTGTCGTAGAAACACGTCTTTTAAATTAACATCAACACTTAGAAGTAGTTGGCATTCTTTCATGTGATTCAATAAATTAAATTCAACACTTAGAATTTAATGGTATTCTTCTTGTTTACATCTTTAAAGTTATGCTTGTTATCTTACAGTCATTGTGAAAACTGAAGTGTCATCATTAATTTACTTTATTGGACTGCATGTATGAATTTGGTTCTTTTAATGCCTTGGCATTCCTATACATGTATATGAGTGTTTGAGCCTATGATATGTTTTTTGTCTTATTTATTGATTATGTATGTCATCTAGACTTATTTGATTTTCTCAATAGAAAATATGATCACATGGATTGTTTGTCTTACAAACTATGGAATAGTTCGTCTTTAATGATATTTGTTGTATCTTTTGTATTTGTTTCGTTTGTGAATCATTTACTTCATAGGTGGATTTTCTGGCCCATAAGTGGTTGTTGGTAGTACGGCTGCCATTACACCAAAACCCACAGGTGATTGGTAAACTTACCACCGCCAGATTTCAAGGATCCACGAGAGGCAATTAGTCCCTTGTCACAATACACCGGGGAGTGCTGACTACTTGCAATTTCATGAAAAAATCACCCCCTCAGCGCGAGCCGAGTGTGTATCGAACTCGTGACCTCTAGCTCTGATACCAATTGTTGGTAGTACGGCTTCCATTACACCAAAACCCGCAGGTGATTGGTAAACTCACCACCGCCAGATTTCAAGGATCCACGAGAGGAGATTAGTCCCTTGTCACGATACACTGGGGAGCGCTGACTACTTGCAATTTCGTGCAACAGTGGCCTGATTTTTAATTAGCGTAACAACTAACCCTTTCATTCATGTTCAACTCTTGCAGGTGTCAAGAAGGATCTATCCTATCCTTATAATATAACTCTATTATGTTACATCCTAAGCTTATGATCGAAACAATATTTATGAGAAATATGTGGTACCAAGCCTTAAGGATTTTTTAAAGCGTCTAAGACTTAACCTAAGTGTTATATTAAAAGTCCCTTCCACATTGATGATAAAACTTTGGAAAAAGATATCCATATAATCAAAATGTTGGAGGTAGTTATGTATTTAATCTCGCCCATGTGATGGGCATGCGATTGTGGAATCGTGGTCCACCACACAATCACTGCATTTACGTTGATGCTTGAGGTAAGTTCTTCCCAGGGTTTTTCCTTCGGGAAAGTTCATTTGGTGATATATCAATTCACTGTGGGAGAGAGGGTTTCCCTCCTCCAAGCTCTTGGTTGGTGAAATGCTTCAAGCAGCCAGATCTATGCTCTGCTCTTCCCATCCATCCTAAACGCTGGTTGAACAGAGAGTAACTTTGATACAGGAAAATTGTGGCCTGACTTGGCACAAACAATGACTGTGCTCAACTATGGCTTCTATGCAAATGTTTTGGCGCTATGTTATATACATTTTATCTCCACATGTAAATATTTTTTAGAACTGAGTTGCGGGTTTTTTTGTGTGCAGGTGAAGTCTCAGGTGTTGGGTATGCAGCGTTTTAATGCCAAGTTCATCCATTGCGTAGGCTGGTAAGCTCTTAGCCCCTTCTAGAACAACATCCTGCTATGGGAAGATGATTTCAAATGTGCTTTGACTTGATGATGGAAAGAGGAATGTCAACTGTCCATAGTTGAGTCTTCGTTTGGTTTCTAAAGATGCCTAGACAGGGATTGCCTTCGTTTACAAGTAGAGACAATGGTTTAAGGAAGTTCTATGGTTTTCAATCCATAGTAGCAGGGTTTTACCTGTTTTGTTTTCATGGTTAAATGTAAAACCCTTCAGGGTCTCAACTGGATTTTTCAGACTCAAATATTTATAAATACCTACTTTGTCTTTTGTTGATAAATGAGTATATATGACTTGTGTAAGATCTCTTTCCTTGACTGTTGTATATAATGATCTTTTCAAGCCTTGAAGGCGTTTATACTGTGGATGCTCTGTTTTTGGTTTCTAGTGTAAACCTTTCTATCCTGAGTATATATGTAATTACAAAGTTGTTTAACTCCAGAGTGAGGAGAGAACCTCTGATTTTCCCATAGGGCGTTAATGTTCTGTTTAACTTGACTTATTAAAAACCTATGTATGTGTATTGGTCTATCAATGACATATTTCAATATGTGATCCGATGGTTCAATTCTTAGTTCTGGAAATGGATGAAATTGTTTGTGTTTATGGTTGTATGAAATACTCAGTTTGCTTACTTGATAATGCTCTGGTATTTAAAGGAAATCGATTTATGTTTTGAGTTATTGTCCAGACCCTATCGTGGTTTAACCTCTGTGAACAATGTCTTCTAACAATGAAATCCATGTACAGGTTGCGGTTAGATTTAAAATTTCTAGTTAAGAGATTTGATCCCTGTTTGATATGTCAATCCAGTTGTGTCTCTCGGGAAAGCGTAGATCATATCCCTCTGGGCTCAACTTACTCAAGCATGAGAGATCGTGAGCCATAGTTTGATTACGTGTCCTTTGAGAACTCTTCGTTGACTTAGTCTTACTAAATTTCTGGTTGATAGTTTAATAATAGACAACATTGGTTGTGTTGTGAGGTCCACGACCTATTTATACGACCAGTCTTAAGTGGATGCAAATTGATCTTTGGTTGCTATCTAAATCACTATGGTTAAGTGAATGTGTGTGAGTGATGGTTATTTAAACATAAAGAAACTTTGTGTTATTGAATAGTTGACAATTCATATTCTATGTTGATCATGAGGAGTGCATCATGCATGTTGAATCATCGTGGTGATAACCATCCAGGTCATGAATTCGTTATGATCTTATGTTTTTTATTTATGCATGGAGAATATGCATGGGTTGGACAAAGAGTCCAATGTTTGGTAGCTTGTGATATGTATCACATGGTTTGAATAGGATTCACTTTCTATATAGGATATTGTATGTTTTGAGTCCTTGTTTTATATGATAAGTTTGGTATAAATTACTTTGTTTTAATGCTTAGTATATAATTACCATTTCATGTTTATTTATTACACACACACACACACATATATATATAACCTACTTAGGGTCAAGGGACTTGTCTCGGATTCGTATTTTGGGATCCTTTCCCTATTTAGGGTTAACGAGAGTTTTCTCTCTAGGATAGAAGGCCTATGATATAGATTTATAAATGCTTTCTGTTGTAAAATAATTATATTATATTTATAATTTTGATAATATTAATGATGCAGATACTAAGCATATAAAACATAAAAATTACTAGCTAAACTCAAGAGCCATGAACTAAAGACAGTTATTCTATAAAACTTAATCAGATATAAACAAACTTTATACCTTAACACACAAATCTAGAGATTATATATATCAAATCAGAATTTAAATAATTGAAACAGGCTATGTTAATCAAATTCTCTATATCAAATTGCAACATGTATAAAAAAAGTTATAAGCCTTCCTTTTACTTGCATAAAAAAATCATTAAATATTACAGCCTATAAAAATCTATATTCATGGACAGATTAGGGGTCCAATAATTGCATCATATATTTACATCAAAATCCATACAATAAGTCTTTGAAAAATAACAATAATATAAAATACTTATCATTCCTTTACGCTTTCCGACTGACTTGGGAACTTCCACATTCCTCCCAACCGTAGATATCGAACCATTCGTGGTTCGTTCAACAGATCACCCCCAAGCCAAACCGAGCATGCCAAGAGACTAAAAGGCCTAGGTGAAAATTGTTATCTTTCTTACCAATCCAAAATATCTATCTGGAAATCTGAGTGCTGAAAGATTTATGAATTGGATCCTCCAATGATATTTGGACCATTTCCCCTTACAATGTCCTCTTATTTATAAGTTTTCTTGAGAAGAAGTTTCCTAGGGTTTTAGGTTTAAATCACTCAGTTTAGTTACTAGATATACTGACTATTTTTTTTATCTTTAATTAACCATTTGATTTATTTTTAAACTCTCATAGTTTATTTTATCTTTTATTAATAATTTAATATATTTTTAAACTCTCACAGTTTATTTTATCTTAAATTAAATAAGATGATTTATTTTTAAACTCTCACAGTTTATTTAAATAATATGGGATTTCTTTTATTCATCATAACATCTAGTTGATATTTAGTTATCAACTAGTCAGCCATTTTAATGTCTTGCATGCTTGATCCCTCATTGAGTGGCAGTCCCAGTTAGTTTAGAAAGAATAAAAGAAGATAATTAATATTTTAGTTTAACGATAGTAAACTGATTACTGATGTTACAGAACCTCCAGCTCAACATCATTTAACATAATGAGTCTAAGTGCTTCTAGAGCTTTATTGCTCAACACTCACTCAATCACATGCCCTAGTGCTCTTCTAGAGCTTATGCTCAACACTAATTTAGAAATAGTCTAGGTGCCCCCAAAGCCACACCTAGAGACAATGATCAAAGTCCAGGTGATCCAGAGCTTATGCTAAACATGAAATAATAATAGTCCATGTGCTCCAGAGCTTATGCACAACACAAAATAAAAGTTGTCCATGTGCTCCAAAGCTTATGCTCAACAAAAAATAAAAGTAGTCCATGTGTTCCAGAGCTTAGGATCAACATAAAATAAAAATAGTCTAGGTGATCCAGAGATTATGCTCAACAACAAATGAGAATAGTCCATGTGCTCCAGAGATTTTTCTCAACACAAAATAAAAATAGTCCAGGTGATCTAGAGCCTATGCTCAACACCAAATAAGAATAGTCCATGTGCTCTAGAGATTATGCTCAACACAAAATAAAAATAGTTTATTCTTGGGATATTACATCCCTCCCCACTTAGAATAACACCGTCTCGGTGTTAGTAACTTCGAATGAAACCCTAAAATAAGGAGGGGTAGGCCTCTTTCATTGCAGCTTCATTTTCCCATGTGGGCTCTTCAGGCCGAAAATGCTTCCATTGTACTTTCAGCTGGACAATGGTTCGTTTCATGAGCTGTACCTCTCTCTTGTTCAACATGTGAATGGGTTCTTGCACAAATTCCCCTTCACGTTCTACCTGTAACAATGACCAATAAATCACATGCTTAGTATCATAAACATATTTATTAAGTAAGGATGGATGAAAAACTTTGTGAATCTTCACATGACCAGGTAGTTCTTGTTCATAGTCCACCAGGCCCTTCTTGGCCAATATTTCAAAAGGCTCACAAAATCTGGGAGCTAGCTTTCTGCATTTTCCCAAGATTAATGAGCTTCTTTTTTCTTTTACTTTTAAGTAAACATGTTCTCCGATCTAATAGTCCTTATCTTTTCTTTTCCTATCGGCATAACTTTTCTACCGATCTTGTGCTTCTTTTAGATTCTATTGTACCTTGATGTTAGGAACCCATGTCATTACTTTGTTAGTATATTGTTGTTGGACGCATATGCTTTGTAAGTCGTTTCGTAGTATTTGTTGATCCATAGTTTGTGATATTGTTGTTTGGTGCATATGCTTTATAAGTCGCCCGTAGTATTGTTCATCCATAGTTTGTATTGGCCCATGGTTTTGACCCATAGTATTTGTGCATAGACTTAGTATATAAGTGTGTGTTGAGGCTTATGAAGGAACTGTGAAGTTATTTGTATTGAGCTTGCTCAAAGGAGGTTGCCCCCTGAAAGTGGCTTGTGATTAATAAAAGTGATTCCGAGTTCTTATATTTCTGCTATCTCGTGCATTTTCATTAACTAATTGTTGCAGGTTCTTCACATCTGGTATCAGAGCACTTTCTTGGGGTCGTTGGGTGGAATTTTTGCCAAATTTTTTTTTTCGCATCTGTTGCAAGTTTGAATCTGGGAATAATCCCTATCCGCTTAACTATGGGAAGTACTTGGGAATAAACCCTAAAACTCATTGTGAGGAGTACCACAGGAACCCCAAAGTAGTTGGCCCATTGAGAGGACCTACCAGTGAAAAGGGCAACGACCCCTACCTGATTGACTAGTTCCCACCCGTGAGGTAAACCAAGAGATTTTGTTTGTGGCAAAGTGGTTATCAGTTTTACCTGAGCTGTGGAGTGAGGGGTACTGCCCCAATATGCAAGTCGTCAGACAACATTGGTGGCCGAGTGAAACCCCTGAAGTATTAGGAAGCCGCACATACCTGGGGTCCATATCTATTTTTAGCTGAAGTGTTTTCGATCACTACCGCATCGTTTCAGATCCATCCATTTCAGATCCATTTTGAAATTCATTCTAGATCCAGTCATTTCAGATCTATTTCAGATCCAACCATTTCAGATCCCTCTGTTTCCGATCACTTCCGCATTGTTGTAGATCTATCTGTTCCATATCTCCCTTGTTTTCACTCCTTTTCTCTTGAAACTTCCCTGGAACCCCCGTAATCCCATTCTGCATATTTCATTCCTGAGGACCCTATCCCAAATTCCACTTCCCAAATCCCGAAATCTCACATTTGTCTATTTTTAAGGTTTTCCATAACTTCTTCAGATTTCACTTAATCACCTTCAAATTTTACCACAGAGTTCCTTTCCTAATTCTGCTTCTTTGTCCCTCTTTGCCAAATTTTCCCATTCTTTTACCTCGCTTCTTAAATCCTCCATTTCTACTTCCTTGTCCATTCGACAATGTCTAAAACCTAGTCAAACCCCAATTACCCTTCAAATTTTTTCCCAAATCTAGATTTTCCTTTACTGAAACAGTTTCTATTTTTGTTTTTCTACCCACTCAAAAAAAAAAAAAAAATCTTGGTTATGGTTGTCACCTACGCAGGAGCAAAAACCATGGAAGAAGCACTTACAACCATCCAAGCCAAACTCCAGGATCTTGATGAAAAATTCTCGGCCTCCATCTTGAGCATTCAGCCATGAACAACAAACGACAGTCCGAGTCTTCATCAGACAATGGGTTCTCTTCTTCTAGCAATTTCTGTGGTCCAAAGCTTGATTTTCCTCGCTTCAATGGTACTAATCCGACTAGATGGATCTATCGTGCAGAACAGTATTTCAGTCTGCATAATACTTTTGATGTCAACAAAATTCCACTTGCATCTTTTCATTTGGAATAGGAAGCTCTTCAATGGTACTGTTGGTACATCAAGGCTCATGAAGAGCCAAAATGGACAGATTTTTGCCAGCTCCTTTTGCAACGATTTGGTCCCAGTGCTTTTGATGACTTAACAGGAGCCCTCACTAAACTTCACCAAATTGGCACTGTGAGAGAGTACCAAACCGAATTTGAGAAACTAGCCAACCACACTGAAGGATTGCCTGATGACTTCTACCGGAGTTGTTTTATCAATGGTCTAAAGGATGCCATCCGCTCTGAGGTCAAAATGTTATGTCCCAACACAATGATGGAAGCCTTGGGGTTGGCTAAGTTGGTAGAAGACAAGATTGCAACCCAACAACGCTCCAAACCCACTTTTGTTCCCTTCCGAAATATGGGTTCTCAACGACCTCCCATCCCGCCAGCTCCTCAACCAACTCCTATCAAGCATTTGTTTGAAACTGAGATGCAGGCATGCAGAGAAAAAAGGCTTTGTTATAATTGTGATGATAAATTCACTCGGGGACATAGATGTGTCCATCAAAATCTCTATCTCTTGGATATGGATTCTCCGCCTGCCTCTGAAATTGGTGAAGAATCTCCAGATACAATGGATGCTCAGGTCGACATTCCAAAGTCGCCTGTTGACCCTCTGTCTCAGGATGACCAGCCAGACATATCTCTCCATTCTTTAGCTAGAATCACCACCCCCCAAACCATGCATCTCATGGGCTACTTCAAGAAGCTTCCTCTTACAATACTCATTGACTCTCAGTAGCACTCATAATGTCACATCCCCATTTTTGACCCTATTGCATTAAAATTGTAAACGGTGTAAATATCATTATTTAATCATGGTGAGGAGCTCAAGGCCAAGGCCCCACCATCGATTTAGCATTTTATGTATTGGAAATTAAAAATAGATGCATATGGTTCTTGTGCTAGACATGCACAATGTAAATTAAAACATCATGTAAATATGAATTTTAATGAAATACCCACAACTAGCTATGCAATGTAACAAGAGATGGGGGCATGATTTTACAAGGAATAGGGAGGAAAATTATTCAAACCCTTGAGCCAATGGTGTTAATCCATGTGTCAATGAGAAAACCCATAAACCCTCAACTACCCATTTTGGCTTATGCACCCAATCATTTAATTCTTCCAAGAGTTGGTTGAGGTAGTTAATGCCTTGGGAATGGAAAGGTATGGCAACCAATTTCGTGCATGGGCAAGCCATCAATCTGGAAAAACGTAATTTTTCTTCTTGGGCAAGAAAACACCCACAAAATGGTGCCCAAAGCCATTCTTGACCCATGGCCTTTGCTCTCTCACTCAATCTGACCTAGATGGGGCTTTCTCCTTCACGTTTTCTATCATTTTCCTGCATTTTCCATGGCTAGGAACGCGTTTTTGTATTGCACAGTGGCTGGGAGGAAGGGAGTCACGATTTTGGGGTTTATGGAGGCCGTTTTTGCCCTTTGAATGCCCATAAATGTTTTTCTAAAAATGATTTTTCTCTCCCAGGTTTGTTTCCCCAACTTCCATTTTGTTTTTGTTTTCCCATGTTTTTCTGAAGCTAATGGAAACCCCATTTTGGGCATCCCACTGTAAAAACGCTTTTCTTCATGTTCAGCACTTGTGATTTTGCTGTTTTGTGCATCCCTATTTTGGTTTGAACTATGAGCAAGACATTTGGAGTGGAAGTGGACCTGAATTGGCTTGATAAACCTAGTGAGGGAGGTAACCTCTCAAGAAGATCAAAAGGTTGGCTACTCTTCTATACACACCTTGAATAACACTAGAATGGAAGGTATGGTCTTAGGGACTGTGTATTAGTGAAGGGAATAATTCCTTGTGTGGGGTGTGTAGGCATTGTGGGTGCCAAGATAGATAGATCTTGTAGAGGTATCCATAGCTCTGTGTTTGAGCTCACTAGCTTAGCAATTCATTCCCTCCCCTTTTCCTTAGCAGCTTGATAAACCCAACTGTGGATTGGCTTGGCTGATTTTGGTGTATTGTGGCTATGTGTGAGTCTGTTGTTCCCTTTTCTTGGTAGAATCATGCCCAGCTCGGGGGTGGCCATTGTGTTAAGATATTTATGAGCACAATTGGCCTATGGTTGGGTGGAACGTTGTAGTTGCATAGCCAGTTGCTCGGGACTACTTTGTTTTAAGATAAGTACTCTCTCTCTCTTTTGTATAAATTCTGCAATGTCTTTATTTAATGGTTGTCATGAAAATGTTGAATGGATGTTAGATATTTAGATGATTTTAATTCCGCTGTGTTTTCTACAATATACATCTATATCTGCATATGTCCCTTTCCTTAATATTATGTGAATTATGTTAATGATCATGGGGATAGATGCCCGGATTTAGTGTCATGTTCTCTCCCTTGCTTGGTCTGATGTGAGGGACTGTGACAGAATGGTATCAGAGCCATAGGCTACAACATTGGGCCTCTATGGGCCAAATCTGATCAGAGTTACATAGGGAAGACCCCTTCCTTATCACCACAGGTTACCATGTTGGGCCTAAACAGGATAAGTTGAATAGTTTGAAGAAGTAAGGTCACCTCCTATTGAGTAGTGATAGCAGTGATCATCACAGGAAGAAAGAAGAAAGAAAAATTTTAAACTTTTCTAAGTGTTTTTGAAATTTTGCCTAAAGATGTGTCGGCAAAATTAATGTTAAATTTGCGACGCGTGCGGCGAAATTAAGGTTAATTTCTGCGATGCACACGACGAAATTAAGGTTAATTTCTGCGACGTGCACGATGAAAATAATGTTAAATTTTGCGACACGCGCAGCGAAATTAAGGTTAATTTCTACGACACGCTCGGCGAAAATAATGTTAAATTTTGCGACACACACAACGAAATTAATGTTAATTTCTATGACGCACGCAGTGAAAATAATGTTAATTTCCGCGACACCGACGACAATTTTAACCTTAATTTCCTCAACACCGACGACAATTTTTAGCCTAAAATTGCATGACATGGGCGAGATTTTTAGTCTTAATTTTCGTGACACGGTCACAGTGGAAAAGTTGGGTCTCCAATTGGAGAGCGATGGTCGACGATTTTTAATCCAGAATGCTGCGACACGGTCGGAGTAAAACATGCTAAGTCCATCGAAACAGAGAAAATAAAGCATCTTTTCAGCAAGATTTTCAGGTGCCAAAAATGGAAAAGTTGCCATGAAACTTATGCGACAGATTGCACGAAATCAAAGGACCCCCGTCGTCCCCCTGAGACAATCATTGATTGTGAGAAAGTCTATGATTGGACAAAGTTGTCAATATAGGATTTTCCCATAGACATGCAACCAATCTATGGTAATATAATGCAGCTAACAATTGTGTCTATAAACACATTTTGCAGAGTAATAGTCACATCAAGCAAGATTCCAGATAGTGCAGTTGGAAAGTGTTGGTCTTGGTTGGGCCAATAATATCAACATCATAGATGATGCACACAATCCCTATGAGCCCGAGACAGATGCCATGGGGGAAAACATACATGTTGAGAATGCTAAAACAAAATCCAATGGGAGAAGAAATTAGGAGACTCCCCAGATATTGCAGCCACCATGAGGAGCCTAAGGGTGGAGTTGCAAAGTTGTAGAGAATATAATGAAAGGATGATTAAAGCTCAAGAAGAACAAAATCAGTTGAATGCATCCATGCTAAAACGTTTGACAAACATCCAAAGGCAAATAAACTCTGGGCATCAGACATCAAATCCAGAAAGGAGTGGGAGTAGTTCAAGGAGGAATTCCCACAAGAGGGCCAATAGCTCAAGAAGAGTTTCTAGAGATAGAACATATACTCCAGAAATCTCTTCTAGTGGATCATCTGACTCTGAAGAATCCATTTAAGGCTCAAGCTCTTCATCTCACATGAGTAAGAGGAAGATACATCACAAGAACAACTCACATAGGGAATTTAAGAAGGAAAAACCTCCTACATTTGATGGAGAGGTAAAGTCTGGTCAAGAAGCTGAAGCTTGGATTCTTGGGATGAGAAAGTATTTCCAAGTCCAAGACTACTCTGGAAATATGAAGGAAAGGATTGCCATCTTCAACTTGAATGGAAGAGCATCTATATGGTGGGATCACATTAGGCAAGTGAGGAAGATCAATGAAAGAAAGATCATGTGGAAGCAGTTCAAGAAATACTTCAAGCAGAAGTACCTCTTTGATAGGTACTATGATGATAAGATCAAAGAGTTCCATGAGCTGAGATTGGGACAATTGACTATGGAAGAATATGCGAACAAGTTCTTGGAGCTGCTGAGGTATGTCAGGTATATTCGAGATGATAAGGTGAAAAGTTAGCATTTCCTAAGTGGGCTACCTCAGTCATATAAAGATAGGATTGAATTTGATGAACCTCAAACTCTAGGGAGGCAATAAGGAAGGCCAAGTATTGCTATGATCAAAACAAAAGCAAACCTGATTTCCATAAGGCATGGAAGGACAAGAAGAGTGAGAAGTTTGACCAAATGAAGAACGGTTTCAGACCTCCTCATATCAGAAATCAACAAAGGCAGCCATCACAAGTTGTGATTAATCCAACTAGGATGATGGGATACAAGCCAAGAGAACCACTTCAATGTTGGGGCTATGGAGGAGACCACATGCTTAGGAACTATCCACATCGGAATGGGAATGTAAATCAAGTTCACAACATCCAGGGAGCTGAAACTGTGGGTTAGGTGGTGAGGAAAATCCCTAGAATCTATGCAGCATTGGACGACTGCCAGGTAGATCATCAGTCAACTGTGGTTGAGGTTGAAGGTAAGATTGCTAAGCAATCTGTTTCTATTTTGATTGATCCTAGATCTACTCACAGTTATGTCACTCCTAAAATTGTTGAGATTTGTGCTTTTAAGAAATTAATGTTAATTTTTTAGAATTTACTTCAATCTGATATAGGATCTTAACTAAGAGAACAACATGTACAGCATATCTACAGCATATCAATCATGGACACAATAATGCAAGAACATAAGAGACACATAGTTTACTTGGGGAAAACCATAAAGGTGAAAACCCCCAATAACTTCCTCAGAGATAGATAAAGCAATGATACAACCCAAGCATACGAGATAGACATCTCCTAGCAGTATATTCTCCTCCTCCACAAGTGCACCACTCTCCAAAGAGTGTGTGTGAGAATAGAATGATGAAATAGAGTGCCTCCTGCACTCTATTTATATTTGACTTGACTTGCTTAATAACCTTTACTAGGTCGGCCTTAACTTAACCACATAACATAATGCTGACTGGGCCGACCCCCAATAGGGTGGTCTAATAACCCTTTGACCCACATGACTTTTACAGGGCCGACCCCAACAAGGTGGTCTAATAACCCCATCAAGTATAAGTTACGACACTTATAATATAAATGACGACACTTCCGTATAGAGGAATAATAACATCTCTATAGGAATACAAACACTTCCGTATAGAGGAATAATAACATCTCTATAGGAATACGATATACATATATGTGAAATACATTCCAAAGTTACATATACATCAACACTCCCTCTTAACTAGGAAGGTATTTCTCGACATAGGTATTCTAGCACAAGTCTTCTTCTCTGGATCATCGTCACTGGATAATCGTCATCGAGTCATAGTCATCATCACTGCTGCTGCTATCTCAATCAATCTCTGAATCTACTCATCATAGGAAGTTCTACAGAGCCAGTCCTTTTTCATACTGGATGTAGGCCCACCACCTGCAGGTCTTCATCATCACTGGCCATACTTTGGAATCCTTGGTACTTATTACGTGCGTTACAAAACCTCAAAAGAGCATCCCGGGATGTTACAGGTACACAACTCTGACCTGTAGGATCTCCCAGGGCGCTATTACATGTGACCCCACCACAAAACCTCGAAAGAGCATCCCAGGATGTTACGAGTACACAACTCCGACCTGTAGGATCTCCCAAGGCGCTATTACATGTGGTCACCACAAAACCTCACAAGAGAATCCCAGGATGTTACGGGTACACATCTTCGACCTGTAGGATCTCCTAGGGCGCTATTATATGTGGTCATGGAAAAACCTTGAAAGAGAATCCCAGGCTGTTACAGGTACACAAATTCAACCTATAGGATCTCCCAGGGTGCTATTATATGCCATAGGACAAAACCTCGAAAGAGCATCCCAGGATGTTACGTGTACACAACTGCGACTTGTAGGATCTCCCAGGGTGCTATTATATGACCTCCCAGAGCAATGTCTCGAAAGAGCATCCCAGGATGTTACGGGTACACAACTATGACCTATAGGATCTCCCAAACATGCTCATATGCACAACCTATTCCACGACCACAGAGTATCATCCTGATACTCACCATACATCATCTTGATGTACACATGATCATCCTGATCATCATCACTGCATCGTCCTGATGCATGTGTCATCTGGAGCAACATCCTGAAGCTCGTCATCCATGATCATCCTAATCATACAATGCATCCACCTGATGCATACACAGTATCTTCCTGATACATATCAGCATACATGATCCACCTGATCATACAATGTATCCACCTGATACATACATAGATACATGATCCACCTGATCACACAATGTATCTACCTGATACATATCAACTTACATGATCTACCTGATCATACAACGTATCCACCTGATACATATACATATACATGGTCCAAGCATCTAACATGATGCATATGCAAGTACATAAAAATGATCCAACTGATCATGTCCAACATCCAACATGATGCATACATACATAAATGATCCAACTGATCATATCCAGCATCCAACATGATGCATACATACATAAATAATCCAACTGATCATATCCAACATCCAACATGATGCATACATACATAAATGATCCAACTAATCATACAGAGCATAAACTAGAACATCATCCTGATGCTCATCATCCATAGCCATGTGAAGGATCCTCCTTCCATCATGCTTGGAATGGCTTCAACAAAATGTGTCCATCACTTCTTCCTCGAAGTGTCGTCGATCTGAAGAACACCAAGCCTCTCTCTGAAGTACTCAAACTTCACTCTGGCTAGTGGCTTCGTCAACACATCTGCAATCTGCTCATCCGTCACAACATACATGAGATTCACTGCTCCTCTCTACACCATATCCCTGATATAGTGGTATTTGATATCTATGTGTTTCGACCTGTAGTGGAACACCGGGTTCTCAGACAGCTTCACAACTCTGGTTGTCACAAAAGATACCAGTAGACTCTAGTGGTAGATCAAATAACTCAGACAGTAGCTTCCTCAGCCATACTGCCTCACAACTAGCCGTACAAGCTGCAACATACTCTGCTTCGGCTGTACTCAATGCTACACAGGACTGCTTCCTGATAAACCAAGAGATCACACCTGATCCCATATTGAAGTAGCACCCATAAGTGCTCTTCCTATTTGCAGCACTGCTTGCCCAATATGAATCAACATAACCCTGCAGGTTAAACTTTTGATTCACATCATACTTGAGCCCATAATCAACTGTACCCTGCAGGTACCTCAGAATATGCTTTATAGCAACCAGGTGAACACCTCTGGGATCCGTTAGGAACTGGCCCAATGTGTTCATCGCAAAGCAAATATCTGGCCTCGTGTTCATCAGGTACATCAAGGATCCAATCATATGATGATATGTCATGACATCAACCGGATCAGATGAAGCATCACATAGAAGCTTCAGGTTAGATGCCATAGGTTTGGCCATGGCCTTGCAGTCCATCATCCCGAACCTTTTCAGGATCTCTACTGCATACTTCCCTTGTCCAAGGAAGATCCCATATGTACACTGCCACACCTCCATGCCTATAAAATAGTGCATCATCCCCAAGTCCTTCATCTCGAACTCGGCAGCAAGCTTCCTCTTGGTATCAACAATCAAACTATCATTACTTGTTAAAAACAGATCATCTACATACAGAAGTAGTATCACAGGATTTCCTTCGTCAACCTTGTAGTAAAGGTTGGGATCTGCTTTACTCTTGGTAAAGCCCAAACTGGATAGAAAACTGTCCATCCTACCATACCAAGTCCTAGGAGCTTGCTTCAAGCCATACAAGGCTTTCTTCAGTCTGCACACATATGACTCCCTGTCATGTGTTTCAAAACCAAGTGGCTGCTCCACATACAGTTCCTCCTCGACTACACCATTCAAGAAAGCTGTCTTGACATCCATTTGGTGTATCGTCCATTTCATCAATGCAGTTAGAGCAAGTACGGATCTAATGGAAGTGTATCTGGACACATGAGCAAAAGTTTCTTCATAGTCTATTCCCTCTTTCTAGGAGAAGCCATGAGCTACAAATCTCGCTTTGCATTTCTCTATGCTGCCATCTGCAGCATGCTTGATCTTGTAGATCCACTTGGAAGTCACAACTGACTTCCCTGCAGGTCTTGGGACTACATCCCAAACATCATTCTTCATGATCGACTAATACTCCTCAATCATGGCAATCTTCCCAGATCCCGGGAACTTCAATATCTTCAATAGATAACTTTGTTTCTGAACAAATGTTGTAGTCCTTCTTTTGTAGGAGATAGTATACGATCTTTCCTACAAAACAAGTTAAATTGCATGATTAGAAACATCTCATAGTTTTTAGAACAAATTCTTACATCTGAAGAAATATGTCATACAGTCATGCAATTATCTTTAGCCAATGCTTCAATACAACATTTATCCACATCCTGTAACTTTCTAGATGCCTTCCAATCTCTCCCAGAACATTGTTAAGAGTGTGCACAACTCTCAATATGTCAGCAAAGAGGTTTCACTCTAGATAAGTAGCAATGGAATGTTGTACAGTGCCATAGGCCACTTACCCACCATATGCAAATTAGTAGTATACTGTTCATTAATGCAATTATTCTAATATGCATAATACACACCCTAAGTATAGGAACATAAGCATATACATCATTGAACAATATTATTTAAACAAATAAATATGCAAGAAATGACAGTTAAAATACTTATCTTTGTTTGGTTGTAGGGTTGACTCCCTCTCATTCTTTGCTTCCTTTCTGTCACTCCATTCTGATGTGGATTGTGAGAAGTGGTCAACTCCCTCTGAATATATGCATCCTTGCAGAAAATACTGAAGTGTGCTCCCTCTTGATCTTTACTTCCTGGATTACCTGTCCTTGAACTTATATCCATCCTTAATCACTATGCATGCTTATTAGTATCATCATTGTGTTATCCTCAAGGTCTCATACATAATCACACATTCATTAGTATAATCTTAATACTATCAAAACACAATAATCTTAAACATGTATAGTCATGATCATTTCAAACACAAATAATAAACATTGGTATTCAAGGTTTTAGGGAAGACTTCTTTTACTCATGCATATTCTTATTTGATCATAGGACTCGTTTGGTTAGTCAAATCATCAATCAAGATAAGAGACATAATATGCATAAACCCTTGATTTCTTACATTTCTAAATTTATAAATAAACATAACCAATCATACCAAGTATACTTATATAAGGGATCCTAACACAAGGTAATATTCTAACTTGATATAGGAAAAACATACCTGGATTACTATGTTAGCTAGTTATGTCTATCATACCAACATGATGTCTTCTGGTTCTCTTAAATGACTTGTGCTAGTAACCTGCACGTCTCATAAGTTAACCATTGTAGAACCAAGTTATACATACCTCGTAAGTAGATCTTATATGTGATCCATGACAATGGATGAATCTTTGTCTTCATGTCACCATGATCATATGTTCTTGAAGTAGAACATGATTTGTGTTTCTTGGTGTACCTTTCATGTTAGCGAACAACATAAACCTCATACAACATCACAATGCATTAGTACAATCATAAGTGTCAAAACCTTAATCAATGAATATCTTCTATGATGTATTCATAATTTTATTAAGGTGATACGACAAGTCTAGTAATTAATCAAGATTGTACTAACTGTAATGATATGAAGACAAACATATCATAAACTTAACCATGAACATAATTCAAAACATACCTGTAAGTCATACCTGTCGAGATTGCTTGTAATCTTCTTATGTAAGGCCTTAGCGTCATCTCCCTCTGAAACATGAACTTCTTCACTTATGCAGGTGACCAATCCACTTGATTTGCAGGAACTAGATCTGGAGCTAGATTAGGGTTTGTCAGAGAAACCCTAAAAATTAAAACTTTGAATTTCAAACTTCTAAAAGGATAGAAAGATGCACCTTGATGAGATGATCAAGCCGGTATATTCAGAATTTGAAAACTGCAAAGTTTCACCCCTCAAAATTGCCTTTGAACCTTCTGGATCTTCTGGACAGGATCCCGACTAACTAGGGTTTGATAAAGCCCACCCTTCTTCCCAATCAAAAGGTTCGATCCAAAGCTCTAAGCTTCTATTTTTCTAAGGATGTTCCAGCCGTGGTCACAGATTTCAAAAATTCTCATTTTTGCAGAAGCCCTAATTTTCCATCTTTTCGATCAAAGTCCTAAACTGTGGTTTGATCAAGATCGATCTTATTCCCAACCAAAAAATATGATCTTGGTCTCTAAATTTTTATTTTGATGAGCAGCACCCAGCCGTGGTCTCTGGTTACAAAAATTCCAACTTTCTCCAAAACCCTAAATTCCCGAAGCCATGATTGAAGGTGCTCAAAACTAATTCTGTTTTGACATCAATATGCACTTGATGGTTTCTGGTGTAACTCCGAACTTTCCAATCCATAGGGTCTGAAACTTCTACCTGTGGTATCCCGACCTGTCATATTTCCAACCCCACAGGTCTGACCTCAATTGGATTCTCTGAGAGAGAGTTATTCCAAGTGTCGCAACATGACCTGTTTATGGGATAAACCAGGAGAGCGAACTTGTATGGTGTGCCACGTGTCACTGGTTCAGTTTCAGCATCTGAAAAAGTTACCTGAGAAATTAAAGTCCTTGCAATACCTTTCACGTTTTAAGAAATTTCAGTTGGAGCTTCCTAGCCCAAGTTATGACCTTTTGTCCTAGGTCACCTGTTTATGACTCAGATCTGGAAGAGGCAAAAACCCTAGATTATACAGATCATAAAACACAAAGTACAACGAATTAGATGTTGTCCTTTGGACACAAGGTACATGGGGATTTTATATTCGACCTGTAAAAGTTTCAGATCCGAAAACTTCACCAAAATGGATTTATAGTAAAAGTTCTACGATGACTGATTTTTGCTATATCAAGCCCTAGCATCGCAAGTGCAACAAGTGTCATACATGCCATACCATGCCTTCTTTCAGGCTAGTTCTGATACTATGTTAATTTTTTAGAATTTACTTCAATTTGATCTGGGATCTTAACTGAGAGAACAACATGTACAACATATCAATCATGGACACAACAATGCAAGCACACAAGAGACACAGAGTTTACTTGGGGAAAACCATAAAGGTGAAAAACCCCAATAACTTCCTCAGAGATAGATAGAGCAATGATACAACCCAAGCATACAAGATAGACATCTCCTAGCAGTAGATTCTCCTCCTCCACAAGTGCGCCACTCTCCAAAGAGTGTGTGTGAGAATAGAATGATGAAATAGAGTGCCTCCCGCACTCTATTTATACTTGACTTGACTTACCTAATAACCTTTACTAGGTCGGCCTTAACTTAACCACATAACATAATGCTGACTGGGCCGACCCCCAATAGGGTGGTCTAGTAACCATTTGACCCACATGACTTATATAGGGCCGACCCCAACAAGGTGGTCTAATAACCCATCAAGTATAAGTTATGACACTTATAATATAAATGATGACACTTTCGTATAGAGGAATAATAACATCTCTATAGGAATAGAATATACATATATGTGAAATGCATTCCGAAGTTACATATACATCAACAATTAAAGCATAGTAAATCTTGGTTAGTTCAACTAGCCACTGGAACCAAGAGAAAAGTTAGTAAAATTGTAGAGAAATGTCCATTAGAGATGGATGGGCTATTCACTTATGCATATATGAATATTTTTCCACTTGGTTCCTATGATATTCTCATTGGGATGGATTGGTTAGAAGCACACAAGGTTAAACTCGACTACTACAATAAGACTTTTGAATGCATGGACGAAGAAGGAAACCCAAGGGTTGTAAAAGGAATTCCAAAAGTGACTTATGTTAGGCAGGTTTCAGCCATGCAGGTGAAGAAGTTCTGTAGAAAGGGTTGTCAATTTTATGCAGCCCATGTTTTAGAGGCAATAGAGGATGAACCTCTTAAGTTGGAGGACTATCATGTATTGCAAGAATTCAGGGATGTTTTTCCTGATGATATTCCTAGACTTCCTCCAAATAGAGACATTGATTTTACAATTGAACTTGTGCCAAGAGATGCACCAGTGTCTAAGACACCCTACAGGATGAGTACACTGGAATTGCTAGAATTGAAGATGCAATTACAAGAGTTGTTGGAAAAGAAATACATCATGCCAAGTGTGTCCCCGTGGGGAGCGCCTGTTCTATTTGTGAAAAAGAAAGATGGAACACTAAGGTTATGTATTGACTACATGCAATTGAACAAGGTCACTGTGAAGAACAAATACCCATTGCCCCGAATTGATGACCCTTTTTATCAAATGAAAGGAGCAAAGGTATTTTCAAAGATTGACTTAAGGTTAGGTTACCATCAGGTAAGAATCAAAGAGGAAGATATTGAAAAGACAGCCTTTAGAACAAGGTATGGACACGATGAGTTTGTGGTGGTACCATTTGGTCTTACAAATGCACCAGCCACATTCATGTGTCTCATGAATAATGTTTTTAGCAAGTATTTGGAAAAGTTTGTTCTTGTATTTCTAGATGACATTCTTATCTATTCCAAGAATGAAGAAGAGCACGAAGAACACTTGCGAATGGCATTGCAATTGCTAAGGGAGCATCAGTTGTATGCAAAGCTAAGAAAATGTGACTTTTATAAAGGTAGAATTCATTATTTGGGTCACATTATCTCAGACGAAGGAATATCTGTGGACCCTAAGAAGATTGAAGCCATTAGGAATTGGCCAACTCCAAGAAATGTGACAGATGTGAGATCTTTTATGGGCCTTGCTGGTTACTAGCGGAGGTTTATTGAGGGATTATCCAAGGTCGCAAACCCGATCACTTCTTTGCAAAAGAAGGAGATAAAGTTTGAATGGTCACCAAGATGTGAGGAAAGTTTCCAATGGTTGAAGAATCTTCTTACGAGTGCACCAATTTTGAAAATCGCAGACCTAGAAAAAGACTTTGTGGTATGTACCGATGCATGCAATCAAGGACTTGGAGGAGTTCTTATGCAAGACAACCACGTGGTATGCTACGAGTCAAGAAAGTTGAAGGAACATGAGAAGAACTATGCTACTCATGATATATAACTTGCAACCATAGTACATGCTTTGAAGATGTGGAGGCATTACTTAATGGGAAGGAAATTTGAGCTGAGGACAGACCATTGTGGTCTGAAATACTTGTTTGATCAGCCAACTTTAAACGCTAGGCAAGCTAGATGGTTGGAATTTTTGTGTGAATTTGATTTTGAAATCAAATACATAAAAGGGAAGAAAACAAGGTAGTTGATGCACTCAGCAGGAAAGTACATGAAATGCATGTGGCAGTGCTTAGTACTTGCCAACCAAATTTGAGGCAGCAGATTGTTAACCATATTGTTGAGGATGAAGTGTATGTGCAGATAAAGGGCAAATTGCAGCAGCAAGACCTTGAAAAGAAGTACGAAGGATACCATTTGGAAGAAGACAGACTTCTTACTTATAAGAATAGAGCCTATATTCCAAATGTGGCAGATTTGAGGAGGATTGTTATGGATGAAATCCATAAAGCTCCATACTCTGGTCACCCATGATATCCGAAAACAATTACTACAGCAAGAAAATATTATTTCTGGCCAGGGATGAAGAAGGATGTCGCCGAATACATTTCTAAGTGCATGAAATGTTAGCAGGTGAAGGTTGAACACCAACACCCAGCATGTTTATTGCACCCAGTGCCAATTCCATAATGGAAATGGAAAGTAATTTCCATGGACTTTATTACAGGATTGCCAATGACTGTGAGACTGCATGATTCCATCATGGTCGTGGTGGACAAGTTAACAAAGGCAACACATTTTATACTAGTTAAGTCCACACATAAAGTCGATGCCATTGCAAATATTTTCATGAAGGAAATTTTCTGGTTACATGGATTTCCTAAGGCAATAATCTCTGATAGGGATACCAAGTTCACTTCCAATTTTTGGAAAGGTCTCTTCACAAATTTGGGTACACAGTTGAACTTTAGTACTGCCTACCATTCTCAAACAGATGGGCAAACGAAAAGAGTAACTCAGGTGCTTGAAGACATGCTCTGCATATATGTAATGGACAAACCATCCAAGTGGGAGGATTATCTACACCTGGTAGAGTTTGCCTATAACAATGGGCAGCAAGAATCATCGGGAATGAGTCCATATGAGGTTTTGTACGGCAGAAGGTGTAGGACACCAGTGACTTGGGACAATCCAGTGAACAGAATTGTACTTGGGCCGGAATTGCTTAAGGAAATGGAGCAAGAGGTTGCAAAGATCAGGCAAAATTTAAATGTAGCCTAGGATAGACACAAAAGCTATGTAGATAAGAGTATGGTGCATAGGGAATTCAGTGTTGGGGATCATGTGTATCTTAGAGTGAAGCCAAGGAGGGGTTCCTTGAAGCTTGGGAGTTGTTCCAAGCTATCACCTAGATATTGTGGGCCATTTGAAGTGCTTGAAAGAATAGGGCCAGTTGCATATAGACTTGCATTGCTTGCTAGCACTAGAGCTCATAATGTTTTTCATGTCTCTTTGCTTAAGAAATATGTACATGATCCTAACCATGTGATTAATTGGGATGTGATCCAGGTGGAACCCAAGGGAGAGTTCCAAACCAATCCATTGCACATCCTCGACAAGAAGGTAGCATTGCTCCTGAACTGAGCCATCGGGCAGGTAAAGGTGCAATGGAATCACTATGGTCCCGATGAGGCTACATGGGAGCTGGAGGATGCCATGAGAGTGGCATATCCATTTTTGTTAAATTTTGATGAGCACTGAGGACAGTTCTAATGTAAGGGGAGGGGAATGTCACATCCCCATTTTTGACCCTATTGCATTAAAATTGTAAATGGTGTAAATATCGTTACTTAATCATGGTGAGGAGCTCAAGGCCAAGGCCCCGCCATCGATTTAGCGTTTTATGTATCGACAATTAAAAATAGATGCATATGGTTCTTATGCTAGACATGCACAACGTAAATTAAGACATCATGTAAATATGAATTTTAATGAAATACCCACAACTAGCTATGCAATGCAACAATAGATGGGGGCATGATTTTAAAAGGAATAGGTAGGAAAATTATTCAAACCCTTGAGCCAATGGTGTTAATCCACGTGTCAATGAGAAAACCCATAAACCCTCAACTACCCATTTTGGCTTATGCACCCAATCATTTAATTCTTCCAAGAGTTGGTTGAGGCAGTTAATTCCTTGGGAATGGAAAGGTATGGAAGCCAATTTCGTGCATGGGCAAGCCATCAATCTGGAAAAATGTAATTTTGCTTCTTGGGCAAGAAAACACCCATGAAATGGTGCCCAAATCCATTCTTGACCCATGGCCTTTGCTCTCTCACGCAGTCTAAGCTAGCTGGGGCTTTCTCCTTCACGTTTTCTATCATTTTCCTGCATTTTCCATGGCTGGGAACTCATTTTTGTATTGCACAGTGGCTGGGAGGAAGGGAGTCACGATTTTGGGTTTTATGGAGGCCGTTTTTGCCCTTTGAATGCCCATAAATGTTTTTCTAAAAACATTTTTTCTCTCCCAGGGTTGTTTCCCCAACTTCCATTTCGTTTTTTTTTTCCCACGTTTTTCTGAAGCTAATGGAAACCCCATTTTGGGCATCCCACTGTAAAAACGCTTTTCTTCATGTCTAGCACTTGTGATTTTGTTGTTTTGTGCATCCCTATTTTGGTTTGAAATGTGAGCAAGAAATTTGGAGTGGAAGTGGACCTGAATTGGCTTGATAAACCTAGTGAGGGAGGTAACCTTTCAAGAACATCAAAAGGTTAGCTACTCTTCTATGCACACCTTGAATAACACTAGAATGGAAGGTATGGCCTGAGGGACTGGGTATTAGTGAAGGGAATACTTCCTTGTGTGGGGTGTGTAGACATTGTGGGTGCCAAGATAGATAGATCTTGTAGAGGTATCCTTAGCTCCGTGTTTGAGCTCACTAGCTTAGCAATTCATTCCCTCCCCTTTTTCTTAGCAACCTGATAAACCCAACTATGGATTGGCTTAGCTGATTTTGGTGTATTATGGCTATGTGTGAGTCTGTTGTTCCCTTTTCTTGGTAGAATCATGCCCAGCTCGGGGGTGGCCATTGTGTTAAGAGATTTATGAGCACAATTGGCATATGGTTGGGGTGGAACGTTGCAGTTGCATAGCCAGTTGCTCGGGACTACTTTGTTTTAAGATAAGTACTCTCTCGCTCTCTTGTATAAATTCTACAATATCTTTATTTAATGGATGTCATGAAAATGTTGAATGTATGTTAGATATTTGGATGATTTTAATTCCGTTGTGTTTTCTACAATATACATCTATATCTGCATATGTCCCTTTCTTTTATATTATGTGAATTATGTTAATGATCATGGGGCTAGATGCCCGGATTTAGTGTCATGTTCTCTCCCTTGCTTGGTCTGATGTGAGGGACTGTGACACATAATTTCATTGACCCTCGGATCGCCAAACAGGCTGATTGTTTTATCCATCCTTGCTCCAACTTTGAAGTCATGGTTGCTAATGGGAGCACCTTGCCTTGCAAAGGGAAGTGTCGTAATGTGCGTATCTCTATGGGAGATTATAACCTACGCTCTGACATGTTTTCCTTGACCTTAGGTGGATGTGATGTGGTTTTGGGCGCTCAATGGCTACGCACACTTGGCCCCATCTTATGGGATTTTGCCAAACTTTGGATGCAGTTTCCCCCTAATGGACAAAAGCACACATTGATAGGATTACAACCAGGGTCTCTTCGCATCATCAGCTCACATCGCATGGAAAAAATACTTAAGAAGAATTCACATGGTGTCATCGCTCAAATCCATTCCATTCAGATGCAACCATCAGTGGTCTCCGCTACTCCTTTGGATCTACAACAAATTCTGGATTGATATACCGGTGTCTTTGCTAAACCAGTGGGATTGCCACCTTCAAGGCCAGAGTACCATCGTATTCAGCTCCTTCCTAGAAGCGTCCCTCCCAACATCAGGCCCTATCGATACCCATTTCACCAAAAAATAGAGATTGAAATGCTCGTTCGGGACTTACTAAAGTAAGGTATTATTCGCCCAAGCACTAGTTCCTTTTCTTCACCAGTTCTTCTCTCCGCAAAAAATATGGGTCATGGCACCTTTGCATTGAATTTCGAGCACTTAATCACCTCACTATCAAGGATAAGTTTCCAATTCCTATTTTTGAGCTTCTTGATGAGCTTGATGGTGCTCAATTTTTCTCCAAGTTGGATCTTCGTTCTGGGTATCATCAAATTTGGGTTCATGAGGATGATATCCCTAAAACAGCTTTCCGCACACATAATGGCCACTATGAGTTTTTGGTCCTGCCCTTTGGCCTCACTAATTCTCCTTCCACATTCCAAGCCTTGATGAATAAAATATTGCGGCCCTACTTGCGGAAATTCATTCTAGTATTCTTTGATGATATCCTCATCTACAGTAAAACCTGAGCTGAACATCTCCAGCATCTGGATCTTGTAATGAAACTTTTCTTTGACCATCATCTCCATTCCAAACAGTCTAAATGTGTTTTTGGATAGCAGGAAGTTTAGTATCTCGGGCACATTATCTCAGCAGAAGGGGTTCGCGTGGATCCTGCCAAAATCGCTGCCATGAACAATTGGCCGCGTCCTCAGACACTTAAGAGACTTCGTGGTTTTTTGGGGTTGACTGGATACTACCTCAAGTTTGTCAAGGATTATGAAAATATTGTAGCTCCATTAACTGCTCTATTGAAAAAGGATGCTTTTACATGGACACCGGTTACTGAGTGTGCATTTGACAAACTGAAGCAAGCTATGTGTACTACACTTGTTCTAGCTATGCCTGATTTTTCCAAGCCCTTCACTATTGAGAGTGATGCTTGCGGCAATGGACTTGGTGTTGTTCTCCTTCAAGATGAACACCCCATTGCGTTCACCAGCAAAGCCCTCTCAGGTAAGAATTTAGTTGCCTCTTCATATGAGAAGGAAATGATGGCTATTTTGCATGCAGTACAGAAGTGGCGCCCATACCTATTAGGGAATCATTTCTGCATCAAGACTGATCACCAGAGTCTGAAATATTTCCTGGAACAATGTGTATCCTCCCCAGCACAACAGAAATGGGTTAGCAAACTCATGGGTTATGACTATGAGATCACTTATAGGAAGGTAAGGACAATATTGTGGCGAATGCTCTTTCTCGCACATTTGATGACCAAGGTTCTCTTTTAGCTATTTCTATGCCTATTCCAAATTGGTTGCAATATGTTCAACAGGGCTATGTCAATGACTCTTCATTATCTCAAATCATCCAACGCTTGGCCAAAAACCCTTCTGTTGTACCACATTACTCTTGGGATGGTGCTTCCCTGAGATACAAGGGTCGTCTGGTGCTTCCCCAGAGCACATATATTCAATAGGTTGTCTTCTATGAACTCCATGCTTCTCCATTGGTAGAGCACTCTGGGTTCCTCAAAACGTATGAGCGGGAACGACATAACTTCTTTTGGCAGGGCATGAAAATGACAATTCAACAGATGGTGTCTGAATGTGATACGTGCCAGCGCAATAAGGGTGAAATGACACTCCTTCCGGGATTGCTCGAACCCTTGCCCATACCTACACGGATTTGGACTGATATCTATATGGATTTCATTGAAGGGATCCCTAAGTCTGGAGGGAAGACAATGATTTTTCTTGTGGTTGATCGCCTCTCCAAATATAGTCATTTTTGTGCTCTCAGCCATCCCTATATAGCCTCCTCAGTCGCTCAAATTTTCCTGGACCAGATCTTTCGTCTTCATGGCATCCCTTCTTCCATAGTATCGGATCATGATGTGACTTTCACCAGTCATTTTTGGACAGAACTATTTCGCCACACTGGCACCCAACTGAAGATGAGTTCAGGGTATCACCCACAAACAGATGCTCAGACCAAAATTAACAATAAATGCTTGGAAATGTATCTTCATTGCTTCATCTCTGAATAGCAACATCAGTGGGCAAAGTGGCTCCCTCTCGCTGAATGGTGGTACAATACCTCTTACCACACTACCTCTAAAATGACCCCATATGAAGCAATCTATGGTTAGGCACCGCCATTTCTTCTTCCATACACCCCCAATAGTTCACCAATTCAGGAAGTTGACACAGTCCTTCACAACCGCGATCAAATTCTTCGCATTTTGTGGGACAATCTTCACATGGCAAGAAATCGCATGAAGCAACAAGCCGATCAGCATCGTTCTGAGCGCACTTTTCAAGCAGGTGATATGGTTTTTCTTCATCTCCAGCAGTACAAACAATCCTCCCTGAAACTCAAAGGGCATCATAAGCTCGCTCCAAAGTTCTATGGGCCATATCGGATTCTTCAGAAGATTGGGTCCGTTGCTTATAAATTGGAACTTCCTCCTTCTTCCCGCATTCATCCAGTATTTCATGTCTCTTGTCTGAAGAAAGTTCTTGGCACCAACATCAGAGGACAAACTATTTTACCCGAACTGGATAATGAAGGATCCATCCTTTTGGAGCCGGAGGCCGTCCTCAATAAGCGCACTCGTCAGCTTCGCTCTCGCTCTATCACATAGGTCTTAATTCAGTGGCATGACATGCAACTAGAGGATGCTACATGGGAACCACTTCTTTAGATTCAACAACAATTTCCACATCTAAAGCTTTGAGGACAAATATTTTTCTAAGGGGGAGGGGATGTTACAAACCCATGTCTTTACTTTGTTAGTATATTGTTGTTGGATGCATATGCTTTGTAAGTTGTCCCGTAGTATTTGTTGATCCATAGTTTGTGTTATTGTTGTTTGGCACATATGCTTTGTAAGTCGCCCGTATTATTGTTGATCCATATTTTGTATTGGCCCATGGTTTTGACACATAGTATTGGTGTTGATGTATATGTAACTTCGAAATGTATTTTATCTATGTATTTCATATATATTTATTGTACCCTTATTAGAGATGTGTTATTCCTCTATAAGGAAGTGTCGTCATGTGGATTGACAAGTGTCGCAAGTGTGTGTACTTGCCAATGGGTTATTAGACCACCATGTGTGGGGTCGGCCTTGAAATATATATATTACAATGTGGATGTACCTAGCTAGACAAGTCGGCCCCATAAGGTCACTGGGAAAACAGGTTAGTATAAATAGAGATCATGTGATCTCTATTTAGATCATTCAGAAAGTCACATCTCTCTCACTCAGAACGTGGCGCACTAATGAGGAGGAGGATCATCTGCTACTAGGAGACTATCTCAGTGTATTTTGGTTGTACTTTGGTTGAGCCATTGCTCTCTCTATCTCTAAGGAAGTTGTGGGGTTTTTCACCTTAGGGTTTTCCCCACAGAAACTCTGTGTCTCTTGTCTCTCATGCTTTTGATTCTTGTGATGCTTTTCATACTTATTGTGATTGTTATGCATTGATATACTATATATGTTATTCTCTTAGTGAAGATCCTAGAGTATTGTGAATTAATGCTCAAAATTTAACATGGTATCAGAGGTAACCTGAGAAGAAGACATTTTGTAGTGACAAAAACTTGAGTTTCTTGTTTATTGGGTTTCTCTCCATAGATTTTGGGAAAGCAATATAGTAGATTGACTCTACTCATCAAGGTGCATCTATCTGTCCAATCAGAATTCAATTCCGAGCATTTTCAGATTTGGCCCTAAAAATTAGGGTTTCCATACAAATAGGAATTTCTGAAATCTGAAGACACAGCTGGAAGCTCCTTGCAAAAATTGAAGTTTAGAGCTTTGGATCGAGATTTTTGGCTGGGTAGATCTCCGAGAAACTCAAACCCTAATTCAGGGCTCTCCCTAGTGAACCCGGGAGGACAAAAAGACAAATCTGAAGGGTAAAGCTTTGCTGATCTCAAATTCTGAATGCACCAGGCTGATCAGCTCATCAAAGCGCATCTTTCTATCCTTTCAGAAAATTGAAATTCACATTTTGAATTTTTAGGGTTTTTTCGACAAACCCTAATCCGGGACTAGATCCAGTTTTCAGCATTTCAAGTGGTAAGACCTAAATATTTTCTATTTCCATTTGAAGTACTCTTTAAGATGTCTCACCACACCAAGCTTGAGGATAAGCTTGAAGGGGCTGATAACTTCCGAGCTTGGAAGTATAGGATTGGGTTAATCCTAGAAGAGAATGAGTTGGACTCATATATAAAAGAAGACATCCCTATCCCAGAGGATGAAGAGGCCAAGGTATTGCATAAGATGAACTTGGTCAAGGCAAAAAGAATCATTGCTGATTCTATCAAAGATCATCTCATACCCCATGTGTCTTCTCTAAAGACACCCAAGGAGATGTTTGACTCTTTGACCAAGCTATTTGAAGGGAAGAACATAAATCGGAAGATGACTCTGCAGAATCAATTGAAAGGGGTCAAGATGTTGAATGGAGAAACCATTCAATCTTACTTCTCCAAGGTCTCTCAAATCAAGGAGAAACTTGAAGCTGTAGATGAAGTAGTGGACAATGGTGAAGTTGTTATGACCACTCTAAATGACCTACCTAGGTCATGGGACTCCTTTATTCAAGGAATCTGTGCAAGAAAGAAATTGATCTCTTTCAGTAAACTATGGGAGGAATGCTCTCAAGAAGAAGCTAGACTTGTAGCTCGTGAGGAAAATATGGGAGGTGAAGATCAAGCTCTCGCAACTCACACCAAAAGAAGCAAGCCCGAGAAGGAGCACTCTCACTACAAAAGATCCTATAAAAAGAATAAAAAGGATCTAAGATGCTTCACATGCAATGAGAAGGGTCACTTTGCTTCAGACTATCCCAAGAACAAAAGGGATAATAACAACAACTTCAACAAGAAGAAGTAGGGCAGCAAAAGAAAGTTCCATGCTCATGCTACTGAGGATGATGAACCTCCAAAGAAGAAGGCTAGGGCAGAAAGTGATGATAGTGATGATGACTCATCAAGTGAAGAAGAGTATGTTCTAGTCTCTGCTCTCACAGGTACTATCTCCCATGATTGTAATGATTGGTTGATTGATAGTGGGGCTTCTAAACACATGACTGGGTTTAAGGAATCCTTTGTGAATCTATCTGAACATGAATCACCTCACAAGGTGAAACTTGGGGATGATTATCAATACCCAATCAAAGGAAGTGGTGAAGCCTCCTACAACCTAGATTCTGGAAAATATTTGAAGATGAAAGAAGTCCTTTATGTACCTGGGCTCAAGAAGAACTTACTCTCCATCTCTGCGTTGGATGCAAAAGGTATGAGGGTTGCATTTGTAGATGGCCAAGTCCTAATGTGGCCAAAGGGTAAAACAATCGATGAAGCAATAGTGATTGGAGAGCAAGAGGGAGGTTTGTACAAATTGAAGGGACAACCTGAACATGCCATGGTGACATAAAGACAAAGATTCATCCATAGTCATGGATCACATAGAGGTATGTATAATTTGTTTTTTCAAAAGTTAACTAATGAGTTATGCAGGTCATTGAAAAGAACAAGAACACATTGCTAGACATAACTAGCAAATATGGTGACCAGGTATGTGTTTCTTATATCATAGGATCTATCATATAATATGCATGGCATGATTGATGATGATTGTTCATAAAGTCCTAAGGTTGAATAATCATGGGTATATGCATATTATGTGTCTTACCTTAATTAATGATATGACTAACCAAAAGAGTCATAGGTTTGAGTAATTACAGGTTTAGACATGTTATGTTTCTTATGATATGACTAACCATAAGAGTCCTATATAAACCTTGAATGTTAATGCTTATTATTTCTGTTTGAAATGATCATGACTACACATGCTTTAGATTATTGTGTTTTAATAGTATACTAATGAATGTATGATTTTGTATGAGATCACAAGGATAACACAATCATGATACTAATAAGCATGCATAGGGACCAAGGATGAATATGAGTTCAAGAACAGGTAATCCAGGAAGCAAAGATCAAGAGGGAGCACACTCCAGTGGTTTTTGCAAGGGTGCAGATATTCAGAGGGAGTTGTCCATCTCTCTACATTCCACAATAAGAAAGGTGTAGAAGGACTCCAATAGCTCCTGCAAGGAAGCAAAGACTCAGAGGGAGTCCACCCAACAAACAAACAAAGATAAGTATTTTAATTATCATTTCTTGCATATTTGTTTGCTTAAATAAAATTGTTTAATGATGTATATGCTCATGTTCCTAGACTTAGGATATGTATTGTGAATATTAGAATGATTGCATTAATGAACAGTATACTACTAATATGCATGTGTTGGGTAAGTGGCCTATGGCACTGTACAACATTCCATTGCTACTTATCTAGAATGAAACCTCTTTGCTAACATGTTGGGAGTAGTGCAAACTCTTAACAATGTTCTGGTAGAGACTGGAAGGCATCTAGAAAGTTATGGAACATGGATAAATGTTGTATTGAAGCATTGGCTAAGATAATTGCATGACTGTATGACATATTTCTTTATGTATAAGAATTTGTCTGAAAATTATGAGATGTTTCTAATCATGCAATTTAACTTGTTTTGTAGGAAAGACCGTATACCTTCACCTACAAAAGAAGGACTACAACATTTGTTCAAGCAACAAAATTATCTATTGAAGATATTGAAGTTCCCAGGATACGGGAAGAATGCCATGATTCGTCGATCATGAAGAAAGATGTTTGGGATGTAGTCCCAAGACCTGAAGGGAAGTTTTGCTATGACTTCCATATGAATCTATCAGATAAAGCATGCTGCAGATGGCAGCATAGAGAAATATAAAAGTGATGAAATAGAAGATACACCAGATGGATTTCAAGACTGCTTTCTTGAATGGTATAGTTGAAGAGGAAGTATATGTGGAGAAGCCACTCGGTTTTGAAATACATGACAGGGAGTCATATGTGCGCAGATTGAAGAAATCCTTGTATGGCTTGAAACAAGCTCCCAGAACTTGGTATGGTAGGATGGACAGTTTCCTATCTAGTTTGGGCTTTACCAAGAGTAAAGCGGATTCCAACCTTTTCTCCAAGGTTGAGGAAGGGAATCTTGTGATTCTACTCCTGTATGTGGATGACTTATTTGTAACAGGAGATGACAGATTGATTGCAGATACTAAGAGGAAGCTTGCTGCCGAGTTCGATATGAAATATTTGGGAATGATGCATTATTTCCTAGGTATGGAGGTGTGGCAGAGTGTAGGTGGGATCTTCCTTGGTCAAGGGAAGTACACAGTAGATATCCTGAAGAGATTCGGCATGATGGATTGCAAGGCCATGGCCACACCTATGGCATCGAATCTGAAGCTTCTATGTGATGCTTCATCTGAGTCGGTTGATGTCTCTATGTATTGTCAGATGGTTGGGTCCTTGATGTACCTGACGAACACGAGACCAGATATTTGCTTTGCGATGAACACATTGAGTCAGTTCCTGACAGATCCAAGGAGTGTTCACCGGGTTGCTGTAAAGCATGTTCTGAGGTACCTGAAGGGTACAATGGATTATGGGCTCAAGTATGAAGCGAATCAAAAGTTTAACCTGCAGGGTTATGTTGATTCAGAATGGGCTGGTAGTGCTACAGATAGGAAGAGCACATCTGGGTGCTGCTTCAGTATGGGATCAGGTGTGATCTCTTGGTTTAGCAAGAAGCAGTCCTGCGTAGCATTGAGTACAGCTGAGGCAGAGTATGTTGCAGCCTGCTCAGCTAGTTGTGAGGCAGTATGGCTACGGAAGCTACTGTCTGAGTTATTTGATCTCCCGTTGGATGCTACTGGTATCTTGTGTGATAACCAGAGTTGTGTGAAGCTATCTGAGAACCCAGTGTTTCATGACAGGTTGAAACACATAGAGATCAAATATCACTATATCAGGGATGTGGTACAGAGAGGAGTTGTGAAGCTCCTGTATGTTGCAACAGACGAGCAGATTGCAGATGTGTTGATGAAGCCACTAGCCAGGGTGAAGTTCGAGTACTTCAGAGAGAGGCTTGGTGTTCTTCAGATTGATGACACTTCGAGGAAGAAGTGATGGACACATTTGCTTAAGCCATTCCAAGCATGTTGGAAGGAGGATCCTTCACATGGCTGTGGATGTAAGCGCTGGATGATGAACATCAGGATGATGTTCTGGTTTCTGCTTGGTATGATCAGTTGGATCATTTTTATGTATGTATGTATGCATCATGTTGGATGTTGGATATGATCAGTTGGATCATTTGTATGTATGTATGCATCATGTTGGATGCTAGATATGATCAATTGGATCATCTATATGTATGTATGCATCATGTTGGATGTTGGATATGATTAGTTGGATAATTTATATGTATGTACGCATCATGTTGGATGATGGATATGATCAGTTGGATCATTTATATGTATGTACGCATCATGTTGGATGCTGGATATGATCGATTGGATCATGTGTATGTATTTTTGTATATGCATCATGTTGGATGCTTGGACCATGTATCTATATATGTATCAGGTGGATACATTGTATGATCAGGTGGATCATGTATGGTGATATGTACCATGTATTTTTATTTGTATCAGGTGGATACACTATATGATCAGGTGGATCATATGTGATGATATGTATCAGGTAGATACTTGGTATGCATCAGGTAGATGCATTGTATGATCAGGATGATCATGGATAACGAGCTTCGGGATGTTGCTCCAGATGACATGCAACAGGATGTTGCAGTGATGATGATCAGGATGATCATGGATGACGAGCTTCAGGATGTTGCTCTAGATGACATGCAGCAGGATGTTGCAGTGAAGATGATCAGGATGATCATGTGTACATCAGGATGATGTATGGTGAGTATCAGGTTGATACTCTATGGCCATGGATCAGGTTGTGCAGATGAGCATATAATTTGGCCCTGGGAGATTTGCAGATAGTCTTTCGAGGTTTTGCCTATGGCATATAATTTGGCCCTGGGATATCTGTCAAATGCTCTTTCGAGGTTTTGCTCTGGGAGGACATATAATTTGGCCCTGGGAGATCTGCAGATATTCTTTCGAGGTTTTTCCTATGGCATATAATCTGGCCCTGGGATATCTAGCAGATGCTCTTTTGAGGTTTTGTCCTATGGCATATAATATGTCCCTGGGAGATCCGATAGGTTGGGATGTGTGCCCGTAATAAGTCCTGGGATGCTCTTGCGAGGTTTTTCCATGACCACATATAATCTGTCCCTGGGAGATCTTATAGGTAGAGCTGTGTGCTCGTAACAGCCTGGGATGCTCTTGCGAGACTTTGTGGTGACCACATACAATCTGTCCCTGGGAGATCCTATAGGTAGAGCTGTGTGCTCGTAACAGCCTGGGATGCTCTTGCGAGGTTTTGTGGTGAGGTCACATATAATATGGCCCTGGGAGATCCTATAGGTAGAGCCGTGTGCTCATAACAGCATGGGATGCTCTTTCAAGGTTTTGTGACGCACGTAATAAGTCCTAAGGATTCCACAGTATGGCCAGTGATGATGAAGACCTGTAGGTGGTGGGCCTACATCCAGTATGAAAAAGGACTGGATCTGTAGAAGTTCCTATGACGAGTAGAGTCAGATATTGGTTGAGATAGCAGCAGCAGTGACGATGATGATGACGATGATCCCAAGAAGAAGACTTGTCTAGCAGATCTGTGTCGAGAAATACCTTCCTAGTTAAGAGGGAGTGTTGATGTATATGTAACTTCGGAATGTATTTCATCTATGTATTTCATATATATTTATTGTACCCTTATTATAGATGTGTTATTCCTCTATAAGGAAGTGTCGTCATGTGGATTGACAAGTGTCGCAAGTGTGTGTACTTGCCGATGGGTTATTAGACCACCATGTGTGGGGTCGGCCCTAAAATATATATATTATAATGTGGATGTACCTAGCTAGACAAGTTGGCCCCATAAGGTCACTGGGAAAACAAGTTAATATAAATAGAGATCAGGTGATCTCTATTTAGATCATTCGAAAAGTCACATCTCTCTCACTCAGAAAGTGGTGCACTAGTGAGGAGGAGGATCATCTGCTACTAGGAGACTATCTCAGTGTATTTTGGTTGTACTTTGGTTGAGCCATTGCTCTCTCTATCTCTAAGGAAGTTGTGGGGTTTTTCACCTTAGGTTTTTCCCCATGGAAACTCTATGTCTCTTGTCTCTCATGCTTTTGATTCTTGTGATGCTTGTCATACTTATTGTGATTGTTATGCATTGATATACTGTATATGTTATTCTCTCATTGAATATCCTAGAGTATTGTGAATTAATGCTCAAAATTTAACAATTGGCACTTAGAATTAGTATATAAGTGTGTGTTGAGGCCTATGAAAGCATCGTGAAGTTATTTGTATTGAGCTTGCTCAAAGGAGGTTGCCCCCTCGAAGTGGCCTGCGATCAATAAAAGTGATTCCGAGTTCTGATATTTCTGCTATCTCTTGTATTTTCATTAAATAATTGTTGCAGGTTCTTCACACTTGGTAACCAATTGTTCCAAATATTTTAACAAATATGGCCCCAACATGAGCCTGTCCACCATGCTATCCCAAGTCACCGGTGTTTTGTACTTTCTGCCATAGTGTACTTCAAAATGAATCATCTTGGCTGAGGTATGTTAACCGTTGTTATATGCAAACTCTGCAAAGTGTAAGTAGTCTTCCCACTTAATGGGATTATTCATCACATACATTCTAAGTGTTGGAATAGTTAAAACCCACATCTATGACATTTAATACGTTAGTAGCTTTAATTAATCATTTTATGATTAATTCCTAAGTATTAGACTAGATAGTTGGCATATGAGTCATTTTGTGGACCAAAAGGAATCTTTGGGGGGACCACAAGTTTTCTAAGTCACTTGGGCGCATTTTAGATCATTCTGGATAAGATTCTGGTGAGAAAGGGGCACATGCTTCTTTTTACTGCTTTTGGGTGAAAGGTGAAAAGCTAGTTGACTAAGGAAACTGTTTTTTGGACCACTTTCACTCCTTGATGTTTCTTCCTTCCATTTTTTGGATTTGGCATGTTTTTTCATCACAAATCACTATCTGATCACTAAATCAGAAATTCATGAGCCTTTGGTGTGACTTGGAGAACACACTTGCCACCTAGGCGGGTTTTGCATCGATTTAGTAAGTCTACTTTTGCGAGGATTCGAATGGCATCCTAATGCATTGAAATATATGATGTAAATGTTATATATTGACATCCATTTCATTTCTCAAGGTTGGATGATGTATTATTATCCATTTGAGTAATACAATTTGTATCTTCTGTGAGTAAATTTCAGTGTTCTTGACTAGTTGTGTGAGATCTTTTGTGAGAGTGTGTAATTTCTTGATCATATCTTGGTGTGAACTAAATTTCACATGGTATCAGAGCTATCAATATATTCCTTTCTCCTTCTATTTTCTTGCAGGATCCAACCAGTCTCAAGGAGGGCACAGTAATTCATCCACAGGGCGCATTCTATCATCCAGAAGGCGTAACAAATCATCTTTGGGTGCACCCAAATCACTCCAAAAGTTATTTCAGAGCTTCCATGGATCAGTCACATCAGATCATCCTCACTCCATTCAATTACTTTGACTAGAAGGCGCAGATCGAGAGAATGTTGAGGAGCAAAGGCCTCTACAGGGTGACTATGGCAACTGAAGCTGATCCAACCTCAACAATTGAGAAATCAAAATGGCATAATCGAATAGATGAATCCTATGGCTTACTGTGTCTCACTACATCTAGGGATCTTCTATTCCATCTCAATGGTCTTACCTCTCCCAATGAAGTTTGGCTAAATCTTCAAGAATTGTTTGGAAAGACTGATGAATTAAGAGGCCACCATCTGGATAATGAACTAGTTTCATTGAGTCCACAGAATTTTGATAACCTCCAGGATTTCTTCTCTAAATTCCAGTCACTTGTTCTACAGTTGAAGCAATGTGGCATTGATAAAACGGATGAGCAACTAATATTGGCCATTCTCTCCAAACTTGGCCCTGATTACTTAGTCTTTGTTTCTACCTTCCACTACACAAGGAAGGCAATTAAGAATTGGAAGAGCCCCATGCTCTCAAAATTCATGGAGTCTCTTACACAGGATCAAGACAAGTTAGTCTTGATGGGATCCATTTAAAATCCATAAAAATACCATTGTCTGAATGTTGGAGATTCAAAGAGTTCGAAAGGGAATAAGAAGGGCAATTTCAAGAAGCCCACTAATCAGAGGAAGGACAAGCAGAAAGTCCATGAAGACTCCTCTAATTTCAAGAGAAATCCAAACAAGAAGAATGAGAGAACAAAGTGCAATTATTGCAGCAAGGGCTTTCATCCTGAAACCTCTTGCATGAAGAAGACCATTGATCAAATGGCTCAACTCCTGGAGAAAGCTAACATTCTTCTTCCAGAGAGCGCAAGGAGGAAGGATGGAGGACAAAATTATGAAGATAAGGAGTGAGTACATGCACTAATGGAAAGCACATCAAGACCTACATCATTCATCATTGACTCAGGATCTTCGATGCACATGGTATCCACAAGAGAAAGCTTCTCATCTATTGACTCTTCCAGTGGCACAAACATTATATTGGGTGATGATTCTGAAACTTCAAGCAAAGGTAAAGGAAACATTGATCTAGATTTTGGTACATTCAGTAATGTTTTATATGTTCCAGGACTTGATGCTAACCTTTTGTCAGTATACCAGATGACTCACACAGGATCACCCAAAAAGGTGTTCTTTACACCTAATGATGTTCAGATTTGTGAAATGTCTACATGCCGAATTGTTGCTTTAGGTTCTGTTGACCATAGTTCAAGAATCTATAAGTTTTCTCATTTTGTGCCATTCCCCTCACCCTATGCTCTATTAACCCATGCCAATGATTCAAGCAAATTATGGCATGAAATATTTGGTCACCTAAGTATAAATACCTTTCCCAACTCCATGAGAAATAAATGGTCATAGGGCTGCCCAATATCAGATTTTCCAAAGGTGCCTGTGAAAGTTGCATCATAGGAAAAGACCCTGAGCATAAGTATGGGAGATCCAAAACTGATCGAACCTTTGCACCCTTGGAACTTATGCACAGTGACATATCAGGTCCATTTCCCCATGAGTCCTTTAATCATGCCAAATACATCCTCACCTTCATAGATGACTTTTCTAGGTATTGTTGGATCTATTTCTTCAAGTTAAAGTCTGAAGTTTTTGGTATGTTCAAGATTTTCAAGGACTCAGTTGAGAACCAGTCTGGTAGACATATCAAGATTATCAGATCTCATAATGGTGGGGAGTACATCAAATCTGAGTTTCAGCAATTTTTTGCCTCTTCAAGCATACAAATGCAACACATTGTTCCATACACATTTCAACAGAATGGTGTTGATGAGAGGAAGAACAGATCATTGAAACATATGGCCACATGTATGCTTGAGGAAAAGTATTTATCTCCAAGGATTTGGGATGAGGCAATAAATTGTGCCACATATATTGAGAATAGAGTGCCTCACAAAGATCTCAAAGGTATCACTCCTTTTGAGGCTTGGACAAGGCACAAACCTGATATCTCTCATTTTAGGATTTTTTGCTCCAAGGCTTGGACTAGGATTCCACTTGAGAAGAGGAGGGCTACGCATCCCCAAATCCAACCTTGTATTTTTGTTGGATATTCAGAGGAATCCAAAGGCTATAAGTTGTTGAACATTTATACTAAAAAATCATTCATTGAAAGAAGTGTTCAATTCGAAGAAGAGCCCTCTTAGAATGTTGAAATTGGAGAACCATCTTCACCACCACATGAAGAAGTAAGTGATGTTGCTCTTGAATTTTTTGATTATGATATTTCTGATGATGAGGACCATTTTATTACAGATCCTAATTCACCAAAAAATCGTAAACGGGCTGCTAAGAATTTGCAAGCAGTAGGTGAACTAGTGGGAAATCCTCAGGACACAAGGAGGACCAGATCACAATTTGAGACTGCTCTCAATGTGAATGACCCCTACCTATCTAAGAGATGTTATATGATGGTGGATTATGATCCTCAGACATATGAGGAATCCTCACATGACCCAATATGGCAGGATTCCGTGGATGAGGAGTTTCAGTCATTGCAGAAGAATGAAACGTGGGAGCTAGTCAAGCACCCCCCAGGAAGAAAATTGGTAAGGTGTAAATTGATATACAAAACCAAGTGTGAAGATGATGGTACATATGTGAAATATAAGGCTAGGCTAATGGAAAATGGCTTCTCCCAATTCCATGGTTTTGACTACAATGAGACTTTTTCACCAGTTGCACAAAAGGATTCGATAAGACTAGTTCTGACAATTTTTGCATCCAAGCACTGGGAAGTGCACCATATGGATGTCAAGAGTGCATTCCTCCATGGGGATCTTGAGGAGGATATTTATATGCAGCATCCAAAAGGTTATACATATGATCCTTACTATTTTTTCATGTTGAAGAAGTCCTTATATGGGCTTAAGCAAGCCCCCAGGGCATGGTATGCCAAAATAGACAACTTTCTCTTGTCACAATCGTATGTGAGATGAAAATATGATCCTAATGTTTACATGAAGCTGATTTATGATTCAATTATGATTATAGTGTTATATGTTGATGATAATCTAATCACAGGTATCTCTACTGATCAAATAGATTCATTAAATACTGCTTTGCATCAAGCTTTTTCCATGAGTGACTTGGGAATTCTTAAGCAATTTTGGGGCTTGAGATTTCTCAAACAGAGAATGGAACTAAAGTATCTCAGTCCAAATATGCATCTGATCTGTGAAATAAGTTCAATATGGTTGATTTCAAGCCTTCAAAGACTCCTTTCCTTTCAGGAGTTAGACTTGAAGAAGCATAATCTACACCATTGGTGGACATCACCTTGTATAGGGAGCTTGTTGGCATCTTGTTGGCATCTTGCTATACTTGAATCACACTCAACTTGATGTTGCATATGCTGTGAGTGTGGAATCAATATACATGGAGCAACCACATGATCTCCATTGGAGGGATGCAAAAATAATCTTTCATTATGTGCAAGGCACCAAGACTGATAGGATTCACTATGTTGCAGATTCTAGCCTAGATCTTCTTGTCTTTACTGACTTAGATTGGGCTGGTGATAGCCTTGACAAGAAATCCACATCTGGATTTGTATTCATGCTTGGAGGTGGTCCTATTTTCTGGTCAAGCAAGAAACAAAGTGCAATTGCACTATCTTCAGCAGAGGCCGAGTACAAAGGAGCAGTGAATACTACTACTCAGTGTGTGTGGTTGCAGGGTATTCTTTCAAAGTTTGAGATTTCCTTTAGTACTCCTACTATCATCTTTTGTGAAAATCAGAGTGCTATAAGGGTATCAAGTGATCCAGTATAGAGACAGAGGACCAATCATATTGATATCCATATGCACTACATCGGGGTTTTAGTGCATGACCAGATCATTGATTTGCAGTATTTCCCAATAGGTGAGCAAACTGCAGACATCTTCACCAAAGATTTTACTGAGAATACTTTCAGCTATCTGAGATCACTGCTTGGGATGGTTGAACATGTGGTGGAGTGAAGGATTGATCAACAATCTTTCAATTTTGATGATGTCCATTTTTTAGGGAAGGTTTTTCCCATGAGCTTTTCCTTCTTTCCTTGTTTTGTGGACCAGGCAGTATTGTATAGGGTGACCATGTCTTGTTACTGGGCCCTTAGTATTTTTATTTTCTAATTTTTAGCACATAAATTCAGACTTATGGGGGGGGTGTTGGAATATTTAAAACCCACATCTATGACATTTAATACCTTATTAGCTTTAATTAATCATTTTATGATTAATTCCTAAGTATTAGACTAGATAGTTGGCATATGAGTCATTGTGTGGACCACAAGGCATCTTTTGGGGGACGACAAGCCTTCCAGGTGTGGAACAAAATTTTCCTAAGTCACTTGGGAGCATTTCAGATCATTCTAGATAAGATTCCGGTGAGAAAGGCGCACATGCTGCTTTTTACTACTTTTGGGTGAAAGGTGAAAAGCTAGTGGACTAAGGAAACTGTTTTTTGGACCACTTTCACTCCTTGATGTTTCTCCCTTCCATTTTTAGGAGTTAGCATTTTTTTTCATCACACATCACTATTTGATCACTAAATCAGAAATTCGTGAGCCTTTGGTGTGACTTGGATAACATACTTGCCACTTAGGGGGGTTTTGCATCAATTTAGTAAGTCTACTTTTGTGAGGATTCGAATGGAATCCCAATGCATTGGAATCTCTGATGTAAATGTTATATATTGACATCCATAATTTACCAAGGTTGGATGATGTATTATTATTCATTTGAGTAATACAGTTTGTATCTTCTATGAGTAAATTTCAGTGTTCTTGACTAGTTGTGAGATATTTTGTGAGAGTGTGTAATTTCTTGATCAGATCTTGGTGTGAACTGAATTTCACACTAATCATATCTTCTAGTATTTGATTCACACATTTTGTTTGTCCATCTGTTTATTGATGATAGGAAGTACTAAAATTTAACTGCGTTTCCAATCCATAAAATAATGATCTCCAAAAGTTACTTGTGAATTTTGTATCTCTATCAGAGATAATGGCTTTAGGTATTTAGTGTAGCTGGAAAATTTCTTTTAAGAAAATATCTGCAATGTGAACAACTTTATAAGTAGATTTAACCAGGATGAAGTGTGCAGCTTTGGATAGTTTGTCTACCACAACCATGATAGAGTCATTATATTTCTTGCTTTAGGTAAACCAGTGATAAATTCCATGCTAATCACCTCCCATTTATATTATGGAATGGGAAAAGGCTGAAGCAAACCTGTCGGATGTTGATGTTCAGCTTTAACTAGCTGACAATCTTGACATTTGGAAAAACATAATGCTATGTCTGCTTTAAACTTTGGCCAAAAGAAGTGTTTCTTTACTGTTGATATCATTTTATGATATCTTGGATGTCTGGAATAAGGGTTCTGATGGAATTCAATCAATATCTTAGATCTGATATTCCCAAATTCAGGGACATAAAGTATGTCCTTGGACCATAATAACCTTGTTTCGTCAATTTTATATTCTTTATGTTGTTGAAACAACTTGTCTTCTTGTATCTTTTGAAGAATTTCAACATAGAATCGATCACTTTTACTTGTTGTTATGATTTTGTCATGTAAGTCAGAACTTGTTTGACTTACTATTACTTCATGAAGCAGATGAATTTTGCAACTTAAGGCATCAACAATTTTATTCTGCTTTCCCTTAATGTGTTTTAATTCAAAATTGTATTTGCTAAGGAAATCCAACCACCTAGCTTGCCTAGAATTTAGGTCTAGTTGATAAAAAATATATTTTAAGCTCATATTGTCTGTCTTTAGGAGAAATTTATTCCCCATGAGATAGTGCCTCCACATTTTCAAGGCATGGATGATGGAAAATAAATCAATATCATGTATCAGATAGTTTTTCTTATGTTCTTTTAAATTATGTGATTCATAACATATCACAAAATCATTCTGCATAAGGATTCGCCCAAGTCCTTCCTTGCTTGTGTCCCTGCAAATAGCAAAATCCCCATTGGGATCTACAATGCTCAGTATTGGTGCAGTAGTTAGTAATTGCTTTAGTTTCTGAAATCTTTCTTCACATTTAGTTGTCCATAAGAATTTTGTCTCCTTTTGCAAAGATTTCATGGGACAAGCAATCCAGGAGAAGTTCTCAATGAACTTCCTGTAATATCCTGCCGATCCCAAGAATGATCTTATTCCTGTGACACAAGTAGGTGTAGGCTATTCTTCAATAGCTTTGATATTTTTTGGATCTATAGCGATACATTCCTAAGAAATGATGTGGCCTAGATACTGTATTTGAGGTTTATAGAAGTCACACTTACAAAATTTAGCATATAGCTGGTGTTCTCGTAGTACTCGCAACACAATCCTAAGATGCTCTTCGCGTTCTTTCTCATTTTTAGAATAGATTAGTATGTCATCTATGAATACTAATACAAATTTATCCATATATTTATTTGCTGAGTGAGTTGTTTTTCTTTGATGTCTTACTCCTGTCAAAGTTTGTAGCAGTGCTTCTTTTACTTCATGTTGTTCCCGTCTTTCATTTATGTTTTCATGCTTAAAACTTCAAAATTGAGCTCGCGGGATCTATACTATTTTCAACAGTTCAGAAGGATTGACTGTCTTGAGGCTACCATTCATCTCTAACACCAGTTCCTCTTCCCGAGGTGGTGAATTCAAGTTCCCATGCTAACTGTTATCTTTTTCAGCATTCATGATGTTTTCAGTTCTAAAACAAATTATGCAACTTGTAGCAAACAAGATTTTATTAGTTCACTAAATTTAAATTTGCAGCGGTTTAAGTAATAAGCTCATAGGTCTCTAGTATTTGAATTTGGGCTCTGATACCACTTGTAATGTCCCTCAAAATACACCCTAATATTTTTTTTATAAAGGTCTCTGAACTGTCGTAGAAACACATGTATATTTAAATGAACTTCAGCACTAAGAAGTAGTTGGTATTATTTCATGTGATTTAATAAATTAACTTCAACACTCAGAAGTTAATGGTATTATTTCTTGTTTGCATCTTTAAAGTTTTGCTTGTTCTCTTACAGTCATTGTGAAAACTGAAGTGTCATCATTAGTTTACTTTATTGGTCTGCATGCATGAACCTAGTTCTTTTAACGCCTTGGAATTCCTATACATGTATATGAGTGTTTGAGCCTATTATAGGCCCTCTGTCTTATTTATTGATTCTGTATGTCATCTATATCTATTTGATTTTCTCAATAGAAAATATGATCACATGGACTATTTGTCTTACAAACTATGAACTAGTTCGTCTTTAACCATATTTGTTGTATCTGTTGTATTTATTTCGTTTGTGAACCATTTACTTCATAGGTGGATTTTTTGGCCCATAAGTGGCCTGAGTTTTACTTAGCGTAATAGATAACCATTTCATTCATTTTCAACTCTTGCAGGTGTCAAGAAGGATCTATTCTATCCTTATAATATAAATCTATTATGTTACATCCTAAGCTTATGTTCGAAACAAAATTTATGAGAAATATGTGGTACCAAGCCTTAACGCTTTTCTAAAGCGTCTAAGACTTAACCTAAGTGTTATATTAAAAGTCCCTTCGACATTTATGATAAAAATTTGGACAAATATAACAATATAATCGAAATGGTGGAGGTAGTTGTGTATTTAATGTGGCCCATGTGATGGTTAGGCGATTGTGGAATCATGGTCCTCCACGCAATCACTACATTAACGTTGATGCTTGAGGTAAGTTCTTCCCAGGGTTTTTCCTTCGGGAAAGTTCATTTGGTAATATCTCAATTCGTTGTGGGAGAGAGGGTTTCCCTCCTCCAAGCTCTTGGTTGGTGAAACGCTTCAAGAAGCCATAGCTATGCTCTTCTCTTGCCATCCATCCTAAACGCTAGTTGAACAGAGAGTAACTTTGATATAGGAAAATCGTGGTCTGAGTTGGCATCAACAACGACCACACTCAGGTATGGATTCTATGCAAACGTTTTGGCTCTGTTTTATATACGTTTTATCTTTGTGTTTAAATCTTGTTGATAAATGAGTTGCAGGTTTGTTTGTGTGCAGGTGAAGTCTCGGGCGTTGGATATGCAGCGTTTTAATGCCCAATTCATCCATTGCGTAGACTTGTAAGATCTTAGCCCCTTTTGGACCAACTTCCTCCTATGGGAAGATGATTTCGAATGTGCTTTGAATTGATGATGGAAAGAGGAGTGTCGGATGTTCTTAGTTGAGTCTTCATTTGGTTTCTAAATATTTCGAGACTGGGATTGCCTTTTTTTACCAGGAGAGGCAAGGTTTTAAGGAATTTATATGGTTTTAAATCCATAGTAGCAGGGCTTGCCCTATTTTGCTTTCATGGTGAAATGTAAAACCCTTCGGGGTCTCAACTGGATGTTTCAAACTCAAATATTTATAAATACCTACATTGTCTTTTGTTGAGAAATGAGTATATACGACTTGTGTAAGATCGCTTTCCTTGACTGTTGTATATAATGATCTTTTCAAGCCTTGAAGGTGTTTATATTGTGGATGCTCTGTTTTTGTTTTCTAGTGTAAACCTTTCTATCTGAGTATATATGTAATTACGAATTTGTTTTACTCCTGAGTGAGGAGCAAACCTCTGATTTTCCCATAGCGCGTTAATGTTCTGTTTAAATTGACTTATTAAAATCTTGTGTATATGTATTGGTCTGCCATTGATATATTTAAATATGAGATACGATGGTTCAATTCTTAGTTCTGGGAATGGATGAAATTGTTTGTGTTTATGTTTGTATGAAATACTTAATCTGCTTACTTGATAACGCTCTGGTCTTTAAAGGAAATCGATTTCTATTTTGAGTTATTGTCCAGACCCTATCGTGGTTTAACCTTTGTGAACAACGTCTTCTGAAAATGAAATCCATGCACAGGCTGTGCTTAGCTTTAAAATTTCTATTTATGGGATTTGATCCCTGTTTGATATGTCAATCTAGTCGTGTACTCTCTTGGGAAAGTGTATAGCTTATCCCTACGAGCTCAACTTACTCAAGCGTGAGAAATCATGATCCATAGTTTGATTACATTTCCTTTGAGAAATCTTCGTTGAATTAGTCTTACTAAATGTCTGGTTGATAGCTTAATAATAGACAACATTGGTTGTGTTGTGAGGTCCATCCTGTTTATACGCCTAGTCTTAAGTGGATGCGAATTGATCGTTGTCATCTCACTACTAGCTAAATCGATATGCTTAAGCGAATGTGTGTGAGTGATGGTTATTTAAACAGAATGAAACTTTGTGTTATTGGATAGTTAAAAATTTGTATTCTATGTTGCTCATGAGGAGCACATCATGCATGTTGAATCATCGTGGTGATAACCAGCTAGGTCATGAATTCGTTATGATCTTATGTTTTTGATTTATGCATGGAGAATATGTATGGGTTGGACAAAGAGTCCAACATTTGGTAGCTTGTGATATGTATAACCTGGTTTGAATAGGATTCGATTTCTATATAGGATATGTTATGTTTTGAGTCCTTATTTTATATGTAAGTTTGATATAAAGTACTTTGTTTTAATGCTTAGTCTATAATTATTGTTTCATGTTTACATACATACATACATACATACATACATACATATACATATACATATACATATATATATGTATAACCTACTTAGGTTCAAGGGCCTTGTCCCGAGATCCTATTTTGGGATCCTCTCCCTAGTTAGGGTTAACGAGAGTTTTCTCTCTAGGCAGAAAGCCTATGATATAGATTTATAAATGCTTTCTGTTCTAAAAGAATTCTATTAGTTGTTCTATATTTATAATTTTGATAATATTAATGATGCGGATGCTAAGCATATAAAACATAAGAATTACTAGCTAAAGCCAAGCGCCATGAACTAAAGACAGTTCTTAATCAAATTCTCTATATCAGATTGCAACATGTATAAAAAATTTAGAAGCCTTCCTTTTACTTGCATAAACGAAATCATTAAATATTACAGCCTATAAAAATCTATATTCATGGACAAATTAGGTGTCCAATAATAACATCATATCTCTACATCAAAATCCATAGAATAAGTCTTTGAAAAATAACAATAATATAAAATACTTATCAGTCCTTTACGCTTTTCGATTGACTAGGGAGTTGCCACATTCCTCCCAACCATAGATCTCGAACTATTCCCAGTTCGTTCAACAGATCACCCCGAGCCGAACCGAGACTAAAAGGCCTAGGTGAAAATTGTTATCTTTCTTACTAATCCAAAATCTCTATCTGGAAATCTGAGTGCTCAAATATTTTTGAATTGGATTCTCCAATGATCTTCTGACCATTTCCCCTTGCAATGTCCTCTTATTCATAAGTTTCCTTGAGAAGAAGGCTCCTAGGGTTTTATGTTTAAATCACTCAGTTCAGTTACTAGATATATTGACTGTTTTTTTTATCTTTAATTAACCATTTGATTTATTTTTAAACTCTCAGTTTATTTTATCTTTTATTAATAATTTAATCTATTTTTAAACTCGCACAGTTTATTTTATCTTAAATTAAATAATATGATTTATTTTTAAACTCTCACAGTTTATTTAAATAATATAGGATTTCTTTTACTCATCCTAGCATCTAGTTGATCTTTAGTTATCAAATACTCAGCCATTCTAATCTCTTGCATGATGGATCCCTCTTTGAGTGGCAGTCCCAGTCAGTTTAGAAATAATAAAAGAAGATAATTAATATTTTAGTTTAACAATAGTAAACTGATTACTGATGCTCTAGAGCCTCCAACTCAACATCGGTTAACATAATGAGTCTAAGTGCTTACAGAGCTTTATTTCTCAACGCTCACCCAATCATTAGTCTCAGTGCTCTTCCAAAGCTTATGCTCAACACTAATTTAGAGATAGTCTAGGTGTACCCAAAGCCAAACCTAGGGACAATGATCAAAGTCCAAGTGATCGAGAGCTTATGCTCCACCAAATAAGAATAGTCCATGTGCTCCAGAGATTATGCTCAACACAAAATAAAAGTAGTCCATGTGCTCGAGATCTTATGCTCAACATAAAATAAAAGTAGTCCATGTGCTCCAGAGCTTAGTCTCAACAAAAAATAAAAATAGTCCAGGTGATCCAGAGATTATGCTCAACAACAAATAAGAATAGTCCATGTGCTCCAGAGCTTATGCTCAACAAAAAATAAAAATAGTCTAGGTGATCCAGAGCTCATGCTCAACATTAAATAAGAATAGTCCATGTGCTCCAGAGCTTATGCTCAACACAAAATAAAAATAGTCTAGTCTTGGGATATTGCATAAGGTATTAGATATACTACAACCATATGATGGTGCGGTTCATGCTTCATGTCCTCGTTCAAAGGATGTAACCCACAACCTGTCATAGGACAATATGAACTTTGACACACAAACACAATCCCATGTTCTATGTTTTAAGATAGCTCGAAAGGAGGAGCTAAGGCCAATCCTACTATTTGGATGACTGAAAATCATTAAAGGAAGAAAGACACATAGACTCAATGCAATAAATGGTTAAATTCACTTTTCATGATGCATTAATTACAAGACATTTCACAACCATACTATATAATGAAAGAGCATGAGGGTGAGTGTCGTTTTCTTGTGGATCACCCCCATTCAAGCCTACATGAAAGGCCAAAAGACATTTAAATGCTCAAGTTCAAACACTTTGCATTCCTTGCATGCAACCTTTATAATTGAAACGAAGTTGTCGCAAAAAATTATCTCACACTGGAGGTAAAAGGAAGGTACTGATAGGTTTCATTTCTGCATTTCCCCCCTTCATACTCAACTGTCCATGAGTCCAACAGGAGACGATTGTGAGTAAGACTACGTTTCAGGTCCATCCACTAGGGTGAAGGCGGAGTGTCCTTGTGCCGTAGGTACGTTCTGTTTTCCTGCATGCATTGTACTTTCTTGTTTATATTTTTATGTCTAATGTCTTCATGTGTGCATGTTAGTGTCAACACACTCTGAGTTGGGAATAATTCCATTGTCTCAGTTTATCCTAGGTGAACTTGGAATGTTGACAAATGGGTAGGGTCTTGCAAACCTTTTGTTCTCAGGGGTTGACCCGACTGTAGCCTATTGTACTTGATGACTGTAAAATTTCATTCCATTTTAATAAAAATATTATTTGGAGATATCTGCGTCTTTCCTCCCTTTTACCATTTAGCTTTGCTATCATTTAACAGTTTTTTTTAATCTTACACTGCACAATATGTAAATTGGACTATAAATATTATCTTTATTTGTTACTAACAACTTGTATATAAATCTTTTTTTTTTTTATTCTTTAGTTGTTAGATTTTCTGATGCTTTGTTTTTCAGATTGAGATAACTGCTATGTATTTCTTTTTATAGTCTTTCAATCCGTGCAATCAGTAAAATTTATCATATTTGTTTCAACTAAACATGCACTATGTAAAGTTTCATCTTTATTATATTGAGATTATCACATTAACATCTTTATTATATTGAGATTATTACAATAACAAAATTTTGAATCGTAATTGCATTTAGAAATTTGGACTTGAATGAATGGTATATTTCTTTTTACACATAAAAAATTGCTTCTAAAATCCACTTAGTCATAAAAGAAAGACAAATTATCAATGCATTTTCGTACACTGTTGAGGGGACCTTCACGTCCTAACTATCATGATTAGTGCAATTAACTAATAGCAATGGGAGAAGATACATAACTACTCCAACCATATCTTTGATGCATAAATAAACCATTGTAGCATGAATATATTTGGTTGAATGTTCTTCTTGGTTTACGGTGTGTTCATTCTGCTATTGTTGAATGCTGGTTAGAAAACTCCACACTTACCATCTTGCTCTGTTGCCGATCTCCATTTGGTCTAGGTGACAGCAGCAGCGGATGGGGACTGGTTCGAACCCGAAATAATTGAAGTGTGAGGTAGAAGAAACCTGCAAGGAAAACGTTAAAGACTGCTCGTTCTGAACCTGCCTATCGAATACTTAAGTTGAAGATTACTGACCTGAGCATTGATATCGACCAAGGCTGTCGACTTGAGCGTTGATTGAATAGTAGTTGGTCGTTTTCGACTACACTGTGCCGACTGCAACATGCCAAGAACCTGCAAGTAAAAGAAGCCTGCAATATTTGGTGAGACGTTCGTGTTATACTACAAGTCTGTTTTCTGAATACCAAAGAAGATTGAACAAATACTTATGTTGGTTCAGCGAGGTCGGCCACCTGAATTATAAATTGGTTGGTAGTTATATTTTTTTGAATTTTGTTGTCGACTTGGTGATAAACTTCCAATGAAAAATTCTTTATGCTATATTTACTATATGTTACACGAAGGATAAGAGTCTTGAGTCGATGCTCATGTGAATCATCATGCTTGAGTTAAGTTGAGTTTTTGATCGACAAAGGAAGAATTAAGATGTTATTTGGTCGACTGGAATCCTTTATATTTGACCCTTCATCTCGGTTGATGTGATCGTTGCAAAGTCTCTATAATTTGGTTGATATGTTTTTTAAATGGATATTACTTATTCTGCTGCATCCAAGAAAGCTATCTGTGAGTGGAATATTATGTACCAACGATTAACTGTTATCTAAAATTATAAGTTTACTGACCAAAGGATTACATACACTGCCATTCGACCAGCGTGGTCATCCATTATATTTACCAACTGACAGTACCAGTAATTATCTGTTGTCGATATCGACCAGAGTAGTCTGTCCACCGTCGTGGCCACTCGTGTGATAACTGGGTCAATCGATATTATGGGTCTATCGACAATGTGTGGAGAATTGTTGAATAGCCCATATATCAAACTGTGCATATAAATTTATGAATCTGTCGATGGGATGGACGAGTTGCTGCAGGAAGTTGACGACCGCTAAAATATATCAAAATTTTGTTCATTACCATTTGCTACAAATCAAATTTGGTCACTAGAAGATATCAGTCGACCGCTACAGGAATGCGTATCAAATGCTCAATATTTTTTTTAAAGTATGCAGTCATCGGTTCGAGAAGTCCGTCGATTGAAGTCTGTTGTCGACTAGTAGGATGTCGACCAATGCAACTGACCATGAAATAAATTAAAGACTATATTGTTGTCGAACAAGCGAACGAGTGTGCTCAATCAAAAGACCATCGAATCATCGAAATAATGCTTTATGTTCGTGGTATATTTTAAAACTTGATATTACTTGTAATACGGTCTTTTGAAAATATGGTCGAGGTAATATTTGGTCGTACATCGACGGTATTACCCGTGTCTGCTAGATGTTAAATGTTTGGTCGAAGTTCATTTTGGTCGACCTGAAGTCTAGACCTAGTTGAGGTCGATGCTTAGCATTTAGGTCGGTTTGGTCGACTATTTTGGTCGAGTTTTTAAAAGTGGTCATTTTTTGTAAAAGAAGTCGGGTCTTTGAAAATTAGTTGAAGATCGACTCCTTTAATGTGGTCGATATATTTGTTTGGTTGGTATTCTTATTTTGGTCGGTCCTCAAGACAAGCTAAGTAAAAAAGTAGCTGAATTGATCGATGATTGTAAAAACATGGTCGATACCCAATTGGTCGATATTGTGTTCGGTGGTCGAAGTATGGTCGAAGTTGTAAAATTTTATGAAGGGTTGCTCAAGTCTATTGAATCATGTATATTCATAAAGTCTTTTTGAAGTCATGAGGGGGTTAAACGTGAGTCTCTTTTTGAGGCAGGCAATCCCCTCCACAATTGTAAATCAAGTAGGTCTCTAGCTGACTTAGTAAGTCATGTTGAGTCAAGTCCGTTAAGTCTAAAGTAGTCGACCTCGACCAAGATCGTGCACATGAGCAGGCACCATACCATTTTGCAGGAATTTTTTCACTCTCACGACATAAGCTATTGATGAAGACCACATTCAAGCAGAAGACATCAAACAAACACACATAAAAGAGCTTAATGATAAAGATGACGACAAAACTCCCCCCGGTGCTGAAATACAAAAGCATCTCTTGAGTGTGAGTTCAGAAGTTTGAAGGCAGTTGGTGAGATGGTGTAAAGGTAGAGCGTGGAAGCCCTTGTAGTTCTTGGACCAATGGATATGAATGTCGATAGGAAGGTGAAAGGGTGAGGCTCGATTGACCACTACCAGATTGCTGACGAATGATAAAGAAATCAAAATTCATGGTTCTTCTTATCTTCTTCGGGACGAAGAAAGGATTTGTTGGTGGGGGATATGTTGAGGGGATCTTTGTGTCCTAACTATCATCATTAGTGAAATTAACTAATAGCGGTTGGAGCAGATACTTAACTGCTCCAACCATATCTTTGATGTATAAATAAACCATTGTAGAATGAATATATTTGGTTGAACATTCTTCCCACATCTGTTCTTCTTGGTTTACTGTGTGTTCATTATGTTATTCTTGAATGCGGGTTAGAAGACTCCACACTTAACATACACCCAACCAAAACGCTAAGTTTCTTCTTTGTTTAGCATAAATTAGTTCATTAATTGAAATTGGACTTTTGAACTTATTTAAAAATTCTGAAATTAAACAAAATTGCATAATTTTAACCACACATTGTAAATAGCTATTTAATTTTACAAATGCGTCATAGTAGTTTTAATTACCCATGCAATTTCATACTAACTACTAAAGCTTTCTTTTCTTAGATAATTAATTGCATCACACATTGTCTTTTTTGTATATATTTTGCATTAATTTATTCTCATCAATTAATTAGTAAATTAATTTCATTTCCAGAAATTAGTGCATGCATGGCTCGATATGATGCATTTAGTTTGCTTAGTGGACTAACATTCCTTTTTTGAAAGTGTTCTCGCATTTAATAGCACATATAATATCACACTTTTAAACTTTGATGTGTTTAACTCCATTGATCGATCATTTGAATCTTATCTATCTGAGGGCTCTAAATGCATCATGGGCTTCCATCCCCATCCTCCCCTTGAATAGTCCTCCAAGGGTGTTTACAATGTTGTTTCCCAATCTGTGTCATTTTGAGCATCAACATATAGTTGTTGGATGCATCATTTAAAGTATGCATATAATGGGTTCCTATACTCTAAATTTGAGTAAACCTATAAGGAAATAAGTTTAAAATGTGAGGGAAAAAAATCATTTTCTTTCTTCCTCTCCAAAATTCACAAATCTTATTTTAATATTTTAACTATTATTTAATTATTTTCTTAGAAAAATAATAGAAATAAAATAAGCATAATACCTCTAATGGCCTAGCTACTCAAGAAAGAGTATAAGTTTGAACCATACATATGCATATGAAGAGTAACTACTAACATATTTATATAAACATTAATAATAACATGCTTGAGTAATGACCTAAATATCAAATAATGATTAGTACATGTATGAATTATATAAAAGGGAAACATTGTTTTTATAATAAAATATATGTGAGAAGTTCCTCGAACAACTAAAAGAAATTGGAAATTGTACTAAAACAAAGTTTAAACTGTGTAATCATAATTACAATATGATAAAACAATAGGAAGATTGAACTATATTTCACTTCTTATCAACCCCAATCAACTAAGCAATTCAAGAGAAATGATATCGAAAGTTTGCCAATGAGTTGTTGGTTGTGGAGCTTGATTATCTTCTTGATTTAGAGGTCTTGGTTCAACCATGTTTGGATCCCAATTCGTGATGAAGGGGTGTGGGGGTGCTTGGAGCCCCACTAATTTTTCCTGGGGGTCCAAGTGGGGCGGTGGCAACCTTTATGTACTCCCCTTGATAGGGTTTTGGGCCACTGTCCCCAAAGAGAAATTTTTGGGAAAATGCCTGGTAAAATATTGTAATTTTGTAGTCAATCTATATTGTTCATCATTAGGTCACATATTTGACGATACAAGTTACGTTGATGTCTTTTTTCCCTATAAGAAACCCTGTTTTTATGAGGGCATTGTAATACGATTGTGTATTGTGAGAGAGGAGACTATGAGAGAGTGAAAACAAGGTTGCAATAGATGTGTTGTAGGTTTTATCCCTTCTTTTTCTTGGATGGAATAAAGGAAGGACTAGTTATTTCTCCATGGACGTAACCCATATTGGATAAACCATGTATATTGGTGTCTCTCTTGTATTGTATTATTTTGTGTTATATTTCCACATTCATTTTGTTTTTTATTGCTCCACGATCCTATTCCTAACAACTGGTATAAGAGTGGAAGGTCTATTTGGCTAATAAACTTGCAGAAAATGAGGGTTCTTAGTTTGAGTGGAGCAATGGTGGAAGAAGGCAAGTTTAGGGATGATAAGTTTAATGACCAAAGCTACCAACTATGGAAAATGCATATGGGGGACTATCTATATTAGAAGGATCTTTTCCTACCATTAGACAAAAAAGAAAATAATCAGACAACTATGAAGGTAAAAGAATGGTTGCTTCTTGATATAAAGGCATTAGAAAAAATACAGATATGCCTAGAAGCATATGTGGCTTTCAACATTTCAAAATAAAATATGATGGAGGATCTGATGAAGGCATATAATAAACTATATGAAAATGCCTTAGCCTCCAACAAGGTATTTATTATGAATCATTTATTTAATACGAAGGTGTCAGAAGGTGGGTATGTAGCTGATCATTTAAATCAATTTAACATGGTCACTAGCTAGTTTAGTTCCACAGGAGTAAAATTTCATGATGAGTTTAAGGATTTTTTAATCTTATGCTCATTGCTAGAAAGATGGAATTCCTTGGTCATGGCTATGAGTAATTCTATCTCTTGTCCAAGTACTTTAAATTTTGTTGGTTTTATCCTTAGCTAGGAAATGCAATGGGGAAGCATAGGTGATACATCGATTAATGCTTTGATTATGGAAAATAGGAGAAGACAAAGGGAGAGAAGAAAGGGCCCATTGTTTCATGGGAAGCCTAAGAAGGGAATATAAAAATATAGAGGGAATTGTTAACACCCAAAAAGTGTTCACTACCTCATCTACCACATTATATGGCTCATTTGTCCATTTTCCTACCATATTTCCCTTAAAATCCCAAAAAATCCCATTAAAAAGCCTCCAAAAGGCCACAAAACCATCAAAATAGCCTAAAAAGGGCTAAAAAACCCCCTTTTTCCTCTAAAAATAGCAAAAACCCCTAAAAAAGGAAGAAAAAATATAAAATAATGAGGAAAAGGAGGAAAAAACCCTATACAGCTGCACAAAACCATGTGTTTCCCAAAACCATGGGTCAGCACTCCACCACCAAAAAACTATAAATAGGTGATGGAGATCCCTTATTCCAGATCCACAATCACAAGCACCCTTACTCTGCCAAAATCTCTCTCGAAACCCTAGTTCATCATTGAACTACTTTCACCTTGAGAGCCACTTTTGGCCCATTCCCACCATTGGAGAAGGAGAAGGAGCATATTGAAGCTTGGAGCATCCTCTTGGACACTGCAAAGGGCTTCATCAAACCTTCACATTGAAGGTAATATCAATACAAAAAGCCATCTTTTAAATTTATTGTTTATGTTTCATGCATGTTTTAGAAGTAATTTAATTTCTGTTTTAGCTTAATTATTTACATTTACTGAAATGCTACTAAGGAGTCCATTCTCCTTAGTAGGTGTTCATTTGCACAAGCTAGGGGTAAAACCCTAGCTACAGTTTTGGCGACTCCCCTAGATTTTGAATTTCTGGTTTCCGTTTTGAATTTTTTACTTTCGGCTATCCCTTTCGGCCGCCGCATACCGCGTCTTTTCCCTCTGCAGTCGCGTCCCGACCGCGCCTTTCAGGCCTTTACCTGCGATCCGACCGCGGCTCTCAGACTGCTTCCGACGCCCTGCCGGCGGATTCAAGTCTGTTACCTGCGATCCGACCGTGGCTAATCAGCCTGTTTGCCGCGATCTGACTGCGCCTGTCAACCATTTTCCCCCGTCCCGACTGCGGCTTTCTGCCTCTTTCGTGCGTCCCAACTGCGCCTGTTAGCCCTTCTGCCGCAACCCGACTGCGTCTTTTTCCCTATTTCCTGCGTCCCGACTGTGTCTGTTGGCCCGAAAGCTGCGACTCGACCGCGTCTGTTTTCCTCAAACCCGCGGTCTGCCTGTTCCGATTCGCCACAAACCCGCGGTCTGATTTCTGCTTTTTTCCTGTTTTGAGCCCAGCCCCTTTTGCTGCAATATTTTCTGCATCTGAACATCCCTCTGTCCTACCTGCAGCCTCCCTCCCTTACAGCCTTTCTGCAACACAATTTATGTTCCCTTTACAGAATTCTTTTAAAATTTCAGTATTTTTAATTCAGAAAATTTTGCAAGTTAAAATTTCAATTTCAGCATTATTGATAGTTAGAAGTTGCCCCCCTTGTGGCACTTCTATGTTTGGGTTCATCACCTCACGAGCACACACTCTGTCACATAAATCAAGTGAGCCTTAAAAAGTACCTAATTGAACCAACATTCTAACCCCACTTGGGGAACACAAAAGAATCATTGTAGTTAGGTAGGGTCGGGGGGATAGGCTTCCAATAACACCCCTCGGTCACTTTCACTTGAGACATAGTTGTTGTCCAAATAGGGAACCAAAATCCCCTAGTACTTTTTGGCACGGTCACGACCAGTTTATCAGAGGGCCTCTCCCTTAGGAGGGTTGAAGTCGGGAGACTGGTTCCGGAGGCCTGAGTGGAATACCGCACTCCATTCAGTAACCGAAGGGATACCTTTCGCGGTTCGCGGGATATCCCTGTATAGGGGTATTGCGGTCAACGAACTAAACGGCAGATTCACCTTTCTGGACGTGTCATGAACGGGGTATCTTAGTTGCCATTCTTCTAGGATTGACTACCCGGTGTCCCTCCCGGTAGGGGGATATCATAGCCACTTGGCTTTCCTACTCATATTGTCTGACTTGGATTTCATCACCTTGCAGAGGATATGTTTAGTTGAGTCAGAATACTTTTAGTTAGGTGTTTGCATGCTCCTTTACCTCCCTTTGGTCTAGTGAGTCCACCATTTTTTCTTTTTAGGAAACCTGCTGCTTGTTGGTATTCTGACCATCTTTGTTGACACTCCACCTATTGTAGCACAGCTGTTGCAGTGGGTGTTTTGAGTTGGTTGTTGGCCTGAGTGCCTTGCTTTTTAGCTCTCCTTCTGCACACTCGGTTGCATTAGGATTTTTTGAGCTGTTTTTATACTCACCTCAACCCACAGAGATTAGACACCATCTGTCACCATTGAGTCCCCGAGACATTCTCGGCGCCTCAGGGGCGAGCCCCCACAGCACGGTTCTCTTGACACCACACGTCATAGATTCTGATCATTATCCGTTGATACCACTCATCACAGATCTAGAGCCTTGTCACTTGACTCCACTCGTCAGCGACGTAGGACTCCGTCACCACATAGTGACGCCCCTTACTTTACCTCCGATTCTGACGAAGAGTCTGAGAACCCTATTTATACTGCCCCTACTAGCCCCATGGCTGGCACGACTTCCACTCCGTTTGTCATAGGGACCATTGGTGGCACATCCACCACTACACTAGTTACTACACCTGTTTTGGGTATGCCCTCCATGGGACCCTCATCTATCGTACCCCTCACGGTACCTATTCCCGCAACGGGAATACCTAACCCCACTACATCAGTGGCTCACACTACCTATGGTGGTGCTGGACCATCCTCCACTACCTCAGTTCCCCCACTTGGGGGCACCACCCCAAATCTTGTCCCTCCACTTGGGGGCACTGGCCCCAACTTGGTCCAACCCACTACTGTGTCACATCCTTCTTCCAGTTTGCCATTCATGGCTAGCCTCAACCTACCTGACCTGGCCAGATTGACCAACGATCCTATTCGACACGACCCTGCATGGCCTCATATGCCTACCAAGCTTCCCTCGGACATCCCTAAGTTCGAGGGTAAGGCCGGTGAGGACCCACAAAACCATATCATGTCTTTCCACCTATGGTGTTCCTCTAACTCCATAGTGGATGACTCTGTTCGCCTCCGTCTCTTACAGAGCACCTTTACTGGCTCTGCAGCCAAATGGTATATCGAGCAAACTCATGGGACCCATGCCACCTTTGCCTCCCTTGCCTCGACCTTCCTGCAGTTCTTCCAGCTGCCTGTCCGCTATGACGCGGGCGTTGAGATCCTCCTATCCTGCAGACAAAACACGGCTACCCATATCACGGACCACATCCATGAGTGGCGTCGACGCCGTAGCTTATGCAAGATTAAACTCGACGACCGTATCTTCCTAGATTGGTTCCTCAAGTCCCTTCTCCCTGTTATTGCTAAGGATGTAGCTTCAGAAAGACCCCAGTCTGAAGAAGAGGCCATCCTTAAGGCACAGCAGTTCGACCTCATTTACGCCCAATCGGGTTACCTTTATACCATTATACCTGACGCCCCTCGCGGTGAGTCCTCCCAGCACGATGCGCCGGGGGCATCCCACGCTGCAGACGGTATCATTGGTCATGTTTCTTCCCATCCCCAAGCATTTTCTATAGCACGACCTACCCCTGGCCCCGACCTGTCGCGGGCTACCTCACAGTCTGGAGAAACCAACTCATATGCTCCCATGACACACCACCATTCCCATGGACCCTCGTGTCCACCTCAGTGCTTCGGTTATGCGACTCCTGCTTATACTCCCCCAGTCGCACCTCAGCCTTACTACCATCAGCAAACTGCTCCAACTCCTGCGCCTTCACAAGCCCAACCCGCTTATTATCCGCCACAGGCAGCCCCTGCGGCTCACCCACAATCTGCTCCACAGCCATATCAGCAACCCCCTCAAGTTGCTGCACCTGCTCAAGCTCAACCTGCATACCATCCATCGCAGCCTGCTCCCGCACCTGCGCAACCTCAGAATCCACCTGCTGCCCAAGGGCAAGTTTACGCCCAACAAAACCCGCAGCAAAACCAGAACAACCAACGCAACCAAGGCCAACAGAACCGCGGCAAGGGCCGTAATCATGGGAACAACCAACCCGCAGACCAAGCTGGTCAACCGGCTAATCCCCCCGACAACAACAACGCGGCCCCCGCTAATCAAAACCCTGATTGCCCACCTAAGCAGGCTAAAAACCCCAATTTGTGAACAAACCATCCTTGTTCTATTTGCGGGGTCTATGGCCACTACACACATGCTTTCCCACACTTAGAGCGAGCTCGGCATCTCTGGGTTGACGAGGCCCATCGCCAAGGGCATGCGGCTCCCCAAGCGCCGCCCAACCCCCCGCAACCTCAACAACTCCCTTTGGTGCTGCAAAACCCCTTACCAACCCAAGGCGTAGTGAACACTCAGCCGTTGGCTCCCCCTCAAGCCAACGCACCCCAACAACAACAGATCACTTACGCTGCTCCTGATCAACCCATGTTTGACTCAGGTACCCACCACTTGCTGATGATGTCATCTGCTGACGTCAATCTCCAGACCCGTCGGAACCAATATGGCTCCACCTCTGAAGCCAATCCCACGGATAAAACTACTAACGCCCATCCCACCGATCAGGCGTTACGTATACCTCCCCCTCCCATAGATGGTGCTACAAAAGCCCCTCGTTTCCCACTTCGTCGTCTCAACAATAACCCCAATGCGCGCGCTGCGTCAAACTACAGCATTGTAGACGACCTAGCCCAATCTCCCGCAGCCATGTCTGCGTTAGAGGTCTTGAAGAATTGCCCCTCCCAGCGCAAGACCTTACTCTCCGCCATTGGGGGAATTGACCCAAATGATTCGAATTTGATGGCATTTGATTTAGACTAGTCTGAACCACGCCTACCTTCCAGCTTAGCATTCCAAGTTACTGTCTCCGTTAGGAATTTTGTCATCCATCGGTGCATCATCGATGAGGGTGCCTCCACATGCGTTATGTCTACATTCGTATGGCAGAAGCTGGGATCCCCTCCTCTCCAGCAATCCACCACTGCATTACGCGCCTACGACGGTCGTTCGGCTCAGCCCCAAGGCCTCCTAGCCAATGTCCCCGTCCAGTTAGGTGGCAAAACTGTACTCATTGACATTGAGGTAATCAATGCCCAATTGGATTATAACCTTTTACTTGGCCGCAGCTACATGTATGCCATGCGGGCAGTTGCCTCTTCTGTCTTTCGCACCATGATGTTCCCCCATGAGGGACGCGTGGTTAAGGTTGACCAGCTCACCTACTATGATCCCAGTGCTCCCGCGGCACCTGAAAACGTTCTCCCCATGGTTGAACAACCTGTTTGTCGTGCCACCACCTCGTTTGTTTCCTCTATGGGGCCTGGAGTCTACTCAGACGCGCCAATGACTTCCACCTTCCAATCTATTCCGCCTCCCTCGGCCCCCACGGACGTGTCTGACTTATGTACCTTGTCCCACGACAACCAACCACCTAACAATCAACCACCCTTGTTGCCTAAACCACCATTGGTACCTAGCCACATTGGTGTTACACCTATCCATACGATCCCCTTCCTAGTTCCTCCATCAGGAGTAGTAAGCGCCCCGGTCATGGCTACCCTTAGCCTCCCTGGGTTAACTTTGGGATTACCTGTATGGTATCTTTCACCTCCCGTTCGCCCGCTGACACCAGATGTCGTCCTCCAACCAGTGCAACCCATGGCTACTACCTCTCAGCCACCTCCTGGTGTCTCTACCCCTTCATCCTCCACGGCTCCCCCTCCTCCTCCCAAACCCACTGGGGGCAGAGGTCCACAACCTTACACTGCTGTCCCACCTCCCAAGACAGTCAAAAACCCTCCAGTGTTTCGTGCTCCTCCCAAATGCTCGCTGTGTGACGAGTTGGGCCATGCCACTCACCAATGCCCTCAGTTACCAGCCCTACAGAAACACATGCAGATGCTAGATGATGACCCCAACATCCCAACTGTCGACCTCAACCCCACTCCCAAGCCTAAAGACAAGTCCCTACGCACTAACCACTCCTGTGCCATATGCGGTGTTTACGGGCATTACTCCCATCATTGTCCCGATCTCCCGGATTACAGAGCGGCTCTCTATGAGATGAACAATCTGGATCTTGAGACGGCACCACCCACCATTGAGGAGATCTACCCCCCGGTTTCTCCCCCTTCTGGAGAGGTTAATATCATCTATATGATCTCTTCAACCACTACCCCCTCGTCAATCGATTTGATGACACAAACTTTCTGTACCGATGAGGAGATTCTTGAGGCCTTTTCCACCCCGGATTATCCCTGGGATGATATACACCACCGTTCCTATTCCATCCCAGAGGAATCCTCCTCTAGCATAGCTACCCAATTCACAGTTGAGTCCAAAGACTTCCTTCCCACCAAGGTCGACTGGTTCAAGGACCCTATTCCTGCTCCTGACGCCTTCGAGGAAGGTAACATGGCTAACATCTCACCTGTCATCCAAATTGATATCGCTGCCCCAGGACGTGCCCCTGAACTCATTACTTTAGGAGCATTCTGCAGTAAACAAGATATTGAGGACTATATAACCCTTTTCAGAGAATTCCGTGATGTCTTTGCCTGGTCCTATACCGAAGTGCCCGGTCTTGACCCCGCCATCATAGAGGACCACCTTGACACCTCTGAGTCAAGGGGCATAATAGATTCCCTCGACCCTGGGATAAGGGGCATGATCAATCATTTTGAACCTTCCCCATCACATCTATCTCAACACATCCATGAACCCATCGTTCAAACCAACACATATGTGATCCATAATCACAAACCCCATGCACATAGCATGGGGGCAGGTCATTAACCCTGCTCACTTTTTCACATTTGTGATCTCAACCATTTTTGAGGTCACGTGTCACTTGTAGATTTGATTTGATTTTATACACCTAGTATTCTGCCCCCGTGGGCCATCATGATACACCTAGTATTATGCCCTCCATTTTTTTTGCACCATTTGCACCGCCGGATTCATATTTTCGTTCCCGTGACGATGCTTGAGATCATTTCTCGCTCTCACCCACAGATTTTTCGGGTCTTTTTCCAAAAACACACCTAGTCACCTCGGTTTGCGTGCCACATTGGCCGTTCTCCATTTTTTCACATGTTTTATATCATCGGATTCATTTTTCCGAGCTGGTGATGATGCTTGAGATCATTTCTCACTCTCACCCCCATATTTTTTGGGTATTTTTTCCAAAACACCCTCGTCACCTCGGTGTGCGTGCCACATCGGTCGTTACCCATTTTTGACACCCTTTATATCGCCGGATTCATTTTTCCGAGCTCGTGATGATGCTTGAGATCATTTCTCGCTCTCACTTGGTACAATTTCCACATTGTGTCCCGACACCTTGCTGCCTCGGTTTGCGCGCCACATCGACCGCTCGGATTGTTCCACATTTTTACATGAACCATTCACTCCTGTCATACTGCAAATATTTCGTTATTTTGCCACCATTTCATCTACCCCGCACGGAGGCCCACCAATGTTCCCCACTACCCTCGTTCTTGGTCATCATTACTGTGCCTTGATTGAACACTTCCTCCTTGCCTGGCCATTTCTTTTGTTCGGTATAATTTTATCCCTTTTTCGGGCCGGACAAGTCCTTTACGAAAAAGGCACTTAGGGAGTTTCCGTTAAGCTCTTTTCTGACTCCTAAAAGAATGAAAAGATCGCCGAGCAATCTTGCTTCCTTTCATGCTCGTTAAAGTACCTGAAAGGGCGTCTATCTGGTATAAGTTTAACCCTTTTCCGGACCTGGTAGACTAATTACGAAAAAGGAATACTCTAGTCACACCGGCTAGAAGAGTTCTTCATTGCATCCTTTTATGCTTCTTTGGGCCTTGGAGACTAAATCTACGAAAAAGCAACCCCCTGGAGTCTTCTTACTTGCTTTCAGACTCTCTAAAATTGAAAGCAACCACGAGCATGCACTGTCCTGGGCTCGGAAAATCCACACGACAGTACCATTCCATCATTTCAGAGTCTTCTTATCGCTTTCAGACTCCTTAAAATTGAAAGCAACCACGAGCATGAACTGTCCTGGGCTCGTAAAATCCACACGACAGTACCATTTTACACACACTTCTTCTAGTTCCTTAACCCATGAAGAATTTTTCCCCCGTGCCTCCTGGCACTTTGATCTATCATCTCGGCAGCACCCCCAATCAGGTCGCCTTTGTTCAGAGTATTCTGCAGTCTCCTGCCATTTTACACCAGCTTGAGTCTCCCTCAGCCAGTTATCCTCCCAGATCCATTACAGCTATGATCCCTTTCCCCCCAGTCAGTTTCATATGCTGCCAGATCATTCCCATTATCATACTCTGAACAAAGGAAGTTTGAGTCCATCCACTTTACTTGCCCAGTTGTCCCCCCATAGTTTATCAGTCCTGCCATCAGTACTATCACATTTCGGTTCTTCACCTCGCGCTCCTGTCAAGGAAACATCATTGCCTTGATAGTTGCAGGTCTCCCTCTGTCGACGACAGCTCCTCTATTCCAGAGGATAGGCCCAGAGGTCCCTACGCCTTGGACTTATCACCATCTGTGGTAAGTGCCTACGGATCATTCCGAGAGGAATCATCATTGCCTCTCTAAGTGGTTGTTCCTCACATGCTCGACTTCAGCACCTTGATCGCATCGTTGAGGATCGCGTAGGATTATATTCCATCAGTTTATTAGTCGAAGACCCCGGATTTCCCCCGACTCTAGCACATTGGTGAGTCACTTCGGAACACCCAGTTCTATGTTCCTGTGGATGTCCGGGCTGCGTTGGCGTTTGTATTCGGAAGCCATCCAGTTACATGCTTCCTTGAGTACCCAGTTTCAGTTCCAGATCAGTTCCAGTTCAGTGTACCATTGTGAGTGTACCTCTTGTCACTCTGATCCAGCAGCTCATCAGCCCCTTTGGTACCACACTCAGTAGCACTGTTGATTGTTCCAGTGCACTAGTTCTGCAGTTCACACATGATCCGCTCAGCAGTATGTCCCAAATTTGTGTCCCCTCTGGACCCTTATGATGTACACAGTGGTCATGTATCTTACAGGTCCCCCTTTTCGGACCTCACAGTTCTGTTTATATATCTTGATACGAGCATGGGTATGCCCGCCTCGTCCACATATTGAGATTATTCCTCAGTCAGTATTTGAGGTCATGTATATTTAAGGTCCCTATTTTTGGACCCCATTGTTGTTATTATGTTATATCCTGATACGAGCATGGGAATGCCCGCCTCGTCCATATGATCAGATGATCCTTCATCCATTATTGAGGATATGTACTTTTAGTTCTTGCAGTTGTTTGGGATCGTTGTTCCGGGCCTCAGTTTGTTTCTTCTCTTCTCTCCACACCCAGGAAAACCATTCATGACTTATGATGTCCATCGGCCATACGATGAGCTCCTGCCCTCACACATCAGGGGGCAATCTGTTAACACCCAAAAAGTGTTCACTACCTCATCTACCACATTATATGGCTCATTTGTCCATTTTCCTACCATATTTCCCTTAAAATCCCAAAAAATCCCATTAAAAAGCCTCCAAAAGGCCACAAAACCATCAAAATAGCCTAAAAAGGGCTAAAAAACCCCCTTTTTCCTCTAAAAATAGCAAAAACCCCTAAAAAAGGAAGAAAAAATATAAAATAATGAGGAAAAGGAGGAAAAAACCCTATACAGCTGCACAAAACCATGTGTTTCCCAAAACCATGGGTCAGCACTCCACCACCAAAAAACTATAAATAGGTGATGGAGATCCCTTATTCCAGATCCACAATCACAAGCACCCTTACTCTGCCAAAATCTCTCTCGAAACCCTAGTTCATCATTGAACTACTTTCACCTTGAGAGCCACTTTTGGCCCATTCCCACCATTGGAGAAGGAGAAGGAGCATATTGAAGCTTGGAGCATCCTCTTGGACACTGCAAAGGGCTTCATCAAACCTTCACATTGAAGGTAATATCAATACAAAAAGCCATCTTTTAAATTTATTGTTTATGTTTCATGCATGTTTTAGAAGTAATTTAATTTCTGTTTTAGCTTAATTATTTACATTTACTGAACTGCTACTAAGGAGTCCATTCTCCTTAGTAGGTGCTCATTTGCACAAGCTAGGGGTAAAACCCTAGCTACAGGAATATAGAGTGTTGGCATTGCAGAAAGAAATGACAACTAAAGAAAGATGGTTGGTCTATGAAAGGAAAACATGGAGGTGGAAAACACGAGAATATTTATGAAGCAAATGTAGCAGGTGATGTGTTGCAAGATTATTTAATCCTTTCATTAGATAATGTTACCGATTCTTGGGAGTTAGACTCAGGAGCATATAAAATATTTTCAAGACTATGTTCAAGTTGATTTTGGATAGGTTTATTTGGGTGATGATGAACCATGTAAAATTATTGGAAAGGGTAAGATACTGTTAAAATTACATAATAAAAACCAATAGTTGCTAAAATAGGTAAGGCACATTCCTGATTTGAGAAGGAATCTAATTTCAACAGGGCAGTTGGGAATCTACATTTACATAAAATTCGTGGACGATCACTAAATGATCACTTATAATAGCAAAATGAGAGAATGTAGGTGTTGTATTTATGTATTGGTAATTTTGAATCTTCTATTTATTTATCTTCTCTAGGAGCGGATACAACATTGTGGAACCATAGGATTGGGAACATGAATGACAAGGGGATGCATATTCTTCAATCAAGGAATTTGTTGCTAGATTTGAATCAAGTTGATTTGGATTTATGTTAGTATTGTGTTTATGGAAAACATAAGAGAGTTAGATTTCTCATAGTTGGGAAGAAAAATAAGAGTGAATAGATCTAATGCATACTGATGTATGGGGGTCAAATCAGGTATGTTATCTTGGTGGTTCTCATTATTATGTTACTTTGATTGATTTTGCAACAAGGAAAACTTGAGTTTATTTCTTTCGAAAAAAATATGATGTGAAAATCTTTGTTTGAGAATGAGATAGGAAATAAGTTGAAGTGTCTCAAATTAGATATTGGAGGTGAATACTACAATAAGGAGTTTGATAGTTACTATTCATACCATGGGATTCTATAATACCTCCAATTTTTACTTGGAATGTATTTAACCAAAATGATGTAAATGATGTAAATATGCTAGTGCGAAGCTCAAGGCCAAGGCCATACTAGTGAATGACTAGGCATGTATGATGTATATATTTTTATTTGGACTGTGTGGTTGTCTTGTCATGCCGATTTAGAATACATGTAAATATTATGTGCATAAATAATAAGATGTTCCAAGAATGGTTGTGTAAAGAAAACCAAAGGGGCTATGATTCCATCAAAGGGGAAGAGGAAAGGGGGTCCATGGGATACTAAATCCTTGCTTCCAAGTGTCAACCTTAGAACTCACCCAAATTCTGTGATATGGTTTGAATAAGCCAATTATCTCTTTTTTTACTCCACTTATTATTGAAGCATGGGGATGACGGAACTTTTGTGATAGTTCTATCATGATAGAAGTCACTCTGCAGATTCCAGGAGTCCTTTCTTCTATTGACATAAGCTATGCCAGTTGTCTTTTCACTTTTTCTCATATCCCATAGAGTCAACTCTCATTTTCTCATTCTCTTATGCAAGTATACACTAGACAAAGCTCTCCATTGATGTCCATGAACTTACCAAACTATTTTAACCCAAAAATTCAAATTTGGAGAGAGTGTTGCAGATTTGGAAGTGAAAATTGATGGCTATAGGTGAGCAGAGAGGTTGGGAAAGCTAGGAACCCTTACCCATTGAGTTTTGTTTCTCATAGGTGCTTGAGAAACCATGAATTGAAGCTATAGGTGGTTCTATAGTAGCACATATCATATTGGATTTCTTCTATACACACACTAGAAACACCAGGAAAAATGGATCACCCAAGAGAACTGTGGATCGGTGAAGGCAATGCCTGAGCCAAGAGGGGTGTTCTGTGGGGCAGGTATTGTGGAAACCAAGGCTGTGAAGGATGAGTGAGACCCCTGTAGAGCTCTGTATGAGAATTTGTATAATCATATAGAGTAGAATGGGTTGCGGGATGAGAGAGAAGCCTGTAGGTGTTTCCTTTTCCCCAGTGGCCTCATAGCCTAGGTTGGGGGTGGCCTCTCAGCAGAAAGAGTATATGCTGGATAGATTGCCTATGGTTGTTACACCGTATTTTGCCACCTTCTGAGCATTAGCACTCCTTGGCCTCCCTTACCCATTTGTAGACTCAAAACCATATTTTTGGTTCTCCTTGAACCCATTTTTTCCTATTTTTCCTCCTATACGCGAGTTGCTTCAGTACAACTCGCGTACGCACTCGTTGCATCACTACAGCCCCCGTACATTGACTTTTTTGGTAAATGAGAATAAAATCTCTATTTTTCACTCCAAAAAGTGGCCATTGTGATCTTTGGCCTTCCATGTATATTGAAACGAATCGATTCGACCTTTCACTTTCCTTTGGAGGGTTATATATTGAACTATTGTGATGCATGGAGGGAGGAGAAAGAGAAGAGCATCGAAACTTTACCAAAAAATTTCCTTGATTGCTATTTCTTGAGTCTACATCCATTGATCCTAGTTGTTGTGAACCATTTATGTTCACCTCCCAAACTCTTTCATATCTTGTGAAGGATTTGTTCTTTTACTTGTGATTTTTCCATTGTATAGGGGATTGAAGTGGTGGAGGCACAGTGGAGGGACCTAGTTCTTGGTTCAGATGAGTTGCTGACAGGAGGTTGTATCTTGTACTTCTTGTTTATATTAATAGAAATACTCATTTTCTTGTCCATTTTTATTGTGAATGATCATTTATTATCATTGGGTACATTTGCTTATGTATATCATGGATTATGCTATTGTATATGTTGACCTCTTTTATATATCATATGCACTTGTTTGCATTTATTGTTGAGGCTGAGCAGCAGGTTCAAGTGTTATGATTCAAAATTTCAACGGAACTCTTCATCAGACGTCCGGTTGAGGTAGGTCCTTTATTTTGTTTATCAGTATTTACATTTATATAGCATATGTTGGGAAATAAGTTGATTTCTCGAGTCCATCTATCTATTGTGGTCGACCCCAAGCCACAAGAATTTTTTCTCCATAACAATGGTTGGCTGGAAAATTGATCTTACACAACCAATTGCTTGGATATGCATTGGATAAAGATAAGTATTCTCATGCATTTGAATATGAAATGTTTTTAATTTGATGCATGTGATAATCATGTTGATAAATGCATGTTGTGTGTGTGTGTGTGGATCAAGTTTATTCAGCTGTGTGTGTGTTTATTTACATTTCTACACACATTTTATATATTGAAATTCGTATTATGGATTTGAGGCGAAATTTGTGAGCCTGAGTTTAGTGAATGTCCCCACCTGATGGTTGGATTAGGTGAAGGGGGATGCCACATCATGATATCAGAGCTTCTTCTTGCAATATTAGAGCTATATGGGCCAGGAATCTAGATTTACAGGAAAAAACAAATCATAAATGGTGTTGTAGCAATCCATTTATGTTAAGTGATAGAAAAGGGGACAAAAATAATTTCTAGTTAATCCTCGTTATTGCCGAATTAAAATTTTGTGCAATTTTGAAATTTTGAAAAATTTGAAAATTTTTAGTTGGGCCTCACCCATTCCACATGGACGGGTGGAATGGAGGAGCCACGTGGGAAAGAGGTACGATGTGGAGGAGCTATGTGGACAGAGGATGTGAAGTGGACCATCCATATCAGATCCACCTGCACAAGTGACCGTAGGTGATGGAGTGTGAAGGAATAATATATTTGAACATTGGATGGTGGAGATCAAGATCAACGGTTGACAATGCTTTAGGATCATGAAGGTGCATGAATGTTAATGAATTGGATTGAGCCTTGTTGCTGCCAGATACGCACCTCGGGGGAAAGGAGTTTAACCATTAGCATGGCATAAATATTCAAGCCACTGGGTGCGTCCTTGGGGCCAAGCAAAGAGTTGAGATACTGTCACTCAACACTCAACTCCTCTATCTAGGAAAACTCCTAGGGAATCCAAGGGGGGTGATCCCTATGAAAAACAAACTAAGGATTTTATGCTAAGTTACAGAAATAAATGAATCTAGGATATTGAAGGTGAATTAATATTGAACCAAAGAAATGCAATTATGAATTACAACAACATCATGAATACATATACATTTGTCTAACACATTGATTCAATTAATGTTTGATTGTTTGTAGATTAGACCAATGCCAAATGGAGTCACATGAGATTATTGAAGTGCTAATTTCTTGCGAAAGTGTTGCAAGTCTTGTTGGTTAGTTTTAAATGTTTTATTGTGATGTGTGGATTGAGGAGTGGGTTAGTTCTTGGTTTGGCCCAATTCCAACTTAGTCCGTCGAAGTAAGCGTAATGACAACTAAACCAAGGATCCAACTGGGCGAGGCATAACCTGCTTAAAGTAGGGGCTGGTGCAAGGTAATGATACCCACTTATGACACGTTAGTTGCAATGGCATGCTAGAAAAACATAAATCTTATCATTAAAATGAATTATTAGAGGTACCTATAATTTTTTTTAGAATTAGGTGTAAAAAGATGAAACGTATAAAAACAGATCGCCTTCCAGAATATATAACTTTTATTTATGTAAAAGTGGTATAACAACCCCAAAATGTCATTATTTTAAGATTGGTACGTTATTTTTTCTCTAAAACATAATGCATATGTTCTTGTTGGTCCACAGGTTTGTTATGTAAATTTTCAATTTATGAGGAAACAAATATGTAGAGGCGTAGGCAACAGACGAATCTTGTGCAGGGCTATTTTTCCAAAATTTTAAAAGTTAACTTTATATATTTTTTAAATTACGAAAGTCAGTGAATCCTTAAAACGACATGGTCGAGTGTTGGTCCACCATATCATGGTCTGAAACATAATCAAAAAACCCTTTTTCTAGCTTGTAGGTATTATTATACTCTTGTGCGGGTTCTTTTCCATTCTCGAAATACGTAATCCAATCAAAATTTATAGGCCAAATAAACGACTTATGTTTTTACAAATTTGACATGGGTGCAGTTAAAAATGAATTAAAAATAGAAAACAATAACAGATCTATTCAAAAAATATATAGTTAGAATCTGCACAAAGAGCTCGACAAGTGTGTGCAATTTCATCAGTAGTGCACAAGTGGAGCATATGCGGAACTAAGAGTGAAAAACATGAAGTTACAGAAATTGTTGTGTTCTGCCATAAATCAGACCAAGCCTCAAGGTTTGAAAATCCAAAGCTAATACCAAACCTGCTGTTAGGATATTTAGACACTTAGGAGTTAGTTAAGATCAACTTGTGTAATATATCCATTAGGGATAGTGTGTTTCTTTAGTATGCATTAGTATGCATTTGTAAATACTTAATCTGACGATCACGATATGTTCCCGACATAGAGTGATCCGACGGCTCAACTTCTCTTAGATCAAACCTAACCTTGATCCGTGGCTTAACACCTGATTGGTCCATGATCTCTATTTAAAGAGCATGGAGGGTCATTGTTTAGTTGATCGATTATGAGAAGCTCATTTGTAACTTTCTTTCTTTGCATAATAAATTGTCCCGTAGAAGCTATTTGGTCGGGGCCGTGGAGTGTTTCCCTCAAGAGGGTTTAAACCACGTCAAAACATTGGTGTGTTGATCTGTGATCTGTTTGTGTGAAGTGGTTGCTCTTAGTGTTCGGTCCTTTGGTAGTACCCTGTGTACCCGAACATGGTATCGGAGCTTTTATGAAGTGCCGCTTCCGGTTATGATCTAGATCTTGAACTGTTGTTGTCGAAACTCGAAAGGGTTTCTAGTTATGGTATTTCTATGCATTTTTTGGCTATGGGAGGTGTTCCATTGCGTCCGGAGCATCGTTTCCATTGGAAAATAGTTTTCGTTTGATCGAAAACGGTTCCCGGTTGCTCCAGAAACGCGTATTTCATCAGATCTGAAGGTATAATGTTACAGTGACGCATTTTTATTTTTCTGTTTTTAAAAAGAAAAAAAATCTCATATTTCATCATTTTTTACTGTTATATTTTTTTGAGTTCGAATTGTTGTTTTCCCGTCTGCGTATGCTCTTTGCCGTGCACCTTGAGCGATCTCGGCAAATCAGAAACAGAAAGGGAAAGGGTTTTTCTCAGCTGCGTATGCTCTTTGCCGTGCACCTTGCGCGATCTCCGCAAATCAGAAATAGAGAGAAAATGTAGACTTTCTGGGAAAGATAACAAGATCTAACTCCACAAGTGTGAAAAAATTTTTTTGTTTCGATTTGTGGTTTGTTTTACAGGAAAAAGGGAAAGCACGCAAACCGAGCAAGAAGAGTAAAAAAAAAAAAAAACCCTTCCTCATTCCCATATTTTACATACATTTTAATCTAGCTCACTTGGTTCAAAGTTGTTTTATTCCTTAATAGGTCTTGAGTTCAAGTCTTAGGAAGTTACTTTTAAAAGAAAAAGTGCATGCAATTTCTATTTTCAAGTTATTTTATTGTAAAAGTGCATCTCACTTAAATAATAAAAACTAAAAATACAAGTGAGTCACTTAAGTTTTTTTATTGTTACACTATTTAAAAGTAATATCATTGTAAAAGTGAAATCACTTATTTTACAAAAGTGGTTCACTTAAAGCAATTTTCTTCTAAAGTAATTGTCAAAAGGTTCATCTTGGGAAGAGGGGGGTTATTTTTTTGCTGGACATTCTCTAGCTGCCACGTCACTATTGGGGACATCTTCAACATTTTCTTTGTTCAAGCATAACTTCATCATATAGAGTCAGTTTTCAGTACCATTTTTTTTTAAACCACCTATTTTTTCGAGCTCTTCACATCTAGACTATTGGTTTCTGCTTTTACAGCCATTAATTTATAAATATGGCTGCCCCTTGTGATATTCTACTTAACAGTTCCAACTATTTCTCATAGAAATCTCGTATGGAGGATGTTCTACGAAGTAGGGGACTTTTCAGAATTACCTCAGGGAAAGAAAAAGAACCCACTGATGATGATAAGAAAATAAAATGGGCAAATAGATGTGATGAAGCTCGTGGATTGATTGGGATGTCAATCTCTACTGATTTGCGATTCCACATATCTGGAATTGATGAACCTAATGCTGCTTGGGACAAGTTGGAATCTGTGTTTGGTAAACACAATGAAATTCGATATCACCAACTCGAAAATGAGTTGATTTCTTTAAATCCAAGTGACTTTTCATGCATTCAAGATTATTTATCTAAGTACAAAACTCTTAAACTCTTATGTGCAGAATGTAAGATTGAGAGGGAAGACAAACAATGCATTTATCATATTCTTTCCAAAATTGGACCTGCATATTCTGTTTTTGTATCTACATTTTACTCCATGAAAGCATCCTTGAATGCATCTAGCTATCAAGAGCCTAGTCTTGAATCATTTTGTGATTCCTTGATTAGAGAACAAGATAAACTCATTCATCTTGGAATAATCAACAATGCAGATACATCTGGGAAAGCCTTATTGTCCCAATAGAAAGAAAAGTCCAAGCCTCCCAAGAAACAAAATTTTCGCAATAATAAGTCAAACAAGGGTCCCAAACCCTCTCAATCAGCTCCTTCTTTAAAAAATGACAAAGGATCCAAGCCAAAAGGCAAGAAGACTGAGCGTCATTGCAACTATTGCGGGAAAGATAATCATGATGAATCTAAGTGTTTCAAGAAGATGGCATCCTTGGAAGCAGCAATGAATAAGCAACACATCAGTCTAGATTCGCCTTCAGAATCTACCTCTCATGGACATGCACTTTGTGCTTCTGGTTATTCTTATAATGCATCTTCTTATTCTAATTCAAATGAATGGCTCACTGATTCTGGAGCATCTTATCATATGTCTAAGGATCAAGCCATCTTTTCTACTATGCATGAATGTAACACCAAAAAATATTTGTTGGGGATGATAGATCTCTAAGTGTTGTAGGAGCTGAAACAGTTCCAGTAGATAATGGTCATTTTAGTGATGTACTATGTGTTCCAAGAATTTCCTGCAATTTGTTATCAGTCTATCAGATCACTCATTCTGGTGAAGGTAAAACTGTGACCTTTACACCTCACCAAGTTGTAATCAAGGATTTTAAAGATCCTCAACAGATCCTAGCTACCGGAATTGTTGATGATATTACCAGGTTGTACAAGTTTAACAACTTTGGGTCATCACCTTTCCCTTCAGTTTTTGTTGCTCATAGTGATAACTTGAGCAAACTTTGGCATGAGCGATTTGGTCACTTAAATTATTGCTCATTGCAACAACTATGTAAAGAAAATATGGTGATAGGTCTTCCGATGGTATCTTGCAGGGACAGTGTTTGCTCCGGTTGTGTACTCGGAAAACATCATTGGGATAGTTTTGACAAACGTGCCTCTTGGCACGCCTCGGTTCCCTTGGAGCTTGTGCATAGTGACTTGTGTGGTCCTCTTCCATCTGCTTCCTTTTCTGGTTTCAAATATTTCTTAACTTTCATTGATGATTACACTAGATGCACTTGGGTTTATTTTCTAAAACTTAAGAGCGAATTATTTAACATGTTCTTGGCCTACAAGGCCCTTGTTGAAAAACAATCTGGTCATCAAATTATTAAGTTAAGATCTGACAATGGAGGAAAATGTGTTAACAAACAGCTCACTACTTTCTGCACTGAACAAAGCATCCAACAACAGCACACTGTTCCATATACACCACAACAAAATGGTGTAGTTGAGCGGAAGAACCGCACTTTAAAAGAAATGGCTAATTGTATGATCCAATCTAAGGGACTAAGTCTTCAATTTTGGGCTGAAGCCATTAATTGTGCAAATTACATAGTTAATCGCACCCCCACTAAAGCATTACAAGGTATAACACCGGAAGAAGCATGGAGTAAAACTAAACCTGATGTAAGTCACTTATGTGTGTTTGGTAGTGAAGCATGGGCTCACATTCCGGATGAAAAACGGAAAGCATTGCAGCCTAAAAGTGAAGAGTGCATATTTGTTGGATATTCTGAAGATGTAAAAGGTTATAGACTTGTTCAACCACATTCTCATGATATAATCATTAGAAGAGATGTTAAATTTGATGAAAATATCTTGGCCTACGAGCCTAACTCGGCGATTGTGCCATCTTTGGCCTGCGAGCCTCATTCGTCATTTGTGCCTTCTTCTTCTTCTTCCAACTTCCTTGACAGGTTTCCAACTCTAGTTTCTGATAATGACAGTGAGGATGAAAATCCACCTCCGCCTGCTCATGTTCCTCCAGTTGCACCAGCACAAGTGCTTCCTCGATGGGTCCGTTCAACATGTGAAGCAGCTGGTGATCTTGTCGGTGATCCTAGAGATCAACGTCGAACACGTTCTCAGTTTTAGTGAGCCTCTTCTCTTCTGGCTCAAGTTTCCAAGAATCATGATCCAGAAACTTTTGTAGAAGCTTCAGGGAATCCAGATTGGGATGCAGCCATGGATGAAGAATATCGTTCCTTAATGACGAACGATACTTGGGATCTTGTACCTCTTCCAAAAGGAAGAAAACTTGTCAGATGTAAATGGGTCTATAAAACTAAGTATGCATCAGATGGAAGTGTTGAAAGACTTAAGGCAAGGTTAGTTGCCAAAGGTTTTTCCCAAGTTAAAGGGATTGACTACAATGAAACCTTTGCTCCTGTCGCAAAAATGAACTCCATCCGCCTTGTTCTTTCCCTTGGAGCCTTACATAACTGGGAATTCCATCAAATGGATGTCAAGTCTGCCTTCTTACATGGTGATTTACAGGAGGAAATTTACATGGAACAACCTCCTGGATATGTTCAGAATAACTCTAGCCTTGTCTACCGCCTTAAGAAATCCTTATATGGCCTTAAGCAAGCTCCTAGAGCTTGGTATGCCAAAATGGATAACTTTCTCCTTGACACTGGTTTTTCTAGATGCCATTCTGACCCCAATGTCTATACCAAGAAAGTAGGAAACCATCTCATCATACTTGTTTTATATGTTGATGACCTTATTCTTACTGGTAGTGACCCTAAGCTTATAACCCATGTGAAATCCAATCTTAAACAAAATTTTGAAATGTCAGACTTAGGACATTTGCATTATTTTCTTGGTCTCCAAGTCCTGCAAACCAAAGAAGGAATCTTTCTTTCTCAATCTAAGTATGCTTGTGACCTTCTTCGTCGCTTTCACATGGAAGATTGTACACCGGCCCCTTCTCCCTTCCAGTCTGGAGTCAAACTTTCTACCACTTGTACTTCACCTGAAGTCGATGCCACCTTGTATCGTCAGCTTGTTGGTAGTCTCTTATACTTGACTCATTCCCGTCCTGACCTTTCCTTTGTCGTTGGTCGTGTTGCCCGTTATATGCAGACACCTCATGAAAGTCACTGGAAAGCAGCTAAAAGAATACTTCTATATATTCGAGGCACAGTTCAGTTTGGGATTCATTACAGTACAGGGGGGAAACCTTTGTTGGTTGGTTTCACTGATTCAAATTGGACTGGCAATCCTGATGATCGAAATTCTACTGCAGGTTATGTTTTCAGTCTGGGATCTGGACCTATTACTTGGGCTTGTAAGAAACAACAAGCTCTTGCTCTTTCTTCAGCAGAGGCAGAATATCGAGGAGCAGTTAATGCTAGTCAGGAAGCTTTATGGCTTCGACAGATCCTTTCAAAGTTTGGATTCGAGCAGCAGCAGCCTACTCCACTTTGGTGCGACAATCAAAGTGCCATCAAGCTTTCCAAATATCCAGTTCTACATCAACGCAGCAAACATATTGAGCTACATATGCACTTCATCAGAAATCTTGTTCATGATCGTGTTCTTGAAGTGCTCTTTTTCCCTACAGATGATCAAGTTACAGACATCTTCACCAAGTCTCTTACAGAAGCAAATTTTTCTAAACTTCAATCTATGTTAGGAGTTCATGAACTTGTCATTAAGGGGGGAAAGGCTCTAATGCCTCCTTCCTTCTCCTAATAGTGTCACTTTTGTAAATCCTTCAATCCTATCCCAAGTTGTTCTTAAGGGGGGATGTTAGGATATTTAGACACTTAGGAGTTAGTTAAGATCAACTTGTGTAATATATCCGTTAGGGATAGTGTGTTTCTTTAGTATGCATTAGTATGCATTTGTAAATACTTAATCCGACGGTCACGATATGTTCCCGACATAGAGTGATCCGACGGATCAACTTCTCTTAGATCAAACGTAACCTTGATCCGTGGCTTAACACCCGATTGGTCCATGATCTCTATTTAAAGAGCATGGAGGGTCATTGTTTAGTTGATCGATTATGAGAAGCTCATTTGTAACTTTCTTTCTTTGCATAATAAATTGTCCCGTAGAAGCTATTTGGTCGGGGCCGTGGAGTGTTTCCCTCAAGAGGGTTTAAACCACGTCAAAACATCGGTGTGTTGATCTGTGATCTGTTTTTGTGAAGTGGTTTCTCTTGGTGTTCGGTCCTTTGGTAGTACCCTGTGTACCCGAACACCTATAAGGGCTCCAAAAACAATTCGAATCCAGACATGCATGCGTGAAAATGCACGCACGTGTAGATGCATGCACGCGCAGAAGAGCGCACGCACAGAGGCGCGCACGCGTTGCTGTGTGCACACATGTAGATGTGCGCATGTGTTATAGCGTGCACACATTGTGTTTTACACCTTAATATTTATCTATCTCTCCCTAACCCCCCCCTCTCTATTGTTGATGTATATGTAACTTCGGAATGTATTTCACCTATGTATTTCATTTATGTATATTGTACTCCTATATACATGTTATTATTCCTCTATACGGAAGTATTGTCATTTGTATTGACAAGTGTCACAAGTGTCGTAACTTGCTGATGGGTTATTAGACCACCATGTGTGGGGTCGGCCTTGATTAAGTTAACCATGGGTTATTAGGCTAAACTAAACAAGTCGGCCCCACTGGTTTATTGGGCAGGACAGGACAAGTATAAATAGAGATCAGGAGATCTCTATTTCATCATCTAATTACTCACTCTTCCATCACTCGAAAAGTGGCGCACATGTGAGGAGGAGGATCAGCTACTAGGAGAAGTCTATCTCTTGTACTTTGGTTGTAGCATTTCTCTTTCTATCTCTGAGGAAGTTGTGGGGTTTTTCACCTTTATGGTTTTCCCCAGTGAAACTCTATGTATCTATTGTCTCATGTGATTGCTTGGTGTGATTGATATGGATTGTTATACTTGATATGTTGTACATGTTATTCTCTTAGTAAAGATCCTAGAGTATATTGAATTAATGCTCAAAAATTAACATGGTATCAGAGCTTCCCAGAGAAGAAGACATTGTGCAGTGGTGGAAACTAGGGTTTCTTGTTTATGGGATTTCTCTCCACATATTTTGGAAAAGAAGTAAGGTATATTGACTCTACTCATCAAGGCGAATCTATTTGTCCAATCACAATTCAATTCTGATCACTTTCAGTTTTGGCCCTAAAAAATAGGGTTTCCACAAAAATATGATGTTTTGAAATCTGAAAACATAGCTGGACACTCCTTGGAAAAATCAAAGTTTAGAGATTTGGATCGAGATTTTTGGTTGGGTAAAGCTCTGGGAAACTCAAACCCTAATTCAAGGTCCTCCCTAGTGAATCCGAGGAGACTAAAAGGCATTTTTGAAGGGTGAAACTTTGCAGATCTCAAATTCTGAAGATACCAAGCTGATCATATCATCAAGGCGCATCTTTCTATCCTTTCAGAAGTTTGAAATTCAAAGTTTGAATTTTTAGGGTTTCTCTAACAAACCCTAATCTGGGACCAGATCTAGTTTTCAGCAAATCAAGTGGTAAGACCTATATCTTTTCTATTTCCATTTGAAGTACTCTTTAAGATGTCTCACCACACCAAGCTTGAGGATAAGCTTCAAGGGGATGATAACTTCCGAGCATGGAAGTATAGGATTGGGTTAATCCTGGAAGAAAATGAGTTGGACACTTATATAAGTGAAGAGATCCCTTTCCCAGAGGGAGAAGAGGCTAAGTCTCTTCACAAGAAGAACTTGGTTGAGGCAAAGAGAATCATTGTTGATTCGATCAAGGACCATCTCATCCCACATGTGTCATCTCTGAAGACACCCAAGGAGATGTTTGATTCCCTGACCAAGCTATTTGAAGGGAAGAACATAAATCGGAAGATGACCCTACGGAACCAATTGAAAGGGGTAAAGCTTCAGAATGAAGAGACCATTCAATCTTATTTTTCTATGGTCTCTCAGATCTAGGAACAACTTGAAGCTGTGGATGAAATTGTGGACAATGGTGAAGTTGTCATGACCACACTAAATGGCCTACCCAAATCATGGGACTCCTTTATCCAAGGAATCTGTGCAAGGAAGAAGTTGGTCTCCTTCAATAGGCTGTGGGAGAAATGCTCTCAAGAAGAAGCTAGGCTTGTGGCCCGAAAAGAAAAGATGGGAAATGAAGATAAGGCTCTCACTGCTCACACCAAGAATGGAAGCAAGTTCAAAGGGGAGCATTCTCATTCTAAGAAACCTTCTCACCACTTTAAAAATAGGAAACATCTAAGATGTTTCACATGTAATGAGAAAGGGCACTTTGTCTCAGATTGTCCCAAGAACAAGAAGGACAACAACAACAACTTCAACAAAAATAAGAAGGGCAACAAAAGAAAATATCATGCTCATGCTGCTGAGGATGATGAACCTCCCAAGAAGAAGGCTAGATCAAAAAGTGATGATTCATCAAGCGAAGATGAATATGTTTTAGTCTCTACTCTCACAGGAACTATCTCTCATGGATGTAATGATTGGCTTATTGATAGTGGGGCTTCCAAACACATGACTGGGTTCAAATAATCTTTTGTAAACCTATCTGAACATGAGTCACCCCATAAGGTGAAACTTGGGGATGACTACCAATATCCTATCAAAGGAAGTGGTGAAGCCTCCTACAATCTAGAATCTGGGAAGTCTTTGAAGATGAAAGAAGTTCTATATGTACCTGGGCTCAAGAAGAATATACTCTCCATATCTGCATTGGATGCAAAAGGTATGAGGGTTGCATTTATAGATGGCCAAGTACTCATGTGGACAAAAGGTAAGACCATAGATGATGCCGTAGTGATTGAAGAGCAAGAGGGAGGGTTGTACAAGCTGAAGGGACAACCTGAACATGCCATGGTACATGAATCCATGGAGCCAAGTGAACTTTGGCATAGAAGGTTTGCACATGTGCACTATAGGGCACTACTAATTGCAAGTAAAGCTGTAGAGGGTCTTCCTAAAATCAAGACCAAGCATGAAGGTGTTTGCAAAGGATGTGCAAAAGGAAAGAACATAAAGAAGGCATTTCCAAGCAGTGAAAGCAAGGCTAAAGGGATCTTGGAAATTATCCACTCCGATGTATGCAGTCTGATGTCATCCAGTTCTCTGAGTGGGTATGTATACTATGTCTCATTCATTGATGATTTCTCTAGGATGACTTGGGTTTACTTCTTGAAGAACAAAGATGAAGTGTTTGATAAGTTCAAGGAATTCAAAGACTTGATGGAAAATCAAACTGATAAGAAGATCAAGACATTCAAATCCGACAATGGTGGAGAAGTCACTTCAGGTGATTTCAAGAAACTATGCAGTGATTCAGGGATTGAGAGGGAGTTCACTGCTCCCTACAATCCACAACAGAATGGAGTTGCAGAAAGAAAGAATAGAACAATCATGGAAGCAGCACAGGCAATGTTGCATGACCAGGATCTACCTATGCATCTATGGGCAGAAGCAGCTAGGACAGTTGTATATGTGCAAAACAAAACACCTCACAAGATATTGGACAAAAAGACACCAGAAGAAGTCTTCACTGGTAAGAAACCTGAAGTCAGCCATCTGAAGTCAGCTATCTCAGGATATTTGGTTGTCCAGTATACAAACATGTTCCAAAGGAAAAGAGGACAAAGTTATATCCTTCAGGAAAGAAGGGCATATTTGTGGGGTACAGTGAAAGCTCGAAGGCTTACAGAATATACTTTCCACGGTTCAAGAAGATTGATGTCAGTAGGGATGTAACATTTGATGAAAACTCAGCTTTCATCAAGTCAAGAAAGGCACCTATTGAAGATCATGAAGAACCAAAGGAAAACAGTTTTCAAGACACCACCATGAATGAAGCAATTCCAGAAGTAGATCGTGAAGTTGAAGATCCATAGAGACCTGTAGATCCACCCCGTGAGAATAACTCTCACAAGAGGAAACCTGCATGGGCTAGAGAGCTCATTCAAGATGCAGAAAGATATGGCATTCCAGAAGAAGAACACAGAGAAAGGAAAAGGACTAGATCACATACTAGTTATGTTGCCCTACTCTGTGATATTATGAACAAAGAACCTTCCAGTTATGAAGAAGCAGCAGAAAAGAAAGAATGGAAGGATTCCATGGTCGAGGAATATCAGTCGATCATGAAGAATGATGTTTGGGATGTAGTCCCAAGACCTAAAGGGAAGTCTGTGGTGACTTCCAAGTGGATCTACAAGATCAAGCATGTTGTTGATGGCAACATAGAGAAATACAAAGCGAGATTTGTAGCTCATGGCTTCTCCCAGAAAGAAGGGATTGATTATGAAGAGACTTTTGCTCCTGTGGCAAGATACACTTCCATTAGAACAGTACTTGCTCTAGCTGCAGTGATGAAATGGAAGATACACCAGATGGATGTCAAGACAACTTTCTTGAATGGTGTAGTCGAGGAGGAAGTGTATGTGGAGCAGACACCTGGTTTTGAAACACATAACAGGGAGTCATATGTGTGTAGGTTGAAGAAAGCCTTGTATGGCTTGAAGCAAGCTCGTAGGACTTGGTATGGTAGGATGGACAACTTTCTATCTAGTTTGAGCTTTACCAAGAGTAAAGCAGATTCCAACCTTTCCTACAAGGTTGAGGAAGACAATCCTGTGATACTACTCTTGTATGTGGATGACTTTTTTGTAACAGGTGAGGATGGACTGATTGTCGATACCAAGAGGAAGCTTGTTGTCGAGTTCGAGATGAAGGACTTGGGGATGATGCACTATTTTCTAGGCATGGAGGTGTGGCAGAGTGAAAATGGGATCTTCCTTGGACAAGGGAAGTATGCAGTAGAGATCCTGAAGAGGTTCGGGATGATGGACTGCAAGGCCATGGCCACACATATGGAATCGAACCTAAAGCTTCTGTGTGATGCTTCATCTGATCCAGTTGATGTCACTATGTATCGTCAGATGATTGGGTCCTTGATGTACTTGACGAACACGAGACCAAATATTTGCTTTGTGGTGAACACATTGATCCAGTTCCTGACAGATCCGAGGAGTGTTCACCTGGTTGTTGTAAAGCATATTCTGAGGTACCTCAAGGGTACAGTTTATTATGGGCTCAAGTATGATGTGAATCAAAAGTTTAACCTATAGGGTTATGTTGATTCAGACTGGGCAGACAGTGTTGCAGATAGGAAGAGAACTTATGGGTGTTGCTTCAGTATGGGATCAGGTGTGATCTCTTGGTTTAGTAGGAAGCAATCCTGCGTAGCACTGAGTACAGCCGAGGCAGAGTATGTTGCAACATGTTTGGCCAGTTGTAAGGCAGTATGGCTCTGGAAGCTACTGTTTGAGTTATTTGATCTCCTGCTGGAGGCTACTGGTATCTTTTGTGACAACCAGAGTTGTGTGAAGCTGTCTGAGAAACCTGTGTTCCATGACAGATCAAAGCACATTGAGATCAAATATCACTATATCAGGGATATGGTGCAGAGAGGAGTAGTGAAGCTCCTGTTTGTTGTGATGGATGAGCAGATTGCAGATGTGTTGATGAAACCACTAGCCAGAGTGAAGTTTGAGTACTTCAGAGAGAGGCTTGGTGTTCTTGAGATTGACGACACTTCGAGGAAGAAGTGATGGACATATTTGCCGGAATCCATTCCAAGCATGGTGAGAGGAGGATCCTTCCCATGGCTGTGGATGTAAGCGTTGGATGATGAGCATCAGGACGATGCTCCAGTTACTGCTCTGTATATGCATCACGTTGGATGCTTGTTATGTATATGCATCATGTTGGAGGCTTGTTATGATCAGTTGGATCATGTATATGTATATGCATCATGTTGGATGCTTGGACCATGTATCTGTATCAAGTGGATACGTTGTATGATCAGGTAGATCATGTATGTTGATATATATCAGGAGGATACATTGTATGATCATGTGGATCATGTATCTGTGTATGTATCAGGTGGATACATTGTATGATCAGGTGGATCATGTATGATGATATGTATCAGGTAGATACTTGGTATGCATCAGGTGGATGCATTATATGATCAGGATGATAATGGATGACGAGCTTCAGGATGTTGCTCCAGATGACATACATCAGGACAATGCATTGATGATGATCAGGATGATCATATGTGACGATGTGTATCAGGTGGATACATTACATAATCAGTTGGATTATGTGTGATGAGTTCGGAAGACACAGATTCACATGATCTCTTCGGACATGGTTGTAGATGTGTTCTCCCATGGTCATGATGTAATTGCCAAGGCCATTCGAGCATGGTTGTAGATGTGTTCTCCCATGGCTGCGATATAAGTGTTGGGGCCATTCGAGCATGGTTGTAGATTTGTTCTCCCATGGCTGTGATATAAGTGCTGGGGCCATTCGAGCATGGTTGTAGATGTGTTCTCCCATGGTTGTGATATAAGTGTTGGTCCATTTGAGCATGGTTGTAGATGTGTTCTCCCATGGCTACAATATAAGTGTTGTGCCATTCTCGCATGGCTGCAGATGTGTTCTCCCATGGCATAGATGTAAGTGTTGTGTGATGTGTATCTGGGTTGTGCTTCGTGATACTCTGTGGCCATGGACAGGTTGTGCAGTAGCATGTAAAATGTCCTGGGAGATCCGATAGGTTGAGCTGTGTGCTCGTAATCAGTCCTGGGATGCTCTTTCGAGGTTTTGTTGACTCACGTAATAAGTCCTGAGGATTCCACAGTATGGCCAGTGATGATGAAGACCTGCAGGTGGTGGGCCTATATCTAGTATGAAAATGGATTGGCTCTGTAGAACTTCCTATGATGAGTATATCGGAGATTGATTGAGATAGTAGCAGCAGTGACGATGACGATGATTCGGTGATGATGATCCAGAGAAGAAGACTTGTGCTAGCAAATCTGTGTCAAGAAATACCTTCTTAGTTAAGAGGGAGTGTTGATGTATATGTAACTTCAGAATGTATTTCACCTATGTATTTCATCTATGTATATTGTACTCCTATAGAGATGTTATTATTCCTCTATACGGAAGTGTCGTCATTTGTATTGACAAGTGTCGCAAGTGTCGTAACTTGCTGATGGGTTATTAGACCACCATGTGTGGGGTCGGCCCTGATTAAGTTAACCATGGTTTATTAGGATAATCTATACAAGTCGTCCCCACTGGTTTATTGGGCAGGACAAGACAAGTATAAATAGATATCGGGAGATATCTATTTCATCATCTCATTACTCACTCTTCCATCACTCGAAAAGTGGAGCACATGTGACGAGGAGGATTAGCTGCTAGGAGAAGTCTATCTCTTGTACTTTGGTTGTACTTTGGTTGTATCATTGCTCTTTCTATCTGTGAGGAAGTTGTGGGGTTTTTCACCATTATGGTTTTCCCCAGTGAAACTCTATGTGTCTATTGTCTCATGTGATTGCTTGGTGTGATTGATATGCATTGATATACTTGATATGTTGTACATGTTATTCTCTCAGTAAATATCCTAGAGTATATTGAATTAATGCTCAAAAATTAACATCTATAACCCCACCCCCCTTCTCTTCCTATCCACCCAATCCCCCCCCCTCTATTCCACTCTACCCAACCCCTCCTCCCTCCCTCACCCCTCTCTTCTCTCCTTCACCACAAGGGTTAGGAAATATATTATTACACAAAATCACTAACTCGCATTATCCTCATGTACATATAAATCTTCATCCTTGTAACCATAAATCCATGACCCCATATCTCAATCCCCAAACCCTTGACCATTATGCCCTAGCCACTGCGATCCCTAGTCCCAAGTACAACTAACCATCATAACTCTTGTCCCACTACAATACTAAACTAGTATAGCCCCTAAAACTCCTAAATACTAACACATAATGATATGTATCCCTTAACCCCTATAACCCTAACCTCTAAAGTATCTAGTCAAATAAAAATTAACCCCTAACCCTTATACTCTCTAATTCTTATCAACCCTAAACTCTATCATCAAACACCCAATCCTTAAAACCTATAACCCATAGCTAGTTTAGAGAGATAGACAGAGAGAGAGAGACCTGAACCTTGGGCCCTAAAGGAATATTCTATCTAGAAGGAGCTATGATGATTTCCTCCACTAACCACACATGACCTCTGAATGGTATCATTGGCCTATGATTAAGGATGTCGATACCATGAAGTGGTTTTGAGAAATATGTATGTGCCTAATCAAGGATTTTGGAATGATGTTTTGATAATATTGATTAGTGGAGGGTTGTGTCTACACTATTTCAACTATTTTACTAAGAAATGGTGAGTTTCTATGTCAGCAACATGAAAATATTATCACAAGTTTCCAAAGATCTATATTCATTCATCAAAACTCATTAAGATCTAAAGTCATTTAAGAATTAAATTCATACATAATAAGCAAAATTCAAACTCTTAGATGGTAGAAACTTGAATCCATTCATATTAAAACAATGAAGAAGTACATCCTTACCATGGATCTTGGTGTGAATCCCTCCTCCAATTCCATGAGCTTTCCTTTCTTCACCCTTGCTTTTGAAGAATTTGAGCTCTTTCTCCTCCTTCAGAATCTCTCCAGCATGCCCTTGCTCTTCCTTGGTGTACTCTACAATGCCTCCCATGCCTGTCTTATATAGCATTGGGAAATGAACCTTAGGATTTTCTTCTAAATGTGGGATTCCTCATTTTCCTCATTTTAGATTATTTTAACCTGAAAACCCACTTTTCCATAGTTTTTAGGCTTTTTGCACAACTTTAAGCACAATTAATGCATTTCTATTCACTATTTGATTGGTGTAGCTTAAGTTTGGACCTTTAATGAGCGGTTTGATGACTGAACTTGGTCTCTTTAGGTTCTTACTGTCTTCACCTAATCCTTCCATTTATGGGAGAAGTGATAAGATCATATAGGAATTGTTTCTGAATGTACTTGTGTTTCTGTCTTCATGTTGCGGACACATAGTAAAAATGTGTTTCTTCTATCACATGACTAGGTGTGTTAATTTGATTGTTAACAAATGCCCCCTAATGTGTGAGGTCCGAATCAGAGCTAAGGGCCGAAATACATTACTGAAATTTATGCTCTGCATATTGATACTCTTTATCGTTCAAAGCAAGGACGAGGGAAGGAAAGATCATGGGCGCAGGATTGAGGATCACACCTACAAAACATAACAATTTCTCAAATATATAATATCTTCCTGAGGCGGGCATACCCATGCTCAGCAGTAAACAATCATGGCCATGGACAATACACAGTGGATCCATGTCAAAAGGAAATTTTTCTGAAGTGTAAACATGCACTTTGATGAGTGCGAGAACAAAGTCTTTATTGAACTTCTGACACAGTCTAATCTCGCGCGGCTCCGGAAGTGCATCGATGAGTGATACAACTGTTTTTCCCAAGGTCTTCAATACAAATTGACGACGGTACGAGTTTATATCATGCGAATAAGTGATATGATGTCAAGCATAATAAAACACCATTTGATTACTGGTCATTGATGTATACTGTTAACAGATGCGAAGAGACCCACTGATAATGATGATGGACTCTAAGGTACTGAGTACAAACTAATAAGTGTGAATAGATGTTCTGAAGTCGAACACTTGTAGAATCAAACAATCATGGGTCATTGATGTATACCCACTGTCATTTGCGAGGAAACCTGCCACTAATGACTGCAAGATCCAAGGTACTCATGGGTTTCTAGATCCATGTCCTAGATGATGATTTGATGTCGATAGGAATAGATCCATCGGAAGGAGGGCATTAATGCATCCCACATCAACCGATACGAAACAAAGATCAATAGTCTGATATAATTTGGTAGAACTGCAAGAGCCAACATTGTATATTGACAAAAGGAAGGTCGACATGATTGGTCAGGAATATTTGAGGAATGGATGACTCGGTTTAAACTTCCCTTGAACACATAACATGACGCAGAATGGACACTTGGAAACATAGGACTTTGAGTAACCGACCTTAATGAAATCCGCTAATGCCAGATGCATTAACGAAAGCTCCATTGGTGACGGGAAGGATAACCCATCGGTGGAGATCTGTTCAAAATACTGGTACAGTTTCCTAAGGCAAATGTAGATGGTGTTCTAACAGCGGATGAAAAATGATGTGTCGTGTTCAAGGGAGACAAGGACTGACTGTTGTCGTTTTCTTCAAGGTTTATAATTTGAAGTGATTCAAGTCTCTCCCTTTTTGGATTTTTGTGTTTTTTAATTTTTATGCTTTTTCATTTTTTTAAAAAAGAATAAATAATGCTATGATACATAGGAAGGAACGAGTGTTGCATGGATGTACGCCTATTTTTCAAGGGCACGGGTTAGGCCAAGGCAAAGATCCATATTTCAAACAAGGGCTAAGCTAGTGGTGCACACTCTTTTAGTTGTTCCTTCCCAGGGTAGTCTATCTGAAGCAGGATTATGTGTCAACGGACGGTGAAGTAATACCATGTGATTGAAGTTATCCAATTTGGGGAAATGGCCAAGTAGGAATGGTTCAATGAGGTTTACTTCAACTTGAGTCTTGTGAAAAATGCCAAAATCATAGATCATCATGAATCATGGTCTGTCTCAACTACCTGAATCAAATAGTTTGAACTGTCAAATTCTTCAAGTCCTAAAATCAAAAACCATTTCACTAGCCAACAATTTAGTTAGACACTGGTTCAGATGTGCATTTAATATCTAAAAAGATAGCTAAAATTGAGGAATTATGCATCTTTCTATCATTCAATAGGATACGGTATGTATGAATAAAAGATTTGTAAGAAATACTCATGATTTACCATATGCGTTTGTAGTGTATCCAATGTATGAGAGGAAGTATCCCCTTTCAGTTTGAATTCCTAGAAGCTGTGAACCTTTAGTCTTTGATCTGCCAGTAGTGGGTTAGTTTCGATGTCAAACTAGAAAATTTTGAAACAGTTTCCCATGTTTTTGAGTTTTTACAAAAAATTTCATTTCTTTTGTTTGTATGAACATTTTTTGGGTGTTATCTGTAAGAAAAAGAATCAAAAAGAGAAATAGTATTTACACTATTCTTTTTGGTGTGTGCAAAATTTACACACTTTTTGGGTTATGATGTAAGCTAGATTATTTCGGTTTTACTTATGTCCTTAAATGACGTGTTCAATTAAATTGGCCATGAAATAATGTACATGCTTGCTTTTTGGTATGATGTTAATGACTTAGATGCCAATCAAGTACATAGTTGGCCAAAGAATCAACCAAACTATTCAGACTTCTAGGAACGTGTATATATTCAATAAATTCGAACTGACGCTCTAAACGACATACTCGTAGAAAATTTCTAAACAGTGTAGGATGTCGAACCTGATACTGACCATTTAACTAGGATACAACTAATTATGAGTTCAGTTTGACGATTATTCGTTAGATCCCAAGGGTGATAGCCTCGACAAGAAGCTCAATGACTACGCTATATTCTGCAACATTGTTGGTTGTAGATCCGAGAAAAGTGCCTCCTGAACTAAGAACTTCGTTATTAGGTATAAAAACGAACCATGTAGCTGAAGCAATGTTCCGAGAACTATGGCTGGCGACGTCCGCACATCCCAAATATGTGAAAGATTCTTGTGCCATCTGTCAAAGCGACAATGCCAAGCAAGATAACTGTGTTTCCGAAATAACTAATGTACAAAATTGTATACAAAGAATACAACATAATACAACAAATGGTGCAAGGCATTAGTGCCTACACGAAGTATTTCTTCAGATAGAGACCATTTCTAATCTCCAACATGGGTTCCCCATCAAAATTGACCAATTCATAAGCTCTCATTTTTAACACAATCTTGACAACAAGTGGGCATAACCATTTAGCTACAAATTTCCCTTCTCCTATTTTATCTTGGTCTTGGTCATAAACTAAAACCAGATCGCTTTCAGAAAAGACTCGGGGATGGATGGACTTGTCATATTGTGTTTTAACCCTCTTCTTGTGTGCTTCTATATTTAGAGAGGCTTTCCTTCTAGTCTCATCCAAAGAATGGAGATGGAGAATCCTTTCTTCTTCTGCAGAAGTGTTAGGTAGGAGTTTGATTGCTATCTTTAATGATGGGATTTCACATTCAATCGGAAACACAGGTTCCTCTCCATAAACCAGTTGGAAGGGAGTGAATCCGGTTGTAGTTTTAGCGATCGTTCAGTAAGCCCAAAGAGCCGTGAACAACATCAAGTTCCAGTTATTCTTGTTTTATTAATCATCCTCTGTAAGATGGTTTTCAAAACCTTGTTGATGGCTTCTACTTGTCTGTTAGCTTGAGGGTAATATGGCGAGGAAAATTCCTGTCGTAATCTTAACCGGTTTGTAAGTTCATCCATACATGAATTCCTAAAATGACTTCCGTTGTTGGTAGTGATCTATTTGGGTACACCAAACCTTGCTATTACATGATTGAATAGAAAATATGTTGCAGTTTTACCCGTGCAATTGAATGTAGGCATCGCCTCAGCCCACTTGGTGAAGTAGTACACTGCTACGATGATGTAGTGGTGGCCATCAGCTGAAGGTGGGTTGACCGTCATATAATCAATGGCCCATTTTGAAAATGGACCCACGGTAACTACATGGTGTAAAGGAGCAGGATGTGCGCGCATTTTTCTTGTGTAAATTTTGCAAGGATGACACTTTTTTACAACATTCATGCAAATTTTGAAAATTGTAGGCCAAAAGTATTCTGCATGCAATATTTTCTGGGCAGTTGCCAACCCATAAAGATGAACGCCACATGCCCCAGCATGGCAATCATTCAACACTTGTTCAACTTCTTTGTGTACTAAACAACGTCTTAATATCATGTTTATTCCTCGACGGTACAAAATATCCCTAATGATGAGGTATCTTCGAGCTCGGTGTCGAATGCGACGTCGTTCAATACTAGAAAACTGAGGATCGATCCTTTGGGTTTGAAGATATATAATGAATGCTCCATACCAAGGATCAGAAGTTGCAATGAGCAATGCATGTTCATCTGCCCAAGATTCAACGAATACAGTATTCTCCTTCTCAATGGGTAACTCGGACATTAACTCAGCAAATGCTAATAATTTCTTGGATTTTGAATTTTTGAATTCGAGGTCAAATTCCTGTAGAATTACTATCCATTTTAAGTATTTGCCACCAATGACATGGCAAGACAAAATGTGTCTCACGGGGTTCATTTCAGCCACTATAGTTGTTTTCCTTGGAAGTATGTAATGTCTAAGTCGTTGGACAGCATGGACTGCTGCCAAGGCCAACTTCTTGACCTGGGAATACCTCAATTCGGGACCTGCCAGGCCCTTACTAAAATAGTAAATAACATGTTCTTGAGATGATTCATCCTCTTGTGCTAAGACCATTCCAATAGTGGAAGGAGATGCAGCCAAATATAGTAGAAAGTCTCTATTATAGTTTGGTGGACTAAGCACCAGGGCGGAGACCAAAGCTTTCTTTATTTCATCAAATGAACGTTGAGCTTGGTTATCCCATGTGAATATTGCATCTTGTCTTAAGAGATGCATGAAACCTTTAGCTTTTTCAGCAAAATTCTCGACAAATCTCCTCAAGTAGTTAGCTCTCTCTTGAAGGCTTTGAAGTTGAGTGATTGTTTTCGGGGAAGGAAACTGAAGTATTGCCTCAACCTTGATGGGATCAACCATGACCCCCTTTTGGGACACTACAAACCCAAGTAACCTCCCAGGGTCCACAGAAAACATGCATTTATGTGGATTTAACCTAATGTTGTTCTTGCGGCAACACTCGAAGATGGCTTGTAAATGTGCACCATGTTCAGCTCTCTTTTAGATTTAGCTGCCAAATCATCAAGGCAAACCTCGACGATATCCTTAATATCGTGAAATGCATATGACATAGCTCTTTGAAAAGTAGCTCCGGCGTTTTTAAGGCCGAATGGCATTTTCCGATATGCAAAAGTTCCCAAAGGGCATATAAAAGTTGTTTTGTGTTGGTCTTCCTTTTTTATCTGGATTTGGTTGTAACTGGAGAAGTCATCCATAAAAAAAAGGATTTCATTCCCAGCACATTCATCGATGATCTGATCAATGAAGGGTGTGGGATAGTTATCCTTAGGACAAGTTAGGTTTAGATCTCTAAAATCGGTACAAACCCAGATAGTTCCTTGTTTTTTGTTAATTGGAACAGGATTGGATACCTAATCAGTCAAAGGAATAGGATAAATGAACCCAGCTCTCAAGATTTTTTCGACTTCTGCTTTAATGGAAGCTGATTTCTTAGGGTTCATCGGATGTAGTTTTTTCCGCACAAGTTTAACATTGGGATAGGTTTTGATCTCATGTTCTACGATACTGGGATCAATGCATGCCATTTCTTCATAGGACCATGCGAACACATTATGAAACTTTTTAAATAAAGCAATGTAAAATGTTATTTCCCCAAGAGAACAATTCGCACCTATGTTGATGTGCTCAACAATGCCAGGTTTGATGGATATATCAATTCGGATGGTTTTCGAAATGTTCACCAAATTGCCTTCTGAACTCACATTGTGTATTTGGACAGGGCATTGGTACTTGCTGATGTCATCATCAACGAATTTGTTTTTCGCCAAATTGCCTTCTGAACTCACATTGTGTATTTGGACAGGGCATTGGTACTTGTTGATCTCATCATCGAAGTAAAAACTTTCAGGTTTAACTTCTAATGAATCGATCTTATGAAGAAACGAGGATTTGTGATGCATATCCTCCCAGTGTCATTCGGAGAGGTTCATGGCTTCTAAAATGGCTTCATCCGAAGAGAAAGTCTAATCTAGGAGATCATGGGTGTTATGAGAGTTCAAGGCCCAAATAGGTGAAGTATATGGATCATATTCCTCCATCTTGGGAGGATTTTGATCCGGTTCTACCGAAGCCATTTGAATAGCTTGATAAGCAAGCTCTACGGAAGAAAAGGGAACACTACTCTCCATTTCCTCATGGTGTGCAGAAGTATGCATCCTTCCATCATTCTTTTCATCTAAGGTGTTTTCTTTGGAGGTTCCAACCGATGAGGTGGAACCAACCTCCGAAGTGGAATTAGAAAAAACTCTTAATGGAAAGTACACTTCCGATGTAATGGTGAAAATTGGAGCAGTGTTAGGGGTCAATATTGGTGGTGGAATTGGAAAAGTTCCCAAAAGGGATGAGTCTTTAAACATTCCTACCCCAACATCCTGAATCACCAGCATTGCATCCCCTACAAAAGGTACATTCGAGTGGAGACCAGTTTTAGGTGTGCAGTAATGTAGTTGATTGATTGTAACAATCTTCCCTTGGTGGGGGAATCGAATGACTCGGACTACGGAAGATACTACAACTGTCATTTTATGTATCCAACTGCGACCCAATAGAAAATTGTAGTCTATGGGTGCATCCACTACCTCAACATCTACTTGAATTGTTTTCCCCCCCAGTTCAACTGGGCAAGCCATGATAAGTCCATGAGGTGGGAACGAATGACCATCAAATGCCTTGAGAATTGTGTGGGATGGTACTAAGGTGGGTGATCCAAAAACTTTCCAATAAGCTAGTGACATGACACAAGTGGAGGCTCCTTCATCCACAATGGTTCGAAAAATATTCTTACCATGTGTAGTTACTTTAATTTGGAAAGCAATTTGTGAGGGAAGCCTACATGTGGGATGTTCTAAGTCAAATGTGATCAAATTAGTGTCTGATGGATCAATAGCACCAACGGCAAACAATAGTGCTTTCCGCTGAGCGAGACAACTTTGCAACACCTCCAAGGCAGATATTGCACAAGGAGCCTGAGCTAAATCTTCAACCACATTATAGTTTTGAGCAGCTCGCGCATTAGGGTTGTGTGTTGTTTTGCGGAGGACCCCTTTTGGAGGTCGAGGCACCATGTCTATGGTTGGTTTTTCAATATTTAGAAAACCACTAGGCTGAGATCCAGTTGTTTCAGCCTCTTTTGAATGTATGTCATAAGAACGAACCCTTGTTTGGATATGGATGTCATTTTCACCAATTGTGAAGATATTAGCGTTGAGTGGATTGCCCCCTTGTGGGGGTTTAGCCTGGTTTCCTCCTGGTGGAGTTACTGGCACCGCAGTAACCATATGTTGTTGTTAGGGGAAGGGTTGAGTTAGGACAGCAGTTTGTGGTTGTTTCCCTCCTCGTTGTGCTAACATGCGATGAATATCATCCATACGAGGACAACGATGAGTAGGATGATCTTCTTTGCAAATTTTGCAAGGGTACTTGTTTTTCCTATTTTCATGATTGCCTCCTATAGGGTTATTCACCTTAGGTTCCTCTCTTGTCCAAGGGTTTGCATTAGGTTTCTTCTTTTCTTTCTTCTTTTTTCCTTTTGGGTTCACAGTTTGAACCGTAAGGACTTTGGAAGTTTGGGCAGGAGTTGCAGATTGCTAAGTTTCTTGGCTAGCTGTGGGTTGCGGATTTTGAACTGACATTTGTCCCAATTGTTGGGTAATTTGTTCAAGTTGTTTTACGGAACCAATCACACCATCGGTATGAGGTCCTTTTGGAGGCCTAGCTGGATCAGATGCAGGTCTTACGACATGGGGTATTAAGTCATAAAGTGTGCCCGATTGAGAATATACTAAATCCATATGGTGAGCACTCTGAATGAGTTGTTCTTCAGTCATGGCTCTTGACATGGCTACATCTTTGGCAAGAGTTGGAAATAGTGATTTAATGAACCAATCTCCTAAGAATTGATCAGGGATTTCATCTTTTATAAGCCTTTGACGTCTCCTCCACTCGTGGATATGATCTGAGATGTGAGTAGCGGTGGATTTCCTAAGTGAAGTTAAAAGTTCGGTTCTCATCTCATAGCAGATAGGTAATTGAAAATGTGTAAAAAATGCCATAGCTAAAGATGAAAATTCTGTGAATGTATTGCGGGGAAACTCAATGTACCATTTCGCAGCATTTCCCATTAGGGTCCACTGAAACAACCTCAACCTAATACTATCATCAACTAGGGAATTGGATGAACACCACAAATGGAATGCCATCACATGATTTGATGGATCTTCTCCTGGTTTTCCGTCAAACTTGGGTATGTCTGAGGGTAGTTTGGTTGGTATGGTTGGCCACCCATTCAAATGAAGAACAGGATCATTAGTCAGTCGGGATATATCCGATAGATTCAATGTGGCTAGAAATGGTGATTTGGATGATGCCGAAGCAAATGGTTGATATCCAGGTGAAGCTTGATGGCTCCACTATTGTAGTCCTTGGGCTTGAAAAGCATTCCAAGCAGGATTACCTCCTTGCAGAGATTGCATCCAAAAAGGTGGGTTATTTCTTGAATATTGTCCATTCCATTGTGAGATAGGATGCATGTATGGATTGCCCCCTTGCGGGGGTATGTTCCATTGAGATTGGTTACTTGGTGGAACATTACCACTCCACTGTGGCATAGGATTGATGGGTGGATTTCCCCCTTGTGAGGGTATGTTCCATTGAGTTTGGTTACTTGGTGGAACATTACCACTCCATTGCTAGTTGGGATTCATGGGTGGATTTTCTCCTTGTGGGGGTATGTTCCATTGAGATTGGTTACTTGGTGGAACATTACCACTCCATTAAGTGTTTCCTTGGTTTGGATAAGCATTCCAAGGTTTATTTCCCCCTTACGGGGGTGGTGCCCAAGAAGGAGGTGTACTTCCTGGAACCTGCCCACTCCATGGTGGAGTGGGGTTGGTGGATGGGTTACCTGCTCGTGTGCTACCTGTTGGGGGTATGGGATTTCCCCCAGGATTTATGTTAGGAAAGTTTGGATAATGGCTTCCTGAGGCATTTCCACTAACTTGTGGAGTATTACCCCAATTGGCAGTATTGTTCCATGGTCCATTAATTCCACTAGGGATATTGAGATTCCAAATTGAAGGAATTACCCCAGGTTTAGGACTTGGAAGACTATTTGGTATGCCAATAGGATTTTGGTTTACTCCCTGATTCTTTTGACCTTAAGTAGCCAAACCATATGGGAAACCCAAGTTTGGTAAAGTAGACCCTCCAGTAGGTATTCCTGCAAACAAAGTGGATGTACTTCTGGGATTGGGACCCGAAACTATACCAACTTGCACTGAAGTGCTAGTTGAACTTATGTTAGCAGCAGGTAAACTAACTATTGGAGTTGTGGTAGAGGTCAAGTTGGAAGTGTTGCTACCTCCAGCAACCATTTGAGGTTGTGATGATGTGGTCCATTGTGGTCATGACGAAGCCACGGGGATATTGGAAGTATTGCTACCTCCAGCACTTGTTTGGGATGGTGTTGATGTGGTCCCTTGTGCTTCTGATGAATCCATGGGATTAGATGTTGAATTTAGCATGTGTACCAAATGTACCACAAGAGGGTTAATGGTGTTCAATGGTTCACTGATGTGAAGTACCACTGGGTCTGAAATATTTGTCAAAGGTGGATTTATGGGATTTGTAGAGTTGTCTTCTAATGTTTCAATTTCAAATGGAGCAAGAGGATCAATAGTTTCTATTTTTTCCTTGATAGGTGGTCTTGCAGTATTTGTTTGATGTGTTTCTGCTCTATTGTTGATAATTGAAGTTAGAAGTGTGTTAGTTTCAAAGTTGAAATGCTTTGTATTTTGTAGCCATCTCCGCAATGTAGCGGGGCCTTCAATTTCTAGTGACTCGCCTCTATGTCGTCGTGACTGGCGGGTCGGAAGATTAGCCACTTTGAATAATATTGATAAAAGGATGTGTTTAAAAAGTTTTTGAAAATAGAATCAAACAATCCTATGGCTTTCTAGACTCAACAAAACAAAAAGTGTCCACACAGTAAAAATTACCTAGAGATTTCAAGCAAGCAAACTTACTCTTCCAAAGAATCGAGGTTCAGTGAAAAGATGGATTGGAGGGCCTTCCAAAACTAGTAGTTGCTGAGGGATTTCATGTACTCATACAATTGCTAGAAGCGAAGGTGTGAGAAACAGTTACAATAAACTTTAATCGCCAAGGGTGCAAGTGTTGGTTCCTAACCAATCACCCTCCCAAGGAGTAAAAGTTCCAAAGTCTATCTCATGTATTTCAAGTGTGTCCCACTCACAATATCATATGTCATATCCTAGGAATAGCCACTAAAGTTACCACTTCATAATCGACGGTCGGGCGGAACAGTTGTAATTCGAGGACAACTCTCATATGTAAAATTAGTCACAGCAGATCTAATGAACAAGTAAATCAATCACAACAGATGAACATAGAAAATATGGTGCAAAACTGTGCAAAACATGCAGCAGTGCTCAATATCCCAATAAGGGTGAATGAATTACAATACAAACTGTCACAATGACTGAGCAATTCGAATTTCCTAAGGAGGTCATTCGAATCACTGAATGGAGTAGCTTGACTCCAACTAGGAGTCCTCATCAATCAATCGGTGGTGCTCATCAATGCACAACAACCAATCATCCAGGTGTCAATCTGAGTCTAACTGAGTGTAATAAGTGTAACTGAAGTGTGTAGCACTGATTTAGGATCAGGAGGCTCAGTGGGGGCGCATGGGAGGCTAACTGAAGTCAGAACAAGTCATCTAGTCAATCTGGAGGTCCAACGGAAGTGAAACAGTCAGTCGGGAGTGAAACTAGCCTCAAATCAGGGAGAATCGGAGCTAACTGAATGTAACTGAAGTGGAACTGCAGTGGTAGGTGAACAAGTGCGCCCTTCTCTGGCAGTAGGTGAGAAGTGGGCGCCTTTCAGCCTAGGAGGGCTAAAAATCTGTGGTAAGTGGCTCCCGGGTGCTAGAAGAAGGTGGATAAGGTGCTGGAGGCATCAAACTGGTGACTAGGATGCATGCCAGTGCATGTCGGTGCATGCAAACCCTAGATTCTGCATGCAAACCCTAATTGCATGCAAGATCCTGAAAAAGATGATGTGGATATCCGAACACCCCCCCTCAAGCTAGACTATGATGTGCCAACAAAAATAATGTGGGGCCCTGGTAACTAAGACCAAAGGTCACCCCAATACAATAATCCAAAAAAATGCTGAAAATAACTAAGTGAGGAAAGAGGGAAAACCCAATGGGAAGAAAGCCCCCCCTCAAGCTAAAGCATAATAATGAATCAATCTGTCTCCACCATGATGGAACTCACCCCCAACAATGAACGGAGGTAAGAGAACTTCTTCTCAGTGAAGCTCTTGGTGAAGATGTCTACAATTTGCTCATCAGTAGGGCAATATTGCAGAATGATGGTGCGGTCATGCACCAACTGTCGAATGTAATGCATATGAATCTCAATGTGTTTGGTCCTCTGCCGCTGAACTGGATCTGTGGAGATCTTGATAGCACTTTGATTGTCACAAAATAGGACAGTCGAAGTAGTGCCACCAAAACCAAACTCGGAAAGAATACCCTGCAACCAAACTGCCTGAATGCAGGCATTGACTGCCCCTCGATACTCTGCCTCTGCTGAAGAAAGTGCAATGGCTGCTTGCTTTTTGCTGGACCAGCAAATAGCACCATGACCAATCATGAAAACATAACCGGAAGTGGACTTCCGATCAATGCTATCACCTGCCCAATCTGAATCAGTAAAACCAATGAAATCTAGCTCAGAATCTGCAGCATAATGTATGCCAAACTGTCTCGTACCTTGCACATACTGCAAGATCCGCTTGGCTGCTCGCCAATGAAGCTCATGTGGCTGCTGCATATATCTTGACATGGCACTCACAGCATATGAGATATCAGGCCTTGAGTGTGTCAAATAAAGTAGTGAACCAATCAACTGTCGATACATACTGCAATCTGCAAGCGGTGTGGAATCTCCCTCCTCAAGACTGATTCCTGAGAGGAATGGGAATGGGGCTGCCTTACATTCAGCCATATTAAACTTCAATAACAGGTCGGAAGCATATTTTTGCTGAGATATAGTGATCCCATCAAAACTTTGAGCTATCTCCAAGCCCAAAAAGTGACTCAGCAAGCCCAAATCGCTCATGTCAAAAGCTAGATTTAAGGCAGATTTTAGCTTGTTTATTGAAGTAAGTGTGCTACCAGTAATAAGCAGATCATCAACATAAAGTACAATAACCAACAAATTACCTTTAACTCGCTGAAGATACACATTCGGATCAGATTTGCACCTTTGGAAATTCTGAGAAAGAAGGAAGGAGTCCATCTTTGCGTACCAAGCTCTTGGGGCCTGTTTTAAACCGTACAAAGATTTCTTCAATCTACAAACCAATGATGGATCTGATGTATAACCCTCTGGCTGCTGCATATAGACCTCTTCAGCAAGGTCTCCATGTAAAAATGCACTCTTCACATCCATGTGGTGCACTTCCCAGTGCTTGGATGCGGCAATAGCTAAAACAAGGCGGATGGAATCCATCTTTGCAACTGGTGCAAAGGTCTCAGTGTAGTCCACTCCTTGGACTTGGGAAAAACCTTTTGCCACCAACCTTGCTTTATATTTTCTGATAGTGCCATCAGCAGCAACTTTAGTGTGGTAGACCCATTTACACTTCACTAATTTTCTTCCAGGTGGAAGAGAAACTAGCTCCCATGTGTTGTTCTTTTGAAGAGAACTGTACTCTTCGTCCATGGCACTTTTCCATCTCGGATCTCGATGGGATGAATAGTATGATGTAGGATCTGAACCAGCCATCAAATAAAAAATCTCAGGAAGAAATGGATCAGCAATAGAAAGAGCCATACCTGCTCTTTGAAAGTCTCCTCTTGTTCGTCTCGGATCAGCAGGATTTCCAAGATTCGAACCAGCAGAATGTGGAGTGTTTTGGGCCCACTTTGGTAACTGAGGAGGATCATAATGGTCGGATTCCGAACCTGATATGTCATGATCATCATATGCTGCTACAATATCAGAAATATCAGAACTCATACCTTCATTATAGCTGCTCGGATCTTCTTCTGGTGAAGGCGGTGAATCGGCAGTCTTCTCCTCGACTAGTTGCAATTCTTGAAGCGGTTCTTCAAATTGCACACTGCGCTCTATGAATATCTTTTTAGATCTGATATCCATGAGTTTATATGCTTTTGATTCTTCCCCATATCCTATCAATATGCACTCGATACTTTGTGGATCCAAAGCTCGTCTCTTCTCAGAAGGAATTCTAGCCCATGCAGTAGAGCCAAAAACTCTCAAATTTGACACATCCGGTTTGTGACCAAAGAGTGCTTCGAAAGGAGTCATACCTTTCACGGATGAATGTGGAACACGGTTCTGTATGTATGCAGCAACATTGATTGCTTCAGCCCAAAGATTTGCATCCAAACCTTTCGATTCAATCATGCATGTAGCCATCTCTTTCAGTGACCGATTTTTCCTTTCCGCTACACCGTTCTGCTGGGGTGTGTAGGGAACTGTATGTTGGATCTTAATTCCGCTTTGGGCACAAAGTTGTAGCAACTCGGACTTGATATATTCCCCACCACTGTCAGATCTAAGAGCTTTGATCTTGCTCTCAGTGGTGGTCTCAACAGAAGCCTTAAAATCCTTGAATTTTCCAAGCACTTCTGACTTGTTTTTGAGAAAGAATACCCATGTAAAGCGGGAAAAATCGTCAATAAATGTCAAAACATACCTTGAACCATTTAATGACATATGGGGCAGCGGACCACTGATATCAGAATGGATCAATCCCAAAATAGTAGAAGCTCTGCTAGCTTTGCCGCGGTCGAATCTGTGCTCGGGGTGCTTCCCAATAATGCAACCAGTGCATATGCCCTTCGAGGAACGGAGTTGTGGAAGCCCATCTACCATGGATTTATTTGATAGCAGCAGAAAATACTTATAATTTAGATGTCAAAATCTTTCATTCCAAATCCTACTAACCTCATTACCATGTGTGCGAAGAGCAGTGGGCTTTGCAAGCGGAATAAAGTGCGAAAACTCATAGCATTTTGCAGTGTGGTTTGCCTTTCCAACCGCAACTAGTCTTCCACTTTTGATATCAGAAATTTCAACTGTATTAGGGCTGAATGTGACTTTCTTTGGTTCACCAGTATGTGTCATTTGATACACAGAAAGGAGATTTGAAGCCAAGGAAGGCACATAGAGAACATTCTGAAAACTTCCATGTTCTACATGAATCGTACCTTTGCCCTTTGAAGAAATTTTTGAGTCATCTCCCAAATGGATGGGGATGGAGCTGTTTGGATCGAATGAGGAAAAAGAATCAATATTTGCAGCCATATGATTTGATGCACCCGAATCTATCAAGAGAGTAGTGGGCTTCGAAACCGTAGCCATGAGTGCTTGTCCTCTTTCATGATCATCATTCCTATCCTTCTTCCTTGCACCGTCAGGAAGGGTTATGTTGTTCTTTTCCAAAAGGAGGGCCATTTGATCTATAGTCTTCTTCATACATGAACTTTCGGGATGAAAGCCACGGTTACAATAAGTACATTTAGATTTTTGGTTACCTTCTTTGCCCTTTTGCTTGGATTTCGAACTAGATGGTGCATCCGTTTGCTTGCCTTTGTCTTTTTGCTTGTGAGGCTCGAATTTGGGCTTCTCCTTCTTTTGCTTTCCTTTACCATTCGAGATCTTGGGTCCTTGAACAAATAGGGCTGAATCTTTGGAGCTTATGGACCCCATTTGAATCAACTTGTCATGCTCTTTTGTAACGGACTCAATGAAGGCATTCAAGGTAGGCATCTTCCAATTCGGGGTAGTTAGCCGACCGGAATTGAAAGTAGAGACAAATACCGAATAATCTTTCCCAAGCTTGCTTAGAATGGAGAGGATCAACTATTTATCCTCTTTGATAACACCACTGTTCTTCAATTGCAAGTTCAAGTTCTTGAATTTTGTGAAGAATTCATTGATGGTCTCGAAATTCTCAGGATTAAGGCCAATCAATTCATTTTCTAATTGAAAAGCCCTAAGCTCATCCTGCTTGCCGAATAGTGTTTCAAGTTGCTCCCATATGGCTTTTGGAGTCTTCAATCCGCTGAGATGGAAGTGAAGATATTTGAAGATGGAGAGACAAAGAAGACCATAAGCTTCATCAAGCTTGTTGTAGTGTTTGGTTCTATCTGATAGATTGCTTGGCTCCAATTCAAGACCAATAGTGACTCGGTAGTAACCTTTTGAACGTAATATGATCTCCATATCATCTTTCCAATCAAAATAATTGAATGGGGTGAGGATAGGCTTTGAAGAAGAGTATTCCATTGCTAGGAGCGAGTCAACTGATGAAGAGGAAGCTTGCATGCACACTATAGCGAATGCAATTGCTGTAGGGAAGCTTGCATGCAAAATGGAGCGAGTGCAATTGATGGAGACAATAAACCTGCAAATCACATAAAACCAATAACCGTAAGGTCGAACAATCCACCCTTTGAGAGTTGCATCACACCTGGGATTGGATTTCAAGCAATGTTGAATGGGTCCAATGTATCAGATCCAGGAATTATGTGGTAACTCAAGCTTCTGGAGTGGTATTGGAATAATTTTCAAGCTTTGCATGCACAGGAGCGAATGCCCTTGAGATATCTCATGCCAAACTTTTTGCAATTTTTAGCAATTCAGTCAAATCTTCTTGTACAAACACCTGTAGAAAAGAGATCTTGTCCCTGCAATGGCTCTGATACCATGTAAAATTAGTCACAGCAGATCTAATGAACAAGTAAATCAATCACAACAGATGAACATAGAAAATATGGTGCAAAACTGTGCAAAACATGCAGCAGTGCTCAATATCCCAATAAGGGTGAATGAATTACAATACAAACTATCACAATGACTGAGCAATTCGAATTGCCTAAGGAGGTCATTCGAATCACTGAATGGAGTAGCTTGACTCCAACTAGGAGTCCTCATCAATCAATCGGTGGTGCTCATCAATGCACAACAACCAGTCATCCAGGTGTCAATCTGAGTCTAACTGAGTGTAATAAGTGTAACTGAAGTGTGTAGCACTGATTTAGGATCAGGAGGCTCAGTGGGGGCGCATGGGAGGCTAAATGAAGTCAGAACAAGTCATCTAGTCAATCTGGAGGTCCAACGGAAGTGAAACAGTCAGTCGGGAGTGAAACTAGCCTCAAATCAGGGAGAATCGGAGCTAACTGAATGTAACTGAAGTGGAACTGCAGTGGTAGGTGAACAAGTGCGCCCTTCTCTGGCAGTAGGTGACAAGTGGGCGCCTTTCAGCCTAGGAGGGCTAAAACTCTGTGGTAAGTGGCTCCCGGGTGCTAGAAGAAGGTGGATAAGGTGCTGGAGGCATCAAACTGGTGACTGGGATGCATGCCAGTGCATGCCGGTGCATGCAAACCCTAGATTCTGCATGCAAACCCTAATTGCATGCAAGATCCTGAAAAAGATGATGTGGATATCCGAACATCATAACCATAAACTCTAGAAACAGTGATTTCACCCCGAGGACTTGTCACTGAACATAGAATCCCCTCGATAAGCTCATGTCCCACTAAATAAGTAAAAGGGGGGAACTACCCTTTACTTATCTAAATTGACCTCGTGCTTGACGCATGTTTCATAAGTGCTTTCCCGACAAGCTTTTTTTGCTACTAATGGAATTACTCTCTTTAATCAATGCTAGTTTCAAAGTTTTGTATCCCAAGAGTGTTAACTCTCCAAACCTAATCCAGGGCACTAACCTAAATTTTTTGGTGATATGAAAATCAAAAGTTTGTCAATTTTAGATTGAGCGCCAATTTTAAATGTAGTTTGCTTAGTTTCAGGAGTGGAAATGAAAATGGTGGTGTGTTGACTCAAAAACATGGAAATGAACCAAACAATGCAAAATGCTCACTACTCTACCTTTCAATTCGATGAATATTCTAAATTAAGGAAGAGTTAGAGGTTCATGAATTTCTTTCAGACATGAAAAATTTCTAGTAGATTTTGTTACATGTTTATGTACAGTTTTTTCTGAAATATGGATAATAATCGATGTGTAAAGACCAATGTAACCAAACAGATATCTCAAGTAAACATGAATCTAATTCTATTACACGGTGGATCCTTGTTACTCATTCACAAGATCGCCATAAGGCCCAAGTGAAGAGGATACACAGAGCCCTTTAGAATGCTTCTGAATTAAATTCTAAACTATTACATTTGAGATCCACTTTCTCATTCACAAGATCGCCATAAGGCCCAAGTGAAGAGGATACGGTGGCTCGAAAAACTGTATGCAAAAATTAAATCTACTCTATTACAAGTGAGATCCACTTTCTCATTCAGAAGATCACCATAAGGCCCAAGTGAAGAGGATACGGTGGCTCGATATAAGATGCTTTGAAAATCAACCCCTAAACTATTACAAGCGAGATACACTTTCTCATTCACAAGATGATCATAAGATGCGAGTGAAGAGGATATGATGCCTCATACACAATATATCTCAAGAAAACTGAACTCTAAATGTGTAACTCTCTCTAATTGTGCATGAAAATCATGAAAATATTCTAACTCCAAAACAAAATGTAACTAATTAAAGTTGGTTTCTGTTTTTTGGAAAGAAATTAGCCTCAAATTATCTTAACATGTGATGTTCAAAGTGTGTTTTTCAAATGCAAATGTGGTTAAATGACCTTTTCAATGAGGTTGATTGGTTTTTGGTTTAATTTTTCCACGAAGCATGTGCATAGGGTCTTAAGCAAAAGATGTATTACACATTTAAAGCAAAATTTAAAAAGAAATTGCCATTTGAATTACTTTTAAAGTTTCATGAAAAAAAATTTAATTCAATTTAAGCAAATCTTTTCAAAATTTTCGAAACTTTTCAAAAGGAAAAATAAACCAATTCTTTGTAAACCAAAATGAAAAGATTGTGACACAAATTATGCAACAATTTTTTGCAAAGTTTTTTGAATGTTTTCTAATCCAAAAATGAAAATTTGAACTCTAAGTATGTCAAATTTATTCCAAACTTTTCAAGCTTTAAAACAAAAAATTTGATTTTTTTTTATTTTTTTAATCCAAAGTTAAAGACTTAAGAAACTTTAAAAATTTTGCAAATTTATTTCCTTTTTTAAACCAAAATTAAAGATTAGAATTTACTATGCAAAACTTTCAAAAAAATTTGGAAATGAGTGTTTGAAAAGTTATGAAAATGGTCCTTGGTGGGTTTTGGAGCTCAAGGTTCAATGAAAATTCAATTTCAACAAGGTTTCAAAGATTACCAAAACGCATTCACCATTCACCAAGACTCAATACTAAAAACCAAAATGTCTTCAATCAAACAACATGCAACTAATCACCAGTCAGCTTGGAAATGGAGAAGTCTGCACCATACGACATCAACTGGAAAGCGCATTCATCAGTTACCATACAATTGAAAGACTGAGATCTGGGCAATGTGTTATTCTTTAACGTCGGGGTTTCAGTAGCTATCACGCAGGGTTTCAAGAACTTTGATGCAGATGTCACAGAGCTTTAAAAGTCTGAAAAAATTCAATACAAACGCAGCTTTCTAAGCTATCACGCAAGGTTGAATAGATCTACATGCAGAACACGTTGAAGATTGTCGGGGTTTGCATTCATGCTGGAAATGATCCACGCAGAGGGCAGGTATTCACTCAGGGTTTTAAGATTCAATGTTGAGATTAAGATATACGCAAGGGTTTAAGATGCTCTCACGCTGAGGTGATATCCACACAGGGGTAAGATAAGAGCTATCCCGCAGGGTGGAAGAGATCTACACTCAAAGTTCTGAAAAATGATGGGATGTAATATCGTGGCAGAGTATTGAGTTCTAGGCAAAGTTGAGTGAATGCATAGAGTTCTATGAGGGACAGATATGGAAAACTAAAACGCCAAGGCTAAAGATTGTACACAGAGCATGAAAGAGGACAAGGTAGCAGAGCTTAACAGTTTAACCCAATACTAAAGATTCAAGTCTAAATTTTAATCCAAGATTCAATCACAGGAGTTAGAGTTTTAATGCTGAGATCTAAGACTCAAATTTAGTTTTTAAACCAAGACTCAACCACAGAAATTAAAGAAATCATTCAGATCTTTAAATATTTAAAGCAGAGTTTCATAGCTGTGCAAAATTTTAAAAAAAAATGCAGAGTGCTAGCTCATTTAAACTCCATAAATTCGAAATTCCTCAAACTCATCATTTAAGAAACTCAACATTCAACAAGATCAAAATGCAAGAAACTCAGATCTGAGTGAAATTTGAGGTGATTTGATGAATTAAAGGCATGGCTAGGCTAGCCTTAAGCTTCTCATGCTGGATCTTAGGATCTTTAAGTGATCTTTAAGCTCAAAATGAGTAGATCTAAAGGATGGAGATCACCAAAAATGAAGAAAAATCATGAGATATCAAGAAGTTTCAAGCCATATGGTCGCCATTCTGATAATAGTGATTAGTGTAGGGTTGTGTCTACACTATTTCAACTATTTTACTAAGAAATGGTGAGTTTCTTTGTCAGCAACATGAAAATATTATCACAAGTTTCCAAAGATCTATATTCATTCATCAAAACTCATTAAGATCTAAAGTCATTTAAGAATTAAATTCATACATGATAAGCAAAATTCAAACTCTTAGATGGTAGAAACTTGAATCCATTCATATTAAAACAATGAAGAAGTACATCCTTACCATGGATCTTGCTGTGAATCCCTCCTCCAATGCCATAATATTTCCTTCCTTCACCCTTGCTTTTGAAGAATTTGAGCTCTTTCTCCTCCTTCAGAATCTCTCCAGCATGCCTTTGCTCTTCCTTGGTGTACTCTACAATGCCTCCCATGCCTTTCTTATATAGCATTGGGAAATGAGCCTTAGGCTTTTCTTCTAAATGTGGGATTCCTCATTTTCCTCATTTTAGATTATTTTAACCTGAAAACCCACTTTTCCATAGTTTTTAGGCTTTTTGCACAACTTTAAGAACAATTATTGCATTTCTCTTCACTATTTGATTGGTGTATCTTAAGTTTG